>CM056998.1:57694050-58442383 GCA_029891345.1 Dryococelus australis | reverse complement strand
GGCCAGCGCGAGGTTCGTCGTGGGTCCAGTCGCCAGCCAGATGCGTGAGACGGCGTCGGAGGCCAGCCAGTAGCTGCCGCCTGAGGAAGGGCCACGAGAGGGATATACCGGGGATCGCCACTGCCGATACGTCGCGGAAACGCAGCCTTCGACAACGAGAACTAAGGTGAAACGGTTCCAGGCGTCACGACTAAGAGACTTTAGTTGGTAATCAATACGCGTGGCTTTAACGTAATTGATTAGAAGTAAAGCATAATTACTCTCCCGATTATTATAAAGTATTTATTGCAAAGTGTTGTAATTGATGTGAGTTATAGAGATTTTATAAAAAGACGATTAAGGAGAATCCTGTCTTTTATTTTCCGCACGCCCCCAGTCAGTTAAAGGCTCATATTGCACAGGCCGAGTCGCCTGTACTTCAATCAGATTATTTTATATTTGTCTGGAGTTAAAACGAGAACACTACGTACTTATGAAGAAAATTGTCAAAAGTAAATATCATATTTGGTTCTCAGAAGAGTTAATTAGTTTGTTAAAAAAAGAAAGAGCATGCCTAAAGATTATAAAAAAAAAAAACTGATGAATATTATTCTCGCTTCTCCGAATTTAGTAGACTAGTTAAAGGAAAAAATTAAAAGCGACAAACTTAATTAGCAAACTAATCTGAAACATAATCGAAAAAAATGCTGGTATTATGTAAAGCTAATGAAAAAAGGATACACAGAAAAAATCAATTTAGCTTCAAAGAATGGTATAATTCAAGATCCTATAGAAACTGATAATTTGTTTGCTTAACACTTTTCTGAAGTCTATGTTAAAAAATACGTACTAACAATGTACAGTGTAAAATTAATTATAGTAACCTACATATATCTGCTCCTTTAATTACACAAGGTATGGTCTTTTGGGCTATTAAAAAACTTAAAAGTAGTAAATCTGCTGGTATGGATAATGTGCCTAATTTTATAATTAAAGGATATTCTAAAAGTTTAATACATGCATTAACACATATTTTAAATTTTAGTTAATCTTGCAATACATATCCTAGTCCTGGGAAACAAGCAATTGTTGTTCCTGTTTTCAAAAAGGGAAATAAACACTATATAATAATTATAGACCAATATCTTTACTATGTAGTTTTTCAAGAATTTTTGATAAGATAATTCATAGATAGCTCAATTTTGTATAAAAAAAATTCTTTACAAATTGCCAACACGGCTTTGTAAATGGAAAAACAACTAATACGAATCTTTTCAATTTTGTCAATGACCTGTATGGTAACATAACAACTACGAATACAATTGACGTTATCTATTTTGATTTGCAAATAGCCTTTGATACGTGACAGAATAATACTACACTGGATAAATTGCAAGCATTAAGTTTACATAGATCATTTGTATGTTGGTTTTATAATTATCTTATGGATAGAAAATGTGTAGTTAAGAAAATTGTTTATCATCTTCCTTAAGTGTTTCTTCAGGTGTCCCACAAGGCGGTACTATGTCCCCATTGCTTTTCAATATTTTTATTAATAATATATGCTTTATTATTTGCTGACGATGTTAAAATGTATAAAAATATTAAACTTGTACACGACTGTGAGAAACTACAAAGTTACGTTACTGCTAAAGTGACTTGATCTAATGCAAATGCTATGTCCTTAAACTTAGAAAAAATAGTTCGTATGTCTTTCACTAGGAAAACAAATCCTCTTAACTATAGGAATTATGTTAGCAGTGTATTGATTAGAAATGTTGATTATGTTCGTGATCTTGGCATTATATTATATTCCAAACTCAATTTTTATCATCACGTTGATTATATGTTAAGTACTATAAGCATTACTTTAGGTATAATTAAATTCATTACTTTTTCTGCCTCTTGTTCTGAATTGTTACTTTGTTTACTTTACTTTACTCATTAGTTAGATCTAAATTGGAACACTGCTCTGTCATTTAGAATTTTTTAACAGCCGCTGATTAAAATAGAATTGAAAATGTTAAAAAAAAATTGTTCAAACGTGTCTTTACCAAATTTTCTACAAACCTAAATTTTAATTATGAGACTGAATTATGAAGATACAACACTCAAACCCTTAAGTTTAGGAGAACAATTTCTGATTCTCTATTTTTAGTTAATGCCTTTCTTAGTTTTACAAATTGTTCAGTTATTACGAATGGTGTAGGTCTAAGGATACCTAGTTATAAACATAGAATAATGAATACCTTTGAAACTATAGCATCCAAAAATGATATTGTTAAAAGGTGCGTGACACATTATAATATAAACTTACACAATTTTGATCCAATCAATGACAAAAAATTTACTTTTTCAAAGTTGCTCAAACATTATATTTTTTTGCAAAACTAATGTAATGTTCAATTTTTTTAATAAGTGTGATATGTAATTTTATTTTAGGTGTTTGATTTTGTATGTCTCTTTTATGTTTTGTATTCGGTCGTTGTGTTTTTGTTGTGCGTGATGTGTCATCCAGTAATTGGTACTAACTGTTGGGTGACACACTAATCTCCAATTAATAAATTAATTAATTAAAATAAATAAATAAATAAATATTATTAAACAAACCCAACAGCTGATGTATGGTCCAGGAGTGGAGAAGGCATTCTCAATATTTAGATGAAATAATATTTTGTGTAGTTTTATACTTAACCTGATGTGTTTTAAAACATATGTGACACGAAGCACTCAGAATGAAAACACACACAAACAAATACAGCAACATATGCAAATGTACTGTTATCCTTAGCAAAATTTAACCAATATAAAAATAGTTTGCAGAAAATAAACTGCTTTAAATTGACTAGGCTATGCCCACCGTGCTAAGACACCCATAATATTTAATACCTTAATTGCACAAAACCTCACAGCATAATTAAATTAATAACTGTACACAATGTGCACAATTAGTATGTATTATAAACTGTTTTACATTTTTGCCAAAGTCAAAATATAATAAAAAATACGACAAAGCACAACTATTACAATACATTAATAGACGAGACAAAACTATGTAAGAGTCATCATTGAAAAGGCAACTTTATAAATAGAGCACACAGTAGAACTACTCTGACCTACACAGTGCCCTATAGCAAACGCAGTAGGAATAATCCTTACTGAAAACTGGTGCAGTTTTATGTTTCAATTACTGACATTTCTTAAAGGTGAAGTTTGGCAAAAAAAAATTATGAAATTAATATTGTATTGGTTTTGTCATAACACCCTGTGAAAACGGTTGTGCTGCAAGGTGGAGTTTGGTAAATATGAGTTCAAAAAGCAACACCAGTATATGCTGTATCAAAGATTATGCAAACAATTCCAAAGTCAAGTAAATTTATAATGTTTTCAAACGTAATTAGTAGATGAATATATATGTAATTAATATATACAACTAGCAAAATAATAGCAAATAGTAGGTTACAACAAACTATATGAACAATGTTTATGCCTTCATTTACAAAAAACTGTAATTCAGCACCTGACACAAGATGTATCCATATGCTAATTGTGGTGTATGCGAATCGGAGTGACTGAATTGCTCACAACAGGATTTGTTCTATAAAAGTAGACAAAATCATAAATATTTTGGTTACAATGGGCACTAGTGTGAACCTGCCTTTAAAAGAACATAATCGCTGAACGCACCATAGTTAAGTTTGTAAGTAAAAATATGTATTTTTGGCAAATGTACGAAAGACTTCTGTTTTTATTCGATCCCTTCTTATATTAGGCTGTTCAGAGAAACGAATAATTGTAATCTGAGATAGATGTTTAATGAAGATGTTTTTCATATTATCATCAAATATACTTACAGATGGTAGTATACAATGTCCTGAAACATATAAATACTCGTAAGCCATTATGATATAAGAAGTTTAAATATATGTGTATTTACTGCTTAGCATAGCTGACAGCACGGATTTCTGCGAAAATTTTTAGATGTTCATTAGAAAAAAAATACGAGAATTTTGTTCAAGTTATGTTTTCAAGTAAAGAGTAATCTGTAATTAAAGGAAGGAAAACCTCTATTAATAGTGTGATATGCTTGGAACACAACTAAAAAAATAATAATTTGTTGCCTCTTAGTTACTTGTGGATGTTTTGAATATGTATATACAGATAGTTGTGTGACCTCGTTAACATATCAAATTTTATCACCCTTCAGTAGCAATCACTTTGGCAGTAGATTGGGTGTTTTAAATCGTATTTTATTGAAAATGAAGTATATCTCTGATGTTGGGTTTGAGTTCATTTTTGTTAATGTAAAATTCTGCAACTTAGAAACAAAAATTAATTTAAATATGGTTTATATCAATAAATCAATTAAATATGTGTAAGGAGATTTATTTGTGATATTGTATACTCTGAGAGGGGCGTTGGTGTACTCTCTGTCGATGTGTGAGCTCTTCTGCCAAAAAGGTCTCACAAGCACCTGTGTCATTCGGAGGGGTCGAGGAGAGTGATATCAACGCCTCGGCTGCTGGGGTTAGATGCCGGAGGATGGGGCAGAGGGAGAGCCAGCTAGCTCTTTGTCGTCGCATGAACCACTAGCAAACGTGGTGTCGCAGACCACAGTAAAAGTGTGCAAGGGAGGATGCGTGGATCGATGTTCGTACCATAAGAGATGATGAGAGACTGAGATAGGGTTTGGGTCTATCCGTCCGATCTGCAGTTCTCTTTGTTGATATGGTATTACTTATGATTGGGTGGTAGGGAATGCTGATCGACATATTTGATTATTTTTATTCGGCTGTAGTGGCGTGGTCTCTGTTTCTAGCAAATGAAACATTGAATTAGATGTCTGTAGAATAAAAAACATATATAATTTAAAATTTCGAAATATGTTTTAATTTGATAAAGTCACGAGAGTACTGGAAATTTATAATGATGCATCACCTTGTCGTTGTTAGTTAACTTGGAGCGATAGTTTCAGGGAATATTCTAAAATTTATAGCATTGGTTCTATGCAACTATAACCAAAAAAATAATTGCGACGAACATCCCTGGAGTATTGGTATGTGCAATTTTTTTTAGATATATTTCATTTTTAGCTGCAGGGATTTAAGTGTTTTAACTATATATGTTTTTGATGTACCCTGTTTACATAGTACATGTAGCTGCTTTCTGATGAACAAAAAATAGTTTTAAAATATATATATTTCATGGTAAATTATAAATGATATATCATGTGGTTAAGTAAAATAGGGATGCACTATTATAAAGAAACTGAAACATATTTAGTGTGAAACACATAAAGTTGGAGTGTTAATTTTCAATTCACAATTAGTAAGCATATTGATATAATACATTTGTCTCTAGTTTTGACCTCTACTTCTCACTAATCCTGTATTGCGGGATGCAGATTTTCTTTAGACCCATTAATTTAAAAGGACATTAAAATATATGTCAAAGTAATGTTACTTGATATGGGTGGCTAGTTAGATTGGGTTATGTTGTAGGAATGCTTTGGTGTTATATTTTCGGTAATGTAGTACGAATTGGTTTCATGATAGTGTGTGCTTGTATTATTTCGCTGGTATGGAATACGCATGTTTAATTTTTGCAAGCACTTAAGTATTTTACGTGTATTTAAATGTGTGTGGGTAAGTGTTTGTCTGTTTTATAAATATAAATCACATTAGTTTAAAAGTAATTAATATTAATTATAATAGAATGTTTCTATGTATGTAAGCTAAAACATTACGCTATATTTCGAATTAAATTTTTTATGCTTCCATGGTATATACTAAATATATTTGTTAAGTAAATATAATAAACGGTTACGATCATTTTGTGAATGGTAGAAACCAGTTTGTCTAAGTATGATGTTTATAAATGTGGAACTACCGAATCTGCACATCTGAAAAATACATGAATGCATTAAACAAACTGAATATATGGATTTTAAAATGAGACTTATAAGTGTGGTTGGTGTGTAGGAGGTGACGTGTTTCTTACATAATTATTTTATATAGCGAATGTTCTCTACCAAATCAAATACCATGGCTGTGTCTTGAAAAATGATGGGGGAGGGGGGATCATAATGTGTTCTACAGGATGGCAAAATGTTTACCTCTATAAGAGATAAATTTGAATAATTATAGCGATTGCTCTCTACTAAATAGTTACAATGGAACTGTATAGGTAATGGAGGGCGAAATGTTTGCCTATATAAGGGTAAAATGTTGGCCTATAAGATATATGAATTGGATTACTTATAGCGAATGCTCTCTACTAAATAGAATACTATTGATGTGTATATGTAATGGAGAGCAACATGTTTGACTAGAGGAGGGCGAATTAATTACTTACAGGAGAGATGAATTAGAATACTTAAAGGAAACTACTAATTCCATTTATCTCCTCTAGTTATTAATTAAAAAATATGTATTTTGCGAACAACGTAGCTATTAAATTAAATTCACTTGCATAAGTTTGGGATGAGAATCCTTTGAATTTCGGGGCTAGGATTCTGTTATAACTTGGCATTCTCACAAAAATTTCCTGTGATATAGGAGTTATAGAAACGCTTGTGTATATTAAGAGGGAATATTATCTTCCACTCATATCGACTTTTTTATGTGAGTGTTAACGCGACTGATAAAGGAACGAAAATCTGTATGATGAATTGACTAATATGGCCTGTTTCTGGTAAGAGGCGAGTGGGTTGATCGCTGTTCCACCAAAAAGTTAGTGTGTTTCCTGAGTGATCATAGAGTTAGGAACTGTCTCCACATTAAGTTAGGTTGATATTATATTAATTAAGTTTCATACTTAACTAAATCGCATGGATACGACGTTTATATGGTTGTTTTTGGTTCTTTTACAAAATGTAGGTGGAAATGTTTGCGAGTAAATGTATATGGTCTGTTTGCACTTTGATTTGGGGTTGTTTAAGCAAATAGTTATATGTTGTGGTAACAGCATTCTCTCATATTCTTCTGTGAGTTAGGAAATGGTTAACTATATTTTTGCTGGTAAGGGATCTGGTATGGTGTGTAGTACCTAAACACTCCGACATTCGCTTGGAGTGAATTCGCCAAAGCGATGAGAAAAGAAAGAAATCGGATTATTCTGGTTGGAATACGAACCAACGTCTTTCCTAATATGTGTTAAAATATAGTATTTTCCTTCGCATGTTAGGTGGGTAAGATATAAACATTGTTTATATCTTGTATGTAAATTGGTTACGGGAAAATTTTTTTTTAAGGGTTTTGTACAAATATAGTTTTTTAAGTTTACATCAAATAAATGGTAATGGCGATTTTTAGGTAACTTTTTTTTACTCGAAGAGCATATAAAACTTACATGCGATTCCTAAGCGAAACAATAGCAGTTGAGGTAGTAGTAGATATGCCATCCTAGTTTGCTGTGTTTGATATGCATTTTTCGGAAGACACTTCACAGCGAACATTTTGTTCGAAACAAAAGTGTTGTTAATGTGAGAAGGAGTATCTCGATGTGAGAAAGTTATGTTCTCCTGAATGATCTTATCGCAATAACCCTATACGCTATCAAATTCGTTGTTTGAAATATCAATGTTTGTTTGATAGAAATGGTGAAGTATATAAGTGTACAAGACGTTATGGCTTTACCCTTGCAAGTGAGTAAACAATCGCTTGGATTTCAGTGACAATATTGTTATATATAAACTTTCAGAATAGTCGCAATATGCGTCGGCATGGAAGGGGTATTTCTGTAAGGAATCCTCAATTGAAACGATTCCGATTTACGATATGTGTTCATTTGTTTTATAGTGACAATGCAAAAAAATATACATGTGACTATTTGTAATTTTTCCTTAACAGTAAGTAGTCCAATAATAGTTCGAATTCCTCGCCGCCACCTACATTAGAAGATAAATACATAAATTCGTCACCATTGTGTATATTACGATAGGAAATTTACTTTACTTCGCAAATTGAGAAGCCATAAAAAATAAAACATTTTTAATTTGGTAAAAACTGATAGAAATAAATATTCTTGTGAAAGATGTGGGTGTGTGTTTACCTCTCATATTCAACTTGAAAAACATTTGTTTACTTACTGCATTTATTTAAGTTTTAATATTTTCCATCACACGAGAAGCAAATGTCTAAGGAAGGCTGAATGTAATGTACATCGGTGTATGTAGCATAGTCAATTGTTTACATGGAAGTCCATATTAGTGAAACATCTGGTAAATGTAAACGTGATTTTATCACAGTAGTGCTTGTTTTTAATGAGTTCTGTGTGTATTATATATATATATATATACACACACAGAAATAAATGATAGCCATATATATGTGGCTATCATTTATTTATGTATTCTTATATATAGTGATTTAAGGATGTAATATATGTTTTGGATGATTAAACAAATATTTTGACAAATGAATGTGCGAATATAGCTCCACCCTTCGAATTTTCCGCTGTAACTTCTTGTGAGAGAATAATGTTTTGGGAATGGTGTGAGTTGTTAGCGCGGGGAGACTTCTAAAGTTTGAGAATGGAAAACAATTTAAACAAACATGGATTAATAAGTAATGGAAAAAGTATGTTGTTTTTTTTTCACTCAACCATGTCGGTTAAAGATTATTTCATTTGGAGTAAGGGGTATTAATAAATTTTAATTTTATTATGTAAAAACTTAGAAACCAAGATTAATTATGAGAAAGATTTTTTATATTGACATATTTCAATTATATATGTGTCAGATCGTGATGACTTTTATGCGGAAACTTGTGCTGGAGATTTAAGTATGATCTGTCGATGCTCAACAGCCTGCCAGAGTGAAAGTGTAGCCAGCGTTAACCTTGTTAGTTAATGGGGTGCGGAATCACCGCTCTTGTACTACCTTCGAGGCAGATGTGTTACATGGCCGGTTGCTAAAGAAAGAGTGACATTCGCTCCTGTTGGTGGCTGGAGAAACTAGTCTCGACCCCTCCCCCCTCTCATCATACACCCTTAGCCATTCTTCCGTGAAGCGGCTGGCAGGAACAAATGACAGGTATCTCTCGCCCATCTGGGAAATGAAAGTTTGCTAGAGAGATGTGTGCACACCTCGGGGATTTATTCTGGCTTATTCCAACACATCACCGTGGCTGTTAATACACTATATTAAAATTAAAATCGCATCTTTTTAACTCATTTATAGATAAAGAGTACATTACTTTTAAATAAATTAAGATGTTGGGTTTAAACGAAGGTTAATATTGGTTTTAAGAATGAGTTTGCAACCATGTTTCGAGCTCTTCGGATGTGTAGTTCCTTCATACATGTGTCTGTATTTGTTCTTGATACATAATTAGTAATTGGTATACACGTATTTACCATCACCAGGTTTGAATCAAGTAATACGGTACTATAAATAAAATTAACTTCATTGGGGTTGAAGTAAGGAATATATCAGTAAGTATGTTTTAACTTTGGTGGGAAACAAAGCGTGAACTAATCCAATACAAACATTATTAATAAAAACTTAGTCTCGTTGGGAATTGAAGCAAGGTTGAAATCGCTATACGCATATTTAAATTTGATGGAATTTCAGAAATGATATCCTGCATGGCAGACGTAGGAAAAAAACTACGGTAACAGCAAATATTTACTTTTGACATAGAATGAAAACAGCATTTTGGGTTTTGTTATTCAAACATAATTAATGGGAAAGCAACCTTTGAGTGGAGAAAATGTTTCATTTGTGTTTTAATTTATTTTTAAAAGCTACTATGTAAAAATTTAGAAAAAAATACGAATTTTGAAAAATATTTTTTTTTGTATACGCGAAGACTTCTGCTAGTGTGTGGATGAGTGAGCTTCCTCTGCCAAACTGGTATCGTGAACACCTTGGTCGTTCGGGAGCGATGCAGACCCATCCTTACACCTCTGCTGCTGAAGAGAGAGTGCCAGAGGAAGGGGAGGTGGAGAGGTAGCTACCCTCTATCGCTCGACGACTCACTACCGATATGGGGTCCCCTAGCACCAGTAAAGGTGTCTTGAGGAGGGTTGCGTGGAGGCATGTTCACACTTCGAGAGTTGAAGACAGACTGAGCTCTGTCGCTACAATTCTCGCAGATCGTGAGAGCAGTTTTACCAGGCACCCCTTCATATGTCTTGAGACATATGAACAGTTAGAGAGGTGATCAGAGAATGAAATAATCTGCGGTGTGCTTGATATTACAACATGGTGGTCATATAAGTTAAAAAGATATCAGTAAATCAAAGGTTAGTCGGAAGTAAGCACTGGTCTGGGTAAAATGTGTAGTTAGGATGAAATTTCTCATGCTAGTTATTCAATACATAATTATTAATTATGCGTACTTATACTTGTTAGGTAATTAAAATATGATTACCTTCTTTTGTTCTCTAACCAAGGAATGGGCAGGTCTTCAACTCTCCTCCTTCAACTATATACCCGCCTTATACCATCCTATATCATGCCCCTATCGTATCATCCTAATTTTTTTTAAAAAGTTTCACAAAATGTTATTTGGGTGTTTTATCCACCAAAATGGTATACCCCACAGCTATCAATTAATTACTGCATTCTTCAGAAGGGTGCGAGAACTTGTCAGCCATTCACAACACACACCCTCCCTCGAATTTTTCGATCCTGTGATCCGGAGCGTGCAGGTTCGCCACTAACTGTTCAACTTTCAAACTATATTAAAATTGAATAATGCATTACACGAGCCAATATAGTATCAGCACTTACTAGCGTAGTTTGTGTCACACTGACTAAAGCAGCTCCCGTGAACTGAAGCTGTTTCCAAAATTATGCTAGGAATTTTATTAAATAAATTTCCACCTCATACATTAATTCATTCCAATATGGTTGATTTCCCCTAAAATAACCTGTGTCGCGTGTGCTGATAGTTTTTGACTAATACTTACACAATGTGTGAGAAAGTAAAAAAAAGTGTTGGAATAAATTTAGAAAACATGAATCGTTGAAGGTTTACTTAAATGGTATCTAAGTACAACTTTGCTTATAATTTTTAAAACATATGTATTGTAAATCATGGCATGTAACAAATCCACGTAGTTGGCTAGAGAGAGAGAGGTTCACTTCACGTATGCGTACACTCCCAGACAAGAGAACGTCGCAAGCAGAGAGAGAGAGAGAGAGAGAAAGAGCAAGAGTTCCCTGTTTGGTGGCACCTCACATCGGTGAGTTGCGAAATATTCAGTCCCTCGCCTAGGAGTAGGTGTTCGGTGTCTCGTATGCTGACCTGTGTCGCCTCCTAGCGGGGGCGCGGCGAGATACTCATTCCGCCACCACGAGCGGCTTAAGTAGGCCGCGTGCTTGGGCTGTGGTTCGGCTGGAGACAGGACTGTGGCGATTGGCCACATTCCAACATGGCGGGTAGATGTAATTGAATATATTGCCAGTCTCAGCTCAGTCGCGATTGGTGAGTCCTACGGATCGGACGTATAAGTAGTGTGTAATTACGTTTATATATGCATTTGCTAATTATGAATGTACATACTTGGTTATTGTGCATTTACTTATTATTCATTGCACGTATTTAGCCATGTTCAATTGATACTTATGCAATAGTAAACCCCTCTCCTCAGTCTATACTCCTAACCACCACTTCCAACTACCTCGCTTGTGGTTCAGCAGCTTAAGGGTCCACATGTGTGCTTACCGTGTAATTTATAACTACACAATAATTAATTATGCATCATTACACAATTACACATTATTCAATTATACCTAATTATGCTTAATTAGCCTCGACGGATCTCGAACCAAGGACTGCTCCGCCCATGCACAGGTCGCTACAGCTCCCAATCTGGCGGCAGTTCATCCGACAACAGCCCGGCAAACAAGGTCCTCAGGCCACCGGTGATACGAAGTCCCTAAATGTCGCTTGGGCAATTTGTCAGCCAAAAGTGTACCCCCGCAACCAATGGCCATTACAGCACACTTTTCAGGGGAGGGGGAGTAGGAACTCGTCAGCCAATCACATCACACCTCTCAGGGGAGGGAGTGGTGTGGGGCTGGGGAGAGAGAACCTGTCAGACAATTACAGCACTCCTACAGAAGCGGGAAGGAGGGGGAGGGACAAACACCCTCTCACTATATTTATAAAACGTTTCTTGTGCCACTTTTGATATTTTTTGATCTCAAAACATACAAGCTCGCCTTACAAGTATACATCCTACATGGGAGGACATTCTGTTAATTTTCAGCTGTGCGTAAAGTACTGGCAAAAAAAAGCGAGAGAGCTAACTCCGACGAAAGTGAAAGTTAACATTGCAACTACCCACATAACTGGTTGACCTAGTTCACAATATGGCAGACATGTCAATATATTATTTATGGAAAATAACCTTCACGTCTCATCTGCAATTCTAGAGAAAAATCTTAAAGCAACAATTTTAATATCTTACTAACGACGAATTAAAAACGACTTAAGCCGCTGCGATTATTTTCGTCCAGGATGTTTGGCCACACTGGAATCCACGCACGCAAGCACATCCTTAGATAACTTGACTGTCGTGTTTTTCCTGCACACACTCGCTGATCTGATAAAAGCAGAGCAGCTATCCTGTATGTGTGTGTGTGCGAGCGTGCGAGGGCACCATGCGATATGTTTGCAGACTAGACTGTTGCTCGCGGCACACGTTCGAGCCCAGGCGCAGTCGACGCAGCCTGACACCGGAGCAGAGAAAAAAAATCTTCGCTTTCGTTCACAAGGTATGGAACACGTGCATATTCTTTAAGGCGTTGCCCATTGAAACTATTATCGTACCACACACTGTCCAACATGTAGTAATTGTCTGGGAATACTTTTTTCTCAGATACATGTTTCTAGATACAATTTTTTTTTTTTTGCAAAATTTCACGTCAAGGTCAAAGTTTTTCTGTTTTTTAATGTACAAATAAAATAAACCACAGTTTTTGCAGAAAATTTAAGAAGAAAAATCGAAGGTCTTGTCCTAATTCATTTCATGGTACTTATGCTTTGCAAAAAATATTTTACATAAAGTCAGGGGCTGACACAAATTAAATAATATATGCAAATGTTTCCTTATTTTCAGCAAAGTTTCAAAATAGTTAAGATATTTCCTTTCACAACATTATAGACGTCGTGGACTAGACCTTTGGTATCTTCTTTCAGTGCGAATTACCCCATTTCTGTACGTAAAATAGTGTCCATTATTTGTGCATTTCTAAAACAGTAAAATTTTGACTTTGACATTTTTCATACGAAAACTACAAGCTCAAATAATTTATTTTGAGAGGAACACGTAATTAATCATAATGCATAAAAGACGGAAATATTGTGATGCTAATATAAAATATCACATTTTTATGAAGCTAACGCTCTTATCAGCGTTTATAAATTGTTCAGGGTTGACAGAGCACTTGTGATAGCCATAATTCCATATCCATTATCCATACCAAAAATTAGCATTGACATGTGCCCGATTACCTGATTAATGTGCCATACAAGTGAAAACGCGAAATTGTTACGGATCTTGTTGATTGTTTGAATGTGTGAATTCATATTCTAATATGTACAATGCAAAAAAATAGGAACTTGATTTGCCACAAGTTCAAACATTATGCTCGCAACACAATGACAAAGAATTGGACGCTGCCAACCAAACTGGCAACCTGTATGCCGATTTTTATGGGCTATTCATAGTAAAGTGAGTACTGTTTAAAGTCCTCTCATTTGGAATAAAAGTCAATAAATGTATCTTATTTTAGCTTTAGATGTTAACTTCCGAGTGCGGTGGAATATAACAACTGTGACTATTACTTACATGGAAATATTTATTTAGAAACTTGGTTACGGACAAACAAAATGGCTGAAAGGAATAAGTATCTAGGGCCTCAACAGTGCTGACTTTACCATGCACAGCCTATAAAATACATTATTATTTTTACTCCTTAATTAACTGAAATATTTATCAGTAGTAGGGGCGTGATGGTTTCACTTCACTTTTGATTAATCGGATTAACCCTTTGATATCAAAAGGGTTAATCCTTAATCCGATACTAATCCAATTTAAAATAGTTAATCATATTTTAATCCGACCAAAATTTTTCCATTAATCCTTAATCCGATCTTAATCCGGTCGACTTTTTGTGGGGTAATTTTGATCAGATTAAATATTATGAAACTTTGATTGATTGATCCAATTAATTTCATTTAATGAATCAATAAAATTGTTGTGTGATAAGTGTATAGTTTAGTGCAAAGGTGTGCTAGGCACGTTTTCTTTTTTTGGGGGGGGGCAGCTCTGATACGTCCTCAACCTTGGAGCTCTGGGGTCGTACTGAGGTGTGGTGTGTTGGATATATACGTGTTGAATTTTGTGCAAGAGTGTCATAGGTGTTTTTTGGGTTTGGTTGGGATATTGCTCGTAGATGGTGTTAGGAGATAGGTGACTCTGAAATATACGATTTACGTCGTGTGTGTTAGTAATGACAAACAGAAGAACTTAAGTGTAAACGATTAAATCGTTAAATTCGGAGAATCAACTTCGGATTTAATCAATCTAATATTTGAATAATAGGTTTACTATACAAAAATATAAAACAGGGCCTTCATTTCGAAAATAAGTGACTGATGGCCTACCGTAGCGCTGCCTGTGTGAAGAATTTGGTGGAAATCTGTCAATGTTTTCCGAGATATTACATAAAAACTTTATGTTTCCATATTTCATATCTTGAAAAATTGCCTACAAAAGATTCTCAGTGTGGACACAGTTCATAGTTGGAATACTGGTATCTGCTGCCAGCGTACATAATTAAGTTGGAAATGATTTTGTTGTTTCGAAGGTATGGGGCACACTAAACAAACGGCTATAAAGTCAACATTTTGAAATTAAGTGTTTGACCTTAAGATACATGAGATTACACCACCTGTCACAGTATTGTTTGACAAATTTGGTAGAAATAGGTTAACTGTTTCCCGAGATATGAAATGAAAACTTTATTTATTCGTATGGTGCTATCTTAAAAAATGGTGGATAAATTATGCTTTGTGTAATATAAACTGTCAGCATACACGGATAAGTTGGAATTGATTACATGGTTTAGACGATATAGCATTATAAAAAATCAGTACATGTCCGCCATTTTAAAAATAAGTGTCTGACATACTTAAAACATACCTTTTTATATAATATACTGTAGTACTAATTGTTTGCAAAATTTTGTAGGAATCAGTTAATTTCTTTCCGAGATATGACATAAAACTTTATTTATTCATGTTGTGCTAGCCTACAAATTGACTGACAAAAGTTAACACATTTTGGCGTATATGATTCTTACAATACTTTCAGCTCACAAAATTTAGCCGAAATTGGTTTAATGGTATGGTAGGTATACAAATTAACCTAAAATATTAATATGGCCGCAATTTTTAAAATAATTTCCTTATCAAGTTCAATTACTAACTTTTACCTGGCCTGTCACAGTACGTACTACTTACGTGCCAAATTGGGTGAGAATAGGTTAAACAGTTTTAGATATATAATGTAAAATCTTAATCTTTACAGTTTGTGCGATTTTCCAATATGGCGGACTAAACAACAATATCCATTTCATAATTCCTTGATTGATAGGAATACATTAGAACAGTGTTTTAATGTATGGCCGAACAAAGTACTAACTTCTTCAATTAACCTTTGGGTACATATTTTGGAGAAAAAAAACTTACACTGCGTTACATGCGTGGATGTAGCTTAATGAAATACATTGCAGTCGGCTAGTATTCTGGCGGAGTTTTACACATATGTGTAGGCATTTAAATTTTATAAGCAACAAGTTATTTTTTCCGTAATAAAAACAGTCGTGGGCTTTAGCCAATGTTAGTGTTATGTGCTATAAAACTGCGTGGGTGGACGTATTATCACGAAATTTGTATCGGGGGGCAAATATTACTGGGAAAGTATGTTGTAAATATTTGGATCAATTATATTCAGACACTGAGTTTCACACCAATTATTTTCGTTACTCGTAATGTAATAACAATGCTCATCTATTGCTTGTGTGTAGTTTTGTATGAAAATATTTATTTTGAGTTATCTGTGCAGTTATAGTATATTTATGTAGGAATTTAAATACATCTGCAAATATATATTCTCAGTGAATACCGAGTGAAGAAAAATATTCAACAGAAAAAAAATACGAACGCACTTTAATTGAAAGCAACAGGAAACCATTTTATTAATTCTATCGCATGTGAGAATCGTGACGGACGATGCCGCTGGTCGGCGGGTTTTCTCGGGGATCCCACCTGACGAAGATGACTTTGGCAATAAACAGTATGAAAATGCAGAAACAAAAAATTGAGGTGACCAGAAATTCCAAGGCCATCTGTAAATATTATTATGAATAATGCTATTCATATAAATTGTGATATAATTCTAAGGAAATATTGATAAATATCTAATGTAACTCTTCAACTTCTATGTGACATTTTGTTCTTGAAATACTACTTTTTTTTGTTAACTATATATGCGAATGTATATATATATATATACTGATCCAGTTACCATTAAATATTTATTTGAGTTTCGGTTTGGTTTATTAACGTTCATTTAGTCAGTGTTCATATACAAGCTTGTTTGTTTATACTGTACCGCCGATGTTGGGATTAACATTCCATACTGCATGTGTAATGTTAATGTTTTATATTAATGTATAATTAGTTGCACGTGTAATAAATGTAACATCTGAACAGTTTTTTCCAACCACAAGAACAAAACCGTTTCACAACGTACAAAAAAAATTAAACATTTATTCGTGTGTATGTACATGAACTGCCACGAAATGTGTGTTTGTTGTGTGTCATTATTGTATACGGTACATAATAAATACACATTTTGAGAGACCACAAGTACAGATGCGCGTGCGCGCGCGCGCACACACACACACCTAGGTTTTAATGTGTGATTTTATTTTTATCCATTTTTTTGCTAGGAAAATTCTGGGGTTTTAATTTTATTACACATCACATAGCACAATAAAACATACAATAATTCATATAATGTTTGTGTCTATACACCAGATACTGTTTCCTTAAAATTCTGTAGCTCTATTGCTTCTCGCTCTTTTTTCATATTATTTAATTTCATTTGCTGTAACAATTCAATCCATTGCAACTGGGGTGTGGGCAAATCCTTTGTTTCTTCACTTTTGCTGCCGCTAACTTTGTGTGTACTCTTTTTTTATTTTTTTCCCTGCAGCTGACTACCTCCACTAGTACCTTCTTCGAACACAGACATACCCACGTCACTTTCTTGCGTGGCTGAAACGGATGGTGGTCCATTTGCTATGCCAACAGACAGACCTCCAGGGAGCTTGCTATATTCAGGTTTTCCTCTTTGTGTATTTATTTATTAAATTTCTTTTCCTACTGTTTCAATAAAACTGGTTTGTTGCCTGTTGCTTTCAGGTCAGGCTTATTTTTAATACTTTTCATGTTATTCAGTAATTTGTTTAACTGGAGTGTAGTCACGTCCTTACCAACTGAGGTGCCATAATCAATCGATACTTGTTTCCAGGAATCTTTTGTTTTTCTTAACAGTTGTTGGCATCTTTGATTTTTCCATCGTTATCCGATATTTCGCTATCATTCTGACAAATAGTGATCTATCCAGCCCTTTCTTACTCCCAGCGTCATCTTCATCGCTGAAGAACATTCCCGTAGGGGCTTGAATGCTGTCACATTACCGAATGAAGTAACGTGCGTGTATGTCTGTTGCGAAGAGTGGGAGGGGGCGACATAACGGGATGGGCGCGAGGCTAGTAAATGCTTGTCGCAGCAACTACCACTCATAGCACTTACTAACGTTCTCCCAGGTTTTTCCGGCTGCGAATTAACCTGGCCTAGATCATACTCACCAGATTTAGCATTGGTTTAATCAGCTTGATTTGGCAAATTGCTAAAACTACTTAGGAAATGCTAAGTAGTAGTTGCTGCGCTTTATTCTCTTCACCCCATGAAAGACGAAATCTTTAAGCAGCAAATGTCACATTCCTAATTTTTGCTTCTTCTAGAGACATGTCGACGACCGTACCAACAAAACAGATTCCGCATGTAGACAGCGGTCGAGCGGAGTGATACAGCGTCATACCTTCGGACTCGCAAATGGGAGGACCTGGTTTTGGTTTTCCAGGGCTTCCCAAGGCGAATGCCCAGATGGTTCCTCAAGAAACTGGAGTTCCCCGGGCATCGTCCGCCTTGTTTCTCACATACGAATATAAAGAAAGACTCACTCCCCATGTGTAGCGTAGGGATCTGATCATCATTGGATACTGCGAGTTTTGAAGCGAGTGCCCCCACACTGTACCGATGACATACATCTGAATGCTTCAAGATATTTTTTCATAGTTAAATGCTATTCTCTAACTGAAATGAAGCCCACTTCGCTATATAGTGTTATCCCGAATGAAACCAAACAGATATTTCAGTAGATAATTTTTTTTTTTTGTTTTATCACTATGAACAGATTTGACTCGATATTTATTATCAACACCTGAAAGAAAAATGTAACCAGGGCTTCAAAAGTGCTCACTTTACTGTGAAAGCAGCCTATATCAGTGCCGAGTGGCCAGGCAGCGTACGCTCGTTCGATGGTGCAGTATGTTTACTGTGTGACTCCGGATACTGTATACGTCTGTAGCTAATCACACCATTTAAACCTCCCGAAAATGATCCAACACAATAAATGTATTATGTACAATGGGAAATGTCCGACAAGTAAATTTTGAAGGTGAAACCATATGGGGTATGGATTCAGGAATGTCCGGCAAGGAAGAAAGCCAAACATGGCTACTTGAAATCACCGTTAGTTGGTTTTTTTCTCGTAAATACTGTATGCACTCATTTGAATGGGCATTTATCGTACGTATACGAGCTGTTTAACATCATTCTATGTAATCTCCGATGTTGTCCACGGTTCGTTGCCAGCGATGAGGCAGACAGGAAATACCATCAGCTGTATGAGATCCGTCAGTGTGTGCTACCTCTTGTCGAAATACTGTGACGATGTCTTGTTTGTTGGCAAAGCGTTTACCACGCAATGGCCTCTTCCCTTTGGGAGTTAGATCGTAGTCATGCGTACTATGATCGAGTGAGTACGGAGGGTGCGGCAGCAACTTTTTTTTTACCAACACCATAAACACCGTGTAACGGTACCTACTGTTTGAGGTTTAGCATTGTCATGTAAGATCATAGTGTTGCCCAACAGTTCAGGACGTTTCTCTCGAACTGTCGATGAAGCTGGTACCGAAGAAATGATAGGCAGTATTGTGCATTTACAGTACAACCCTCACAAACAAACTGAATGACATACCAAAACACCTTGACTGTCATATGCCAAAATAATTACCAGCTTTGTGGGTGACAGATATTGTCGTAACTTGTGTCTCCGTGGTGATTTAAGAGTAGATAGGAAATGAGAGAGCAAGCGCAGCGCACTTTAAATAGGCAATTTCCCTTTAAAGTATAGGAACAAACTAACACAACTATTTCCTGCTATTTTTAATGAAAGCACAAGAAAAAAATTAAAAACTCAAAATCTGAGATTCGATGAAAAAAACGTTCAAAATCAAGCAAATCAAAGCTAAAATTAAATAATTTTATTCTTTTCCATCAACTTTTTCATGTTTCTGAAAGCAACAATATTCGATCCTCAAAAACAAGGAAATTTAAGCAAAAAATATGTCATTTTAAACAGAAACAAGCAAATTTTTCCATTTTTTCACAAATGACCGTGCAGGATTTGTGCCATTTTAAAAAACAGCACAATTTAAGCTAAAAACGTGCAAATTTCTCGATTTTAAACAACTTTTTCATGTTTTCTAGACATACTAATTTTGCAAGCGAGCAACCTTAATCCAAATTTAATCCAAAATCATGTAAGTTTAAACCAAATCAAAAGAAATGTATTAATTAAACAATTTATATATCTTGAGTAATATTTTCTTTCAAATAATAATAAGTTAGATTCCTTTGACTAATTAGAACAACATTGCAAATTGTTCCTATTTCAACAGATATGTTAAAATCTACACAAATTTTTATGTTTATTTTATCTATAACAAAAGTAGCTTTTCTATAACTAATAATGGTCTTCGCCCCCAAAATGAATAATAATTGATATCACCTTCAGTGTTTACAGTTGTTTTATATTAAAGTTCATTATTTCTATATAGAGTATCTAGTTTTGATTCTGAATTTCTAAAACCATTATAAGCAAGAATTATTTTATCACAAAGGCCATTTTCAATATGTAGATTCCAATTTTCTGTAGGAAAGATCTCATTTCTTCCATTTTTAACATAAATATTTCTTACATTACAGTGATCAAACATACAAGCATGTACATACTGTTAAACACGATATTTTCTATCAGCTTGAAACCCTACAGTTACAAAATCAGGCATATCATATTGTAAATTATTAAACTGATCTCTTATATGAAAATTAAAAACAGTTATTCCACCAGAAATGTCTTTTTATAAAAAAATTGCCAATAATTAAAACTAATAGGTATTACTGGATGTTTGTATACTTTCTTCTTTAATTGTAATCGGTGTGTTAGATCTGTAATCAACAATGGGCCACATCATTTCTAATTTTTGAATAACAGTTTTTTTTTGTTTACCTGGATCAGCATAACTTTTCTGAACTGCCCCATCTGCGTTCTTAGTTTCATAAACATATAAACTATTCTTATCAGATGAATTACGAAAATAAGTAATTTTATAATCTCATTTTCAGTAAATTTCGTTGTTATTTCGAATGAAACCAAACAGATATATCAGTGGATAGGTTATTCTTTTTTTGTTTTATCACTATGAACAGATTTTACTCGATATTTATTATCAACACCAGAAAATTCTAAATGATTATGTTCACTTGGAAATATTAACAAATGATTCATCATTGTTGAAGTTAAACCTGAGTTATCAACACCCTCAATAATATGTGCATGTTTTGAGATTTCTATTCTATAAAACTGAAAAGGAAAAAAGTTAGCACACACATAAATATAATTTAATTTTGCGTATTTCGCCACACATTATTTATCTTTCTTTAGTAACCTAAATTGCTCAAAAACATAAGCATCATTTGGAAAAAAAAGCCATCTCCTATAGGAATATCAAATTCAATTCTATTAATTTAAACATTTAAATTCCCCCTAGTATGATCAGTTGGCGGAAAAGTTTGTGTTTCAAAACTCTCGATACTTTTATAACTCATTTATAACTTATATATATATATATATGAAAGATTCATCAAATGCAGTTTCGCGAGTTCAATTACTCGTTGAGAAATACAAGAATTATAAAAAGAATCATGATCCAGACTATGAAGAAAATAAGAAGAAAGATCTACCATTAATTCACGAATTACGAAATATTGGTAGAAAAGTAGAAAAAGTAAGTGAAGAAAATAAAATTTTAATAATAACACTAGTTCTATCTGCAGCAAATATCTAGATTATCCATCAACTCCAGAGGAAACAACATTTGAAAGAGAATTATTTTCAGAACATAAATCTCCTAATTTGGAAGAGCAAATGGGAACTGCACCCATAAAAAATTTGAGGCGTGGTGCATCTGATTCTACTGTAAATCTCGGAAAAGAAATTTCTAAAAGAATAAATGTTATTGATATTCGATATGGTTTACGTGCAGAAGGACAAAATTTTTACATAAGTAATATACAAGTAAGCATAGACAATGACAACATTTCTCTAAAAATAATGAATACAAATTAACGGAAGGACTTTCTAATTTGTTAACAAAAGAAAAAGAAGGTCTTGAGGATAATTTCACTGATAATAACTATGAAAATTACACGAAAATTGTTTTAGATACCGATGTTGCATTCCAAAAATATAATCCAAAAAAGAAAATAAACTCGAATGAAAGTTGGAAATACTTAAATATAATTAAACCAATATATGATAACTATATAAAAGAATCATAATCAAAATCAATGCCAAACACACCCAAAAGATTGATATCTCCAAGAACTCCTAGATCTGGAGAACATATAAAAAATACAGCAATTTGCCAAAAGAATATGTTTTGGATGGAAGATGTTATAAAATTAGTTTATTGATTATTAGTTATTCGCGGTGAAGAAAATGTTGGAAATAAAAATTATTACAATGAAAAAGTAAACATAATGAATATGTTAAACAACAAATTTTCTGATTTTGTTATTTATAATCCAAAATAAATTCCCTATCTTATAAGAGTTTTAAATGTACTTCCAAATTTATTTTGGAGTTCTGAACATCATGGGAATGGTATAATAAATTGGTCCTTAAATAATTAAAATTTACCCGAGATGTATTTGCCTGGTTATAATGTTGTGGTCCATTTACAAAATTATATGAAAGGTTGGAAAAAAAGATACAGGAATAAATAAATAAGATGAGGCATGTAATTATCATGACAGTGCTTATAGAGATCATAAATATTTAGAATCTATACATGAAACTGACAAGATCTTACAAAAAGAAGCAAAATTATGTTAGATAAAAATACTCCAATCAGTGAAAAAATTGCTTCTTCGGCTGTTGCTTCAACTACGTTTACAAAAAGAAAACTATGATGGGGCATTAAAATGTATTGTTATATATTTCTTACTTATAAATTAAGATAGCAAATATAACATTTGATATACACATTGATAAACTTAGAGATTTGGGTATAAGTACATTTTTAACAAAATATCAACTCGAGAGAAAAAATAAAAATTAAAAGAAGGTAAAGTTTTTAAATTAACCTTACCACTTCTAATAATAATAAAAAAAATTAAAAGAAAAATCTGGAAGTGATTTACATCATGTTTTTTTTTGCCACCCCCCCCCCCCCCCCCTCCTGAGGTTAGTTGCACTCGGTGTTTTAGCTGGTGAAGCTAGCTCAATTTATAATTCTGTTGAACAAACTAGAAACAATAAAAAATAATTAGAAGAACAACAGAGACATAACTTAGCAATAGAAAATAAATCAGGAAGTGGTTTAGTTGCAAAAAGAGATAGACAAAAAATAATTAGAATATATCACTATCATCTAATTTTGATATTCAAAAATATGTAAAAATACTAAATATTAAGAATTTCAGAAATGTTTTTATGATTGATGAAGTACCAAATAGAATTCACAAAAATGAATGTGCTGTCGTAGATTTTGACATTTCAATACTTCCGGGTCCTCATTGGGTTGCTATTTTAAATAAAATAATGATGTTTACTATTTTCATTCATTTGAAGGTAATATTACTACTAATTTAACTGATTACTTCAAAAATAGAAATGTTTATTACAATGATAATAGAATTCAGAATTTTAATTCAGTTATCTGTGGACATTTATGTTTAATTGAATTACACCTTTTTTCGAGAGATTTTAAGTTTCGTGATATAATTTTCTTGTTATTAAATGACGGATATATTTGGGAAACCATTAATACATTTTTTAAATTAAAACCCCGACTCTAATTCCAATGAATTAAAAACATATGTAGATTCAAAATACAATATTATTGTTTCTGCTTTACGAGATCAAGTAAGTAAAGTTTTGGTACATACAACATATTATGTTTCTCTTTAAAATCGTAGAATTAATAATAAGGCTGATCCTATAGATTGTAAAGACGCAGCCAATGAAATATTTTTTATAATGAAATAGCTGATCAATTATAAAATTCAAACCAATCAGTTTTGAATTATTGCGATTCACTTGTTAACTCAAAAGTTGAAAAATGTAAGGAAGAAAAGTCTCATATATTTTATTTACCTGTAAAGTGGGATAAAAAAAATAATATTTTTCGCCTAGATAATAATCAAATTATCTTTACCTTTTTGATGGATTGTACTGTTTATAAAATAATTAGTAGCTGGGAAATCACGAAGCATATTTTCAAGGGGGTGCACATGTAATATCGCGGTATCTCAACCTTGAATTTAATTTCTAACCCTTGTATGTAACACGGGCATACTAATTTATTATTCTTCTTCAGTGACGCACATCTTCGCCCTGTAAGACAGTCTGAATTACGGTACGTGAGTCGGTCAATATAAGCAGAGAAATAAAAAAATGTTTGACTAGAATCTGCATACTTAAAATAAACCTTCAAACGTCGCATCAATCACGAGATGTCTACGCCATATAATACATTACGTCGTGCGGTACCATAGCAAACAAACAACAAATTCCTATTTGCAAAATGGTTCACATACAAATAAAAATATCTAACTAATCTTGTCGGGAGACGAGCCGAGGAGTGGTTTCTCAAGCCTACAGTAGCTTACAACCTCATCGAATGTGAATCGACAGTTGATGGATATTTAATATCAACTTAATATGCAAGAATTACTTGCGTATGTTTACTCGATACGTATTGTCTCGAATATTTACTTGTTATTCGAATAAACAATCTAACTATCTTTGACGTAGTGTTAAGTAAGGACTAACTCGTATATCCTTTACCTCACAGTCTCATTAAATGTGTTTTAAGTCGTTACGCAAATACATTCAAGTAGAAACAACATTAACAAGTGTTGATAGTCTCGCCTGAAGTGATGCTGTTTGGTTTTAAAACTTATACTATAATTTTTTTTAATCGGATTTCCACATTATATTTTATCGCCTTCCAAAATGGGTTTTAGACCTTCTAATTTTCACTGCATTACGCGAACTCTGGTATAATTTTTATTATTCTTGCACAAATTTTGAGAAAATATAGAATACATGTTTTTAATACACAATTCTTAGAAATGTTACGTAAGTGAAATAAAAGTAATTATTTTAAAAAGAAATTATATATTTGGTAAGGACATCCAGCTATTTTTTAACACAAACTTATTTTTACTAGAGATGCATTTGCGCGACAAGCCATCGGCTACCGAGGGAGAGCTTAATAGTTGACCTGTGGCCATGGGATCGTTTCACATCTCACGTATTGCGTGGAGACCTTACGACTGTCTTTCCCCGGCCATTGGCTATCGAGGAAAATGTCCTTCTTTGAACTCGTTCCGACATGTCAATATTTGTCACGTTCTGCAGTGTGCCGGCGGCTTTTGCCTGTCGTCAATTCTTTATATTGGAGTGGGTTAGAATCTAAGGTTATATGTATATCTCGACACCTATAAAAAACAATAATGGAGGTGTATTTATAATTTATTATTTTGTTATTATTTTACTTGCATGAATAAATAAATAATTTAGCGTAATAAGTAAATGGGGTAAGTGCTCGATTCAATAATTCATTGCTGGATACGCATCTTCATGCGTAGTCTCTTGCTAAGTACGTAAGTGCGCAATTCAATAATCTAATTATTCGTTATAAGTATTCACCCAGTCACTGATGTGCAAAATATGAACGTAGTCGTTCTAGATCTAACATGGCACTTATACAATAATTGAATAACATATTTTATGTTAATTTCTATATTTAATAACCCGAAGCAATATATACAGGATATCTCACATTGCGAACGCCTTTTAAGCACACGGAGTAATCTCGACGGCTTCCTAACATAAACGGATAGTTTTGTAAATAAATTTCCCAGCTTTTATATATTAAACACATTCCAATATGGTCGCCGAGCGGCAGAGTTATTCGTATTATATGCTATCGAATATCAGTTCAGTTGAGCCCGAACTTTGATTGGGGGGGGGGGGGGTGTATGTCGGTTTTGTACCTAGCAATTGTTCATTGCGACATGTAAAAACTCAATAATTCATTGCTGTGTACACAAGGGTGCAAGTGCTCAAATATAATTAATTAATTGAATGATTTACTCATTGTAAGATTCTATTGTCTCAGTTATATGCAACAGGGTCTGGCATACACACTTGTGTAATTAGACCTTGTAATTGTGATATTTACTTTCTTTGTACATGCAAGACTTCGATTAAATATTCAGTGCTAATAATAATAATTGACTAAATATTCTAATTAAATAAACAAATTATTAATTCAATGCAATATGTACTCTCTCGGTATCGGTAATAAGTACTTCAATGCTGCATACACAAGGACGTACATACCCCAGTGCACATGCAAGTGCGCATGGTAAATTATTGCACTATTATATAATTTAATAAATCGAATTATTTATTCAGTTCGTGATTCAAGTGTATCTAACCTATGCATCCCCACCCCTCATCCAAACGCATTTTCCATCCAGACTACGAACAGACTAGCCCTCTGAAGCAGCCGAACCCTCCGAACCCTGCCAACCTCCTAAGAATTCAGTCATGCGCCGGACACCTACCTGACAAGATGTGTACTTGCTCTCATTACTCATTGTGCAAAATGTAAGTACCGTAAGCACCAGTCACTGCAACCCCTCCAGTGTGGGAGTCACTGAGTCCACGACACCCGGCAGAACATCTCTTCAAATCTCCGTCACACTCACTGGAGGAGGGGAGGAGGAAAAGTGTAACTTCAAATGTTGGCGGCAGGGGTGAGGTGGGGTAGGGCTGGGGCTAAGCTCACACGACAGCACAATGGGGGAGGTCGGGAACCCGCTAACAGACAGAGTTGGTGTGGAGATGGGGGATGAGCAATCAATCACCTTCCTGAGGGGTTGGGTGGTACAATGGAGGTAGGTCAGGGGATGGAGAGAGATGCAGGAGGGGTTGGGATGTACCGCCTTGGTGTCCTCGTCCCTCGACCCCCTCCACAGATTAATCAAATGAACCCGTCGCCATTTTGAATAAATTAGGAGCCAGTACCCGATCGTTGTCACGACTAACGTATTCTTTTTTTCAATTCATGAAATACAGGAACATACATTTGAATTAATTTATTTGTAACTTTGCTCTACAAGGATACACTGATTACAAGATTCTCAACCATACTTTTAGAGATTCACATACACATTATGCAATATTCTGGGACATTTCAATGTGGGGCACGTGAAATAGATTTGCCAGTCCACTTTTTCTTGGGACCAATTAAAGTTTTCTATTATATTTTCTGAAATTGTTAAGACAATTGACGATGAAACACCTGGTATAAGATATAAATATTAAAAAAATACTGTTTTTATGGCTATTCGAAAAGAAGGTATAGTCACAGCTTTATTTTACAA
This sequence comes from Dryococelus australis, assembly GCA_029891345.1. Lineage (NCBI taxonomy): Eukaryota > Metazoa > Arthropoda > Insecta > Phasmatodea > Phasmatidae > Dryococelus > Dryococelus australis. Next base: position 58,415,282 of record CM056998.1, on the reverse strand, counting down.
TAATATGTGTAATTTCGAATTACAGTGGTTAATGGCCGCTCCCTGATTTCCGGAATTAGTGCTCAATCTAGGCCGACCGATGTCAAATTCTCACTGCACAATCGAAACAGTTAAATCTTATCGAAATCAGCGACTTTGATTGCAGATCAGTGGAAACTGCTGCACTTGATAGAGTAGAATTCTGCTGATTATTTTAGTTGCAAGTATTCACTGTTCAAACAATATTTCCACTCATTGCTTGTTAATTAGACCTGTCTGGTAATAAACCCTAAGTGCATTCTACTGATTCCTCGGCATATCTCTAATTTAATGAAAATTCGATAAAATAATTTTACTGATTGAATTCACTGATCCGGGTTTAGAGGGCAATTTAATACTTTTATATATATATATGTGCTTAGTAATTAACGATATAATTTTTTCCGTGTTTATACAACTATATTCATTTTAAGTGGAAATTCTCCAGTGCAAGTTCGTACATGATATGTTACAGGATTGGTTTTCACACTCGCTGTGGCGTTACTGCAGCCGGAAGTTCGTGCTGTGTTGCGGACTCACTGCTTTGTGACCAGACAGCGTGGTTATCTGCTCGCGGCTTGCGATAACCAGAGCCTTCAGGAAATACCACCAGACCTGCCCAGAAGCATAAGTGCTTTGAGCTTTAGCTTCAATCAGCTCGCGAGGTTAACAGACCAACTCGCAACAGACGACTGCGCCCTGGACGACACATTCCCACTTACAGAACACAACAATTCTGGGCGGTGTAGCCGGTTCCCGAGTATCGAATACTTAGATTTCTCTTATAATGACATTGAAACCATTTCGAGTGGCTTTCTATCAGGCGTGAACAGACTGAGAACAGTTGATTTCTCAAACAACAAACTCGTGGAACTTGCCCCTCGCACATTCAGTAGTAACACGTTTTTGTCTTATGTCGATGTTTCAGGAAACAAAATCAAGTTCATTCACCCAGAAGTGTTCAAATATTTGCTTTTTTTGGAAGTACTCGTTATTGCTAATAATCGAATAAAATACCTCCACAGCGAGACATTTGTGGGTCTTGTGAGCTTGCGCAAGCTGTGGCTAAACGATAACAACATATGTAGTCTTCACCATGACCTCTTTAGAAACCTCAGAAATTTGAGAGCATAGAAGATTAATCACAATCAGGTGAAATATATATATATATCGGTGGAAATACTTCAGCAACTGCCAAACCTGGAGGTTTTCCAAGCGTCGCACAACCAGATAAAATTTCTGAGCCAAACAACATTTTCAAGCAATCCCAGTCTCAAAGCTGTTGATTTCAGCCATAACTCTATACGACGTCTGTCAAAATATACGTTCTTGAATTTAATAAAAATGAGCATAGTTGACTTCTCTTATAATTACATTGACTGGTTGTATCTAAGTTATATCCCTGTTTCACTGACAAATAGTACGGAAGGTCCAGTGTTCGACATGGAAACAGGAATATGCCTGGATCAAGCAGGAGTCAAAAATCCATGCTTCGCATCGTTTGAGAATTACTATAATGGAAAAATCGACATTTTTCACTTAATTGATTTTTCGTATAACAACATTAGAAGCATCAGATTCAGTAATACTGCCATATCTCATCTTTTAGAGCTTGCAAACCTTTCACTTGCAGGAAATTTTGGGCTTGAAATTAAAACTCAGTTTTTCAGAAAAGAAAGGTTTGTTATAAGTCTAAATCTTGATGGAACCAACCTTGACTGGAGGAACTTGACTTTAATTAATGACATTTTAGAACTACCCATCTTAAGAACTTTTAGTATTATAGGCTGCGGAATTTGTAAACCATATGCAAGGCAGGCGTTGATGTCTATTTTTAATCAGAACAAGCGTTTTAATGTTATATGTGATGACTTTACGGACGCAGAATCATTATCAAATACAGGAATGACTGTGGACACAAATGGTCCAAATTTAAGTGAAAATATTACTGTAGAGGTCGCTCTAGTTTCAGCAGAAAATGCCAGTACTATAGATTGCTTGGGAAACACATCTTCTTCTGACACAAATTACCTGTGTGTTTTGGAATGCGAATGTATTGTGAATAGCTCTGTGAAAACAAAGCAGGTCGATTCTATCATGTTAAAATATTCATGTGATCATACACTGGATTTTCATACTACTCATTTACTGTGTTGCCAGACATAAAATCCTCTTTTTCATGCATATCATTCTCCCACAATAACGTAAAAAGTATTAAGGATGATTACTTCCCGTTTTCTAATAATACAAAGGTGTTGGACTTGTCTTTCAACTATTTAAATAATATACAGGACAACATATTTCATCCTTTGACCATTCTGGAGGTTCTAAACCTAAATAACAATAACTTAACAAGTATAAGTCCTGAAATTTTCAAACACTTATCGCAACTTAGGTTTCTCACACTTCATGAGAACAGCATATCTTCTTATGATGCGTATATCTTTGCCGAATTATCACAGCTCAGTTTAGTTTCAATTGACTTCACTGACCTCGACAGGCTTCATGATGTTACTTTCAAAAATCTAACAGAACTAGTGTTTTTATATATGCGTGACCGTAAGAACACTGCAGTGCATAAAACTGTTATAACTACGAAATTCCTAGAAAATATATGCGGAGTAAATATATTAAGTTTGATTGGATTTAACTTAAGTGCAAATTTTAATGGTACGGTCTTGTGTTCAAAATCTTTGAAGTTGTTGAAATTACATGAAAATTACCTACCCTTTCTTTCAGATGATATATTTCTGAGCCTTAAATATATCGAAAACCTCGAGTTACAAGAAAATGGTATCCAAAGAATTGGACATAGCGGTTTTAGAAACTTGACAAATGTTTTATTTATCGACCTTTCGCGTAACCTAATAGAGGTTATCCATAGCGCAGTGTTTTGTGACGTGCAACAACTAAGAAAACTGAATGTATTTCATAATAGAATTTCTTGTGTGAGTGCGATGCTATTTAAAAACTTATCAATGCTTGGCATAGTTGATCTAAGCTATAATCATATTATATGGATAGATTCGGGTGCTTTTAGTACTCTGTATTTTTTAACAAATGTATATTTGAACAATAATCATATAAATTCAGAAAGTGAAATTTCTGCATCCCATACATACAATACAAGATGTATATCTGTAGGTGGTTCAGGGGCTTTTGATGAATTAAAATTAAACACCACCAACAATGTATCTGTGCCCAGAAATAAATATTCCGTAATATTTATAAATATGTCAAACAATGATATTAAAATCATTGACATGACCATGTTTTTTAACATGCCATTCTTAGTCAAAATAAAGGCATCTCACAATCGAATACACCATATTGACAATGGCAGTTTTAAGAATACAAAAGAACTGCAAAGTTTAGAACTGGATCGAAATGCATTAATTGTAATAAATGAAAGTGTATTTAACAATCTAACTAGACTGAAGTGGTTGATACTGTCCTACAACCAAATAGAGTTAATTGAAGACGGTGCTTTTTCCGACCTGGTCTCATTGGAGCAACTTTCCCTTTCCAATAACAGACTAAAAACATTTGGTACGTCTTCGTTGCCCGTCCTCAGTGTTTTACAGATTTTGACACTGGGTGATAATAATATTACTACGTTCAGTAACTCAAGTGCACTGGAACTTCCTTTTTTAGACACCTACTCATTGAGCAACAATCCACTAACTGATATTATAGTGAACGATTTTCATAATTTGCCTTCCATTATTACCTTGTCGTTAGAAAATACAGGTGTACATAAACTGGACGTCACGGCTTTCAAGAATCTAAAAAATTTGATTACCCTCAAAATTGGTAGAAGTTGTCTTCACTCTCTGTCGCCGTATCATTTCCATAACTTACAAAACCTTATATTCTTTGATATCGGTAAGCCAAATGTAAATATATGTATTCCAGGTACAAACAATATAATAAGCTGGAAGAACCTCACACTCATAAACTATCTGTTTGAAAAGCCACGTCTTCAATATCTTATATTTGCTGGTCATGAAATTTGCAATAACCTTTTCCGGAACCAAATAATAGACACTTTGTTCCTGTCTGAAACATGGAAAATTGTCGTTTGTTCAGATATGTTTTTACTGCCGACGTATATGTTATCTCCAGACGGGACATTTTTTTCGAGATTTGGATTAACTCCGTGATAGTTATGCGTTAGTGACTTAGAGTAGGTCGCGTGCTGATTGCGCATACGACAGCGCCAGCATCAGTAGCGGAATAATGGAAAATAATTTAGACTTTAAGCCTCATGGTCACATTTAGTTGGTTCTAATTAAATATATATTTTGTCTTTACTAAGACAGCAAGATAATTGAGCACGCTTTTCATCGCCATTTGTTCTTTCAAGTTATTCTTATTAAGGTTTTCTGAAGTGTAAATTTCGGAGGAAAAAAAAGGTAAAATGGGCGTTTTCGCGAACATTTTAATGTATGAACATTACATTACAGAATCTAAACAATGTATAGAAACATAATTTACCCTTAAATTTGTATTACTATATCAATATATTGTATAGTTGCCACTGAAAGTCTCATAGAAGTGCGTTGCCGACGGAAAGAGAGTAGCAGGGCCATAGAGATTACAGTGCAAAATTGAGTTGCGCTAATAAACTTCAACTATTTTATCAAAATTAAGCAAAAAATCTATCTTCCTTCAAAATCTTGCTCAAATTGGCCAATTAATTTGATTAAAATTAAGCAAGATAAAACAATAATCTCATCAAAATCTTGTGTTACTGCGTCCCATTCCATTGTTGACTATGGTGAAGAGAGGGAAATGTGGCTAAAGATGTGCTAACGAAACCAATAAAAACCTTTCAACTTTAATCAAAATCTATTTTCAAACGAAATTTACAATTTCTAAAATAGAAATCAAGCAATTTTTTTTATTGAAAATGCAAGATAAGTGCATTACAACTAAGAAATATTAATAAGAATATGTGGGACAGAAGGACAAAGAAACTGTAAGTCGTTGACTTACAGCCATTTTTAAAATCAAAATCAATCTGTTTTTTAATCAAGTATGCAAGATAATTGTGGCAGAATAATACTAACGCATAAATTTTCCTATAGCATTACAAGAGTGGTATACAAGTGGCACAATAATTTTTGAATAATTAATAAGTGAAACAATAATATTGTTTTAACTCTGGTAACTATTGATACAATATCTTTATGCATAAGGCGTAAGAAATTAAATGTCGGTTGCTCATCCCCCACTGAATATACTCTGTAATAAATAAAATATTTATTTTTTTGTTTTAAACTTTCAACCCTTGTCAAACAAGACGGTTACTAAAATATCTAGGAATATTTTAGATCATTGTCATTTCAATTAGTATTCGAAACTTGGGTAACTGAGATTAAAGTGATTTTCAAATCTTACCTATATGAGTAACCATCGCGTTAAATATAGATATTAAAATTTCCATCAGAAACAAATGTATATAGGGTTGAAAATTAAATTTATCATTTTTAACTGCACAATTGTATTCCATTCAATTATGAGTTCGGATTTATCAGAATTATTTATATTATATCTTCTAGGTAAAATCACTTTAAACTTATTATCTACGCGGCCGTGGTGGCTGAGCGGTTAACCTGCCCGCCTCCCACCAAGGCGAACTGGGTTCAATCCCCAGCCGAGTCACTCCTGGACTTTCGTATCAAGGAATCGTGCCGGACGATGCCGCTGGTCGGTAGGTTTTCTCAGGGATCTGCCATTTCCCCCACTCTTTCATTCCGGTGCTGCTCCATAATCACCTTAATCACCCTCATCGACTCTCAAGAACTCGCTGTTAAGAGCCGCCCTAATATCGAACTAATTTATTATCTTATTCAATAAAAATGTTATAACAATTAATTGCACATAAAAAATCTATGTTTGTAATCAAATGACGTCCAGGTTCTAATTCACTTAATTAAAAAAAATATATTTTATTACCAATGTTTATGTTTAATACCATATGTATGGTTCATTTAGCATAAAAAATAATTTGGAAAAACATATTTTTTATTCGAATAAGAAATTTATAAATGTATTTATACACCTGCATAAAATTATAAATACATTTTGCTGTTTCCTTTAAATCCTAAATTTTTCAGATTTAACAATCTAAGAAATAATCATTTTTGTAACCTTTTCTTCTGATTGACCTTAAGTAATATTTCTTTGACTAATCATTATAACATTATAAGTTTTATGCTCTAGAATATTTTAATTAAAATCAACACTCATTTTTATATTTGTTTCATCTTTAACCGTCACATTTTTCTGCCAGTGCAATTAATTAAATATAATGGTCTTCGAGCAATGTAAGAATAATAATTTAGTCACGCTCTGGATTAAATTTTAGTTTTTAAAATATCTCATTGTTTCTATAATTTGTAGTAGTTTTTGTTTCACTATTTATATAACATTGAGTAGCTAGACATATATTTTCAAAGAAACCAGCATCTAAATATAGATTCCAATTTTCTTCAGGAAAAATTTCATTCCTTACATTTTTTACACAAATATTCTTCACATCACAATCATCCAACATAGAAGACTTAACATACTGTTCAGCACGATGTTTTATATTAGTTTCAAAACCAAGTATTACACAATCGGGAATATATATTGCAGATAATTAGATTGATCCTTAATATCAAAACTAAATGTTATTGTATCTTGAGGAATAGCTTTCTCTAGAAATTGCCAATAACTGAAACTAATATTTATAATTGGATTCTTATATTTGTATTTATTTTATAACATTATATACATTTCCTTCATATTCTACAATTTATCACATGATCTCTAATCATTGAATAACAATTATTCCTGGTTCAGCACGATATATTTATCAATTTTTCCATCAGTTTTTTTATTTTCATATTTGTATGTATGTATATATATACAATTATTATCGAATGAATTTCGAGAAAATGTTATCTTATAACCACATTTGAAATATATTTTATTATTGCATCTAATAAAACCAAATATGTATCTCAATTTATAAAGAAACTTATTTTTCTATTTGAAAGTACAGATTTCGCGTGGCCATTTATTATCAACCAACCAAATCATGCATCATAGTTGCTGCTATACCAGAATTATCAATTGCTTTAACTATTTGTCCATGCTATGAATTTTCAACTAGAGAAATTTGAAATGGGAAAACATATTATCAAACACTAATATTTACATTTCTGTTATAATAACCAACACTATCACTCTCTGATAATCTAAATTGTTCATAAACACATACATCATTTGGGAAAGAAAATCCATCACCTACAGTAATATCAAATTCGATTTTATTATTAGAAATATTTAAATTCCTGTTAGTTTGATCTTTTGGAGGAAATGTTTGTCTCTTAAAACTTTCGATAGTCTTATAACTGATTTATGAAGTAAAAATACATTTATTTATATCATATTTTAATCATATATCCAGTAACATAAATATTTAGAATAAAATTACTCATAGAAAAATTTAGAAATTATAAAAATAATACATGGGGTTGCGTATCAAAGAAATAAAATTAAATATTTGCCTTTAATTCACGAATTGCAGAATATTAGACAAAAAAAGTAGCAGAAGTATATGAAGAAGATAAACTTTTGACAGCAATTTTGTTCCTGTTGCAGTTCAAAATTTAGATTATCCACCAACACCAACAAAATCTTAGTTCGAAAAATGTTTATTTATTGATCACCATTACACAATCAAAATGTTTTAACTATATCTGGGGTCGCACCATCTCGGTAAAATATTTCTTAATTTATTAATATTATTATTAAAAAGCATGGATTGAGAGCAGTGTGTCAACGTTTTTATCTAGTGGATAAACAATTAAATATGAATAATAATAAATTATTTGTTGAAAATAAAGAGAATGAAGTAACAAAATACCTTGTAAAATGTTAAAGAAATAAACACAATAGCATTAAAAATGAATATACTAAATAAGACTACGATAATTATACACAAAAAGCTGTATCAACAAATTTGCTATATCAAAAATATGATTCAAATATAAAAATTTAATCAAAGAAAAGGTATGAATATAATATTATAATTAAACGAATTTATGAAAAATAAATGACCACATTCGAGATCAGTACAAAATACATCTGAAAGAATATATTCACTTATAACACCAAAATCTGGTGAAGGAATAAAACATTATATTGGCATTTCCAAATGTTTATTAGTTATACATGGAGACGAAAATGTCAGTAATAAAAATTATCATAATGAAAGGTTTACAGTCAAGTCCTAATGACGATAAAATTTTACAACCAATTCAAGAAATAATGCTAGATAAACACACTCCAACTAGTGAGAAAATTGCTTCTGTAGTTGTTATTGGTGATATGATCACAAAAAGAAAACTAGGTTGTGAAATTAAAATGTGTTAATATAAATAAATAATCTGTATACATTATATATATAATGATAACATTACAACTTTCGATATTTCAGATAATAAATTAAAATACGTATATATCGATAAATTTTTAACAAAATATCAAAGTGAAAACATTAAAAAACAATAAGATGAAGGATTGGTCTTGACTTTGTCATTACCAACAATAAAATAAATATTAAAAGATAAAACAGGTTTTTGCTTTCAATTAAAAAAAGGATAATTTTACAATTTATAGTTCCAATATCAAGAGTGCTCGGAGCTATAGCTGCTGGAACTAGCTCGATTTATGATTTGGTTGAACTAAGTAGAACAAAAAAGGAATTTAAAGAACAAAAAATATATAATTAAGATATTGAAGAAGTATCAGGCGAAGGAACTTTAGCAAAAATAGAAAGATAAAAATAGAAATGATTACTTTATTTAGTATCGATATCAAAAACTATTTTAAAAAATTTACATTAAAACATTTAGAAATGCTTGTATTGTATGTTAGATGAATTATCAGTAAAATTAATACAAATTATTGTGCAATTGTTAATTTAGATATCTCATCCAATCCAGGTTTTCATTGGGTTTCTTACTGGAAAAATAATAATCCTGTATATTATTTCGATTAATTTGGTGGAAATATTCTTATAGAATTAGTGAAATATTTTAAAGATAATCAGACTTATTATTTTTAAATGATGATTGAATTAAAAATTTTGATTCGATTACCAGTACCTATTTATATTTGATTGTATTAGTTCAATTTTCTAAAGGATACAATTTTTATGACACAATTTATTTATTGTAAAATTACAGATTTATTTGGGAAGCCAATAATCAGTTGTTGGGATAACTATAATCAGTGTCGCTTTGGAAAAGAGGTAAATAATTACTGTATACTAAAATAGAAAATTTTTATGATTTTTCTTATAGAACACAGAGATATCAAACTAAAATATTAGATTTTTTCTCGAGTAATTAACGAAAAACATTATAAACAGTCAATGAAAATATGGAGGATATTATATGTTAACATGATGTTATGTTACCTATTCAATTAGCAAAATATATATTTGATATCTCAATTACTAAATTTAAAACAGAATGTTGCATTTAATAACTGAATAAAGTGATTATATTAGAAACAAAAATATTTAAGAAATAAAAATTTATTAATTTAAAACAATGACAAATAGTTATATTAAAAATGATAACATAGAATTATTCACAAACAACTTAAAATTTAACTTATAAATCAAAACAATTAGTTAAATGAAACATTTGATACATTAAATTATATTATACTTGATGGTGTTAAAGCTAATTTGAGTAATTGACTTAAAAAAACGAACATTTTAATTAATTTAAACAAGATGTTTTTGAATCTGAGTTAATTGATTATGTCAAAAATTATATTTTTGATAATGCACTTGGCCAAATAAAAAATAATTGCAAAGACTTATAAAAGTTTCCTACAAATATCTAAGATGCCAAAATAAATGCTCTAGTAAATAGTGTAAGTGCTATGGAAAATATAATCACATAGATATTATCGAGTCACTATTATACTTACAATACATAACCATATAATTACGTTTATGTTTAAATAGATTTTTATGCGAGTTCTTTTTTTTACAAACTTAAATTAAAAAATAGGAAAGTTTTCAGTGAAAACAAAAGGTTACCAGATATTATAAAGGTAACACAAGGTAAACCAATGAATATTTCAAATTATGTGGTGGATTAAGTTATTTCTTTATTCTAATTTACTTTACAGTTTTTAGTATTAATACAGATATTTATGATTCATCACATTTAATAGTAGAACGACGACGACATTATATTCAATTTTTCAAAACTTTAAGTTATAAAAATTTTTAATTAAAAAAGCTTTTAGTATAATAGATAGCATACAAATCGCTAAAGGATATGGGATACATATTTGGAAGATTCATAGTTTTTGAAAAAATGTTTAAATTATTCTTTTATATAAATCGGTAACACTTGATGTTTAAAGTGTAAGAAAATAAAATAATAACATAAAACTAGAGAATACATCTAATGGCACAGTTATTAAAAAAGGTATATGTGCAATATGTATTCAAAAATTCTATGTTATTTAAAAAAAAAAAAGTAAGTTTTATCATTCATGAAGGCATTATTAATGAATTATATAAACCTGCCAGAAAAAATTCTTATGATAGTTATTTCATATGGAACAAATTAGTTATAGCAAGCTAATTTTATTGAAATTAATTGTGGAAATGTTAATTACATATCTATGATAAATACAGGGAATAAATATATATTAACAATTATTAATAATTTTCTAAAAATGGTTTTGTTATTCCTGTTTGTAAATTCCTAAGAATTTACAAACAGCTAATGGTTACAAATTTCATAACTCGGAATTTAACGAGAAAAAAAAAAAGAAAAAAAATAGTATTAATCACTATTCAAAATTTACAGAAGTTAAAAATGGTGTTTTTAAAGATTGACTCGAACATTAAAATACTAAATGCAGAAAAAATTAGCTTTAAATAGAAATCTTAAATGGGTTAATATGTTGGATGATTTGATTGGATAATATAATAACACTAAACAAAAAATAAAAATATGAAAGCAATAGAAGTTAATAAAAATAATGAACAATTATTAAGAAATCCATATGGTATAAGCATTCTGCTGGAAAATAATGAAAAATATTAAATAATTCAGTGGTGTTGAGCATCCAAACTTAAAATAATGAAAAAGAAATAAAAATCCAGGGCCCAGCTTCACTGGCCCTGCATCTAAATATAAAATTGGAGATATAGTTAGATTTAGTAAAACGAAAAATTATTTGAGTAAGGTTATATTGCAAATTGGTCAATCAATTTGTTTAATATAGATATTTAAATTATAATGTTCCAAAATTTATATTGAAAGATAATAATACTGAAGTAATACAAGGTAATTTATATGAATTAGAGATAATGAAAACCAACTATCCGGATCAATATATAGTTGAAAATGTTTTCAAAAAGAGAGATAATAAAATATATGTTAAATGCTTAGGATTTGTTAATTCGCATAATATATGCATAAATGAAAATGTTATGATTACATAACTATTAAACATTCCATTCTTCGTGAAGATAATTAATTCTACCTAATGAATAATTTTCTGTAATATTATTTATTATAAAATAATTTAAATGAGATGTAATATTTATGGGTTTGTTTTCCATTCATTGATATACATTTCTTCACATCTTGTGTGTTTACCTTTTATTAAAATTGTGTATTATATTTTTTTATTTGACATGTAATAACATATTTACAATCAAGTATTTTTTCAAATTAGCTTAATTGTATAAAACATCATCTTAGATTAGGATTTTAAGTTCGAGGAACAATATTTGCCGCATGTTATCAATTGTATTCTCGTGTTCAATAATCGTTCTTTCTGAATCATCAAGCATAATTTTGTTGCATCTCTCATATCTACCTGTAGTTACATTATTATGTACAATTTGTTAATTTTAATGTTTAGTTATTTTTTTATGTTCTGATTTTGTTTATATTCACAATGTTTTCATATTGATGGTAACATCTCGTATTACCCATTTTCTAAATTCTTAGGCAGCTTGCAATTTCGATCCCACAACTAAGTCATAAATACTTCATTCGGTCATAAACAGTATTAGTGGAGTTGTGTTTCACCACCCTTTTTAAATTACTGTAATTTGTCTTATCACCAATATCTACATACCTATTTAAAGCATCTCCTGAGTTTCCACATTGTAAGATTTTTCAAACAACATTAGCTTTAAACCATGGAGTATTATTTTCATCCAAAACAAACAGAGCTTTCTTATTATTGTATACAAGAGAGTTGTTTTTCATATCCAAAACTGTCTCCATTTATAAAAAATTTTTAAATGAAATTTAAATATTTTTTACTTTATTTTGAAAATAATTTATTACAGCTTTTATTCTAATAACTATTTCATATATGTATTCCATTTTATACCAAATAGAGATCACCTGTGTTTTACCAGCTCTAATAAATCAAGTAGTAAAAATATTTAAAATCATAATATGTATTATTTTGAAAACTCATAATATCCCGTTCATACATCTAAAATCATATGTTAAATCATGATGCAATTGTGGGAATTTATAATTTATTAATCCTGTTTGTTTACTTCGAAAAATTCATTTATCTAATTCAAGATAATATATTTTTCAAAAAAGGCAAATTCTTTACTATTATAAAACTTAAAATAGCATTTGATTTGCTGTTATCATTTATTACAATAGAACATAATGCCTGTGGATAACCTCGACTAAGATTCAAACAGAGATTATCAATTATTTATATTTTACTATATATTATCATAAATATTTCTCCTAAGGATCTTTGAAAAATTGGAAAACTGTTCAAAGTTTTTGGGAAATATGTTAACCGATCTGTTATCAGAATTGGCTTATTTTCAATTCAATAAATTTTTAGTTTTTAATGCAAACATATACTTTTTATAAAATACATATGATTTATCATCGATAATAAGAAAGGTTTTTAAGTTTTTGTTGGCACAAAGGTCTGGTGAATATTGTATTTCGTGTGCCATGGTCGTAGCACCTGGAAAATTATTTGGTAATGGTTTTCCATATATATTTTTTATATTTACAATATAGATTACTCGGCTCAAAAATATTATTATCTTTATTATCAAAATGTATGGGGTCTTCAAACCAAATATATTATGCTCTCATAAAGTATTGCCTATGTAGATTATTCAGCCATTTGTTTAACTGAAATCTGTTTTAATAGTAATTTTGTTGAATCTCAATATTTACTGGAAAATAATTACATATTTCGTAAATATCGTGATTTTACTGTTCCACAACGGTGCAAATGTTTACAAATCAAAACTCCCAATTGCAAATAATTAGCAGTATTCAATGATATTTTACCTTTTTCCCATTGATTTTATTTTATTTTCGTTTCTTTGAATCAAATTGGTTTTAACAAAAATTGCAAGTGACAACAGTATGACGCAATTAAACTGACAAACACTGTAACCGCCGTTTACAATTTACATATCCCTTAACTTAAAAAAAAAAAAAAACATTGGAAAGGATATTTATGACTGATCATTCCACAATGTTACTCTCACACAGTGTAATATAATATTGTGTTGTGAATGCTCATATAAAGTAGGTATGCAAATATCCACTGCCACCACCTTGTGTGTCCAACATGTAATATACGATTATGTGTAGAACACACGTAAGACCTCTACATTGGGATAGCCAATATGTAATATTATAAATTTTATTTCAATATATTCACAAAAGTTGAATGGTTATATGTATAAATGCCTGTTACAATACGCAGATTAGCTTGGAATATTCAGCTTAAAAATAATTTTCTGCTGAGATGACTGATTACTGAATATTTATTAATTTTGTGATTTGAATAATTCTGTTGGTTTCCTCAACACCAGCCAGAACAAATTGCATGTGTCACTCACGAGCAGTTTTTCATATAGGTTACTGTCAATGTAATGCCCTTTTCTATATTTCTCTCTCTCATAGACACTGTAGTTTACAACAATGGAACAACACATATCACACTACTTGAGTGATCAGGCTACACAGCTGACTTGCAATAAATCAGTGGGAAAGGATGTGGTCCTACCTGTACTGCCTCTGTATAATTGCCCGGTGCAGTCCTGGGCCGGTAGGGGAACAAGCTTATTACCATTAGCACCCTCTAGAAAACTAGCATTTGGCACGTACACCATTTGTGTACGTACATCACAATAAGACAAACTATTGAGAATTCTAGTAAACACATATGCTAGGCACTGGGTAAGAAACAGGTTAACTTGACACTACAGTAGAGAAAACTACAAACAGATACGCCCTGTGAATATATTTTATTTATTTAACTTGTATTTCTTTTTTCATTGTAATTGTTTAATATAGGAAATAACTAAAAATTCTGCTGGCAAAATGAGAAGACTATAAAGACACATCACTTTCCTAACAGCACTAAAAGTGTTCAGCGTAGCTTACTTGAACCCTTTGACGGTTGCGTAACTTAGCTTGCCAGTGTCTGAATATACTTATTTCACAAATAAAAAAAAATGTTCTTTGTAATTCATGTTACTTAAAAAAAAATCGTGTGCTCACTAAACAGTCTAGCTCTGGTAGAAACTACTCTTATCACAGGTATTGCAGTGGGCATATGTGTGCTGGAAACTTGCATACTTATAAAAGTCAAAATGTCGTTGCTTGCGTACTGACGCTAACAGACATTGAGCTGATACAAGCTGTAAATAAAATTATGTCCAGATGAAAATGTTAGATTGCAGTGTAGGACTTATCTTTTAATCCCCAACTGGAGGGGAAGGTAGGATGCTCTCGCAGGAAGTAGCAGGAATAAGGTGGAGATACGTGGGGCTCCGCTCTACACGTACGTAGATGGCGTATTGAAACTATATGTCTCCTGACCACTAAACCTCGCAAATGGGCGACCATTGACTCAAGCTCCATTGCTGGTTGCAAAAAGTACCCATACTTAAAAATCTGTTTAGGGACACGTCTACACACCCTAAAATTAATTTAAAATCCCACCTCTTAGTCCACTTCAGACGGGAGGTCCTGCCCTACGCCCGACGTCGTTGGAAACTGCTAGCGAAGAGACCGTTAAGCTCTGCCGGCTGGCACTAGCTTAAGGGGGCCTAAGGCGCCAGCCAATCTACAATCAGGATTTAAACCTGCTGGCCAATGGGGACAGAAACTATTCAAACCACCCACTTGAACCACTCCTAATGACCTAAATGATTAAAAACCAAAGAATACGTGATTTCGAACTGAGATATAATACAATAATAAATAGAAAGACAAAAATGAGATCACGCCCAAAATAAACATTAATTATATAAAATAAATACACAATGAAAAATGAACTAGTCTATCCAAATAATACATATAAAATATATTGCCACCATACAGCTAAGTTTTAAAAATCCTATGTATTAAGAAATATAAAATTAATAAGAATTAATAGAATTTCCATAAACAATTGAAATCATATAAGTGACATGTGTGAAAAGTATTACGTAAAATCTTGCATGACAATATGTGTAGCGATAAAAAAAAAAAAAAAAAAAAAAAAAATATGGCAATTGTATGCATAAACCCTATTTTTATGGGTGTTAACAGTATTTTCCCCCAGTCACACTATCCTTAAGGTATGCCAACATTGTACTTAATAATTATCCTTTAAAGATAGGCCACCGAGTAGAAAAATATATCCAATAAATCGTCATTACAATTATGGTGACAAATAATTAAAGCTATAAGTGAATCATTGAGTATTATCAACTGGCGTACAACGTGCCAAAAAATTTAAAACACTTCTCTTTAGAACCAGGACCTACTAGATCAACTGTTTTGCCATTAACTAGAACCATATGCAAGAATACATTACAAACAGCTGTAAGTTGCAAAATCATAACTAGCAATTCTAACTGACGTAATGACACATCGAAAACAGAGCCAATATTTACTAAAATGTTACACTTCTCTTTCAATATCATTACCTACCAGGTCAGCTGATATATGCTGTTGAGTTGAAAAAATTTGAATATTATGCAAAAATCAGTAATCTGTAAAATAATACTTGACAGTTTCAACCTCACTTAGAACCACGTCGGATACAATAACTATAATGACCAAAAATGTTACATTTATCTCTCAATGTCATCACCCTCCAGGTCAGCTGATGTGCGCTGTTGACTAGAGTACATAGGAATATAATGCATACAGTGGCAGGCTGCAAAATGATAAATTACATATTCGATCTGATGTAACAACACGTCTGATACAGTGGCGATTGTTTCTTAATATTACAGATTTATTTCAATGTTGATACCTGCCAGTACAGCTGGTTTGACCATTTGACAAATTAAATTTCTCAGGAAAAATACCGCTGTGGCGTATAGCAGGTTAGCCTTGAACACTAGTCAGTGAAGGCCTTGGCAAGTTACATGAATCGCCTTAACCACAGCCATTTCTAATATAAAGTGAAATGTGGCATATTTAAACGTCAAGCCCATATTAAGAACTTACTAGTGAGAGTAACAACAGTGCTAAATAGATCGTGAGCAAGTAGTTTAACTATACACTCATGCACGTCAAACTTTTCGTGAGGAGCAAACTCTCTTTTTAAATATTTTCGCACTTGAAATTGCATCAAGAAAAAAATACAGAAGTGCCCTCTAAAATTACATATTAATTAAGGAAAGAAAACACACCTCTGTGAAGTGGCGGCAACAAGCCCAACAGAACGCTCTTCAAAGTAAGAAGCAATTTAAAATTTAATATTAGAATGTTATTAAAAACCTACTCGACAGAGAGCCATATGGAAGCAGCCCATCATAGCCCTCTGTCTTAAAAAATACCTTGACAAACCTTTAAAATATTAAACGAAAGAGTGGCGAGCTCTTTACGCAGAGTACATCTGGCTGGCCATAGGCAAATGGGGCTGCAATTGCAAGTAATGGCAATCACTCCAACAATTAAAAAAACACGCATAAATACAATTTAATAAATATGGTAAACCACTACACTGGTATCCAAAAGGCCCTAGAATTTGCAATAAAATACTGCACGGCTGGCAAACACAACTACGAGCACGCAAATAAAAATACTACTATTTATGCCCACTTAAGAATTTAAAGTTTGAAAAATGTTCCACAACCCACCAGAACCGTTTCACCCTCTATTCGGCGTATAACTAATTCAAGTGAGATAATAACAGGCTGAGTGTTACATTATATCGCCGAAGTTATTTGCTGTACGCTGTGCTGCTCAGCTAATAGGGATCCCAACTCAACTCATGTCGCCGTAAATTGATGCAGGTAGTCGGGCGACGAACAAGTGTCATGATGAAGGCCGGTCGGAAAGTGGAAAAATATAATTTAAAACCTGATACTATTGAATACTTGACGTCATAAAAGGAGGAGGGGTTAAGTGGGGCTAGGGTGGAGAAAGGAGGGGACGACAACGGGCGCTAGTGTTCCGTGTTCATTATATGAACCACAGCGGCGACAGTAACGCCGCGACGTTATGCTACCAACACTAACCTCTCAGAGTACGCGGTGTTCTTACGGCAGTTGATTCATTTAAACACCCTCACACGGTACAAAAATTTGATTTTCTGAATGATAAAGTTGAGGCTGTTGGGTTGAAATTACTAGTAATTTTCGTTGGTGATTTTCACACACAGAACGTTGTTCATTACTGTGTTAAATCAAAAGGGCAGAGCCTTATCCTTATAGAACAAAGGAATTTTCCCAATTCGGAGCAGTTTAATTTCTCTAAGCCACATCCAGAATAACTTGACATAGAGTTTTCTAATTACTATTTAGACCAAGTTGAAAAGTCTTTGGATCTTTTTGTAGAGCAAGACGAGTATCATCCTGCTTTAGTATGATCTTGCAAATTTGATTCAGAAAATTATAAAGAAAGTAATACTTCGTATTATAACAGAAATTATCAAAAAGGAGACTATTTATAACAATTTTGAACACTGAATGGCTTTCATTGTATTCCTATATACAATATGCAAGACGCCAGCCAAATTGTAGATTAGTTTACAAGCAATCCTCAAATGTTAATTAATCAATTTACTCCTAATGTAAAAATTTTATACAGTAAATGTCCCGTATGTTTTAAAAAAGATATAATTTGACTTTTAAAAATGAAAGAAAATATATCTATTTTATACAAAAGAAACAACATTGTACATAATTACCCACGTTTTTCTGCTTACAGGAAATCTGTAAAAAAAAAAAAAAAAAAAAAAAAAAAAAAAAAAAAAAAAAAAAAAAAAAATTGCAAGCCAATAGCAATGGTAAATTTAAAAGTAATCCATTAAATTTTTGGAAATATGTAAAAATTATGAAAAATGGTTACAGAAAGAAAATACCATTATATGACAGTACAATGTTTGAAGATACTGATTCTTTTGCTAATCACTTCTCTAAGGAATTTGTTCAGTCAAATGACAGCAATAATTCTCAATGTAGTATTTATGGTACAAATTTGTATGTACGAACGCCGATAATTAACCAAGGTTTAATTTTATGAGCTATAACAAGACTAAAAAACAGTAAATCTACAGAGATTGATGAAATTCCTAACAAAGGATTTGCTAATAAATTCATTCGACTTTTAACACATTTTTAAATTTTAGTCTATTGTGTGGCATCTAGTCAAGCTTGTGGAAAAAGCAATTATTGTTCCAATTTTTAAGAAATGTAATAAACGTGATGTTAATAATTATATTATGTTCTTTTTCAAAGGTTTTCCGAAGGTAATTCACAGGCATATTACCTTTCATACAAAATATAATATTAGAAAGGCAGCAATATTTTCAAATTGGTAAAACAACTGCTACTTTTTATTTAAATTTATTGACGAATTATATGGTGATGTAGCATCAAGAAATCATATTGATACAATATATTTTGATTTACTCAAAGAATTTGATACACGTCAACACTCGGTGAATAAAAAAAATACATGCAATGGGTTTAGATAATAATTATGTCAATTGGTTTTCAAGTTATTTTTCTGAAAGGAAGTTTGCAGTGACAATAGGAAATGCACTATAATTCTAGTGTATGCTGCGGTGTGCCACAGGGTGGCACACTATCACCACTGTTATTTAATATTATATAAACAATATTATTAGTGTCGTAAACAATTCCCTAGCACTTCTTTATGCTTATCTGAAAATTTATAAAAATATTACAGATTGTGTTCAGTTGCAAGAAGACATTTCTGCTGTGTTTGAACGGTGTTCCTGCAATGTTATATCATTTGACTTAAGAGTCACTAGCTTGTTTTACATTTACTAGGAAAAATCATCCAATTGTGTAAACATTTTCGGTTGATAGCAGAGTCGATTATGTCCGTGATCTTGGTGTGATACTTGATTCTAAATTACTCTTCTATTACCATGTAGATAATCTTATGGGTAATTATACTTGTACTATAGGTTTAATTAAATTTATTACTTGCTCGGCTTCTACATGTGAGTAATCAGTGTGTTTATATTATTGTTTAGTACAATCTAAATTGGATTACTGTTCAGTCATTTCGAATTGTATTACCTCCAAAGATTCAAGGAGACTGGAAAATGTACAAAGAAATATTTCTAAATCTATTTTCTGCAGATTCTCACAAAATAATGTAGATTTTAATTATCACATGGAGCTCAACAAATATAAAACCCATACTATGATAACTAGATTATATATTAGAGATTCATTACTTTTAATAAATTCTGCCATTTTGTACTTTTGTCCTGTTGTTAATGACACAGTGTTTTAAAAATTTTCGATCTATAATCATAGAATTTTGAAAACTTTTTGATATCTAAATAATAAAAATTGCATAGTCAAAAGGTGTGTTCTAAAGATGAACAGATTGTTTTTTATATTTTTAATCCTTTAATTGAAAGAAAAATTCATTTAAAGACATTTATGAGTATCGTAATAGCTAAATCTCTATTTTTTATTGGGTTATTAAATTTTATTGGGTTTCCTCAATAATTTTTATTTTAATTTTTTAATATAATTTGTAGCATAGTCCTGTAGAATGTTGCATAATTGTTGTTGTATTGTTTGTTAATATGTTATATTTTTTATGTTGAGTGTTTCATGTCTTTCATTTTTAAATAATCTGTGTTTTTTTATGTGTATTTGCCAAATCATGTATTATTTTGTATGTTTGTATGAGTGTGTCATCCTGTTAATTATTTACGCAGTTGGGTGGCATATAAAGGATATATATATATGTATATAAATTACTATTATGTATTAGATATATATAAGATGAACAATTTCATGGACCAAACAGTTAAACTTATTTCATCAACTGGTGCTTGGTAATCGTTAATATATATTGGTTCATTTTTATTTATATGGATTTAGATTAGGTTAATTGTTTGTGTTTGAATATAAATATGTCCTAATATATTGACCTTTAATTAAATTAACATATAGTTGGTTTTTTATATCTATGAATACCTTGTTGAAATGAAAAATAATGTCTGGATTATTACTAGCATTGATACATTTTAAATCTGTACGTTTTTTCCAAACTTGAAAAACTTTATTTGTAATATAATAAAGTTATTATTGCTCAATATTTATATTCCATTTTGTAGAAGATTAATATGTATCTAAGATATTCCCTTTCATACAACATAATGGTTTATATATTAATTTTAATGTTTCATCATCTAGTGAACCAGTTATTTGTTAATTATATCGTCTTTGATAATTTTTTTACATTTCGATTGTTTTATTAATTTCCGATGTTAAGTTTAATTCTCAGTGTTTAGAAACCTACATCTTTTAAATAATATATAACACAGAAAATTTTATTTTTGTTCGCTGAAGAAAACATTTTAAGAATTATAATATTAGTACTAAACATTTAATTTACAAAAAATAAATAAAACATAAATTAAAAATAAATAAAATGTAGATTTAAAGGTGAACAATTTGTTCACCTTACATCATGATACAAATGATTAATGAAACTTTATAAAGAATAAAAGATTATATGTGAAAATGTAAACCCCACTTTCCAGACGAGGTTAAAAGGCAATTTCATTATATTAAATACTTTGAACGATTAGTTCTTCATGAAACAGAGGGACTGAGAATTATATAAAATATAACCAGTTTTATTCAATTATTATTTAATTCTATATTAAAGAAAAAATTAATTATGATATTCTTCACGATGGACTTTCTGTAACTACAATTTGATTTCATATACTGGATTTAACACCAAATGTAAATAGCAATAAAAATAAGTTATTATTCCTAATGGTTACTATGATATTGAATCATTAAAAACTAAAATATGTTTATGAAACATTTAAAACTATAATATTGTTATAGAAACAAATAATATAAAAACATAATATATGTTAACAGTAAACATGACATAAAAGTTGATGATCTATTATTATCAGACATTTCAGGATTCAAAAAAATTAAATTATTGAAAATTAAATTGGTAATAAAACACCCAATTTCAATCCATTTAAGACAATAGATATTCACTGTAATCTAAACTATGGAATGTTCATAAATATGACGAATTAAATTATATATAAATTGACATCATATCTAGTATCGAGCCAAAAACAATGTTTGGTTTTTGTGATTCTGTTGTATTTGAGCCAACTTATCCATTATTTTATAAGAGTTCTAATAAAATGCTTAATCATATTGTTTTATAAATGATAGACAAAAATACAAATTTTAAATATTTTGATGGTTCTGATATCGAATCTCCCTAAAAATCAAATATAACTAAATTTTACAGAGGTGGCAATTTGCCACCCCATTCATCCCATGGGGTTAAACTTTTTCAGAGGCCATGACCACAGGCTTAGGAAAAAATTCAAACATTATAAGAATTTCATAGTAAAGGAGTTGAGACCCAATTTGGTTAGCAACAATTTCTAAAGATTTTAAGTGTAGCCACTTGCATCATGATGTTAACTTTATGATCTTAAAAATGAAAGATATGGAATTTTATAATAAATATTTTTATATCTAAATGGAACAAGTAAAAATGTATTAAATTATCTTAGTATTGGTTCTTACAATAATTCTTCGAACAGTTTTGTTCGAGAAAATTTAGTTTTCTTAAATGTTGTTATATATGTCAATAAAAATGTTGGCATCAAATATTTGGGAAGACTTTGAATTTGGTTTATTTTGTTTGGATTAACTCGATTGATTTAAAATTTATATCCTACCAATAGATTCTTTAAAACTTCATGAATGAGAATTTAAATCTAAAATTTAAAGTTGTGAAACTTTTAATTTGTATAAAAAAAGGATTTTAATTTTTAATTTTAATTATTTTATTAGTAGCTTCTTGGGGTGGGGCTTGCCCAATACTGAAATGGCAAAGTAAATAAAGCATAAATTATAATTTGTAATGACTAATTTATATTTTAAGATAATAATTTTGTATATGATCTCTATTTTATTTGTAATACATCACTTTTATTATCACATGGACTTAATGCAATTTTTTTTTCTTGGACTTAAATATAATAGATATTTCTCACTTCATATTAAATTCATTGATCTGCACTCAATTTTATTATTATTAAAACCGTGTTTATACTCATCCAATGTTATTCTCTTATTAATCATGCAATTTTCACATCCTTTGACCTCTTTTGTTCTATATTATATACTTTGTATGTATACAGCTTTGATCTTATTACAACAAATTCTATTATTATTTGATCATTGCATTCGTCCTCCATTTGGCATATATTTTTTAATCTATGATGCATACATACTTATATGTAAAATCTTTTCGATAATCATTTGTATCAAACACATCTATTGTTTTCATATGATAAGAGAAATTGTCTGTTTTATATTACATATATAACTATCAGTATCCAGATAGCACAATAACTCTGTATTATTAATTTGTTTTGGTTTAATTACATTATAGTGAATATTATACATGAATTCTTTATGTAAAGCTAATATTGGCATACTTTACTTATATATATATATATACCTTAATTTTATTCATATTGTTATGGCCATCAAGGGTAACAGACAGGCAAAATAAAGCATAGTGAGACCTGGTCAGTCTATATAATTGCTGTATTGCTGCAAGACTCCTGCGGACACGGCTGCTGAGGCGCTGCCGCTGGGGATGATCGACACTGCCGATGTGTGATGTTTCAGGCAGAGCATGCCTGATTGAATCGGTTCCAAGTATATTTTAACAGTGATGAGTCAAATGGTTATTTCTGGTATAAAGAGCTTCAGTATAGTCCCCATATTTAATTGTATAATAGTCATATCTTTCAGATGTGGCTGTAAGGGATTTGTGTATTGTTATTAAAACAATAAATGCTATGTTTTGTGCTTGAACAACACTGTATGTTAGTGATCCGTTATTTCGTGACTCTAACCCATAACCAAAACGACTAAACATTACACTGGTGAAGGCGCCTCATATTTCCACCTCTTTGCTTTAGCGAAACTCTAAGACATTATTTGTAGATTTGCCCTATCAGTTATATGTACAGTGACAAAGCATAAATGGTAAAATATTTGCCCACACATCCATGGTAAAATTACTACTATTGCTCAGGAAACAGTCAAATGCACAGGAAAGTTCCCAACTTTGTATAGTAGCGATGATAAACAATCCCATATTTTCAGTCTGATAAGTAGTACTAATTGCAAACTGTATAGTTTAAATACTTCCATTGCAGTTAAGGAAGTTTACAAGAAAAATCTTTTCACTGTAGTTAATTTTAAATACTACTAATTATTAAAGGCTGTTCACTATCAAGCGAGCAGTTTTGAAATCAACCTTAGAAAAATATCACTGCACTGGCCTGCACTGAGTGACATGCACAAAGTAAAGTTGGTAATAATGGACGGAAAGTGGTTGGTTCCATGTCTTCACTTCGACTAAAAAGTGTTAGGCAACCACTTGAAATAATTTAAGTTATTTAGTTTGCTTCCTGTTTTTTATGCAGAGAACTGTAAAAATGATCAGATTTGTAAAATATTTACTTTTATAATAATTTAACAGTTTCACTCTATTTATGCATGAATAAAGTGGTAAGGCTCATGGTAAAGTTAATTTTACATAAGGTAGAAGAATACACATGGTGCATACATGTAGATCTTAAGCAGAGCTATCAAAAGTGCTCATTTTACCATGAACAGTATATACCAAACTCACAGAATGCAACGTGCATGCTTTGTGTGACATAATAACCCACTTTCAAATAAAACCATGTATTAATTTATGTGTTAGTTATTATTCATTAGTTCCATGCAGTGGGTTATTACTAGATGGAGATTTCGGACATTCGCCATTGCGATGCAGATGTCTGTCATGAAAAAAAAGAACTAAGCAAGAAAAAATACTTTAAAAAGACAAGTAACCTATGGACGATAAAATAAATATATGTATACAACACTGGAAAATTCCAAGAGAGAACGGGGTAAAAAAAACAGAACAGCAGCTAATTACGAAAAATATATGAATATATACATGACCAACAGGTAACATATAGAAACCAACACAGCAAGATTCCTGCTGAAAATGTTAGGACAAGACTGACCAAATAAGTAAGAACCAAATAGGACAGCACAACAAAAAAACACAGTAATAAACATCAATTTAAAGAGATATGACAGGAAACAACCCAGGAATGCTGTAGTCAAGAATACATATACACAAAGCCAGAAAATTTCATGAAGGAATATAGTCAAATAAAACAAGACAGAAAGCTAAATGCAAAAAACTAATATACTATATATGTATTTGAAGAAAACTATATACGACCAACAGATAACACAACGAAGATGACACAGTCTAGTTATCTACTTTCACTAATAAAACAAACCCAATGAAGAAACTCCCACAATAACAAACAGTAGTTTTCCTATGACTGACAAAATGCGATGTCGAACTTGTGTGTTCTCAACCTGTGTATCGCTGTCTGAAGACGGGAATAGATTAAAGTTCCTGAAATGTGGCATTCTGTCAGTCATGGGAAAACTACTGTTTATTCTGTTGCTTTTGAACACAGCGAAAGCAATAAATACTCACTCCTAAGTTATGTTTTAATGTATTCTTTATTTTCTTGGTCTTCCTTTTATTTACATAGAACATACTAGACTTAAACAGCAATATTGACTATTTTTTATCTGCAATAACAACACACGAAACCTTTCCAACATCTTCTTCGTTTACCTATCAACAGGAAAAGGAAGGGATCATAGATATGTATAACAAACATTACACTTTTGGCGACCGTCATAACTTAACATATTCTTGTGCGAGTTTATTCGTTGTGTTTGATTTATTTGTGAAAGCAGATAACTAGCCTGTGTCTTCTTCACTGTGTTGTCTGTTGGTCGTAAATAGTTATTTTGTATACATATGTAGTACATTAGTTTTTCGCATTTAGTGTGCTGTCCTGTTTTATTTGATTCGACTCCTTCGTGGAATTTTCTGGCTTTAGGCATATGTATTCTTGACTACAGCATTCCAGGCTTGTATTCTGTCGTGTCTGTTTAAACTGCTGTGTCTTAGAGTGTTTCTTTGTTGTGTCGTCCTGTTTTGTTCTTCTTATTTGTTCATTGTTGTTCTAACTTTATCAGCATGTTACATGGCTGTGTTGGTTTCCATGTGTGACCTGTTGGTCATATATATGTATATATGCATATCTATGCATATATTTTTATTAATTAGCTTCTGTTCTATTTTTTACTCTATTCCTTCTTGGAATTTACCAGTGCTGTATGCATATATTTATTTTTTCGACCATAGGTTGTTTGCCTTTTTAAAGTATTTTTTTTGTGTTCAGTCCTGTTTTTCCATGGCAGACATCTGCATCGCAATGGCGAATGTCAAAAAATCTCCATCTAGTAATAGCCCACTGGATGGAACTAATGGTTTTATGTGATAGTACAATTTACTAACATTTAAAACTGACTTCTCGTATTCTTAATGGTTAGATACGAGAGGTACCCTCGATTAGGCCTACGGTTTGTAGGGATATACGAGTGTCGAAAAAGAAAAAAACACTTGCATTGCCGGCGAAAAAGGTTACAAAAAAAATTATAGATCTGTTTGAAGCCAGAACTAATACTGAGAATAGGCAAAATAATAAGGTAGATAAATTTCAGTCATAGATACAAAAGACAGATACATTATTACATGGCAACTCTAGCCTCATGAGAAGAGTTAAAAACACAGTCTATCAGAGTAACGAGGGATCTCTTAACAAAAATAGCAGATAAATGTTTAACTGGTACAGATAATCTACAAGAGAGGCAGCCTTGTTAATATGCAGTCAGTGCAACAGTGCGAAACACCAGTTCAAGTTAATACTCGTCAAGCAATGTAACAGTGAACATACACCAAGTCAAGGTAGTTTTCCCAGATCCGGTAAAAATGCCTACATTTTCAGGTACCACTGAGCAGGATGTAGATAAAATTTTAGATAGGTCTACTTTATAAAAACATAAACATATGTGAGCATCGCCTGGTCTGGTGGGTGAATTAATACACTAGCGCCACATGTTGTTGAAAACATATGAAACCCAACATGGTGGACGAGTCACTTACCAATATGGTGGCAGAGCGAACATGAATAATTGGTCGAGTCGCTTATCAAGATGGCGGTCGAAGGTACCTACCAATATGGCTGCTTCCAGTAACATATATATATAAATGACATCTACCAAAATAACAGATGGCACCGACCAAGATAGCAGTCGAATGTAGCTGAGAAACAGCGTACCAAAATGGCAGTCGAGTCGTTTACCAAGATGGCGGGGTCGAATGCATGTGAGGTCGAACGTAGGTGAGGGCCTACCAATATGTTCACCTCGAGTATTGTATAAACCAATGATGCTTAGCAAGATGGCGGCTGTGAAGAAAAGTATTTTCAATAAATTTTTAGACAATTTTTTAATACATTAAAAAAATTATTTTCGTAACACACTTTTAAATATATTTTTATAATTCTTTAAATATTTTTTAATAATTTTTAATTATACCTTTTATATACATCTTCAAATAATTTTTTCGGGTATTTTTGGATAATTTTGGATTTTTTGAATCAAAGGTCATGGTTCAGGGGTCAAGGGTCAAAGGTCAATGGTCACGGGGCACTGGTTTCTAAGATGGTGGACAGCGAGTTCACAACATGGCTGCCGGCCCTAGCTCTTGTGCAACATGCCCTTGCCTTTGAACCTACTTAATCATTCTACTATAAGGCTCTCTTGAATACGAAATAGTTTTGTCGGAGGATGATCTTTCCTTAAGAGTGGGATGAACCCGTCGCATCGAAGGTCAATTAACGAGTGAGCGATAATTGCGACACTAATATGCATGCCTAGTACCTCATCGCTCCTACGTGCAATGTGTGCAATGTTTCCGTCGTGACACTGTACTGTGTAGCAGTAACAGTGGGGTTTTATTACAAACTATGAAAGACCACAGATTAAACTATGATCGTATCTGTGTACTTTTCTCTTGCCGCTTAAGGAAACTGCAAAGGTAAGCTTTAAAAATACCATATTTGACAACTTTCACCATTTTTTTCTTCGAGAATACACTTAATATGACAAAAAAATAGGAACATAGACAATTGTTGTTTATTTCGTCGTATTTGCATAACATTTATTCACCGAGATACGCGTATTCGCGCAAACAACTATTTCACAAATAAACGCGGGGGTTTATCCCACTCTTGATCCGGACTGTAAACGACTACCAGTAAGACCCTTCAAAAGAGAAAAGTGCCAGAGAAGAGCAGAAGACGACTCCATCGCCGGGACGTCGGTATGATAACGATGACCGAGTCCTAGGATGATGTTAGCATTTCAGTTATTCAACCATAACATGGTATAACAATAAAATATATATACTAACTATTCCCTTAATATAAAATACAAACCAGGAACAAATATTAAGTGAAGTTAAAATAAATACAAAAAATGAGTATGAGGCTGAGTCGAATCGTAAACATGCTCCCGCTGATCCAAGATTCTTCCTCTCCCAACAGTATCCTCCCATCTTCGCCCATAGCATCCGAACCTAAGTCCCTATGTACCCACCCGGAGGTCGGAAGGGCTTCCACCCACCCCCCCTTTTTTTTAATAAATGTGATTGTAAATAAAGGCCTTTCGCTCAGCAGACAGCCAATAGAAAAATATTGTAGTACAAGGTGTGTGTGTGTGTGTTATTATACATACTTCAAAATGTGTACAGTATGTGTACATTAACAACAAAAACATTATGTTTATTATAACATACATTCATATACTTTTACCAAAGACGCGTAGTACTCTCTGGATTCTTAAGAACATTTGTGTAAAACTATACGTAGTACAAGAGTGGTTTTTACAAATTAGACAATAATAATTTTAAAAAACTAATATTTGTGAGTGTAAATTGCATTAAAAATTTTTGCGAATTTTTGTAAATATAGATTAATTATTTGATCGAATAAAAATTTTAATTCTAATTAAATCTGTGTCATATTATCACACTTTTATAAAACGTTTATAAATGTTTCATGTCATCAATGGATAAAATATAGAACTTTTATAAGTTTGGGGCATTGGATGTGAAATTATAAAAACATAAACTTTTATTGATAAAGAATTGGACATTGTTCATTTCTAAATTGGTTTAAAATCAATAAAAATGGCCTTAGATCAGATAAATGTTATAATTTTAAAGACGATGTTTACGGTATGGATTATTGTGATGGTTGGGATTATGGATTCAGTAATGGCAATGATTCAGATTTTTCTCTATTTCTAGACTTTAAAATGTCTTATTGGTGTTTTACTTTTGTTAAAAAAAATTTTATAAATCTTATCAATTATCTTTTCATCTGATTTGCTTGTTTTAGTTTTAAATTTGCTTGATTTTTGCATAATTTTGCTTGTTTTACCTGTGTCAAATCGTCTGCGCATATTTTTGAAAAAATGCTAAAATTTACTTGTTTTTTTTTTTTTTTTTTTTTTTTTGCTTCAAATTGCCCGTTTTTGACGTCCTTTATTAAAAAACTTTTAGAGCTTAAATTAAACCCTCAAATACCTCGATTTTGACTTTCGTTTACATGATTTATACGATTTTTTAAATCGAATTTCAGATTTTCAATTTTTTTACTTTTTCCTGTACTTTAAGACGAAATAACCCTATTTAGTTTGCTGCATTTTTTGTTGTAATTTTAGAAGAAATAACCCCAAAAAGTGAGATGAACCAGAATCTGCATTATACATCTACTAAGTGAGCACTTCTGAAATCAAGGAATAAAAATAGTCACTGCCCATAATTACATGTATACCACAGTACAAACTGGCACGCAAGCTCCCAGTTAAATGACGATCGAAGTAACGTTTTATTGAAGGTGCTATACGTAACTTTATGGCTACACAGGTCTCATTTTTTGTCTAGACATATTAGTGCACGAATTTGCATATCATTTACAAATTTTCTTCCCTAAAAATCTCCGTTTTTCCACTTGTACGGCCCATGAATATGAGAGGGCTAGTGGCAGTGTTAATATTTAATGTAGCGTAATGATACTAAATGAGAGGGAAATTATATCTTAAGCAGGGCTTCCTAAAGTGCTCGGTTAAGTGTGGACAGTGTATATTTATATTATCAGTAGAATGTCGCCCAGCGGATGCGTGAACGCTCATCCATTTTATAAAGCGTTTTCTTCACACGATCATCTCAGTATAGAATGTTCACTCTATAAACCGAGCACTTTCGAAAGCCGTGCTTAAAATCTATTTGCACGTACAAAGAGTATTATTTCGCCATAAGTAAAATTAACATTGCCATGGGCCTAATTACTTTCTTCATGCGTCGGTCAAGCATATCTGTGCAAATATGAGGGAAGTAAATTTTACGAATTCGTTATTTCTTCAACTTTTACGTATTATAAAAACCAAAGGGAAAAGAAATCGTTTCAATGTCCACGAATGTTTACCTAACACTTTTAATCAACGTTAAGACGTGGGACTTCTTTCTCTCTATAGTTACCAACTTTACTGGGTGCATGCCACTCAGCATGCCCGTTGAAATATATGCAGACCTATGGGAGTGACTTTTTTCAAAGGTTGATTTCCAAAGTGCCAACTTTACCGTGAAAAGCCTTTAGTGATCCCCACTCCCGGCGCAGTTTAGAAAAATGAACATCCCTTAAGACGCATAGCCACACTGTGACCTCATACTTGTAATACCGTAGTAAATCCATTCCATATTTGTTGTGTTTTTTGTAGGCTTGGGCGAACATTTCAACCTGTCCGTTTTTTTTGGACAGCTTTTGAAAAACGTAATTTTTCCAGGTAAGGTGTAGTGTTTTAGTTGAATCTTACACTTGCGAATTTTTTCAAGTTAAT
Organism: Dryococelus australis; assembly: GCA_029891345.1. Classification (NCBI taxonomy): domain Eukaryota; kingdom Metazoa; phylum Arthropoda; class Insecta; order Phasmatodea; family Phasmatidae; genus Dryococelus; species Dryococelus australis. Next base: position 58,384,807 of record CM056998.1, on the reverse strand, counting down.
GTGGTGATAAAAAAGCACCATCGTATTTTAAAAGTTAAGAAACATTATTCTACATAGTGGACGTTCTTACGGTAACCAAACGATTCCAAGAAATTCTCAACAACAAACGGCAAACAGAATCGAGCTAGCGATGTGTGGCGCGTTTCACGCAGTTAACTATATATCCAATCTAGATACACGTAACGAATCGCGGAATGCTTTTGTGAACTTTAAAAATAATAGAATATTTGTGTCTTAGACATACAAGAGTTTGCAATAATTTACTTTCAAAATGTGTCTGAATTCCCCCACCATTAAACAACACAATGGACTAAATATTAAAACATCACGATGGTGGGTGGTTATATGATTTAAGTTCGCATGCAGTCGATATTTGCAGTTATTGTACCACTTCATCTTCGTTCTTAGAGTGCGGTTGTAGTTTGAAATGACAGAGGTATAAAATTAGCTCTATTGCGACATGAGAACGCAGCATAAATATACAATTCGAATGCGTTACTTTCTTGAGGAATTTCATAGAGATAATGCCATTTATAGATTCATGGTGTTTAAACAAAATATAGTGAAAACAGGTAAAACCACTATTTTTCTAGAACCATTATGTGGTCTGTTGTAGTGTTGTGGTTAAAATAACTAATACGTTTCGAATTGAATGTGCCGTATTCGAATCCATGCAGTTATAAACATAGTTACAATTTTTGGAAGTTTTGATAATGGATCAAGTAATGTTGCATATCCGAAACTTCAGCATTTGGTTTCGTTTTACGACATTGCTTAGTAACGAAAGCATGCCTACCCATATACAGAGAACACACTTATAAAAATAGTGTCTTAAATAACGTAACGTTATGAATACCTTTTGCCTTTTTTGAACATTTCTAAAAGTATATTATAAAACAGCAAACAATTAATAATAATAAATTTGGTATAAAACTGCATTAGTAGTGCTCAATTTCACGAGTCGCAGTTGCGTATTATTTAAATTGTATAATCAAAATTTGGCACAAATTACTATTTTCATATTTTCTTAATGTCAACATCAGAGGTACTCACGATATTACGCATTTTGTTCGTAAGTGCATGGCAAATATATTTGTTTATTTAATACCTTTTCAAAGGATGACATGATATCTCCACATGTTTCGTTGCATCGCTCAGTGCACTCAGTTTAGTTCACTCCAAAACAGAAGCATTTCATGCTAAAATTAAAATCGTACATTTTTACGTCTCTTTGGTTACGGTTTACACCACATGATAGCACAAATGTTCGCGACTATCCCATGAGCTCAACAAGAGATCATCGGTATTTAATTCCTGATACGACAGGGAAGGTAGCTAGAACGGAGAGAGCGAAATAATTGACGAAACCAGGAAATGCAGCAAATTACTACTCAATGAGGATACCGCCAACTACGCTACAAGCGATAAACCACGCTAAGGTAAGGGGAACCACGCTATAAGCTGTTCACGATAAAGTGAGCACTTTTTAAGGCCCTTATAAATTTTTCCTTTCATCCAATTTCCATTTTCCTACTGCTTTTTAATATAAGCATTGCAATGTGACCAATAAACACAGTGTATACATTTCACCTCCATCGAAATCTAACGTCTGAGACTGCAATAATATACATTTATTAGCGGTTAATGTGTGTCGCGAGGGCCTTAAAAAGTGCTCACTTTATTGTGAACAGCCTATATACACGATTGTGAAAGAGAAATCCCCCCCCCCCCCTCCACAAACAGAGACTCCGGCAGGACAGTAGTAGAGGAAGCGGCGGTAGGACAATCACTCCAGTAGCAGGTGATGCGTGACACTGTGAATTGAGGTCGGGATTGTAGCGCTCAACTGAGATAATAAAAACTTCGGCCAGGTAGACGTCCGTACCCAAAGAAAAGTGCAATACATCGTCAGCCCGTAGATTGCCACTTTGCTCTCTGCTGTGCTAACAACAATGTATGGCGAGCAGGGAGAAAGAGCTGGTGAGTGGACTGTAGTCATGATCGTGTATAGTTGATTCACGATAACTTCGGCCTTTTCTGAAGCCCTGCCAATTTTATACTTTTCGTTACTGATTACGTATCATTCCGCTACACGTAAACATAAACACTGCCATGTTCCACTTTTATAAATTTCAAATGCGTTGGTTGCTGTTTACAGCTATTCAAAGTATTATGTCATATTGCAGAAACTATTTCCTACGAATGCTCACAATTTAGGCCTATAACAATATTTAGGTTAACTTTATAACTATTTGTTACACATAGTATAGCACGTTACACATAATACACATTAATATTTTGCCACGACGGTGTTTGTTACAACTGTGGCGTAAACAACGGTAGTATTTAACTTGTTGTAATTAATATGTGTTTGGAATAAATATTAAAACGAAGGGACAACCAGTCCAACGAAACGACGCAGTAAATTCAAGCATGCAACTCGTGTCGCTTATTTATTGTACATCGACAAACGTAAAATATAGTGGTGAACATGCAAACACATAGGCCTACCGTAACATTTATTCCGCTAATATTTACATGCATTGGTACTTACTGGTTTGTAGGTTTATTTATTATTTATTTAATTTTATCTGGGTGGACTTAGTATTTCGTTGGGATTGTTGCAGACATTCAAATCACAGAAAAGTAAGCTCGTTACACAACTGTTTCTCAAACACCTAGCGCAAAGGCACAACGTTGTGATAAACAGACGTGAATGTAAATAGTTAGCTTCGTCATAACATCAGTTCATGGTTAAAACGTATAAATTTGCACATATTTGAAATCAACACACCAGGCCCGCGTAACGATTACAACGCAGCCACCACGCCCCTTCATACACAACAATAAGAACACATTTCCATCTGCACTGGAAACACATATTTATCACAATTCACAACATTGTAACTTGCCTAGGATGTTTAAAAAACACGAATACGAACTTGACGCTTCGTTAAGAAACGCGGTATCATTGACATGTCACTACATCACTGTCAGTTGTAAGGCCATATAAAAACTGCATATAATTGCACCCAAATTGGGACAAGCGCGTGGAAGCTGATCAAGCTGATTCTCCCTTCAACACCACTTCTACCAACCTGCTGGATTTGTAAGAGTCGCGCGTCGCGCCATCGCATATAAATACCATAAGCATTTAAACAATAACATTTCTTTTCAGTTGTAAATTCCAAATTAAAAAATCATTATTTTACTCTAATAAGTACGAAATATGCTACAATTTTAAACATGTATAATTTAACTTGTTTACTAGCGATGGGAAATTTCCCGAGAGAGAGAGAGAGAGAGAGAGAGAGAGAGAGAGAGAGGAGAGTGTGTGACAAAGAGGGAGGGAGAGAATGATAAGCTCCGCCCATCCGCCCAGCCAACAGTTTGGTCAGTCGAAGAAAAAAACAAACACCACGTCACTACGGCCTACGTACGTCATTTTGCGCTGTTATTTTTAACTGTAACAATGAAACATGTTTCTGTCGAGACTACCTAAATATTGAAATATTTCAATACCAATATTTAATTTACAAAGAGCATACCAAAAAACCTATGTCGAAACAATATTTGAACTGAGAACTATTTCTTATTAGCCTTTGCCAATACACCGGTGCTTTCGCTGTTTTTAATTCGTATATAATGCGAAATAAACATTACAAGTTATAAAAGATATTAAGAAAAGTTTCATTTATTAAAAAATACAATACTTTAGAGTTAATCACAGTGCTATGTATTTGTGAAATACAAGTGATTGAACAAACCAGGTTGACGTGTTACGGCTAGGGTGATTTTTCAAAGGTTCTATTCCAAAAGGCTGAAGAAAGCGTGAATGGACTATATTTGCTTGTGCTAGTCATGTTGGAATTCTTAAAGTGTGGAGATGCCGTTCTCTAGTTAAACCGCCATATGCCGCTGAATGGTAGACAAAAGGAAGCTGTTGGCTGGAAACCAAACGAACCTGCCTCTCAGTGGTCTATTGAGGTTCCTCACTGTTGATCCGCCTTGTATGGGTATTTTCATGTATCCATTGTCTTCGGTACATACTGTGAAGACCAAACGCAACTGTCAAACCACAACCTTAATACACCGCAAGGGTGTATTCCTCCTAGTAAATTCCGTTCATGAACTGTAATTTCACTGTCAACTGTCATTCACGTATATGTGTATTTATTGGTGCGGGTGCAAATTCACTTTTCTGGTTCGTTTGGTGCAAGGGTAATGGCAGGTAAGTTAGTCAGGCTTCCTTTATGGCACAAACTATATATACTTTATGATACCACCAACATCCTACTACGAATAAATGTTATCTATGGGCCAATTAACAAAAAAGGAAGCACAGAAAAAAACAAAACATAAACCGATTATTACGGCAAAAAATATTTATTATGGATTAAAATACAATTCAGCATGACCATGAATATGCATGCTGCTTGCGGTAGTGTTTTTATTTTGGCTGGTTTAACTGCTTGGTTGAGTGGCATAACGCCTGGGTTACACAAGGTTGGTGTCACACGGGTAAACAATTGTATTTGTATGGACCTTCGTCAGTTGGTAAGTCTTCATGTTATAACTTGATTCTAGGCGATGCTAAAGTATTTTATCAGGGTTGTGGTAAATCCGCGTTCGGTGATTTGGATGTTTCATATGGCGTAATTGTTTTTGAGGAATTCTGTCATACATATCATTGCATGTCTATAATTAAACGGTTGTGTGGGGGCTTGCCTGTGCGTTTACCTGTGAAAGGTGGCATTGGTAATGTTTTAACATGGCGTAAGCCTATTTGGTTCATAAGTAACGATGAGCCTTTACGTGACCTTGCCTCGCGCATCCCTGTTATCCGGCCTTTCTCAATCTTGTGCCCGGTTGCACCATTAACAGCTCTGAACCAAGATCCTAAGATCTTGGATTAAACACGATCTTCAGTTTGATACGAGTTCCAGTGTGTTTTGTTTGATTGGAAACACTTTGCCTACACTTTTATCGTGATTTTTAATACCAGTATTATTGATGAAGGTAGTGTACATAGAACTAGATGGTGCGATTATTTATCTGTTGCATGAACTTTACTGAATATAATTCAAGTGTGTATAATGTAGTTTTGAATTCCCAGCACCCCCCCCCCCCCTTTTTTCCCCAAAAGAAATTGTGCCTCGTGATACCCGTTGGCATATTTTCATACTACATTTGTCGGCTACGGCTGCTCTTTCGTGAGCAAATAATTCGATAAGAGATTTAGCTCGTGCGGCAAATAAGGACAGTTTTAGATATTCTGAATGGCTTTTCCAGTTTTCCATTTTGTTTGCTTGGTGGGATATGAATGAATTTTGTTCTCCCTTTACAAAAGATTAATACCATCATTAATTTAAATTAATGCATTGCATCTTAAACCATTGTAAAACTTTTCCTCAAATTACATTGTACAACAGTAAAAACCAACGAATCCAATTTTAAACGATTTAAATATTACCAAGTTTATTTCTAGTAAATAAAAATAATTTACAGTGCTTTTATCTTTATGTAACCCATATTCAACACCGACTTTTTCCTTCTGTGTTTACTGTATAAAGACTCAATAAAATGTATGTTTAAGTGCCAAACAGAGCTACAATATGAAATATTTTAATGTTTATATCATTTTCAAAACCAAATTCCTTTTCAATATAACTTTGACATTTTAAAATAAAGCACTAGAATTTACTTGATCCGAGATCATCCTCCTGAATCGCCCAAATGCACGGTTCAAGGCGAGGATCAAATTTATCTGAGCTCGGAGCGCAGATCACAATGGTACAACAGCCAAATGTGAAATGTGCGGAACCAGAATCAAACTGGTATTCGATCCTAGATCATTGCTGAACCTCAATGGTGCAACTGGGCATTAATCAGTTGCTCGTACGGCTGTCTCGTACATCTTATCAACATGCCTATCGACATTTATCACCCCAGGAAAGTATCGTGAACGTCACATCAGATATGCTATCATGATACTTGTTTACACACGTGTTTCTTAACATGTGGAACTCTATTAACAGGTGAATAGGTGAAAATAAAACAATTAAAAAAGCCCATACATTCCCATTACCTATTTTAACTTGTTTCTTAGTAAAAACCACATACTCTATACATCTCTCGGCCTGTTTACTAGGTATGCTATCTGTTATTCCTGTTTGTCCTCCTGACACGAACAGTTGGTACTTTACTGTGAGTTGGACGTGGTAATGAATTATTGAAACCTTGAAATGGCAAACGCTCATTTTATGTATGGGCTTGTGGATGGTTATCCAACAGAAGCAAGACATCTCTATGCGTATCGTTTCCCTGATAGACATCTTCCATACAAGGAAACATTCTAGTGATTACACGAACACTTGCGTAAATAAGGCTCATAAAAAAATACTAGTTTCAGGCGCTAACGAACCCGTTAGTGTTGTTCCGACTGTTGATATCAAGTGAATTCTACAGCCTGTTGAAGGAAATGTTGACAGTCGTACCTGAAGCACAGCAGCAGTAGAGAACTTTGCTTATGCGAAAGTCTGTAGAGTTTTGCGACAGAAACTCTTTTATCCGTACCACGTTTAACAAGTACATTCGTTTAATAACGAAGGTTTTCTTCCAAGAGTCAACTGTTGTACTTGATTTCAGCATATTTCTTTCGGTTTTTTTTCTGCCCATAGTATTATTTACTGACGAAAGTGGATTCATCAGAGATAGAATCGTCAGTTTTCATAACACATATTACCGAGCTGACGAAAATCCATGTTTCATCCGTCAATCACCACTCCAGCAACTCATCAACGTCAATTTATGGGCATGAATAAGTGGCTAAAATCCAATTGGAACTGTTTTCTTTGAAGGGTGACTAACATGTCAACCATACATAAATTTCCTAACAAACCACTCGCATAAAATTTTGGAATACATTCCCCTTAAACTTGTATGGTGCATGGCTTTATGCATGGTGATGCATCACCACATCTTAGCCGAATAGCAATAACCATTGATACACGACATGGAATTGAAAGGAGGTGATATTGGATATCCACTTTGGGTATCTCCGCCCATGCTGCTTCGATGCTTTCCCAAAGCTCATCCGTTGTAGCCGCAGATGCCATTCGTCGTTCAACCGTTGTCCATATGTTTCTGATGGGTGAGAGATCAGCGAACGTTCAAGCCAAGTAAGCAGTGTGACATGGTGGTCATCCAGGAACCATCGAAGGTGTGCCACATGCGGTCGCGCATTGGCCTGTAGGTACATGGCTCCAGGCTGGTCCTGAATACAAGGGGTAAGAACAGGCGCCACTTACTCCGTGATGTAACAGTTGCTGATGAGCGTACCAGCTATGCGGACTAGGCGCGAGCAGGACTGGAGCCCGATGGCATCCCATACCATTACTCCAGGTGCTGGGCCGGTATTATGGTTCATTATGCAGGACTTGGCTAGCCGTGCGGCACGGTGACAAACACAGATGCGGCCATTGTGGTGGGGATTCATCGGAAAAGGCGATGGCATGCCATTCATCTCTCAGGCCCGACGTTCCATGCACCATTGCAGCCTCACGTCTGTGGCTGCCGCAGTAATGGGCCCCTGGACAAGATGCCCCGATGCTGAATAGAGTGACATACCACACATGCGGACACAGATTGATGTGTCACACGCTTGAAATCCTGCGCAACGTTGTTTGGTGTTGCTACATGGTGCATAATCGCCTTGCGCTCCAGATGTCTGTCCAAGCGCTCGTTGGTGCGACAGGACCATTGGTTTCCTGGACATCGCAAAGCCCGTCTCTCCTTGACCCACTGACTCCATATACTCTTCAATGTGGTCGCGTTTCTTTCAACGCGAGGACTGACTTCTCTGTACTATAATTCACAATTATGACAGACAAAGATTTACCCTTGGTCAATGCGGAAACCTATTCGTTTGTGTTCTTCAATATGGCATATCCACTCCGCCTGAGCACACCGACGGTGGGTAAACACAATATCAGTACCTCTCAATGGCTCCCCGACCTCCACGTTTATATGCGATAAGAATTTAACCCATTACCTTTTATAGCGCAAACGAATACCAGTTACCTCGAAGACTAACAGAACCAGTTAAACCAAACGCCTTGGCAACTTTTCATATTACTTTTCTTTGTGATATAAAAATATATTATTATATAATTTAATAAACGATATAACTAGCATTCCCCAAATAGTATTATGGTTTCTTAAAAGCTAAAACATATCTTGACTCCACAAAGCCACTACTCGGGTTTAAGCTAAGTTCAGGAGCTGTTACATGGCGATTATTCATCAACTAGCCCTTTGTGTCTGATGTAAATATGTCAGATACCCACCAGTGCTCAGGCCTTGAACTGAGTAGGTGTTGCCTCTGTTTATAGTTAAAAAACCAACAGAACTAATCAAACTTATAATGGTTCTTGAAATTTTAGAGTGTTCACAAATCTTCGATTAAGTGAAATACCTTCATTAAGAATATCTTGGGCATATTAATTAAAATACTGAACTATTAAGTGGCTCTGGAACTACAATAAATATTAGAAAATAAAATTTTAAATACTTAGAAAAAATAACAGAATAGCTACAGTATAATTTACAGGTATTAACGCTTTCATTTTAAAATCTACTGTTGCCATCAGTAGTAGAGGCGTGCTACTTAACCGGGATATGATTAATCCATAATCCGATCATAATCCGATCAAATTTTTCTAATAAACAAGGGTTAAGTTTAACAAAAGGGCGGTGGTAGGTTGTAATGGCTTATATAGGTATTGTGTTGAGTGCAAGAGTGGACTAAGAGTAAATGTTATGTTTTTTGGCCGGAGGGAGGAGGGTTATTGCTTGTAGACGGTAGCGGGAGATAGGCGACTTTGAAAGATGCGATTTGTGTGTCAGCAATGAAAAACGATCTGTTTTCCGAATGCAATTAAACGTTACAGAATTTCAGAGTGTTCTACGTATGAATAAATTACACGCATCGAATCACAAATTTCAATCTACTACGTGAATAATAAGGGCAATTACGTGAGTCTTAAACGTAATGTGAGTCTCGAGCATAGAAATGTAATTTACACGAGAGAGAATTTTAACTAGGTGAATAACATCTAATGTCGACAAGTGCAAACTCACTAAATGAAATCCAGCTAGTCAGTATGAATAAATAACACGTATAAATTACACGATTCAGCCTGGAGAATATCATCTTACGTCAAAATAAACTCTGAATACGATTTAAACCCGACACAATAGCGTACGTCTATTCTGATAAGTAAAATATATAACGATCTACAAGAAAGTAACTAACGATAGAAAACCTTACCTCAAATGATTTGTTTCAAAATAACCAACTTGCGCAGACTTTATTCCCACATTACTTTATATATATATATATATATATATATATATATATATATATATATATATATATATATATATATATAACGGAAAAAATGCACATACATCTTCGAAGAGAAAATTATTTTGAAAATAACGGACGTACTTCAAATTTCCGTAAATAGAGCACACTTGTTAAGACAAATTGTATTTTTAAACTTTTAGGAATTTTCGTAGACCGAGCTCAGAAAACCACGTAGTGAAATGGCTCCAGGAGCTCCCCGAAATCGCACCTCCGTCCACCTCGGAGGTCACTTGAAAAATGCGTGAATGCTATGACGTACAACTTCTTATATACGTGGAGCGCGTTCAGACGCTGACAAGCAACTCAGCTGAAATTTACGACTTCCAGAAAACCTACCAAACTACTATTAATGAGTTATTATCCACCAACAATTTAATCACGTCTTCCTCAACGTTAAACGTTTGACATTAATTTAAAAAAAAAAAAATCTTACCCCGCTGCCATGTTTGAAGTTCCCAATTTCACTTCCCTGTGAATAATAAATAAATAATTCACTCGCATTAATTTACGACTTATCCGGAGAACTGGTTCACCACTGCAAATAAATGTTTGTATCATAAGAAGCTGTATTTAAAAATAATTCACTTTTACCAAGCGATAAAACTTTCGGTTAAAGATTAGTGTGAGGTTCGTGTCGAAGCCGACGGTATCTCGGTTTAATTATGACGAAGATTAACTTAAAAACGGAGGTCGCACATACTTAATGAGAAATTATAATCATGATGTAACTGAACGATTTGAGTACACAATCTTCCGCGAAGAAATTGCGATAAAATCAATATTAAGTTACTTATCACAAATGCAGTATATCGACCCGAAAAGAAAAATTAGTTAACACACGAAAAAAAAATTTCGCGATAAAATAATTTTATATTAAAACCTAAATCGCGGTTATCACTACAGATTGTTGATGGTCCGTAGTTGAGCTAACCCCCTATTGTAAGCTCGTCGGCCGCCAAGTTTCTAGAGGTGCGGTGAAGATGAGAGAGAGAGAGAGAGTTGTATAAGCCTGTCTAGTTCAAGCATCTATCACCAATTGAAGATGGTGGCGAGTGGGTAGCTGAGGTCACTTCGCTCCAGAGCCCCCTACACCCCTTCCGATCCCCTCGCCAGAGTCCGACCCCGGGCTGCCTGCGATTGTCAATTTTTTATGCCCTATGGCAAATGGCGAAAACCTATTAGTTACGTTCAGATCGGGAGCTGCTTGCTTGCAGGCATACCCTAACCTCCTACCCTACCCTACACACTTGTCCAGAGGGAAGTGACCCTGTCAACGCACCCCTCCCACCCCTAGTCATGAATGTGACTTTTCTGAAGAGCTCCACTATCGATCGAGCCTGGTGTTCGCAAAAACCTGTTTTATGCACCCCAGTATCAGCCCTGAGAAAGCTTTTTTGCATTTTTTCGTGAGTTGGTGCCCCTGCAGTATCTGTTTCACGACAACATTACAGTATTCAGAACTCGTTTTTCTAATGTTGGCCTTCCTGCTTCGGCTTGCCGGCCCTTTCTCCAGAGGCAGCAGAGGATTTTGAGCTGATTTGGACTATGTCCCCTCTTCCCGACCAACTGTTATTTTCGCTCTGGCACTGAATCTTCCTCCTATATTTCGGAAGGCAAGTGCTTAGCGCATTGCCAGATAAATAAAATTCCAGAAATACCACCGATAAAACTTTACTATTCCTCATCACAAAAAAATATGTTCCAATTTTTTTTTAACACACAATAAATTCGATTAAAAATATTAACCGTTTTAAGTTTAATCCTGTGAACTTACAGAACATTTAAATCTTTTTTCCGTTCCCAGCAAACTTTATTACGATTTACAGCAGTTTTATTTAGGTTCAAACTGATCATTGATTAATTTTCATACCAACACTGCTATAAGACATGATTTTAACTCCCTGATATTTTAAACATTGAAAGAACGCCGTTTTTCAAACATGCATATTTCCACTTACACAAGTTAAAACCTAGAACACTATTATTAGATTTAAGTAATACTCGAGTTAAACTTTATTTTCAACCATTGAAAACATACGTTAAATAAACATGCTGAAAAAGTTGTTTTAGTTTCAATCCGACATATATTTATTCGTCTAGCATACAAAAATACATATTTCAAGTATAGTTTTTTCCCAGCCCAGAATTTTTTTTAGACAGTAGTATCGTATAGGTAAATATAATATAATCCCGCAAAAGTTTATTATTCTGTGTTAAGTAATAATTAGTTCCAAATTAATTTGGGAAAGGCAGTCGACTACAGCGACGTGTTATTACGAAAGATACGGGTATGAATCATTCTAAAACCTCGTGTACAATACCAGTTAGCAGAGGCCTGAAAATTGATTGTGTGCGTGAGCGTGCGAAACTTTGGTCTCGAGAGCAGATGAGGGTGAATCTCGCGCGGAGTTGGAGCAGCGTCAGGCCGCGCGTGGGCTGGGAGTTTGGCTTGCGAGCGGGCGGGAGATGTGCACAGCGTGAAGGAGACGAGGGAATGAGAAAATGTTTCACTAATCTGTCGCTGTCCACGTCATGCACAACCTTACGCTCACTCTCCCTCCCGCGCCCGCCAAACAACCGCCGCCTGGTTCCATCCACCCGACAACCTTCCCTTCACACGCAGAGCCTGGTGCTCGCCTCCATGCATGCGCGACAACAGTAGATCTTCCCCTCCGCAACCCTACCACTTCCACAAACTTCACTTCACGATGCACACTGCCCTGTCTGCAGCTCACCTCCAGTAAACACTGCGCTTTGGGACCTGTCCGGCCTCGCCTATTTTTCCCAGCTACACGTTTGGAGCATGCGGATTGCGTTTACAACATTGCATTGGATTTTAAGCTCAGTATTAAAAATTGACTTTTATATGTGTTTTTAAAATAATGTGAATTATTCGACACTAAAAATTTATGACTTTCTACACTGTAAAGAAATCAAATTACTACACTACTTAAAACGTTCAAATTTCTACACCATCAAAAATTATGTCCTATGGCACACTGTCAAAAAGTTTTTACTGTGGGAAATAGTAATTTACTCTCTTAAAACTCACCAACTTCCAAGAACTGTATCGATACAAGCAAAGAAATATAACCTACCACAAACAATTATGAAACCCAGAAAAGCATTCCGATAAACAAACGACCAATTACATCACAATTATATTAAAAACATGAAATGCCATAGAAATCTAATCTGAGAAACAAATTCCGGAAAACACTATCCAAATTCCAAAAAATATATAATGTTACAAATACATTTTAAATAACATTAAAACGGAATCACATTCCAAATGCTTTTAAGTTAAAAATTCCACGAAAAAAATATTTCTATTCCAGGAAATTACAACAACGAATTAATCAAATCACATCTTAAATGTCTTTAAGTTGTAAAATTCCACGAAATTCTATCCCGATTCCAAGAAATGTAATATAAAAAACAATCAAATACATAACATTGAGAAGGAATCTATTGCAACGGAATACCACACAAACACAATGTATTACAATACATACCAAATACACCCAATTAACACCTAAATGTGAATTTTCAATTAATCTAATCTATGACAGTTACCAATTGAATTACATATCAAATGTAACGTATTATCACCTAAGTGCAAATGACATTACAACTAAAAGGATTTAATAACACTGGATTATCACTCCAATGTTAATCCAATGAAACGATAATCCAATCAAAAGGAGATTGATTACACAAAAAATTGTACATCCAATCCCCAACCAAATGTTTATTAAATCAAATAACACATAAAATATAATTAAAAATCTTTTACTTAGTATTAAAATTTTTTACATGTATTGTATAACAATCTTTTAAGGTCTTGATTCTTAACCCAGGAATCGTGTGTTTTTGAGATTCGTCTCCATCGAACCAAGGACATATTTTTCTTCTTTTTAATGATTTTGTCAACCAAATATTAATTTGGAGAACTGACTTTTTGCAGTTCATAATTGTAAAAACCACCTTTTATTTGTTTATTTGTTGTTTCTAAGTAATACATACTGAGATATGTTTGTCTAATTGAAATAATTTTAAATATTTCAAAAGATCAATTCACCATATTCTTTTTCTCAAAGATTCCTTTCTGCTTCGAGATACGTATAAATTCCCCAACTTTGAACTTTGGTTTTCTTTCATCGATGACTTTAACACTATTATAAATAGTTTTCATTAAACTATTATCCATATATTCTTTAGGAGAAATCTTGATAGTTCTATGACATCTGGAATTATAAAATTTAACTATTTAAGGCAAAACATAAACACATTTGTAAATCCCCTTCAATGTGAAATGTTTATATATTAACAGTTTAATCGACTTATTGTATCGTTCCACAACACTGACCTTAAGCACCGAATACGTTCCATAGTGATTAATATCATATTCATTCATTAGTTTGTGGAACAGTGCAGAAAAAAATTCAGATCCTCTGTTGGTTTGGAGCGAATCATATGTTCTCTCTTTCAAAACGATCTTCATAGCATCGGTAACCCATCTTCCAGTCTGGTTTTTCAAAGGTATACCCCAACTATATTTCGAATAAATGTCTATTACGGTTAAAATATACTTATTTCCTTTATTGTATGTGGAAAGCAATGTCATTTCACACAAATCGGCTAGAAAAAGATAATTTAAACCATGAGTTATGACTCTTATTCTGGGATATCTTATTCTTGCAGGAGCATGAAGCTCTTGAGCAATCTTACTAAACTTCATTTGTAATATAACCACCTTCTGTTAAATCTTCAATAATATAGACAATTTCGTTTGTATGCGAATTATTCCCAGATGCACTCGATGTGATGAGAAGTTTTAATCCATCGACCAATTCATTAGGGTTGTTCCAATATACAGGTGAAAAGCGGTTGTCAATTTCATCTTTATATATTCCACTTCCGACTATATCTACTATTAAATGTATTTTCAGGTGCTTTTCATCTCCTGAACGAATGTAAGAATTCGTTCGGCGAATAAGTTCTTTATATATCTGTAAATTGGTATCGGAATGTCCATTTTTAAAGTTTTTAAACAATAATTCAAATAATCCTTGACTCACATCAGTTATGTAATCACCTATGTTAATTTTACTGTCAGGAAATCGTACAATTACCCAATCTCCCAGGAACCAGATGTTTTCATGTCGATAAATACCAAATATTGTATCGCGCAGAGGTGAAGAATGTTGTAAAGATATATAATTATGTGTTAATTGAGGAAGGTGTTGCTTTTTCTTTGTTAAAGATTCTTCTTCTAATTTAAATTCCAAAGATGTTTCTTTAGATTTATTCAACACCAAATGCAATGTATCCATTCTACTCATAACATGGTTAAATATATCTTCATTTAAAACATCCCATTCCATATGGGCTCGTTTGACATGTAAAAACTTATCTTTCACAGCAGATATAACGTTATGTAATTCCGAAGCAGAAGCAAACATGTTTGATTAAGTGACATTAAATTCTAACTATTTATTTATAAATTAAGTTGTTGCTTTTCTAACTGATGTAGTAGGTCGATTACTTTGGGCTTTTTCAATCTGATCGAATTTACGTAAAACTTTATCTAATTTACTTACAGTTTTAGCTTTCAAATCGTAGATTAAATAATTGATTCGTTATTCCAAATCATTATTATGTTTTCTCAAATCTGTTTGTGTAACTAAACCAAATTTGTTATTTATCAATTCATCTCTTGTATTTAGTGTTATTTGTTCCATTCATATTTCAAGAAGTTTTGTAATAGTAGCGGTTACCACTTCATTAATTACAACTCTTAAATTTTCTTGAATTTCTGTAAGTTGTGTTGTGAATGCTATGTTTGTCATATTATTCAAATCCTTACTAAATCCATTTAAACCTCCTTTTATTCTAAATTCATTATTCTGCAAATCAGTGCTAATATTGCTTAAAATGTTTGCAATTTTCAATTGTAATATTATAAACATTATCATTCGAAACAACTAACTTTATTAATTTCTCTTGAATATTATTTAGCATAATAGTGTTTAAGCCTTCCAAGTATCGTTTATTTACCACAGTGCTATTGTTCACAGCCATACCCATATTACGTAATATATGTTCGTTCAAACTACAATTCCCATAGCGATTTTTGTTTAAACAGCTATTGTAATGATTTTGTTTTATACCGCTATGTCAAAATTTTGAAATAGTTATTGTTCTTCACCTGGAAGTAAAAAACTGCAAAAACCAAACCTATATCTGCCTTTATTTAGGGGAAGTGTTGGTATAATCACAAAAAAAAACATATTTTTCTTTCCAGCAGTAAATACACATATATTTAAACTTTGTAAATGCAACATCGCCTAATATATGATCATTGTAAATATGATGTAGATTTAAATAGTAAATTTTAAACATAATTACCATATTTGCATTATTGTGCAAATTATATTTGGATATATGTGCATAACTTTGTGATAGATAAAACAATCAACGTTTGAATGTCGACCAAAACTGGAATTTACTGTATTACACCCTGCAGTTCACACCAAACATTGTCAAAAATAAATACGGAATTGAACAATGCTTTATTCGGGGGAACTATATCTTCTTTATTCGTAAAAGGGAAATATCGCATTCCTTCAATTAATGACAAAGTGGTCGCTAATCGTTGATATTTCTCTTGTATTGTTTTAGAAAAGACATATATGTTTACAAATTAAATTCCATTCGGATGCTTCAACAACGACATAATAAGACAAGGGGTGGGGGAAATGGTGTCACTGTCAATGATGAGGCCGATATAGCTCCCAATGTGTGTACACTTGTGCTAAGAGTGGGAACTTGCCTAATGAAGTACGGTGTTCTCCGTGCGGACGTCAGGTTAATAATGATATACTTGCAAATTGTCCTTGTCCTATGGGAGTATCATGGATTATGTAGTCGTCAAAACATTCAGTATTTGTCTGGGGTGACTGGGACGTCTTTCTGTAGAGGATCACAATTGTCGTTAAACTCAAAAGTGTTCAGCGTAGGGACTGCAGCAATATTGTGGTAAAAGCTGAATACCTCTGTTGCATTCTCTTGAAACTTTACATCCATATACTCTATTAGGATAACGCTACTGTGTATTAACGAGCAAGTCAATATCTTTGTATTTAATAGCAGAAATAAGTTAAAAGAAATTGTTCCTTACTAGAATTCTGACAAAATGTCGTGGTTTTGGAAAGTAATTAATTTACACCATTATCGAAAACTGTAAAAACGTTACCTAGGATGTTGCAGATTGCATTCGAATTCGAACTTCCTGAACCTCCTGTGTTAACGCCAAGTGTGACAAACATTAAGCTATTAAGTGCGCATGAATAGTATGGGACACCGTAGCATGATCGATCATCTAGTATTTATCAAAACTACTCGTCAAGACCTTAGGGGTATATTCCTTCCATACAACCAATGAAAGTATGTTACATGAACATTGGTCCAGAGACGCTTCACAATCTTTAAAACCCCCTGTCACACTGTCAAATTTTCGCTTTCAACTATATTTGACAATAAAATTTAAAGACAAAATGCGGCCACCAAGTTTTCCTTCCAGCAAATTTTATCAAATATTCTTGAACGTGTTTGAAAATATGTCATATTGTCCACCTTTTTTACTGGGAGCATTTAATTTGAATTATTATTTAAAAATTATTTTCATAGTGAGATATTTGTTTTTGTTTTTACATGCAGTCCATTACAGGAAGAAATGCAATTTATGTTGTAATTTATTTTTGCTTCATTACTAAATTCATATTTTATTTATCAGAAATGTTTTCTTCACAATGAAATTTGTCTCTGAATTCGTAATATTATGTACAATATTCACCTAAGATAGCATTCAAGCCCAGACAGCTTCTACATAAATTAATTATTTTAATAACCTACTTCATTTCTAGCAATAAATTGTTCGTTGTTTAGTTTATTGACGAAAATTTTTGTCGTGCACGGTTGTGATTGGCTGAGACCGTCAAACACCAAAGAAATTTTAGAACCAGTTCAATCTAAAAAGGTTTGATGGGAAATGAAGCCATCCAACATTCTCAGACAAATATAGTGGCATTTATGACGTTTCGATGACGTTACAATTGTCCAACTATATTTGACGAGACTTATTGGAAGTAGTTTGACGGAAACATGCGACAGTGTGTTAGGGGATTAGCGACAGGTGTTGTGGTTTTGGAGCGCGGTGTCTCGCAAACCACGGTCCGTGCTGGTGAATCCCTACAAGCTTGTGCTTACTAAACGAAGCTCCCGCAACCCGTGGTTCCGTTATGCGGGCGGGAAACGTGGGAAAAACCTGGCGAGTCAATGACACCTACTAGCTTCGCAAACTACAGCTAAACTTACCAGTTAATTTCGGGAACACTTTTTGATAACGTCTATTAAAATCCTATCAGTTTAAGTTAATATTGCTGTGCAATTATGCGTCAGAGGTGTTTTAATATGAACTAGTGTTATTAAAACAACATTACGCTTTCGGGAGGGTGTGGGCAAGGGAGGATTTATTTGCCCGGGGGAGGGGAGGGTAAGAGTGTAGGGACAGCCTGTCCCGGGTGCCCGGTTAGAGAAGCGCCGGGTGGGCCGATTTGTTTTCTCTATTTAAGCTCTGAAATAGAAGGCGAATGAGTGAAAAGAAAAAAAAAATTATACAATATCTACTAATATTTTGACAAATTATGCAAGATACGTTTGTTGCTGGTGTGTTGAGGAGGGGGTGGGGTGGCGCAATTCACAATTTCTGCCCCGGGCGAAGCAAAGATCCATCCCTGGCGTGGACATCTTACCAGTGAGGTAGTTAGTGCTCGAAGTATCGTCGACAGCGAAGACGGAGACACGCGAACTGCATAAATTTTTTTCCCATGGTTCTGGGTTTAAACTCTTTCTTACATTTCGGCATTCTGGAGAAACCGCGTTCGATTTCCGGTCCAGCAATTTTTTATTTCGGTTTGCCGCGCCTTTCCGGAATCACTTTGGACGAACGCCGGGATGGTTCCTTCCTATATCGTGGTTGTCGACACCACTGATGGATTTTTTTTATATTAACCTCGATGTAGACAAAACTTTGAACCGCAGATATATAAAGTGAATAAGAAAAAAAATTATTTATCACTTTCTAGGACCCGAGGGGAAATCAGAATGCCTGAATACAGAGTCGTGACACTTTTTATTGCCTGTCTTCTGCTTTCAAACATACAAGCCAAACAATCTACTGTATTCACAGGTAACTATCAAATAAAAAGTATTTGTCATATCATATAACCCTGGTACAAAATATAAAGATAGAGAACAAAGTAGTATGTTTTGTCCAAAGTTTTTTTACATATGGTTTTCCCTCAGTAAATGATTATCACCCTGCTGTTAGTAATATTACATTATCTTCCCCCCCCCCCAATAGCATGGTTGGCTTGAGTCAAACTTGAATCATGCTTGTTATGATAAACCTGTAAGCTTGCAGCAATCATGCTGTGTAAGCAAACAAGTTTGAATCAAGCATGGATCAAGCTAAATAGTCTCCACAGATCAAGCTTGTAGCAAGCTTGACTAATAAAACTTGCTGTGAGCTTTCTTGGCAACCTACAAGCATATTTCAAGCCATATACATGCTTGCCATTAGCAATTAAGGGCCAGCCATTAGAAATTTGGCTTGAATCACGCTTGAATCATACATGATAGTATAAGATTTCTCGGTAATGCAAATTCAAGTCAAATGGCAAGCTTGCCGCATGCTACATGTTACCTGTGGTGTTGAACTTATCTGGCTCATAAGCGTTGACACTAGAAATTACGTACATTCTACCCATACTTATGCATCAGTCAGTTGACATACGGTTCATCCTTCCGAAATTTCGTATATGTTTAAAATATGAAAACGTATTTTTGCAATGAGGAAGTAATCTATCTGACAGGTTCGTGTCTGATGTGAACCATTTATTTTTGTCCACAGCCAGGTCTGTTGTAGTGAAAGACGCTATGTCCAGGTACACCATGGACGCCATCGCATCTTGCGCTTTTGGCGTGAATGCGAACGCTATGGAAGACCCCAACTGCAAATTCATCACCACCATGAAATCTGTATTCGAACCCACTGGCTTTCAGATGCTTTTGGGCTCGTTTCTGATTTTCATTCTGTGGATACAGCACTATGTTAGTCCGAAACGTTTGGGCAATGTCGTTAACGATTTCGTACGTAAGACTTTCTGGGAAGTCGTGGACTACCGGAAGACGAACGGAGTAGTCCGCAAGGACGTTGTGGATCTCCTGATGCAACTTCACGAGCATGGTGTAGTTCGTGCAGAAGACGCGAAGGATTTAGAGGAGATCAAGCAAGATAGCAAGTTTGTGAACCTCGAGAACTCAACTACCGACGATTCTGATATAAATAAATTCAAATAATGCACGTAAATACGTTTATTACGACTTAATTGGTATGCTATTTCGATTTGTTCCAAAATGTCATAGAAATATAAATAGTAGGCATATGGGGAAACGTGCACATCGGCTTCCGGCTGTGGCTCCGTGGCTCATCCGGGCACTGGCCGCCATGTTGGATTCCGGACTTCCCACTCTGTCATCTGGTCACCCGAATGCTATGTTGGATTCCGCCATGTTGGCAGCCAGTACGCCGCCATATTTGTAGCCCATACCACACACATTGAACTGCCATCTTGGCAAACAGTACGCGATTTTTTATGCTCTTACATTCCGAGGGTTTTCACTGAGTGCTCCAACTTTTTTCTCTCATTCATTGTTTCTTTCCTTTTTTCTCTTTCTTTCCTTCTTTCTCCTTTTTCCTCTCCAAAGGTTTTCTCCGACTGCTCTAATTTTTTTCTCTTTTGCATTCTATCTTTCTCTCTCTCTCCTTCGCCCTCCTTATTTCCTTTCTCTTTTTTCACCTTGCTTCCTTTTTCTTTCTCTCCCATTCATTCGTCATTAATTTACAGCGGTGGTTACTGAAGGCTGCCATCTTGATTTTTCGTTTGTCATTTATTACCGGAGGCTACCACATATGTTAAAATTTATATGGAATCCGCCATATTTGTTTTTTCGTTTGTAATTTGTTTCCCACATTAGTTCTGGCAGTGGTCACAAGGACTGCTGTCATCTTGGTTCTGGCTTTGGCCGCTAGGTAGCCACCAGTAGTTCGATTAGTCGATCTCGCATCTGTCGCGTGCGCTCGGCCACTATATTGGTTCTGGAATTGGCTGGTAGGTGCTTATTCTTTTTAGAACTCAAAATACCATCTATAATGAGCACGGGATCGAAATACTGGACCTTGAATCGTCAGACTAACGCCTTAGACCATTCGGTTATCGCGACATGTGCTGGGACAAGAGTTTATAAGAAGTATATAACTTGGAGATAAATAAATAACATATTTTCTCTTATTAAAGACATTGCATCTTTTTCTTATAAAATTTTGCAGTACTTAAATTTCATATCAATAATTTTTTATTATTTGGATTTAAGTTATTTTATGTTTATATTTCATTTTTAAAAATGTATTTTTTGTTATTTATGTTTAATTTATACATATAATTTAATTTTAATTTATATACAATGTTAAACATTTTATTTTTATTTTTATTATTGCATGTATATTTTTTATTAAACTTTTAAGTGTATCAAGAGTTTTGTCTACAGATTCGTATTCTCAGGCAGATAAGGATATGTCATCAGAATGATTATATGACTATGACCAAATTAAGTAGCCTAGCCTTGTAACCACTCACGCATTCACGCGGCGACAAGTCCGCCAGGGCAGACACACCTGCTGTGATATGCGCGTGCAATGACATCATCAGCAGGTATTGCGCGGAGGGAAGGGGCAAAGTGTAAATGACCCCAAGTGAAGTACTTGCAAACTTAAACGATCACTCGTACTGCTGTGAGGCCCTGCCAATCAGTCCTCTATGAAGCGATACATGTATAAATAATTAGAATTATTTAAATTAATCTCATTTATCAATTAAAAAATTCCAAAAAATCTTTGAAATTGCAGCATAATTGTACTTTTAATGCATATGTAATGTAAATTACGTTCAAAGTGGTTAAATTTGGTAAATTTCACACTTTCCTATGACAGCATGTAACATTAAAATAAATTCTCATGTTCGGATGGGATTCGAACCCACTGCCTTTATAGTGAAAGTCTGGCATGCTAGCCAGTTTTTTTTAAATTATAAATAGATTTATTATCACACACGATATACAGAGGCGTTTAACCTTAACCTATTATTTACAGTACACATTCAACCCACAATATAAACAATAACAAAATACTCAATAAAATATCTACACAATTCTTACATAGGGGCACAAAATGATATGAACATTTGGTGAACTGGTTTTACTGACAAAGTCAATGAACACATAAAAAATTATTTAACGTGAGTGGCAGCGCACGACGTACACCCCGACACGTGACACTGACTTATAACACTATCACCTATCGACGATTAATACTGGAACATTAAATTGTACACTTGTAAGGACCGAGGGGTGGGCAGCGCACGACGTACACCCAACCTCGGTAATATACACGCACTTCCTGTAGGCGTGAACGTCAGAATGAAAATAAAAAATTGCCGTACCAATGACGCAATGTGCCATGCCGCGCCATGTTCCACCTATCTTGACGAAGAAGCTGGACAAAGTCTTGAACTTTGTGTCGAACGGTCCACCAAAAAACCGATCGCATGAAGTATAAACCAGGCCGCAGCTCTTCGTCGAACTGAGGGGAAGGTGAAGAAATCGCAATGAAGCATGTGCGTGTCGCTGATATCTCCACGTTCATCGCGAATTATTTTTCGTACCACTGCCAGATGCGAGATATATAAACACAGGAAATTACCCTATGAAGGGTCGTGTCGGTGTTGCCACACAGCGGGCATGCAGGGTCAGCTGTCAGGTGAATGCTGTATTTACGCTGCTGAGTTGTCACGATATTATTGTAGAAGCCGAATGCCGCAGCTCGAAGATCCGAGGAAAGGTTGGGATCGGCAAGTATTTTCCATGGGCGCCTCCAGCGGATGGTTGGGGTGCGATTCACAACAGATGGTATGGCAGCCGACGTTTTGGAAGCCCGAATGTACAAATATCTCGCTGATGCGACTGTCCCTTCCTGTAAGTGTTCTACTAGAGTTGCGAGTGCTTCCTTTGCCTGACGGTATTGAAGTGGCATGCGTCTAACTTCAGACCACAACATTTTCTGTAATGTTGCATAAATGTCCTCTGGACGCAAAATTGTTGCAATTGCTGAAGACTGATATAAGGCCTCACACTTCAAAACGTGATTAATTAGACTCAGGCCTCCGTCTTGCAAGGAAAGATAAAGTTGCGACCTCGATAATCTAAATATATAAGATTTCCACAACATGCGGCCAACAATCTGTAGTATTTGTGCACTTTGTTGATGCGGTAGTGGGAATATATGTGACACATACCACAGCTTCGCAAGTAAGAATACATTTATTAAAGTAACCCTCTGTATAATATTTGTACGACGATAATTAATTTCTATTTGACGAGCACGGGGTTTATTTATTGTCATGTTCCAATTATAATGCAACATAAGAGTGGCGTCTGCGTAGAAGTATATGCCCAATATTTTCACAGTTTCGGCCCTCCGAAAGGGAAAAACGTCGTCAAATGGCTCGCTGGTCGCGCTGAGCTCCAGTACGGCAGTTTTGTTGGCATTCTCTCGCAGATTAGAGACACTGCGAAAAAGGTCCAGGCATTCTGCCGTCTCTTTAATTTCCCGCTCTGAACGAACGACACATGTGATGTCATCAGCATAGGCATTTAATTTAAAGGACCGGTTCGCTACAGGGAATCCTTTGCAAGCGGGTACTGAGCATTCTGCACAGAGGTTCAATGGCGATAGTAAATAAAATCATGGCTAGCGGGCATCCTTGTCGAACTGAACTCTCGATCTTAATTGGTGGGGTAAGGAATCCGTTAACCAACAGCCGTGACCAAATTCGGGTACACACCATCCGCACCCACTGTACTGCATTGGCTGGAAAATCGAAATGATGCATAACATGGGAGTAAAAATTTATGATCGACTCTATCGAATGTCTTATCCATATCAATACTCAAGTTGGCCATTTTAGTGTGTTGTATTGACATTCAAACCAATGTATGTGTTACACTCTATAGCCAAGATGTCACGTACTAGGATCTAACTTTACTCAATTAATATACAGTCAGCATTACAGATTTTTAAATTACATGAATTTAACTACGGAAAACATAAACTGAACTTTTGGTCTGTGGTCAGAGCACTTGTACATCAAAAGCTTATCAAAATAATTTTCTTTACGTCGAGGAACGTAATTAAACACTAAAGTTATTACTAAGGATAAATGTTAACGAATATCAAACCTTTTTCAACTGAAACCTTTCGTGTAAATACTTTGTCATATACGTAACAGAATTAAACGTTAACACTGTGATACCAGTAAGAATAGACAGCTAATATAAGTGTGAAATTAAAATTAGTACTAGAATAACGTTCACAGGCAATGTTATAGCGCATTATAAGTTGTTTATGCTCTATCGGTCCTTCAACCCCAGAAATAGCGATGTGAGAAAAGCGCTGCCGAACTAAATCTACGGGTAGCAACCCAAACATTCGACCGGAAAACACACTTGAAATGGTATTAAATTCGGCAGGCAAATCATTCCCCCCCCCCAAATGTGAAATGTTTGAATGTATGGCGCCTTTACAATGGTGAGTGTAACGTGAACCTATTCAAGTTCAGTGACATGGGACATCGACAATCAAAGAGGCGAGGGCCCATTAAGGAAAAATTACAAAGCCACAATAGTCAAGAATTAATTTTGAAGGTGGACTAAACATAACAGTGGAAAACGAAACAATATATTACAAAATGCACCACAAGAACATTATTGACACGTACCCTCCTGCCGTTATCAGGAACAGGACTCCGCGGAACATAACCCATCTGCAGAACTTACGAACAAAACCCAGTTCCCGTCCGGAGGTAGGGTCGTGATCGACACATACACACACTAAAGATGAGCTAGTCTCATTTTTATTTTCTGCGTATGTTCTTAAAATTGTGCCACAAATTACCATGGTAATTGTCAGACTCACGAATTCGATAAAATGTGTAATTTATTTACCTTTGGGTATACAAAATATACTCTTATAAATATTGTGCACAACATGAATATGTTCTGGTTGCATTACAACTCAGTCAGGAGAAGTGTTCTAATATCTCAAAGCGATTATTGATGTAAACATTATTATAATTTTGGTCCAGCCCACGTAGTTTTGACAGTTCTGTACTTAATACTTTCAATGTATTCGATGTATCCATGTACTCCAGTGACAAAGCCAAAGCTATTGTCTGGTCAGTCGGTTCACAGTATGACTATGACAAGAAATAGGCCTGATAGTATCTTGTCATTTCTTAGGCCAAACGAGTTAATCGGACTTATTAGCTGCCCCCTTTAATGCTCCGTATTATTTAAATACTTAGTGGACATTCAAGAGTTTATGTGCTTGCATCTTCGAAATATTTCTGTTGCTTTCTTTCAATTAAAAACACGTCAAGTAACCAGTGTCATGCAAGATGGCGGACGCAACGGGTCGAGTTGAAGTATCACCACATGTCGAAAGTAATCTGAGAGAGCAATGCCTTTACAAAGCAGACACAAAAGAATGATTGTTAACATATCGAAACCTAAGTGTTAATAATACCTGATATTACATATACGTAACTAAAATACATATTTCTACTTTTAATGTTAATGACTCATATATTGATGACAGGCAACACAACCAATACCTTCCAAATACGCGAACAGGCGGAGTGATACAAGCTGACAACTTGAAAAGTATTAATGTAATTAGAGTACAGGGCGTAAAAACAGCTGATCACTGTTGCGACACATATATGGTGTCTGCGAAGGTGGTATGCGTATAGGCTATTCACAGTAAAATGAGCACTTTTTAAGGCCCTACCAACAGGCATTAACCACTAACAAATAGGTTTTATTGGAGCTTTGGGCGTTAACTTTTGAGAGCATCGTGTGGCCCACAATCATCTGCGATTGCATTACAGTCGTTGACTGATTAACTGATTATGGAAACTGATGTGGGCCGCTTGTGTACAAGCAGATTTGCACAAGTGAGCCAACTGACTTTTGCTACTTGGGTACATACTAGAATGTTTTTTATAAGTGTAGATATTTCTATGAGCTGAATAAAAAAATACGGAAATTTCAGAAGTTATGAATTTTATGTACACAAAATTGCTTAATAGTTGAGTTACATAACCTCGTGACTTTCACATGCCAGGGAAAATGGGAAGAAGGAATCATTTGGCAATGTGAAGAAGCACGCTAAATAAATGCATCCAATTCATTGAACCACAAGACACATAAACATTGCAGAATTCCACTGGGCGTTTCTTGAATGTTTTAAGAGATTGAAAAAAAAAAAAATAGCAAACTAACCACACAAACATTCACCACAATTATTTTGAACACATTCCATGTTAGCTAGTATGAAATATCTAGGGCCTGTACATAGTCTTTCTTTTGATGGAGGAGTGTATTTCGACATAATAAAAATTCTGAAATCAACCTACAGTATTACTTCGTGACTAATATTTACTTCAGTTTTATTAAATCTAAAACTATGTCCTCTTTAGGTGACAGTAAACCAGGAGTTGACTTCATTTCGAGTGGTAATTTAGGAGTGTCCTTGCATGTCCTCACTTGGAATTTCTTCAGGATGTGCACTAAGCCAGTCTTCACTTGCATCAGACCGAACCGCATACCTGTAGACAGAAAGTATTTGACAATGTGTGAGTTGAATTACAGTCCCTTTAGATATATTTCAACATCAAGTATATTGTGATATCTGGTTGTAATAGACCATGAGGTTTATTTCGTTTTCTATTCTTTGAAAAAGCATATTACATATATTTGTGCGGCTGTGCTTGTTTGTGTGATAAATTGGAAACCTTTCACAAATTACTTCAAACGTAATACTCTTAATGGACAAAAACTTTTTTCATTTCTAACTATATACAACAACTATATTAATAACTGTGGCCTTACAAATGGTTAGATGTTAGACTTTATACCTCAGGAAACTTATGACCAATATTATCGTAACTTAGTACGCTGGAATTACATAAAAAGTGCAATTTACACTTATTTATTAGCCTCTCTCTTCTGTCATTTTGGAAGTTACATTAATATCGCATACTCTTATCAAATTTGGTACTTGAGCAGTAATATAGAAGACAGAAAATATTATTTTTTTAATAATTCTCTTGCGTATGGGAATTTAATTTAAGGATCAAAAGTCATAGAAATATTTTGGGATAAAAAACACCACACCTCTATAATCGTTTAAACATATTTTAACCAAATTTGTTGCACTAGTAGTACCTAACAAAATTTTCATTGCCCTTTTAATTTTTTTTTGTTTTGGCATAACTGCAAGCGTTTTACGCAACTTAATGTTTTAGGATGTGTCAGATGCTATTTTGGCCTCGAAAAATCCATTATCATTAACCATTACAGATCCTAAAAACAAATCTGGTGTTAATGGTCTCTTGCAGAATCATCGAGTATATCGCACTTTAGTGTTACATCTTTGCAAAGAAAATTTGGTAACTGAGGCAGGCATACTGCCCGAAGTACAATGTTTGCTAACTGTAATATGTTTTATTAGCGGAAATAGTGAACAGCTAAAAGAAATATTATAGAAGAGTTTATTAAAACATTGTACAGTTAGAGACACGCAATTGTTCTGGTATTTTTGGCTTTAAGCCAAACACAAATGAGGTGTTATATTTATCAGAATACTCCAATAATAGGTTAGATGAAACACTGCAGATTATCTTTTATGAAGAAAAAATCATTCAAATTATATGCAAGAATTGAAACTACCGTATATCATCATATTAATATTCTCTTATAATAATACATGCAAAGCGTTCCACGATTTTAAACAATTAAAAATTGTTCTCTCCAATAAGCAATATTATATATTGTATCAACAAAAAAAAAGGAAAGAGTTTCATTGATACATACTTTTCTATTCGTAATCCTTTACTACAGTAACTTAAGATTTTCATGAAAAACGAGAACGTGCCTTCGTTTACAAAGAATCTAACTAGAAATATCTATTCTTAACTATGACCGGCTCTCTATGCAAAACTTCCACATCTGAGAATATATGTTCAAACAGAAGAGAGATAGCTCACATTCAAACAAGTAACCACTTTTTAATTAGGGAGGTATTTTTTCAGTGTATTTTATTAAATAAGGGATTTATTACTACAAATATTATTTTATAGAAACATAATCCTGCTGTGAAATTAGTATTGTTATTTGTGAACCCACCACCCGTCATGCACTGTAGCACTGTGGAGGGTGGGATACCCCGACTAGACCCACCCTTCCCCAAGGTGGAACGCTTTATAGTTGACCTGAACTGACACCACCCTCCCCCCTCCAATCGTTGGGGAGGTTTCAGTGGCTGCGTAATATTTCACGAACTTTCTGGTCATCCCCTCCCTCGGCATAGACCGACATGTGAAAAAAGTTCTGGGCCAGGGCACCTGCTCCTATAAATATTGCCGCATTTAGAGGGTGGCAGTTTGTGATAGCTGTCTGGTGAAATGCTGCCAATGGAAAATGGAGAACGTAAACTGGGCCATCGAAGTAATTTGAAGAAGAGGAGCAGCAGTGGCGTACTAGAGTGTGAGAGATTGCGGTAGACGAATGTGTGTGGAGCAGCTACGGGCAAGAGTGTGCAGGTGTTTGGGAGGGCGAGATATCCTACGAGTAGAGTACGGATGTGTATGGGTGCACTCGGAGTGCTCCAGAGCATAATGGAAAGAAAAGACTGGAATGAAACAAGTTGGGACTTAATGGACATGTGATACAGATTTTATTGTCAATACTGTAACTGTCAGATCTCAAATATATGTATTTTTAATAGTAATTCAGTAGGTGTTAAATAAATGTTCATAAAGACTGCTTTCGTGTGTTTGATTGCACTAATTTTTTCGAGATGAACAATAATATTAATATTAGTTTTAAATTATAAGTGAATACCACTGTTAATATGTTATCAAGTATAGAGAATTTTTTTAATTGTTTATAAATAAATTAGGGAAGTATTTTTAGCTTCAATTTCTTTTATTTAATTGAGATATCCGTTCATTGAAGAACTTGGCTATACGCACAGACTGAAAAATGGTAAACTGGTTTAAGAATTGGGATTAGTGCCTATTTTTAAATAATAGTTTTGTAAATAATATTATACAAGACTATTAACGTGTATGATAAACTAGTAAACAATAACACTACATGAAGTATTAAGCTGAAAAATTAGTAGAGGTTTGCGAACACTTACAAGAAAAGTGTCGGCAGATATAGAGGCAATATATGTTTTAACTGAAGGGCTGCATGATCAAACAATGAATACAAGTGCAAGTGTTAATGCAGATATAAACATTACAAATTAAACTGTAAATAGTAAAATAGGTTGATTTAGTGCTTGTTGACAAGAAAAAAGGTAGTGCTAGCAGTATAGTGGACAGAAAAGTAGACGGTACTAATGAGAATATAGATAAGAAAATAGTGTGACGAAATTAGCGAATTAGGGAATAACAAAACAGACTGCACGGACAAGAAAATAGACAGTATGCGAGAACTAATGGAGAGTGTTAATGAAAGGCTAGATAGTGTCCAAAGAAAGCAAGGATAGTGTCGCAGTGTCAAGTGTGAGGTGGATGAGGAGGCGAGCGCCATCAAGAATGAATGGCAAGAATTTCTACAGCAGAGAAGATAACTTGGGGCGAGCAGCTGAGGAGGGACTGAGATTGTTCACCACTGAGCCAATGAATGTTGAGCAGTCGATGCCCAGCAGGCTTGCAGTGTGGGTACACCTCAGCTAGGGGCAAGGAGGGGCAAGTAAAGACATCACAATTTATTAATCCCGTAATCCCGCCCCCGGCAATGGACAGACACCTTGGTGCGAATACTAGCAAAAATTCGAGATCGTCGCAGCTATATATGGTTGGGCTGGCGAATAGCAGGCGTACTACACTCTATATGTACAGAGGGGATCTGCACTAAGCATTCTGCAGTACCTGTCATAACGACATAGACTGCATTACTCCACAGTGGTGTCGACTTTGGAGCTGCATTTCGGTGACCGATACCTGTGACACACCCGGCGTGTCAAATTGCGAAGCCACGCCCAGTGACCAGGGGAACCATTGCAGGCGCTGTGGCAGGGCATCGTATGAGTGGCTCACCTGTCTCTCAATGGTTGCCCTGAGCAAGCATGCAATGTCATTGTAGTGTGCTTCTTCGTTGACACTATCGCCGATACAGAAGTGCGGCAAGCTTGACGCATTGCTGTACTTTACACAATGCAGGATGCTCTGGCCCCCGAGCACTGGAGTTCAAGGCAGTAAGAGCGTCATCAGTGCCTCAACATCCAGTGCATGCAGTGATGCTGAGCGAAGACGATGAAGACATCATAAAGAAAACATTGAAGGAGTTGCAAATGCGAGAGACGTCGCTTCCAGGTCCTCACTACAGAACTTCGTCATTCCACCCCAAAAACAGCCTGAGTGTTGGTCACATGGACAGTCGGGGTATCAGAGGCAACGGCCCTCAACAGCAACCAGAAATCAGGCATCGCGAGGAAGGTGAATGTGCACCATTTTCGGGGAACATTTGAACACCTCTCTTGAGGGGAAAATTTCGATGATTTCGGAAGGGTGCGCCTCAATGTTCTTGCAGGTCCATTCGGTGAAACATGACTCGGATGTGATATTGGTAGAGGGGAGTCTGAATTATGTTTCTTGCCAGACGATCTTTGACATTGAGAGTATAATGGTGGTAAGAACCAATATCCTCAAGCCTTTCTCCCCAGCGATTGTCCGACGACAACATGGAACAGTGTTATATAACTATAGAAATGGTTGAGACCACACCAGTTACATGTAAGAGGAGGGTACAGTTTTTCGATAACCTGAGTATATATAACGTTATTTACATAGCAGAAATAGAGGAATAATATTTTTAGGACTTGAAGTGCTAAGCAAGCTGCTATGGTGTATCGATACTAGGCTGGGATGTTATGGGCATTCAACACTGTAGAATTTCTCTTTGCCAGTGAGCTTCCCAGCAGTGTGTGGTTAGTCCATTGTACTACCTGCTTCTAGCGAAATTGTTATTCCAGGCAGACCAGGGAAATTTTGTCGGATGGTTTGGCATAACCAACCAGCCCCTAAAGTTGGCATTAAATGAAATAGTGTCATTGCAAAAACTAGAATCTCTTCAAACTGGGACAGTTTGCAAGTAAGGATGATTTATTTATCTGACAGTGATATTTGTCTAAAGGAAGGGTACATGATAAATGTTTGCAAGCATGTTTTACAGGTACTTCCAAATGTTCCTGAAACTTCGATGTCACAAAATACAGAATGTCATCTACCAGATGCTCTCAGGGAACTGCTGACAATAACAGGAGAAAATCTCAACTGGCAACAAGAGAAGGCTATATCAGAATTATCACAAAGGAATAGGGGTTCTTTCTTCTGTGCAATAATTACCAAGGCAAAACTAATGTTCTATATAATCACATCGATGCAAGGGATGCCAAAACCGGCACCAAGGCGACTATCGCTAGCATCACATGAGTTAGTTGAGGAAATTCTGAAAGAGACTGAGTTAGGTTTAATTAAACAAGCAGTATTCTCCCATTTTTCTTATTAATAAGATAGATAGTTATATTAGAGTTTATGTTCACTGCCACCAACTAAATAATGTGATCAAGAAAGATTCTTATCTTCTCCCAAGCACAGGTGGCACTCTGAACAGCCTTGGAAGTTCACAATGATGTTATACTTTGGACATGAAGAGTGAGTATTGGCAATACTTGGCCCCAGAAGACAAATATAATACTGATGTTTGTGTCCAATGAAAATAACCTGGAAAATAAACATTAGCTCTTCGGGATATGTAATGCCTCTGCCACCTTTGAACATATGTTGGTGAAAGTCCTCCCATTGATATTTGGCAGCTGTACCTAGAAGAGATTGTCGTCACAGGAAGGGAAAAAATCTGACACACCTTGACAATGTGCTTCAGGAAGTAACCATAGTCAACCTGAAATTAGTTCCTATTAAATTTCACCTTTTATAGAAAAAAAATTTATTGGGACATTGTTCGGGCCAATTGGATTGAAATGGGCCCTGAGAAGACCAGAGCAATAAGATATTGTCCTCCGTCAAACGACATAAATGAAGTGTGGAGTTTCGTGGGCTTGTGTGCTTATTACTATCGATATGTGCCCTGGTTTGCAATGACAGCCAAAGCACTGCATGTATTGGTTAAGGCAAAAATAAAGTTTCATTTGACCACTTAGCATGAAATTGCTATATCACCCAGTCTGGGATTCCCGAGTAGTGAGGCTGAGTTCATTATGAATATTGATATTGGTGGTGTGTTGTATAGCATGCAATATAGAAAGGAGAGTCGAGTGGAATACTTCAGTAAGTTATTGCATAAGTATAAGAGAAATTATTGTGTGACATGTAGAGAGAGAGAGAGAGAGAGAGAGAGAGAGAGAGAGAGAGAGAGAGAGGAGAGAGAGAGAGAGAGAGCTTCTGGCTGTGGTGAAAGCAATTTCACACTTTCGCATCTACCATTTTGTTAGATCCTTCATCCTGGCAACTGGCCATGCTTCATTACCCTGGTTACTAGATTTTAAAAAAAATAAGGAAGGTCAAATAGCCGGGTAAATACAGCACCTGTAAGAATGCGATTTTCAAATACAGTACAAAACTAGTCGACTTCACAGTAATGCAGATGAACTGTCTAGGAGACCATGCAAACCATTCTATCATTATTATGAATGCCATGATGAAAAGGGTTGTGTACGATTTAAGGAAATCATTACAATAAATCAAGGCTCTGTATTTAACGATAGGTAACCTAGTGGGATAATATGATTATTATGAAAGGCCACCTAAGTGAACCTACCTTGCACCCGATACTAGAGAGGAAAGAAGCTGGATATTGGCCAAGATAGGAAGAGAAATCAGTGTCTGGGCCTGACAGTTAAGGCATATTGGGCACAGTGAAATTCCCTTACGCTGAAGAATTGTGTGCTTAACAGGAACTGGAAAAGTAATAATGGGAATCACACACTTACAATCGGTACTACCAGAGTGCAGAATCCCAGAAGTGATAAAATAATTCCATAATACTGCAGCAGTTGGTCATTTAAATGTAAATAAGACAGTCAACAGAGTTCGACTGAGGTTATACTTGCTTCACTGTCGGAAGAATGCCTAGAAGTATTGCCGCCTGTGTGAAGCCTGTACCACAAAAAATGTTCTGGGAAATAAAAGGTGAGTTAGCCGGCAGAAATACAATGTTGGGTCTCCATTTGAGAGGGCAGCAGTGGACATTCTCGTACATTATCAGCCACTGCAAGGGGGAGTCATTACTTCCTCACCAAGTGACCTGATGCCAAATCAGTTCCAAAGCAATAGGGTACAGTATATCATATGTGCTTGTACAGTATGTATTCTCCATGGAATGCTGCTCAACCTTCATTCAGATCAAGGACAAATTTTGAGGCCACTCTTTTCCAAGAGATAGCGAAGATTTTGGGAATGAATAAAACTCGAACAACATTCTCATTTGCATGGGATAGTCGAGAGCCTTAACCACATCCTGGAACAGTACCTGGCGAATTTCGTGGAAGACAATCACAAGGGTTGGGACTCTAAGGTATCCTTATTTATCCTGGCATATCGTTTGGCAGTCCACGAGTCATAAAGGATACTGTTTGGGTGAGAGCTCTGCCTCTCTGTTAACCTGCTCTTCGAATGTCCAATTTAAGAAAAAGGAGCCACCCCAAAATATGTCGGTCGACCTAAACTACAACAGATGCTAGTCTACGTCCGTGAGTTTTCTCGGCAGCACCTCAAAAACAACAGTGACAAAATGAAAACATTACACGACGAGAGAAAATCTGAAAGGTGTTTCAAGAAGGCCAGATCATGTGGCTGTACAATCCCCAAAGATAGGAGCGGGGAAGGCAGAATCCACGCAAATTTTAGGAAGGCCAGTATATTATTCTAAATCAGATCAATTATATGGTCTGCCGGATTTATCGACAGGGCTCTCAGGTGAAGCCTAAGGTTGCCTACAATTACAAACTGGTGCTTTCCGAAGGTCCAGATGTTGATGTGGCTTTTCGATAAGAATACACACGAGGAGGGTGCAATGTCATGCACAGTGGTGCAGTGGAGGATGGTTCATCAAGACTGGACCAAACCCTCCCCAAATCCCTTCACATAGGGGACCTTCTACAACAGTAGGCAGGCGGGGAGATGATTGGCACTTGATCTGAAATGGCATCACCAGCAGGGGGCATCGGCAGCTGTGGGCTATTGCACAAACTTTCTGGTCATCTCCTCCCTCGGCGCAGACTGATTTGTGAAGAATGTCCTGGGACTTGGGGCGTGCCCCTATAACAACGCCTCATCCGGAGTGTCGGTAATCTGTGATAGTTATCTTGCGAGGTGCGGCAAAGGTGGATGGAGATCGGGTCATCGGAGTAGGTTGAAGAAAAGTACCGGCGGCGGACGAGAGTTTGAGAGACTGTGGCAGACGAGTGCGAGTGCAACAGAGAGAGTGCGAGTGCTGCGAAGGGCGAGGTATGCGACGAGTAAAGATGGGATGTGTACGGGAGTGCTCGGGATGCTCCAGAACTTTGTGGTCAGAAAAGACTGGTAATATATCTGTATTGAAACAAGGTGAGACAAAATGGAAGAGTGATACAGGCTTAATAGTAAATACTGGAACCGTCAGGTACCAAATATATCATTTAAATAGTATTTCATTAGATTTTAAAAATCTGTTTGTAAAGACTAGTTTTGTGTGTTTGTTTTAATTTCTGCGAAGTGAAGAACAACTATAGTCCATTCCCCATTGGAAGCAACTTTCTTGGAGTCCTGCTAAATATCTACTTGCAGGCCCGTTTCGTATCCTACCGCCAAATGTAAACAAACATTGCCATGTGACTGCCATGTAGCATCTGTCAAAATCAACATTTACATGCAATTGTGTGTGTGCATGTGTTCGTATACTTTCGCTACACCAAAAAATAAACATTGAAATATAACTTCTACTTTTATACCTGTCGAATGTGTTCTTTACTGTTTACAGCTTTTCAAACAATCCTGTTTTAGGTCTATTTAAAAAACCATTTCGTACGATTATTCACAGTTTATGTTTTTCATATTATTTAGGTCAGCTTTATAAAGTTTTAAAAATGCCTGAATCAATTATAGTTCTTTCGATTACGTTACAGTAACATATTTGTTTTCCACGACATAGCACATTACACGTAATGCATGTTAATATTTTGCAGCAACTGTGTTAAAAACACTGTTACAAATGCGGGGTAATGAACTGTAGTATTTAACTTTTGTTATTGATATGTGTTGGGTTATTTCTTTAAAAGAATGGCCTCAGTTCGAATAACGAAGGAATAGCCAGTTCAACGAAAAAGCGACATTAAAATCAAGCACACAACTCGTGTCGATCATTTTTTGTTATAGAAACTTAAATTATAGCGGTGAACATGCACACAAATAAGCCTACTGTAACTTTTATTCTGCTCATATTGATATGTATTGCTACTTACTGTCTATTAGGTTTATTGAAATTTATTGGGGCTGGGCTTGGTTATTATATTGGGATTGGTGGTAAATCACGTTATATGACTGTGTTTCAAACATCCACGAGGGCAAAGGTACAATGTTGTAATAAATAAACAGACGTGGATGTAAATAAATAACTTCGCAATAAAAACAGTTCACTTTTACAACGTTTAAATAGTTCATATCAAATATTTGAAATCACACACACACAGATCCAGCGTAACTATCACCACGCAGCCACGACACACTATTTCACATGCAGCGGTTAACGAAACACACCATAATAGTATATTTATTACTGCCGAGGAAAATCATATTTTATCACAACCTCGTAATTTGCTTAGATAGGTTTAAAAAACACAATGTCTACAAACGTGATGTGGTAATTTGAAGTATTTTTCGGAGTAAGTATAATTTACACTTCGTTTGGTAAAACAGCAACACGCCATATCATGGCTCACCATGTCTGCCAACTTTACTTTGTTTCTGCCCCGCCATCATATCTAAATATATTAAAATATGTATTCAAACATTAAAATCTCTTTCCAGTTGTAAATTACAAATTCAAAAATCATTATTTTGCGGTAATAAGTATGAAATATGCTGCAATTGAAAACACGTATAACACGCAGACAGTTGCTTCAAAGTTGCTCTTGCTCGATAAAACAACACCGTACGATATTTTCCGCTGTTATTTTAAACTGCAAAAATGAGATATGTTGCCATCGGAGCTACCCAAATTTTAAATATTTCAATAGGCACCGTTTAATTTACCAATAGTATACTAAAAAACCAGGTTAAAATAATATTTTAACTGTGAACTATTTCTTACCGCTCGTTGCCAACACGTCACTGCTCTCGCTGTTGTTAATTCATATTTAAAATAAATAAATATTACAAGTTGTAGAAGTATTAATGTAAAATTTCATTTATTCAATAATACGGTGCTCTAAAGTTAACCACAGTGTTATATATTTGTGGAATACATGATATTGCAAAAACATGTTGACATGTTATGCCTAGAGTTCTTTTCAAAGGTTATTTTCATAAGTCGCTTCCAATCGGGAATGGACTATATGTAAATATTGGTTGTAAGCCACACGTGAATGTCATTGTTGATGAATTATTAAGTTTAGAGTATATTTATAAATAAACAAGAAGATTAATAGGTTTTTATTTTAATTAAGACCTTCTTGCCCTAAAGAACATGGCTATGGCTATAGACTTTGACAAATTGTCGCAGTGTGTTGTTCAGTGTGTTTATGTACTCTGCCCTCGTTAGATGACGTTTCACAAATGCAGTCTTTATATTTTTAATTCGTGTATAGTATAAATAAATTTTCAACTTGCTCAAGTGGGTATTAAAAGTATTGCACTTTATATTTAACTACAGTTTTCGGTATACAACGATCTGCGCTTACCAATACATTTCCTCGGTCCTTCGCCAAATGGCAGGTAAGCGAAGTTTGATCGGTTGCGCTTAGCTTCGGCGTTGAATCTCTCAGGGTCGAATTTTTCAGGATCCGGAAAAATTTCTGGGTCGTAGTGGATTGCGTTCACAGGAATAAGAACTACTGTGCCCTTCTCAACGACGATGTCAGTCCCTTCGAATTTGCAGTCCATTAGACACTCTCTCTCCAAGAAACTTAGCGGTGGGTACTTGCGCATAGACTCTAGGGGAAAAAAAAATAAACATTTCATTTGATCGTCATTGCAAGTGAAGTTAATAATTAATATTTTTTAATATATAAAATAAATTGTTTATTATCATTCGCAATTAAATTCTATTACTACTTGGCTTCCAGAAATTAATATTACCAAATTAAAATGCAGTGGTTGATATAGAAATTACACATTTTATATGTTTGTCGCTCGGATCATTCCCATTCGGTGAATTCTTTGTATACATGCACATTCAAAATATAGAGTGTGATCGTGTCAAGGTGAACACAAGTATCGAAGATCTCGAAGTACAGGAGAGAGAAAAATAGATTGACTTGCTATAGTTACAACTTACAGTATAAAATTAAATACCAAAGTCTAATAAGCATCAACAGCTCTCACCACCCCACCAAAATGAAACTTTTAGAATCTCATTTCGATATTTTCGGCGTGTGCCTGCACATTAGTGGGGAAAGGCTACAGAAAAGGAATACTTGTAGACTATTTTTAAAAAAATTACGGGTTAAAATTGAAACACTTAAAAGAACTTTAAATAACTATAAATAAAATATTTTACAAAGATTAATTGAAACATAACTGGTTTTTATATTCCACATGGGGCGGAGTGTAATAGGAGTACCATATCAAAAAGAAAAGATGACAAGTCATAAGAAACAAAAGGACAAAAAAACTTCAAGATTTCTCAACAACAATTAAAACGTTTAGTTTACTAGCTTTCAATTACTGCCCTCCTGTGTCTAATGGCCCTTCAATTTCTTACAATACAATTTAATGATTTTTAGCTTTACAATACAGGGAATTGCGAAGAAAAAAGACACTTATTTCTCTGGGATTAAAGGAATGAGAAACATGAGTATGTTAAGCCTGATACTTGTAGGATTTTAAAATGCTGAACTCAGAGTTTCCTGTGGCCACGGTGGCTGAGCGATTAGACTGCTCGTCTCCAGCCAAGACGAGCCGGGTTCAATCCCCGGCCGGGTCACTCCGGGTTTCGCAAGTGTGAATCTTGCTGGACAATGCCGCTGTTCGGTGGGTTTCCTCGAGGATCTCCCGTTTACCCCGCCCTTTCATTCCGGCGCTGCTCCATACTCATCTCACTTCACCCTCATCGGCCCTCAAGACCTCACTGTTAAGGGGGCCACCTACCTAACGCGACATGGCACAGGAGCGAGCGAACGCTAAGGGCGACACTGGCACGCGCATCAAGTGCCGCATCGCCTTTATGCGAGAAGCATTTAACTAGCGGGCAAGTTTTTCGTCGAACCGGTTTTTGTATGGGACTTTACGCGGTACTTTATTATTTTACTGATGGAAAGTCTAATGCAAAGTTTCAATGCAGGATTGTATCTGTGTTTCACGTAGATTCGGTCAGCACATTTTGACATACAGCGGTCTGAAAAGGCTGTTTTTAGCTATGTTGGAGGGCATGTAAATAATGGTTCTAATTTGCGTAGTGTCATGAACGCGACATTCCGTCTTCGCCTGAAGTTTGCTTTCTTTTCGTAAATTAGCACATGGGGCTCACGTGGAATAGTTTCGTAAAAAAAAAAAAAAACGGATTTTCCAACACACCCTGCAACACATTTCTAGCGCCTAGTAGGCAGCCCTCTTAAGAGTCGCCCAATTCTATTCACTCACTCACTCAAAGAATTTACGTATAGTTTACCAGTTGACCTCAGTAGTTTCAGCAGCTACTTATCGCATACATTTAACTACCGCCCTTCCTTGAGCGCCATTAAAAAAATTCTCTAAAGCCGCCACATGCAAATTAGTGCGACTCAACTTACTCTGCAACAGATAATCTACCTGTCTAACGACTTGGAAAAAAATGTGTACTATCTAGACATTTCAAAAATGCCTAAAGTAGTACTTCTCCACATTCTTTTATTTTTAATACCTGAGAAGGAAAATTTTTAATTTTCTAACAAGCCGATTGAAGATAATGTTTCAAATTAGAAATATGGATAATATACGTTGTAAAACGTAAAATTGACTATTATTTGTTTTAAGAGCGAGTTGAGGAAGCTTATAAGAATCTTTGAATAAAATGAAAACAATCTCATGCAAAAGTACCTCAGAGTTTGAGATTCTATTTAATGTTGGCACACGTTAAGCAATACTCGACACTATAAATACCTCTTATATCAATATCGATGTGCATATTTAACCAGTTTCATTCATCTTCAAGCACACATATACACAATATCAATGCACCGGTTACTATATCCCAAAACACATAAATTATTCCATGCGACTGCAAAGTGACCCAGACGATATGCAGAACTTCGAGAATTATAATCACTTTCACAACGTGAATAAACGATACTAGGTGCAAATTAAACATTTTAGATGATGTGCGTCTACTAAGGTACGTGTTCGTGAGAATCATGTTTTTTAACAACTGTAGCAAATTATTGAGTGCAATAAGTCCTTAAAATGTATATGACAAACTCTCACCAGCAATAACCATGTCCAGGTAACTCATATCGGCTATGGCGTCATACGTGATCTTGTGTTGGTGTTTGTCCAGGATATCTTCTATCTCTCGCCGTAGCTTGTCTTGGATGGCTGGGTTCATCGCCAGCTCGACCAAGGTGAAGGTCATGACACTCGAAGAGGTTTCGTAGCCTGCTGCTTTAAAGGTGAGAGCTTGAGCAACGATGTCGTCATCCACCAACTCTGGAATATAAAAATCCAATAATAACATTGCACGTTTTCGACAAGAGAACAGTGCTATTTTTGCTATCACTAAATAATCAACAGCAAGGTTTATATTGTAATGACTGCCACGTCTGGACGTCTGGACTCATTATGTTCACTAGGTTTATTTGTGATGAGATTTAGAATGTGTAGATAAATGCGAACATATGGACACTTAATAACGATCTAGTTACAACCAGTAGGGTAACGGTAGCCCGATCCTCCACAGGCTGTAGAGCAGCAAACACGCTGATTAATTACAACCTCCATAGAAGCTCGACCGGTGCTTATACTTTGTATGCGAGCAGGAACACAACTAAAATCTAGTCACAATTAGACAAATATAATTACCGATAGTTTGAGAGGAACAGGGTGAAGCATCTCAATACTACGCATCAAGTCTAGTTTCAGAATTTATAATTTTAATGAGATATTTTCTTTTCAGTGTTTACTTTAATTACTGTCAGAAAAAATAGTCTTAAATATCCTGGTTGGCAATAGCAAATGAGATTTAAGAAAAATATTCTACTGCCATTGGATAGTGGCTGTTCAAAGTGTAGTGCCCATTAACAAAGTGCGAGAAAAACTTGTAAATGTCCTTAGCTCGTTCCTCAGGTTAAAAATAAAAATCTTAAAAATTGTACAGTTTCTGGCAAATACTTAAAAAATTTTGCACAATATTCCTCCGTTAAACTCAGGGAAAACGCTAGACTTAGTTCTAGGGTATTCCTGGTTAATGAATCCTGGGATCCTTATCCATAAAGCATATCAAAATGGCGTCGTACTGCACCTTCCAGAACAAATATAAATTACGTGTCTTGCCATATATAATGTATAAAACACAGCTATGTCTTATCTGGAGTATACCGTAGCTCTCCTGGGACTGCTCTATTTAACGGGAACGCCCTCTCTGGAGGAACAAATCATCATATAGGACGTATTTAAAACGTGAACATGCACACTCTAGATCTCAATCAGTGATAATTTCACTATTTCAATCAGTCAAACGTATCTGACTGATACAACAGTCACTTCAGTGAATTTGACTCCTGAACCAGTGAAAAAATGCCATATTTCCTTCACTGATTGATTCAGTAACATTTCCCACTGATTCATCAGTCATTTTTTTCCGCTGTTTTCTCGGTGGTTTATTTATTTTTTGACTGATGGACCAGTGAAATATCTGAGCAACTTGCTCCGTCTCTAATTATTTTTTACTGATGTATCAGTGAAACTGCGTGTAAAAATGGCTGCCAAACATCTTTTAAAAATGGCCACTAAACAACGTGTATCAAGTGAAGTAACAATGAGTAATCGAATAAAACCAATACAAAATACTTTCTAAACCGTATTTCGAACATTCAGCCTTTCATTCCGGTTTTACGTCTTTCATTTCGTATTCATGTTTATCGCCACAGCGCTCTGTTCGAAGGTCTAAATTGCATTTAGTGTAGCGAAGAGAGTGCACTCATATATACTATTTCCTTTAATAATCCTAACGGTACCAATCAAACCAAAAACGAAAAGTATAAGCATACAACTTCAAATTACACGATTTCACAGCAATAATATAAGACATATAGTTTCCTTTCAAAACTTGTTCTTGGTATGGTAGCGCAGATGGCACGGCAACGGCTTAGAGTTGAAAGGAGTGTGGGTTCAATCCCTGTCACCCGTGAAATTTTTTTCAATTTATGTAAATTACGGCAAGTTGCACAATATAAATGTTAGACTATTGTAAATATATTTATTTCAAGTAATTATATGCCTACATTCAGTAAAAATCACTATTCAATTCGTCTCTGCAGTCGACCGTCACTTATTCAATAAGTGAAATTGTTTTATGTCACTGATTCAGTCAGTGAAAATTTTTAATTGAAACAATCAGCTGTTTTCCACTAATTCTAAGTGGAGCCATTTTCACTGTTTAAAGGAGTTGAATTCCACTGCGAAGCAGTGGTTTCCCACTGATTCGATTTTAGAGTGCAGTTCATTGACCAACTGTTTTTACCGATACTAACTACCTCCTGAATATCTACCACATGAAAGGGGCTTAATAGCTGTCTCATCTTCATCGCTGGTTCCACTTAAACACAAGGTAAATCAGGGGCAGTAGCGGACTCCCTAATATCTAGTTTAAAACCTACGCTTCACCCAAATCGGGCGAGTGGCCTGCAACAGTTTCATTCTTCTCGGATGATGATGGTGAAGAGAGTGTTCAACTCAACTGACTGGCACCGACTCAAACGCCAACCTACTATGCTGGCCAATCCTAAAGCAGTGTTTAAACCTACCAACCAATCGGAATGCTACCATCTTAAAACTACATAAACGAACCAATCCAAGAGTCTAACTACCAAAATTCTAAAGAATACGTGCTTTAGAAACGGCTATACATAAAAATTTACATAAATAGAAAATATTATGTGACTCACAAGTGTAAAACACATTAATTAATTAAACATCAAAAACAATGTGTTATTTGTGTGTGCTGCGATGTTAAAGCCTGCATTCCAAACTTGTCTGAGAATATCGTCCGTGAAGCACAATAAATTGCAAAGCAACACATTTTTGGGTGAAAGAACATTTTTGAAACCTGTTAATTTTTGATGTAGTGAAAAAAGGTACACTTTAACATGTTAATGTTATAAGTAAAGTTAAACTGGTTACACCTTAATTATGTACTTATATTTGTAACTTATAAACCACTTAATACAGAAGAAAAATCCTTTATAGTACATGGTCATATTAGAATTTTGGTAAATTTAATTAACTCTGAGAGGAATAATAATCAAGACAAATGTTGGACTTTGTATCAGAACAGTTAGTAGACCGAGTATGTGACACTAGGACACTGTGTACGATGCCATTCTAGCAACTACAACTGATCGTCATATGTGAAGTATTGTAGCCATTCTACTCCATGTCAGGTATACTTATAAAAAATCCTGTCCCTTCATGACGATTAACCGACGTGAAAGGTAGACGCATCCAGCTAACCCAACAGCTGACTAGACACAAGTCCCAATCCGGCACAGCCATGCATTTAGTGCCCTCCTACACCTTCATGGAGAGCCTCACAATCATATCTACCTATGGTTAAGTCCAGTTGATCCTTGATGTCTGTCCAGAACAATACCAGAGATGTGTCGCCGCTCACTGCACCAACACATCAATGAGTAGGGAATACTGAAGGTCATATTTATCATGCGAAGGTTCAACCACTGCCACCATGACTCCATTCTCAATGGATCGGTAACTAGAAAGAACTTCTGGTGGGGCCTAGCTATCATACTGTGCGTCTTCTTAAGTTTACATGATACACGAATATTTTACACAAGTGTCCATTACCATGGTCAAAAATAATTTCTTTAAACAGGAATTCTGGCTTTGGGCAAGTATGTCCTGAGCACTCGACAGTCCAATGTATAGTGTCTAGACACGGTGCAATACAGTGGCTCAAGCCAACATAGCATACACATCCTTCCTAAGTAGTGATGATTCCAAGAACCACAAGGTGTGTCCGGTGTAACTCTAATTTGCTTAAATCCAAGAGTTGGTGGGTACCGAGGCAACAATCAAGGAGCCTGAGAATTACATTGCTGGAGAGAAGTAACGTAAGATACCCCATCCAACCTAATTGGAATCAAGTGCATGTTGCCATGTTCAGATAGTACGACGTGCTCTACCCCGACAACTCAAGTATTCAGTCGCCTTCCTTCCAACTGTAGGCAGTTCGTGACTGCCCCTTCCATGTCATTACAACAAACACTACTGTCAACCACTGGGAATGAGTGGAGCTGGAACACATTTCAATGAACATGCAATATTTATCAACACGGTAGTGCGAGTCAGATTTAATTTCAAGTTCTTTGTTGTCTTTCATCAGTCCACAAATGAAAACTGAAAAACCGATAGAAGTATTTGTTATTTCATAGGTTCGTGGCCTTCCCGAAAAAAAATTGGATAATTCGGTAACAAACATGGAATACAGACAATTATAGAGTCAAAATTCTCATTAAAAGCATGATTATCAAGGCAAAATCTACAGTAGACAAATTACGAATGCAAGAATGTGTAT
Source organism: Dryococelus australis (assembly GCA_029891345.1). Taxonomy (NCBI): domain Eukaryota; kingdom Metazoa; phylum Arthropoda; class Insecta; order Phasmatodea; family Phasmatidae; genus Dryococelus; species Dryococelus australis. Next base: position 58,341,126 of record CM056998.1, on the reverse strand, counting down.
ATCAGATCCCTTGTGAACGTGACTTAATTTTAATATGAGAAACTAGCAGAACTCCTTCTGTACTCATAAAATAACAATAAAACAACACCAGGATTTTGCCTGACCTCCACTACCTGGTCCAGTTACTGACCCTCATGTAGGTATTTCTAGAGAGTTACTTCCCTAGGCTTGCATTAGCACAAATAGCAAAGTTAAGAACATAGCTCGTTTTTGGCTCAGATGTTTAGGCTTAGTCGGGAACCTCGAGATTTTTAACTATTGTAGTGGCCTAAAGAGACCACTTAGAACAACAAGAGACATATTAAAACACTATATTTATTCTGTATACTAATACTAAGTTCACTATATGTCTTAATTTAAAAAAAAGAGAGAACGGGAGTACATCTAAAGTCTAACAAACATGCGCGTCCATGCTTAGAGCATTCTATCACTTTTAATAGAAGAACCATAGCATTATCACCATTATCTATAGCAGACTTGTAGAAGAGAGAGAATTGGGCTAATGTTTGGGGCATGCTGGTAACTGCGATGTGCTCCGCCCCCTCACTCCAACCCAACAAGAAATATTTCTGCAGTTGCAAGGTTCGGTGTTCGAACTATACGATTAACACTTATAGTAAAAAAAAACTTACCGTTGTACTTACTAATATCTGTGTCGTCTGTTTTCGAACCCTCTAGGTTCACGTACTTGCTGTCTTGTTCGATCTCCTCTAAATCTCTCGCATCTTCTGCACGGACCTCGCCATCTTCACGAAGTTGAACCAGGAGATCCACAACATCCTGGCGAACTATTCCTTTCGCCTTTCGGTGGTTCACGACGTCCCAGAACATGTTGCGGACGAATTCGATAAGTTCAGAGTCGAGAAATTTCTCGGTGACAAAAATCTGGAGCCATGGAATGAAAACCACAAGCGAGCTCCAAAACATTATGAAGCCACTAGGTTGAAATAATTTCTTCATACTGGTAATTAATCTACTGTTTGGGTCTTCCAAGGCATTCGCATTCACGCCAAGCGCACACGATGCGATAGTGTCCATAGTGTACCTGGACATAGTGTCTTTCATTGCAACAGACCTACCTGTGGATGAAACAATGATGTACATCAAAGACAGTCTCGACATGCAGCTTATTCATTCATGAGAGAGAAAAACGTTTCACATCTTACAAATTAACTAAATTTAGATTTATAAGAATTAGATATCGTAGGCTATTTAAAGAGCGTGATAAAAAGATTTGCATGGAATGCATACCAGGATACGATTTTCAACTACATTTAAAAGAAAGCATTCCCTCAAGTTTACCGTGAAACAATGATAAAAAAACACTGTTTTCAAATTTGACAAGATTTAATGTTTTTGTTTACAGAAAATAGTTATTTTGATAGCGATGTCTTGATCATCTGTGGCCGGTTAATCACGTGAGATATACACTTAGCTGGTGATGTTGGTGGTGATGGTGGTGGTGATGGTGATGATGATGGTATTAGTGTTAGTGGTATGGTGGTGGTGATTGATTATGATTACGAGAAGTATTATGGGGAGCATGACAACATGGCTGTGAATGCTCACAAATTCTCAAAACAAGAAAAATACAAAAAACCATGAGATAGCCCTTTACAGTACACGACACCACAAACCAACAATTTAAAAGATGCTGCAAGATTTTAAAAAGGATCATCGAATGTAAAAATGGGAATACATCACTAATAGCTATACTCCCACCACAGAGTATTTGCTGTAGTGGTGGGCCTGGTTATAACTGGGACACACCAAAATAACATATTATTGAAATGTCATAGGTATCGCACATACTATAAGAATAAACACCAATTATAGCATGACTTGAAATGACGACACACTATAACTTAAGAAAATAATGTGATTACAATCTACAACTGGGTTTCCGATACTTTCACTTTTCTCCTAAGTAAATGTAGCTGACAGCAGTAACTATGTTGGTTGGGATACCAGCTTACTATGAACGGAGTCCTAATCTCCAAAGGCATAAATTACAACCAGTCACAAAATTCAACGAGGTATTTCAAGTTCCATTGTTTTTACTTGTAATATTGCAATAGCAGTGTATGTGAAAATGCCTGAACTTTATTAGTATTTCTTTATTTATTTTCTTTTGATTTGTCCTAAAAAAAATAGGCATTTACTAGACATAGCCTTCACTCATAAGAAAAGAGAATGATAACTTAATACTAGATGCTCACCTTCTGAGACCTCATGGTCTAGGTTCAAAAGTAGGTGATTGGTTGTTTCCTCCACCAGCTGAAACATCCGCTTCATCTTTCTAGAAGTGAAAGTTGGGGTGAGTTTTATTCTTAGATGTCTCCATTTCTTGCCCTTAGACGCAAGGAGGCTTCTGGAGAGCAATCCACTAATTTTCTCGGGCGGGGTGAAGAACCTGTTTAGAAAGGCATGTGCGTCCTTCACAAGTACACTCCGTATCAGGTCCAGATCACGGACCAATAGGGTAGGCTTGTGAAAAATGAAGATTCCAACAACTTTATGGCCAACATTTTCCATGTGTATTCTTCTGAACAGATCAATTAGACCTTCCTTCTGCGACAATACAGAGCCTAAGTTGCCAACAAATAGCGTTGGCTCAACATAGTGAATTCCTCGCTTCTTCCAGTATTTGAATGCCCACGTGAAGTAAAAATATAGGACAACGAAGATAACTACGAGAGCGAATATTATATCAGCGATCACAGAGCTGAATATTACAGACATCAAGATGTCGAAGTACTTCGTTTCGAGAAAATTCTGTAACAAAAAAAAAACCACAGATTCATCGTGAATAATATAAAAACGACTTGAAACGAGGACAAATCTGGGTCCAGTAAAAAAAAAAAAAAAAAAAAAAACATAATTGTTGTAAACCAGAGAACGAATGTAACTGGCTCCGGAAGGAATCAGTGATTGCTTATTGATTATTGCCGTGGCTGAATGTCACCGATCTCATTGTGATTTCTGCTGAATTCTGATGAATCCCACTATCACGAAGCACAAGTTCCTTGTTAATTCAACTGATTTGACCATAGGCTGAAGACAAGGTAGACTGCACATGTTACCAACATTGACCCACGATTTGCCTACAAAACTGTGAGAATCCCCTGTTCGAACCAGAAACATGGATTGTTTTTGCATTTTGTTTTTCAAGAGACTCGCCCTTTCATAAAAAAAAATTAGTTTAATTTGAATACATTGTAAATGTGTGGGAGAATAGGAGGTTTACTAACGTTTAAAAACATGTTATTACACTCAGTGGCGTAGACAAAAACTTCTTAAGAAGGGTAAAAATGACTTAAGAAAAGGTAGGTAGGTTACTATGTCGTAAGAGTGCTAACGCATACGTTAATTAGAACAAACATTAGGAGAAAATATATTTCACAGTGTAATAAAATGCTTCTTAGTTTCCAGTAATTATATATTTTTATCTCAATTAAAGTGCTAGTAATAATTCTATCATTAATTATTGAAAAATTTAAGAACAACACTGCGCGTTGAATTCCTTATAGATCTCCCCCCTCCCCCTTTTTTTTTCTCTCCACTCCATGGGTTACTTCACTGTTTATACATTAATGAGATAACCTCAGTACAAGACATGTGTCTATGAAAGTTAAAAATAAATAATAATGTAGTTTAATGTTGAGACTTGGCAGCTGGGTACTGAGCAACTGACATGTGTACTCTATCCCGAATTACGCTATGGATTAACCTGTAGGCATTTACTTCTGTTCAATTGCCAAAGGTCAGCAATTCGGGATTAGCATACACATTAAATAAAACTCTTGCCTTCCTTCAATACCGCAATTATCGCTGAAACTTTGCGAAGAATACAAACATAATGTTACCCAAGGTTTTTGAATTTATTACAATACTATCTTTCTTAACTGTTCTTAACTATGTATAAATGAATGAATAAGAAAACTAGATCCCTCCCTCTCCCAAAAAAACGAAATGTTGTGTTTATTTTTGTTATAAGCATATCTGAACATAAACGAATCCTTTAGTCGCGAAAAGTTAAACTTCTCAGCTCGACTGGCAAGTATAATAGTTTCGAATGCATACATACAAATGGACGCTATTACAACGATGGGAAATTGTATGTCGTACATTCGTTCATATAAAACAGTACCCCGAAATAGGGCCAATGTTAATTATACGCGAGAATAGATGTTTCAAACGTTTCGAGGCTTGGTCATTACCGCGTCAGTGTTGTGTTGCAGTTACATGACGGTTAGTTTGTGCTGTTATTGCCATCGGTACCACGTGTGATTGTTAACTGCTAAACTTTATAAACCTAGTTCTGTTAAATACAATAACTTTTTTTTTTCTTTTTTTTTCCCGTCTAAAACATTCCTGTAATGATTTTAAAGACTCGTTGCACGAAGCTTATTAATACAAGACTGGTTAGAGCATACAAATATAATATCTCACAAAAACACGCATGTTAGAATTATATTTTCGTCTCGAAAAACAGATAACGTATCTAGTTCCGGGATTGATAAAACTGATAACGAGTATTTCATCTAAAACATTCCTGTAATGATTTTAAAGACTCGTTGCACGAAGCTTATTAATACAAGCTGGTTAGAGCATACAAATATAATATCTCACAAAAACACGCATGTTAGAATAATATTTTCGTCTCGAAAAACAGATAACGTATCTAGTTCCGGGATTGATAAAACTGATAACGAAATATGTTCAGCGTTTGATAAAAATAATCTAAGTACTTAACGAATTCATTTTGCGTCAGAAGCATCGCTTACTTATATTCTCCAAGACAATGATTACAGTTTCAAACAATGCATTTATATTTTGCACACTAATTTCTTCCCGTGTTTAAAAATTCTATTCAAGTTTTGTGAGGTTTGGTTAAGATGTTCATGCTTATGAGCTATTTTCTGTAATAGAGAACTGTCACCTGCAAATCTGAGATCCGTATTTGGACGTAGAAGTAATAACGGAACCTGTCGAAATTTCAATATTATGATCAACAAATGAGTTTATTACCGCTTTCCGAATATCTCTGGTTTGTGGGGTGAGACTGCTAACCCTGATAGTGGATTTATAATAATGTTATTTTTTCCCGAAGCTAAAAATAATACTGCATGTAGTGTGTTATCAAAACATTTCATTGCTATTTATCCCGCCGAGAGATCGAGCAAAACACGGACCTCTTGAATATCATTCAGAGATTCTCATCAAGTTCAGTAAACAAGTGCACAGTGTAACACTACAAGAAGGTAGGATATATTGACAGCGGCCTCGTTTTCACGGCAGATAACACTAATAGTCTTTATCGATTTATAGGCTTACAACTGAAACCAGTTCTGTCAAAATTGGTTAGCAAAATTAGCAAAATGCTAACTCATCTTCGCGTTATAATATGTAAGTATAATCGGCAGTGACCCACTACGTAAGAATGAATTGAATTAGCTGTTACCACGACTGAAGTACTCTTGTCAGAAAATCAAACATTATGTAAATTTTGTTGGTAGAAATAAATGGCAAAAGCAATAAATAAAATGTAAAAGTAGTATAGGAATGATGTTTCTGGGACATGGTTCTAGAGTAAGATGCAGGATCCGTCCGCCATCTTGGATGATGTCACCACCTGCTCTGTCATTCCGGTCAGCATCCAATTTGTGACCTTGACCATTCCGGTCTATTGTTACCACCCACCATCTTTTTCCCACCTGCCATCTTGTTTCTAACCACCATCTTGTTTTATCCCGCCATTTTGTTTCCCCTCGCCATCTTGTTTCCACCTACAATATTGTTTCCCAATTAACTTCATATGTCATCTTGGATGTCGTCTGCTGTAGTTCTCTCGCCATCCGCTAGCGTGCACTACCGATCCCTGCAATAATTTTTATTGCTGCTAGTCAGTGCCGCCCTATTACTAACTTTCGTTGGACCCCACCATCTGGTTTTTACTTGTCTTTTGTTCAACTGTCGCCTGCTAGGAGTACTGGTGTCGCTCTCCCTCAACCACCATGTTGGTTCTGGAGCTGACCGATAGGGGTGCTGATTCTTTTAATTTAATTTTCGCAGACCTCAAAATATTGCCTGGAGTAGAACGGAATCGGACTGCCAGACCTTCGGGCACCGACGTGGTGGACGTCTTAGACCACTCGGCCACCGAGACATTTAGGAACTTGAGGTTTTTAATGTGACTTATGCATTGCAATACTCCTCATCACCACACACTACATTATACCAACAAACAATAAAACAATAATTTTAAAAATCGAAGAACATATAATGTAGCTCACACTCACACCACAGCCCTAACCAACCCCAGTCCCCCTCACTCCGTCCAACTCACCCAGTAATAAAAAATCGAAAAATTATCCTAAAAATCGAGGAATATATAATGTTACCCCACCATACACCCCACAACCCTAACCAACAAACACCCCCCGCCCTTTATCTACATCCTCCTCTCCCCAAGTTAAACATTGGCCTTGTGTAACAAATTATCCCTTCACCCATACCATTCAATCGTATCTGCCCAGTGGGGGATAAATTACACCTTTAACACATATTTTTTCCCAATATTGTATACTAGATAGAGTTTTTAACTCTTGTTTCAAGCATCAGCTGCTAGAGCCCCTTCCCTTCTCTGCTTCCCTCTGCAACTGCTCCCTCCCTCTTCCATTTGAAACACTCCCCTTTTCAATCTGAATGCATGCGTACGTTCCCAGGTCCATCAGTGAGAATTCCTTCTACATCAGTATTACCCCATTAGTTTAATGAGTAAGGGTAAAAAAATAAATTAAATTGTTTCATACACACAACATTTATTTTACAGGTATAACCCCAAAAAATATGTATTCTCAGTTTATGTTTGAATAAAAAAAGTCATTAGGAACCAATGTCATGGTGACTTATTATCTTGTCATAAGTGGCAGATTCATGATCCAAGGACAAGGCACACCGTTTGCAGAGTAGCTGTCCATTCCACCACAAGCATGTCCAGTCAGCTTCTGACCTGTCACAGACATGTCGCTGGTGGTCGTCGAAAAGTTTCGTCAGCTTGCGCAACGAAGAACAACCATACTCAAACTGCGCATTGTTTTTGCACAAGTCGTTCAACCATTTTTTCTGCTCGGCCCCACCACGTAAATCAGTCCTCGCGGATACTGCGTCAACAAGTCACGCAACACGTTTCCCACTTGATGGTATGGAATATTTCCTCCGTTCCACTTCAGTTCGTGAGGGTATTTGGTCAGCCAGTCATTCATCTTCTTGCTTTTCTCGTCCAACAGTTTCCACGAAAAAGGGGGGACGGAAGGCGCATGTACACGTTTTTCCATCGTCAACGTAGGACACTGCGATCTCTTTGGACATGTAGCCGGTCTGGCTCCGGAAGCCCTGCAGATTACAATACATACTGTTGTTGTTTATGCTCAGAGACAACTAAACAGATATCGCGTTTGGCCCATTGTATTTATATCCTCTGGGGCATTCGCGAAAGTACATATCTTGACGACTTTGTATCGACAGTTGTATAGTGCGAGTCTATAGTGAAGTATCAGGCAGAAAACATATGTGTGTGGAAGAATATTGCCATGTGTAGTGAATTCGATCCTGGAGTCGATCACATTCGAACTGATACACTCGTCCTGTTTACTCACGTCGAACACCATGAGCTGGGCCAAACTCTTGAAGGTGTCTGGGATAAGTATCGGGGATTGGGTGCGCCCACAATATGCATTTTGGAATTAGGCATACATCTGATATGCTAATAGGAACTGACCATTTTCAATGTTCATGTCCACATACGGATAGCTTTCACTATTCAAATATATTTTTACATTTTCTATTTGACATTTGTCGAACTGAGAATTGCTGAATCTCACGTGTGCTGTCTTCCGGTCTGTAGCGCAACAATGTTGTACCTCAGTTTCTCGGTGGCAAAGCTGGTCTTCACCATCCAGTTAATGTGCTGGCTTGGGGGCAATCTAGGGTAGTTCTGGAGACTCCACGACATGAAATCCACAACTATGTTTTTGCCATTAAAAAAAAATTAAATTCAGTATATTGTTTTCTCGAACAGCCTTAGCTAAAGTACAATAGACACCATCCGCACTGTGTGAAATAATCGGATATATTTGGTTACTATGTAGCAAATTGTGCAAACAGGATTTCAACAAATAGCTGCTGTTCAGTTGTGTTCCGGCCTCAGAATACACGAGTTTGCATGACTTCGTTTACATGTACATTGGAGCCGTGGTAATGTAGCTGATACAAAGCTCTCATCCCACTAAGGCGAACCGGATTCGACTCCTGGCGGGTTGGTTTCCATGATTTTCGCACGTGGAAATCGTATCAGAAAATACCGCTGGTTATGCTTATTGATATAGTATCTGCAGTACGATTTTAACTACATGTCTGTCGTATATTAGTTTTAGATATAGCTAAGATACTAAGCCATACCTGGAATTACTCAGATACACAGGCTGTTCCAAAATAAGATAAAGCACTGGAAATTAAAGTTAAAACAATTATGTGTCTAACTGTATAAAAATATATAACGACCTACTGAATACAGAACTGAACAAAAATTACGAGATGATAAAATAAAAGCATGCCTGTCCTATACTGATCAAGGAAGCCTATTTGAGATGATAGTGAAGCAGAAATTTTTCCAAAAAATAAAATCGGGGATTGGCTCTGTCGGGGACACTATAAGCTGTTCACTGTTACTTCCAAATCTTCTGAAGCCCTGCCGAAGTTCTACTTTAAAGATATTCCTTCGCCTCATGCAAAATAAAGCTTAACCGTGTCTAGAGAAATTACACCAAAGTGACATCGCACCAGATACGTGCGCACTCAGTGTAATATTAGTTTGCATATGAACTGTTTCTTACCAGGCATTGTCAACACACCTAATTTATCCCTGTATTATTCATATAATTTATTATTGAAATATTACTACTTATAAATATATTATAAGGAAAAGTTGATTTCAAAATAAAAGTTAAGTCCTTTTATGTTAATAAAAGGATAAACACTTGTAATACGTGGCATATTTAGGAAACAGCCGAAGACTTCAAACAAAAGGTTTTTTTTTTTTTAAGTTTAATTCAAAAAGTGTGAAAAAATTTGCGAATAGACTATACAGTGAGGTGAACCTGAAGATGTCTGATTAGCGGGTAGTACAGTATTTTCTGTGGAACATGCGAATGACTTAAAAGTAACGAAATCACTTGGCTTTCATGGCATAGATCGACAGATAAAGACGAGATTTTTCATTTGGCACCAACATCAGCTTGCTAATACACAAGGGTCGCGAGGGAAACTGTCCGGCAATTTTCACGCATGCCCAAAATTACTGCCAGTCGCCGCGAGCCTACACCAACGTCACGTGCGCGTGAGGCGCCAACTCAAGGAAGATCATGCTCGCATCTTAGTCTCACAACCGACTAGAATGGAGAGAATTTACTTCAACCACATTTTAGTAACGACATTGTAGTGTCGGAATGGATCGCTCTGCAAAAGTTACATCGCCATTTATGTTCCGGTATACCATGTTTTGGTCTAATTTTATAGATGTAGTCACGTCAAAAAAAATTTAGTAGTGACGTCCCAACAGTTAAGCTAAATGTAAAATGCCTTCCTTTTTAAATGTACCCCTGCTGGCTGCCAAAATGTTGTTAACCACTCCCGCAATCTGATGAACTTGCGGCCGTGATAGCTGAGCGGTTAGACTACTCGCCTTTCAACAAGTAGGACCAGATTTAATACCCGGCCGGAAATAGTAGGAAAATGGGCATACCAAGCCACCTGGTGTCCTAGCAGATTGCCAAGGGCCACGGCGGCCATCTTGGATGAAGTCACGCTGAAACCTCATGCTCTGTAATTCCTTGTCAGCAGAAAACATCTTGAATTTCCCTAAGAACTTCCTTTTTTTTAAATTCCCAATCCCATGCTCTATCATTCCACTTGATATTTGCAAGCTCTGGCATTCCGATTTTTATATCATGCTCTGGCAATTCGATTTTTTTTACTTCTTGTTCTGTCATTCTGTGTGGTTATTTTTCCATGCTTTCTCATTCCTTCCTGTCTCTCTCTCCCATATTTTTCTCTTTCTTGGTTTCTCTATCCCTTGGTTTTATCATATTCCTTCTTGACTCCTTCCCACTAAACTTTTTCTCTCTTGCCTTCTACAGCCTCCATATTGAAAATTCCCTCGTCTGCTGTAGGCTGCCATCAGGCCATACCTGTCGGCAGTCATCTGTTTGTGGGCGGCCATATTTAACTCTCGCACCCACCACCAGAGTATGCTGATCCCAAGTTCTACCATTCGTGGCTAGGAGCGCTTGTATCGCTATTGGTAAACACTTCTCATGCAAGGGTGTGCTAGCATCGGGTAGTTTAGTTCTATCAGTGGTCGCTAGGAGAGCGGAAATTTCTTCTGTTGATTGCTCTTTCGGAACTCAAGAAGTGTTGGAGGCGCGCTGGATCGTTCTGCAATCCCTTGGGTAGACAACCTAGTGTCCTCACCACAAGACTATGCCGACATCTAGGAAACAAGGGTTTTTTAAGTTGAATACGTATATAGATGTTGGCATCCGGTCATTCGGGAAATATACTGGGCAAGTTACTTCTTTACATAAAAGTTATGTAAGGTAATATGAAAATAAATTATATATAAAAACCAAAAAACACATACATATATATAATTTGGGTAAGTCGCGACTATTTAAAATTTTTACAGGATGTTCCACGACTCAACCGACATATTTTGGCAGTGTGTAATAAAGATCAATGGCAATAAAAATGCTATACACACAAGTAGGCTATGCAGCCCCATTTCCGAGTTACAGAGATGTCAATGCAACAAAAAAAAAAAAAAAAAAAAACCAAAAATACAATTTGGAATTTCTGAATATCTTTAATGTAACTGACTACATTCATGTTGAATGTTTCACTCAAGTTGTTGTTTTACCACTGCATGCCTGTAAGTTAATTTCTGTGTTGATTAGTGGTGTCAGATATCGCCTGTAGCAACTGGTCTCGTGGGTCTGATCACTGTTAGCTGTAAACCCTACTCTTCAGGTAACCCCAGAATAAAACTTCAAATGGAGAGAGGCCTGGAAAGCGTGTCGGCCATGGGACTGGCTCACCTCTTCCAATCCAGCTGCTGCACCACGCCCATTTACGTTGCAGTATTCGTAAATAAACACCATGTCTGCTTACTCTCAAGTGTAAACATTCCTGACATTGTTTCACAACCACTCGCCTGGCCACGCCAGCCACACTAGCAGTGTCTGCTTAAGGTCAGATTGTGCAAACTTTGAATAGCTTGTGTAGGAATTACAACTTGAATGTAAACATTAGAATTAAATATATTTATTAATTATTATGTTTTGTTTTTATTGCATTTAAGTCTCACTAACTTTTAAATGGTACAGCATAGCCAACTTGTGTATATAACATTTTTTGTTGCCAATGATCTGTATAACACACTGCCAAACAATGTCGGTTGAGTCATGGCACATTATATATATAAATATATAATTTGTAACACTTGTACTGTGTCTATTCCAGTACACGTAAGTGCAGTCCCCACATCCACACTTTTCTGTGTATAAATTTATACATAAAATTGGTGACACTTTAACTATGACTATCCCAGTCCACGTGTGTGCAGGTAAATAATATAATTTTACAATTATATTCACATGTAACAAGCAACTATACGGAGACAATTACTCAGCATCGTACATGTGCGGTGATCATGTGCAAATGTGTGCACTTTTGTATTGGCAACTTGTCTGTGTACAATGGAGCGAAGCCGACCATGCACCCTTAGACGACATGTCATTAAAGCTGGTTGTGAACGGTTCAAGTGCGCCTTAAGCCCTCTTATAAGCATGGCTGACTATAATTTCCGGACTGGTTAAGATAGTCACAAAATTCATAACATATGCATCACACCCAACAAAAAATGCTGCAGGTTCAAGTATCCCCTTAGCCTACTTATAAGCATAGTTGGCTGTTATTTCCGAACTGTTTAAGAAACTGCCACCAAATTCATAACATAGGTATCACCCCCGACTTTGAAAAGGACTGTGGGGTCAAGTATGCTGTAAGCCCTCTTATAAGCATAGTTACCTGTAATTTCCTAACTTTTTAAGATACAGCCACTAAATACATAACTTAGTGATTACCTCCAGTGATCTAAAGGACTGTAGGGTCAAGTAAGCCTTAAACCATTTTATAAGCATAGTTGGCTGCCATTTCTGAACAATTTAAGATACATCAAACAAATTCATAGCATAGGCATCACCCGCAGTATAGAACACATCTGCAGAGTCAAGCATGCCTAAACCCACTTATAAGCATAGTTGCCCACCATTCTTCACCCACTGAGACTATAGTCACCAAATTCATATCATAGTCATCAGCCATGATGGCAAACAGTTTAGTAAATTCAAGCACACCCTAAGCTAATCTTATAAGCCTAGTTGCCCACCATTTCCCACCCACCAAAGATATAGGAACCAAATTCATGTTATTAACATCACCTCTGATGATGAACAAGGTGGTAGACACAAGTATTGTTTAAGGCCTATTATAAGTATAGTCAACCACAATTTCCAATCCACCGAAGCTATTGTCATTGAGGTCATAATAAAAACATTGTCCCCAACAACTAACAGGTTGGTATTGTTAAGTATTCCCTAAGCCCTCTCATAAGCACAGTTGACAACCATTTCCCAGCTGCTAAAGCCATAGACATCAAATGTAAATCACATGCATCACTCCTGACATCGAACAGGGCTGCATATTCAATTACATTATAACCCTTCTTATAAACATAGTTAAATGACATTTCTCATCTGCTGAAGCTACACTGTAAAAAAATTTGTGGTAAACTTCCTAAACTGTAATAGAAGTTTTTAACCTATTCATAGTATGGAAATAATACCACATGTCAGACTGCAAATATAGGAATGCTGAGCATCGTTACTGTACAAGGTTGGGGACTCCCTTTCGATTTGACTGTTTCATGAGCGAATTTAGGAGCACTTACATGGATGTATGAAAAAATAGTCTACCATTAGAACTTTCTCACTATTCCTATTTATTGATAACTGTAATTTTACGAATAATTTCTTAGAATGTATAGCCACAAAATTCATATCACAGGTGGCAAGTCCGACAACAAGTAGGGCAGATTGATCAAGTAAACACCATGCCCTCTTATAAACATAATTGTTCACCTTTCCAAACCTATTTAAGATACAACCAACAAATTCATAACATAAGCATCACTTCCGTTGACGTAAAGGACTGTAGTATCAAGCACACCTTGTATCTTCATATAAGCATAGCTGGCTGTCATTTCCCACCCACAGAAACTATAGTCACGAAATTAATTTCATAGGCATAACCTGTGATGACAGATAGGTTGGTAAGGGCAAGTATACTTTAAGCCCTCTTATAAGCACTGTTACTTGATATTTCGCACCCACCAAATAGCGTTATCAGTGATGCTGTCGTGCCAAGAAGTTAGTAAAATATAGAATGCTCGGCAACATGAGAAAGAATGGGTGATCACAAGAAACAACCTCAAAAACGACTACACAGTATCAAGTGCGTTACACATTATGCAACTTGTAAAGACTGTTTTCCTCTGTTTGAGCGAAACAACACTCATATCGCTAGCAGCGGAATGTATCCGACTCGTCCGACGTTGTGTGCTAAACTAAAATCTTGGGAATTCTATAGGGCAGCCTAGGTGGTCGACCCACGGCGTGGGCACTGTGCAGGTATTGGAAAGTCTAACGGATGGCACATAACACTAGCATAGAGAGAAAGATGTGTCAGACTATATAGTGGCAGACCAGCCGAGTACTTATGTACTTACTTCGCATTCATACTATATATATATATAGTATGAATGCGAAGTAAGTACATATATATATATATAGAAATAACATTAAATGTATGAACTTTTTAATGGTGAGTAAGAAAGAATCATAACATTTACATTTAATAAGTGTATATCTTCTGCTTTTCAGTCATCCCAAAACATGTGTACCCAGACTATGCTGGAGACCATGCACCGATCTTGAGAATAAGGTAGTGTAGGTTCAATACCATAATGAGCCCTATCATTTCATAGGGGAAAAATGCTACATAATACATAATTAACACCTCTATATTATATTTCTGAGTTTTTAAGTATCGAACACATCATGTAACAAACACAAGTTCCAGGAATTAACAGAAACTAGGTACAAGTACATCATACCAAGCCTGTACATGCCTGCTGTAATTAAAAAGATGCATTTATTCATATTCTAAACAAAATCACACACATACATAATATTTTCTTCAGTAAAGCATCTAGCTACGAGTTCATCAATAATCGAATTTATCTCTTCACTGACAGAAATACATCTGGTTCTTTTGCGATGGTACCAACATCAGCCGTCTACCAACCAAGTCATTGTGATATTCATACATTGCCTTTGCACTTCTTGTTATGTCTATGCAGGCTTTCACTTCGGGTATTAACACCACATCTCAATTATCGTAGTAGTATGTCTCGTATGCTGGGCTGAACATGCAATGGCTACTTTCATGTCGGTATGCTTTACAGCTTTCACTAAAAGTATTTCCACAATAGTAACATTGTTTCTGTAATGCTTGTAATGACTCTTCAGGTCCCTTACTGTTGACGATGCTTACGGTGTTACAGATGTTAAGTCTTTAATCATTGATTCAGTTTTCATATTTTAAACAGTATGCGATTGCAGTAGATTAATGTAGTCGTAAAGATCTGCTTACCACCACCACACTCGCCGACGAAATTACCTCCGTTTTTTTTTCATTATGATCGCTTATATACTGTTCACACTGCAAGTTAATTTGCATTGCCCATCTCGGGTTGCCTCAGTAGATACTGCTGTCTATGTGGTGCAAATGTCCGCATGGTTGCTGGACTGAAATATGTTGCCTTATCAGGTCGATCGCTGTCTAGCCTGCGAAGCTGACAATTAGATCACTCATATTCCTTGAACTTTTTCATCTTTCAGTGTTGCGGGTGTCTTATTTTTCTCTTGCTGCTGCTGCTCTCTCCCGATCTGTCTTACACCAGATCCTGAAATGTAATGTGTCTAATAGTAGCACAACCTTGAAAACAATCTTGGTTTGGGTGGCAGCCAATTCGAGTGCTCATAACATTATCAGGGCTTTCATTATGTTTCAAAATAGTAGTCATTGAAGGAAATAAAAGTACTGGAGACATTTATTATGGGATGTTCGAGCCATACGCGAACTACAGAAGTTATAGACAGTAAACATGTACCACTATCATGTAAAGTGAAAAACAAAGATGTAAAAACTATACTGAAATTGACATAGGTATTCTACTGATGATGATGATGATGATGAAACGCCAGCATCCGCAAATCAAAAGTGTAAACACATTCCTGAAGATAAGAGCTGCTTGAAGATGGGACAGAAGAAATGCGGATTCGAATCTTGTTCTCTGGTTCAGAGGTATCTCACAACATGTTCATCACAGCATAACATACGTGCAGGCATGTATTGTGAACCTTCTTCAAAGGAAATCGTGCAGTATAGCTACTTATTTTCCGACAAATCCAATGACTTGGTTGGTATACTGTTGAAGTTGGTTCAATTGCAAAAGAACCGGATAGCTTAGTGTCAGTGAAGAGATAAATTCGTATATTGATGAACTAGGAGCTAAATTCTTTATTGAATGAACTACTATATATGTGTGTGATTTTGTTGTGAATATGAATAAATGCATAACTCTTCCCCAATCATTGCAGGCATGTACAAGCTTAGTATGATGTTATCACCAGTTTGCATGTACCTAGTTTCAGATATTTCCTGGACCTTGTGTTTTTTGCATGATGTGTTCGGTATTTAAATACTCAGATATCTAACACAGAGGTGTTAATTGGGTATCATGTTTTTTTTTTTGGTGAAATGATAGGGCTCACTAAGGTATTGAACCTACACTACCTTATTCTCAAGGTCGGTGCACGGGCTCCAGTGCTTTCTAGGTACATATGTTTTGGGATGACTGAAAAGCAGAAGACATACACAGTTTAAATGTATATGTTATGATGCTTTCTTACTCACTATTAAAAAGTTTATACTGGTCGACCAACTATGCTGCTCTACATAATTCCCACGTTGTTAGTTTATCGTACAACGTCGTACGAGTCGGATGTGTTACACTGATAGTGATGTGAGTGTTAGCTGTACTGTGAATGCGATCGTTTAGTTTCAATATGTTCGTACTAACTAGGACTGCCTGGTCCTGTCCAGTATTGTCTAATTCAGTATAATGCACCCATCACTTGTGTAATATGTGATTGCGATGGCTGATAAGTGCTTATAACTATTTTCGTTTACATCTTATTTTTATATCTGTTTGCATCGGTGTGTCCCAGTGTTGTCCTTATCGCTCCTGTGATTTTCGGCTTCGCAAAAGTATTATTATTTTTTACTAATGTGACGTACAGTGCTCGATGCTCTCGCGGTATACAATGGTTGGTAGATCCCTATAACTATTTGCTTTATAATTATATTAATATATTTGTTTCCATCAGCACATAGCAGTGTCAGCTCTCTTGCACAACTAATTGTTTAGATGTATTTTGTTATGTGGCAAGCAAAGGAACACAGTCTTTACAAGTCACATTGTGTGTAACACACTTGATGCACTGTAGTCATTTTTGAGTTTGTTACTTGTGATCATTCGTTCTTTCTCATGTCGTGAGCATTCCCGATATTACTAAACGTCTTGGCAGGATAGCAACACTGATATAACTATTATGGTCTGTGGCTATATCAGATATTTTTTTATATTTATTGTGACTCGTAATGACATCATGCTCGTGATGTGCTCGCATATATGTCAGTCCTTTATTGTTTGTTACATGACAGATTTTTCATATACAGGCCGGAATTATATATTTTACATTCGGCCCCCCTCCCCGAAACACATCTGTTAGGCTGACTATGTTTATTTGTATTAATTTGTACATATTTTAATGTAATATGTGTGTATAATGTTCTCGATACAACTGTATACTCCTTTATTTTCTTAATTGTATGGCTGGTTGTTAAGGGCTACTCATGCTTCGATCCCTCAGCCCATCAGCCCTTGTGTTAGACAGACGACGTTTGTTTATACTTTTATGTATGTATTTACCCTCACCCATGACTATGAACATCATACTCGCAGAGCATTTGTATTACCATGATTTATCGCACATAACAGTTTGTTGCATGTTACCGCTACTAATGTTTATTTATGTATATGTTTTCCCATTTATATAGACAACCTGGATATTGGTGGGCGAAGGGAGGCTAGCTGTCACTGAGGGGGATCCGAATTGGTAGACATCTGCAATAGCAGATGACAACGGTGGCAGTGGGCGATTGTCGAGTGCATGCATGCCGATGTGTATGTGTGCTATTTCAGACCCTACACTCCTACATGCAATGGTATTTTTGCGATGCACTTGTGTGTACATCTACCTTTATTTTTCTTTACATGCGTGGATGGTTGTTACATGTTTCCGAACTTCATAGTTTTTGAAATGTTGACCAACTATATTTATAAGAGTGCTAAAGGCCTACTTGTCATTGTCCTTTTGTATGCAGTCGGAAGTGATGTCTGTGATATGCATTTGGTGATTATAGCTTCGGTGGGTGGGAAATGCTGGGCAACTATCCTTATAAGAGGGCTTAAATTATACTTGTCCCTACCAACATGTGTCATCATGGGTGATTCCTATGATATGAATTCCATGACTATAACTTCTGTGGGTGGGAAATGGCAGCCAACTATGCTTATATGAAGGCCTAAGGTGTACTTGATCCTGCGATCCTTTACATTGTGGAAAGTGATGCCTATGTTATAAATTTGATAGCTAAAGCTTCAGTGGATGGGAAATGCCTGTTAACTATGTTTATAATAAGGTATATGGTGTAATTGAATCTGCAGCCCTGTTCGATGTTGGGAGTGATGCGTATAATTTAAATTTCATGACTATGGCTTCAGCAGATAGGAAATGTTCGTCAACTGCGCTTATAGGATTGTTTTCGGGGTATGTGACCTTACCATTATGTTCGCTGTCGGTAGCGATGTCTAATTTATGAATTTGGTGATTATATATTTGGTGTGATTGGAAATGGTTGTTGACTATGCTTATATGAGGTCTTAAAGTATACTTGGCCCCACCACAGTGTACTTCATTGGATGTAATATGAATTATATATATATATATATATATATATATATTTGGTGCCTATATCTTCAGTGTGTGAAAAATGGTGGGCAACAATGCTTATAAGAGGGCTTAGGGTTTTCTTGACCCTATCACCATATACGCCACTGTAGGTGACATCTATGACATGAATTAGGTGACTATAGCCTCGGTGGGTGAGAAATTGTGAGCCACTTTGTTTATAAGAGGGGTTTTAGGCATGGTTGACCCTGCAGCTGCATTCGATGCCGTGGGTTATGTCTATGTTATGACTTTGTTTGAGGTATCTTGAAATGTTCGGAAATGACAGCCAACCAAGCTTGTAAGATTATTTGAGGTATACTTGACCCTGCATTCCTTTTTGTTGCTGGGGGTGATGTCTATGTTATGAACATAGTAGCTGTATCTTAAAATATTCGGAAATTAAAGCAAATTGTGCTTATAAGTGGTCGTGGGGCATTCTTGTCCCTGCGGTCCTTCTCATCGTCGGGGGTGATACGTATATTATGAATTTGGTGGCTGTATCTTAAGCAGTTCGGAAATTACATCCAACTAAGCTTATAAGCAGGCTTAGGGCATACTTGACCCTTGCGGTCCTTTTTGTTGTCGGGGGTGATGCCAATGTTATGAATTTGGTGGCTATATCTTAAACAGATTGGATATTACAACCATATATGCTTATAGGAGGACTTAAGGCATACTTGGCATGAGTGCAACCGGCTTGCATGACATATCGTCTAAGAGCCTGCTGTCTTCTTTGCTCCATGTCGCACAGATAAGTTGCTGATACAGAAGTGCGTGCACTCGCGCGTAATCGCCGCACATGTATGTCACTGCACAATTGTTTCTGTATAGTTGTTTGCTTCATGAGAATGAAGTTGCAATTAGTTACCTGCACACCCGTGGTCCGGAATAGTCTTAGTAAAATTGCCACTAATTTTTAATATATAACTTTTGTGGGGCCTGCGCTCATGTGTACCGAACTTGACATAGTTCAAGTGCTACTAACTTTTTGTATATAACATTTAAATGGAGTTGTAACCTGTCCAAATTTTCTATGTATATATATATATATATATATATATATATATATATATATATTCTGATTGAAAGACTAGCAATACTTTTAAATATTTTTATATTACCTAATATACCTTTTATATTTTTTTCCGATGGATGTGTGCCAATATCTACATATGTATTCGACATCAGACACACTCCTTTCCTAGATGTCGCCATATTATTGTGGTCAGGATGCTCGGCTGTCGACCCCAGGGGTGCTGGAACAATCCCGTGCACCTCCAGCATTTTTTGAGTTCCGAAACTGCAACCAACTAAAAAAATTGCAGTTCTCCTAGCGACCACCGATAGAACTAAACACCCCGATGATAGCGCACCTCATCATGCGATGTGAATACCAACATCGATACCTGTGCTCCTAGTTTCAAATGGTGGAACTTGGGATCAGCAGACCCTAGTGACAGGCACATGAATTAAAGAAGGCCTCCTACAGCATACGACTGCCGGCAGGCACTACCTGATGACAGCCTACAGCAGATAAGGGTACTTTCAAGATGGAGGTTGTAAAAGGCAAGAGAGAGAAAAAAGTAGCGGAAGGGAGACAAGAACGAATATGAGAAAACCAAGGGATAGAGTAGGCGGAAAAGAAAAGGTGTTGGAGAGAGAGAGGCAAGAAGAAATGAGAGAATATAAAATTAATCATACAGATGACAGAGTATGAAGTAAAAAAGATCGGATACCATCGGAATGCCATAGCATGAAAATACCGAGTGGAATGATAGAGCAGTAGGTTAGGAATAGGGAGAAAGGGAAATTCCGAGGGTAAATAGGAAAATTCAGAGAGCAAATCAAAATGGCTGCCACTGACGAGGAATGACAGAGCATGAGGTTTTGATGTAATATCATCCAATATGGCCGCCATTGCTTCCGGCTCCCCGCCAGGATGCCAATTGGCATGTTATACCCTTTTTCGTACTACTACTGGGTCACTCCGGATTTTTGCAAGCAAGAATCGTGACGGACGATGCCGCTGGTCTGCGTATTTTCTCGGGGATCTCCCGTTTCCCCACTCCCTTGCATTTCGGCGCTGCTCCATTCTCATCTCGCTTCATCCTCGTCGGCTCTCAATACCTCGTTGTTAAGAGCCGCCGAAATCAGTCAACCCAACAACTTTAATGAACATACCTTTCGATGCTGTAACGAACGATTCCTCTTCCACGCCTGCTGCCAGACGAATCGTAACAGTCGGAGCGGACCGCTTCGTATTCCGTGTTTCGTCAGCCGCTGCTCCTTCGTAACTGAAGTGCCTCCCGCTGCGCATGACGTCATATATATATATATATATATATATATATATATATATATATATATATATATATATATATATATATATATATATATACAGATAGCCGTGCCAAGGTCGTCTAGTACGAGACAGCTATAGACACTGCGCAACCGTGTTTTAGCGATCGGTAGTGACGACTGATTTTCGTATAAATAGTTCCTTATAATTGTATTTTAAAATACTTTAGCTCAAACCACTTTCTTTCGACATTATATGTTTTTAACTGCTACGAGTCTTATGTATGTGCCTTCCTGCGAACCACAAAAATAAAGTGTCTGATAGTCCCGGAGTAACTTATTTCTCGTTGGCAGGGCCCGCAGTGGTGTAGCAGTCAGAATACTCTCCTCTCACCAAGGCGAACCAGGCTCGATTCCCAGCGGGATCACTCGGATTTCCGCGTGTGGGAAACATAGCGCACACCGCCACTGACCGGCGGTTTTTCTCAGGGTAATCCCGTCCCCCCTTGCATTCTACCGCTGCTCCATTTCACGGAGCCGTGGTGGTGTAGCGGCTAGGGCGCTTACCTCCCTCCTACCTAGGCGAACTGGGTTCGATTCCCGGCGGGCTGCTCCCGGATTTTCGTAGGTGGGAATCGTGCTGGACGATGCCGCTGTTCGGCGGGTTTCCTCGGGGATCGCCTGTTGCCCCGCCCTTGCATTCCGACGCAGTTCCATACCTACCTTGCTTCGCCCTCACCGGCTCTCAAGACCTCGATGTTAAAGAGCATTCCAAATCACTTCAAACACTTATTGGCACATTCGAATACCACACTATCTATGCACAATAAAAACGCGGTATCGTGAGGGGTTTTCTGAGGTGAACTGAAGCTGTAAACTGTATATTTTTTATATGGCTCAGTGTACGAACCTAAGCTGCCCCATATATAAAAAATTTTAAGTTTGTGTGGACCCTGAGTATACTATTGAAATAGAGGTGTGTGTGTGTGTGTGTGTAAAAATACATAAAACAATTAAATGGGGTTTCTCTGAACTCACGTACCAAAGAGGAATCTCAAACTTATGCTGTAGTTATAAAATAAACGCGGTACGTTTGAAAATCTATATATGAAAATTATTATATTTTCAAGACATCTTTAAGAAAAATTGTATGTAATGATTCAATCAGGTAAAATCTCACTTTCACTTCAGATATCAAACTTTTCTTAACGAAAATCAACATTATAGTAATTACGTACTAGATACCATATATGCCAAATAGTTTATTAAATCCTCTTATTCTGGCATCTCTCATATTCGACAAAACATGCACTATTAAAAAAAAATGGAATTGTAAATATCTACTCGACACAGAAGACACAACATTTTAGCAAAAACCACTTGATTTAATGAAGATAAGAAAATAAGTAGCATTAAGTTGAATTGCATTCATTATCACAACTTAATTAATTTAAACTGTAGGAACTCTGTTATCAGAAAATACTGCAATGAAAATTAACAGTAACTCAAATTAGCCACATTATACTTTGTTGAAACTCTTTTGCCTGTCACCCAAATTACGAGAACGGGACTAGTGAGTATCTGATTCATTGAAAATAATTTTTAAAGTTCACTTTGACGGCAATTAACATTTGATGGCTAATGACTGAATGTGAGACACTAGCGGGGACAGGCCTCGAACGAGGGATGGGTCTGGAGACCCATAACTCAACTCGGTACTGGTGATTCCAGGCTTTCCGATGTCTGGAATTATGTCTACTGTTTCATCGCGCCGCCGCCACGTAAGACCAAACCAACGCCTTATTGTACTATAGTCATCTCAGACCGTGTCCAAATTGGCAGATTGTGTTGACAAAATGATCACTTGAGACGATTTTGTATACAAAAATGGTGACGTATTTGGTAATTTCGTATTTTGTATCTAGCGGATGCTAGCAAAAATATCAAATGACAAAATCAGCGCCATGTTTGTTTTTGCTCTAAAAACATGTGCGCGAATGCGTAAATATAATTACGTTTAAAACAAATAACTCTAAAGTTACATAAAATACAGTAGGAAAGTTTTAAAAAGCAAGTAGGCCTAAGTGTTGTGCTTTGTATAAGATTTGTTTTAAAAGTCATTATTGCATAATTTATTATTTTCTTACTTATTAACGCATTCCTAGTATTCCAGTGATGATTGCAGATACATTAAGTCTGTTTTAAGCATTAAATTTTTGATAAAAGTATTTTGAACTGCTCATTTAATAATGTGTTGCGGTGAGTGCCAAACAAGTGACTATCGACAACGTCCGTATTGATACGTTACAAATCACGAATTTACAAAATAACGAAACAACGAAATTGGTCGATTCGGACACGGCCTCAGCTGGGCCTCACACGTAGATCGCCTCTGATATGGCCAGCTGATGCCTCACGAGTTAAACGCGTCTAATAGCCATGGTGGTTAGATGAAGAAGGAAGCTTCCTAGGGCTTTTGCCCCTCTGTTCAGCCTCTAACAGTAACTATACGTCACATCCCGTGACGTAAAGTACCTAAAGATTAATGCAGCTACCAATGCAGCTTACTCTCAGGTCAGTGCACAGAGAAAAAGTTAAACTGTATTCCGAAATCTTACAGAGAAGTCAAACTTAAGTTTGAAAGGGTATGTTCAGCACAATTAAAACTGAAAGTTTTTTATTTAATCAATATCAGTATCCATGCTGGGTATAAAAAACTTGTGGCCCCAATATTGTAAACAAAATGGGGAATAGACAATACATTAAAATAAATATCATGACTAGCATCTGGAGGACTCCAGAGAAATATAGTTTAAAAACTCAAAACAAACATTATTTTCTCATAAAACAGCACACTTGAATGTAAACAATAAATATAATAAAAATACATAACAATTCATTCCACTTCAGAGTACAATATCCAAAGAAAGCTACAGGTGTTCACATATCAAATTGGAATATAGCATGGGTAGTACGCTTTTTGCGAAAACGATGTGTCCTTTGCGATTGGTTTTCACGAAAAATAAATTCCAAGTGTATGTATATTGTAATCGTATAATTTGACCGTAAACGTTGTTCACGATAAAGTATCCACTTTGAAATCAGCCTTAGAAAAAAATCACTGTCCCTGACTGCATATATTATAACGGGCGCACTGAGTGACATGCTCCCAGTAAAGTTGGTAACGATGGATGGAAAATTGTTCCATATCTTAACGTACGTAACCATTTGTCACTATTTAAATTTTTAGTTTCGCATTGTAATTTAATTTTTTAATGTATCGTAGTGTTAAAAAAAAAGCAGATTTGTGAAATATTTACTTTTTTGATAAATTCAAAGTTTCACCTGATCGACGGATGAATGAAGTGATGAGGCCCATGGCAGTGTTAATTTTACATAAGGCGGAATAATACACAACGTACATACAAGTGAACAGCCTTTACTGAGAAACGTTTCCCGTATCACGTCACAAAATACGTAAGAATACGGAGGCGAAATAGTCGCCCGTTCCGCGAACTCCTGCCGCACACGGCCAAAAAATGGCGTCACTTGCCACCAACACGACCGGAACACCGTTCGCCAATCAGCACCTGGTAACTTACTTGCCAACCAAGCAGCACGGCCAATGGGGAACCTTTCGCTGCACGCAGTAGCCAGTCACGCACAAGGTTCACTTCCAGACCCTCGCACAGCCAATCAGATAGCGGGCATGCCAACATCAAAGGTACCGCCTCGCCAGTTCACCTCTGTTTACTTTCTACTCTGTGACCACACTACGCTGTTAGATGGTATTTCAGAAAATTAATTCTGTTTGATTCCTTCATTTGGTTCCTAGTATCGACTTTGGTTTACGATAACATTATTGCGTATTTTAATTAGTTGACGTGGTAGTTCTGCAATTCAACGAAAGTAGTAAACATTTATTTTTAAAATATGAAATGAAATTTAAGTTTTTTAACAGCAGCAACACAGAGTAAATTTTATGAATATGACTGTAGTCACTAACTGGGGTTTACTCTGGTATACGAAAACTTTGGGTTAGACGAGCCTCTACGCACTAGCGCAGTGGTAACTCACTGGACTCGCATTCGGGAGGACCCAGGTTAGATTCCCGGTCCGGCCATCCTGATTTCGGTTTCCCATGGTTTTCCGAAATCACTCCAGGTGAATGCTGGGATGGGCCCCTCGCAAATTCCATGGCCGATTCCTTCCCAATCCTCTCCCAACCCCTCTTCACTACGCAACTTGCGCCGTCTCTAATGACCTCACTGTCGACGAGACGTTAAGCCCAAATACCCAAATAACATTTATGAACTACATTTAAGTCGCTTTTAAAATTGTAGCAAATGGGCTGTAGCGGCTTGAAACGTACACACATTCGTTTCCTCGTGTACGTTTCCTCGTGTACGCTCGTAAGACATGTACAGCATTTTCGTACTTAGACAAATGCGAACGCTGTATGAGTGGGCATCACATTTTGCAAAAACCCTAATGCATACTGTGGTTAAAGGACATTGATGACCACGTATAGGGCTCAGCTATAGCAGATTTTTTTAAAAACAACAATGCAATTGTCGTCTCTGTTAGATTCGCATGTTTATAATAGTGGTATGCTTTAGTGGTTATTGTTTGAAAAGCTGGCAGCTATGTGTGTTCACAGTTATACCAATGTGCACCATTTTATATTTTACACTGAAACCTTGAACTCATAACTGTGCGAAAAACATTAACGCTTAAGTTATCAGTAATGCTAACACTAACGAACACATGAAAACTAGGCTTAACAAAGTCGCAGTATTCTTATTCTAACTACTGTAACTCAGAAGTTTCACTTGAGATATAAAATACAAATATTTCTTTCAACGCCTAAGGAAATCCCAACAACGCACACGACCCGCTAAGTTCCACTGGAAACCAATACATGAGGTACCACATTTTTGTTACTTCTGCACATGCCTTCACGCATAATTTAACGCTTAAATTTTCTATTGTAAACCCAGCTTTACTCCAGATTTCCCAGCTTACGCTAAATTCAAGTGCGCTGGTGTATTTAAACGCAGTCAAATCAAATGATTTATCTGTTCACCGTGTGCAGTTGTTGTCATGAAGTACATAAATTATTTGTAATTATCTTCATTGTATCAAAATTTTTTAATGTATTCTGGAATGTTTGTAGTCTCCTAGCCTACAAATGGATAATGATATCAAAATTACGAACAATATGTAACAATTTGAATTATTTGTGACAGTAGGGTATCGTGTGTTAACTTTGTGGTCTATTTACAACAATATAATTTACTTCTCCTAAAAGAAGTTGTGTTCTCTGTGCCGCATGTTTCGTTGAATGAATAAATACTTTTTTCGTTAACGACCAATTATTTTGTTTACACTATTATACTATAAGAACTAAATATATTTTATAATATGTAATATCATCTTCATAACAAGGTGTGTTAATTCATGCAGCAAATTTATTTTCGATTCGTTTATCGTGGGTATTTTCTCGTCTTTATTAGCGTTCTCCTGCCACTTAACAGAGTTAATTTTAATATGTTAGTAAGATACTATCTTCAAAACAGTATGTCTTCCGATATTTACAAATGATTTAATGCAGTTTCCGGTGCCTAAATTCTGCGAGAGGCGTGAGTCGTTTACGCCATCACTACTCGATACCTAACTTCTACTAACGTCTGTTATACCTATGATCACAACAGAAAGCAAACATTTCTCTATAGAAGAATAGAAGAAAAACGCATCAGTTCATACACACGCGTTGCCTAAAGTGATAATAAAAAAATGCAAATGTCAGGCAACACCACTCGCAGGGAGGCAATGTTACAAATGCAACCAATTATTATATGTAGGCCCTTTATGGTGCATCCAAAAGTACGAAGATTGTCTCTTTCCCCCGAAGGCTGCATTTATTTAGGTTTCTATGTACGATTACTATTAATGTATGGAATCTGACTTGAGTAACGGCACTGCTTATGTATGGAAAAAAAAAAGTACTGTATTCACATATACTCTGTAAAAGTATTTCTGGTAAACTTCCTAACTTCATTTGGGAGTTTTTATCCTATACAGTATACGGCAATATTACCACACATCGAACTGCAAATGTAGGAACGTTTAGTATAACTACTATACAAAGTTGGGAACTTCTCTACGCATTTTACATTTCCTGAGCAAACTTAGAAACGCTGCCATGGATGTACGGGGAAAACTTTTACCACATACGCATTCCCACTATACATATACACACTGATGTGGTACATTTGCAAATAATTTCTTATAGTGTATGTACGACTGACATTTATGTCACTCAGTACTTATCTCATATAACAGTTGCAGCTCTGGATTCAACACCCCCCCCCCCCCCCAAATGGCCAAGTCTCTCTGCCCGACCAGTCCGCTGGATGATGTATTTATACCAGAAAATACTACAGGGGAGAATCACCCCACCTAAATTCCTATCGGCTCATCCTCTCCTCAATTGAGAATTTATTTCCACACAACGCCACATTTACTGAATATATACTAGTAGATGAATCATAACTGATACGGAATGTTTTGGTGACATAAATTCATTTCCTGTGCTCGCAGTGCCCTCTTTACGAATTTTAAACTCCCGCGGGCCGCTACAGTCAAGCCCCCCCCCCCCCCAACCACTTATGCCAACGCTCCAAGCGACAACGCCAGCAGGAACAGCGGCACATTCGCACCGGCCATTTTCACTCATGTATAAGTGTTCGGTTCCTACCAAAGAGCTATATAGTAAACATAGAGGAGGGTGACTGAGCGATTACAGCGCTCTTATCGGAAGCCATCGGCTAAATGTCCCGCAATTATAATGTTAGTCAAAACATGGTCAGCTGATGCTTCTTGCCATGTTGCTACCGTGAATGAGACGTGATAAGTTTTTGAAATATTGAAGGCCGTGGTGCTGTTCGTCGTGTTACGTTGAGTTCGTTACACCCACATCTGAATGACGTATCGTATAAAATATCGCTCCGATGCGTGAAGTACGCTCAGCGTATAGATATATCACTAATCACAGCTATATAGCATGACAACTGACATCACAGCAAGTACAGCATGACACTGTAGAATGACATGTTGTTAGAATGGATAATCAATTGTTCGATATATTTATATATAGATTTTTCGTTATATCGATATATCGATTGTTTTATATATTGATATATCGAATATTGTATTAGTTTCTAATAGAATAGTCGTTTAATTGCCGATTAATTAATCGAATTAATTAGTTACTTAATCAAATTAATTAATGTAATTGTTTAACTTTAAAAATATATTGTTTGATATGAAATTTCTTTGATTTTCATTGTTGTTGAATTGAAAGGGTTAATTGTCATAAAGGTGATATTGGTGGAGCAGCATCGATGTGTCCTCTGTGACTTGCTGGAGTCGACTTAACAGAGGAGTGGTTTGTAATTGTTTATAATAGGTGTTAATGTTGGTGTAAGGGACATTTTAATATTTAATTTGTTAGTGGAACACACTCAAGTGTGTATATTCTGGGACACTAGATGAGTGAGGTGTGGATGGAGCGAGACCATGTGACCAACTTCTGGGACTCTATGCTTTACATTCAATTGGCCAACTGAAATAAATACGAATAATAAAAAAGTTACTTTAATCACGCGAGTAACACACTCAACATTATGTGCCAGTTTCACTCTGTCTGGTTTTCTTCTGATTATCATCTGGTTAAATGTTAAGTGCTGGTTAGGACCATTTTCTATTTCCCAATATATGGTTCGCATTAATTGGTCGACTGTAACCAATGCTTAACTTAAACACAAGAAGAGGTTCCAATTAGCGGGCTAATCAGAACATTCATAACAAACATTTGAGGTTATGTGGATACATCAAATCGTATGTGATGTCAAGAAATTATTTATGAAGTCGGGTGTGTTTTTCTATATCAGGTTATCTGAGCATTGTATCAATTCTGGACTACTTTTTCAGGTTTAATGGGCATTTTCAGGTTATGGAGCCACAAGCAAATTTGGATGACTACAACTTATATTAACACATAGAAAATTACCAAAAATAATTTTTTATAGTTTCATTATACATAAATATTGTTTATCATTTGCATATGTTTGTTTCTGCAGTAAATTTTTATTTTGGTTTTGAAACCACATTTGACATTCACATATGTAACTTAGTTAATCCCAAATAAATCCACATTATTTAATTGATTTGTTTTGTATTACTGAAATCAATGAATTGTGGATACAGTAGTTATGATGATGTTAGGTTTGTAGGTGAATGTAGACACAATTTCCTCCAGACACACCAGACTTTGCTTACAAATGTTTAATGTAAATACTGGCAAGTTTGCCTAACTTTTGTACAATACATTAACAATTTGCATTATTGCAACTTTCAATGCTAGTTGTGGTCACATTACTACGTGTCACATTACGGAAACGCCAGTTCAATTGTGTTGATACTGTACATAATTTTGTAGGTTATGTTCTAAGCCATTTTATATTTATGATAAATACTCAGATTATGTTAAGTATTTTTGTAGGTTATGCAATATACTTTCTAGGGTATGTTACAAAATTGTGTAGGTTCTTATATAGGCTACTTGTCTGCTGTTGTTTTCAGAAATTATTCTGTACCACCCATTGACCAACTGCTAGTAGCCTTGAGATTTTATGCATCGGATGGATATTACATAGCTGTGGGTTATTACTTTGGCCTACACAAAAGTACTAGGTGCTGTACAATAAAAAAGTGACCACTG
The DNA here is from genome assembly GCA_029891345.1 of Dryococelus australis. Taxonomy (NCBI): domain Eukaryota; kingdom Metazoa; phylum Arthropoda; class Insecta; order Phasmatodea; family Phasmatidae; genus Dryococelus; species Dryococelus australis. The sequence goes on along the minus strand of CM056998.1, from coordinate 58,311,723 downwards.
TAATTGCAATGCTTCGGAGAGAATATATAAAGTTCCCAGAAAATGATGAAGACTCTATATAGCTACAGCAAAATTTTTACAATGTAGCAAGGTTCCCAAAAGTTATTGGAGCCATGGACTATACACACATCACAAATATTTTATCAGAATGTTTAATAATATCATACTTTGCTTTGAGAGTTTTTAGAGTCCACGGAAACACGCCACAAGCTGAATGCGAGATCAATGGGAGATATCAATGCGAGATATTAAAAATTACTTTAATCATGCGATTACCAAACACTTCACAAATTATTTAAACAACTTAAGCAGATTACATCGCACATGAATGAACAGAACACAAAGTTATATTAATATCATAACGAAATTCCTTAACAATATTTCAAACACCCGAATAAATGACACAAAACAAGGATTAACCACACACATATTAAATGACACCAAACAAATTTCACACATTCAACATCATAACTAACTTATCGCCCACAAATCCAAGTGTAATAAATTCACACTTCACAAATCAATAAAAAACACAATTTACAATCAAAATTACAACAAGCCCAGACAAGCTAAAAATCTTCCCCTTGTTTAATGGCCTCTCACACTTATCCATCCAGGTGTCATAAAAATTTCCCGCTGTCAAAAATCCCCTTCAACACTGACACACACATACATGAAGTCACACTCGCACATACTTCACCCTCACCAGATCTCAAAACATGCATCAAGGAATGCCTTAAAAATGAATTATTACACCAAACGTCTGTTTTTAAAATCCCATAAGTATAATCATTTCACAAAACGCGTCTTTCGCTAGCTCATACAACCATCACAACACTTATCTATTGCAAAAGCCTACTGCGAAAACATGATGCACATACTTTGTTATATCACACGTTAATACGCATTACCGCTGCTCTTGCAAAAGCATATGCCGGTGGATCGTCTCTGTCGCTCCGACTCACCAATGCACACATTTCCCGTAAATTAATAACAATAAAAATGTTTCAATTCGATGAAAACCTAATAATTATCCAAACTCGTGAGACTTTAATAAACGAATTGAGAAGTGTATTGTACAGAACATGTTCAATGCCTTATGGTACCCAACGAGGCAGGCTGGGTAGAACTATCGACCCCTGTGAAAAAGCAATTTCTTCCCCCACCTTGTCTCCTCTTGTGTATGAACAACACAGTCAAAGAAAATCGGCGCAAGCTCTCATGATGCGAAAGACTACACATTTCGCAATTTCGCCCCAACTCCTCCATCACGCTGTAGGCAAGAACAAACCTCTAATGCCATGCTACCAAGAAGGCAATATATTATTCTGCCCCAAGCAGCACGGAGACAATGCAGAACAAGGAGGGCAGAGTTTTGGAGACCGTCCTCCGACAACCCACCCTCTTTCCCAGTGCGGACTTTCGCCTCCACATTTCCCACCCTCCATTCCCACGCCCCCGGCGAGGTTTCCCCACAGAGTTCTACTGTGCGTTCCTCCACCACCCTTGACCAACTAACACCGCGCAGCGCCAAGTGATACGAATGCTGTCGCCTTCCATGCTTGACTCTTCTCACACCCTTCGCGAGCAGCAATTCATCTAGCCGCCGATGTCAAACATCCTTCACCACACCTCCTCTGAAACATTTTCGACATAGTTTAAAAGAAAAATACTCCAAATTTTCACACCTCAGGCTGCTCGACACCACATACATTTGTCGATACACCTCCCACTTCCTCCGACGCATTGTCGGCAAGGACAAACTCAAGCTCTCATGCCGCCAAGAAAGCAATATATTATTAAACTAACTGCATCGGACGGCGAACGAAGTCTAACAAATTACTAAGCCGACAACCTTTCCTTCCCCGAACTGTCATCCATATATCCACACAGTCGCCAATGCTAATCACACACTTCCTTCGCCACGACGGTACTCTTGTCCCAGCCCTGTCCACAAGGGTACATAAACCATTTCCAAGTCGCATTGTTAGTAACGAATGGTACTTTCCCTCACGCATCCCGCTGATGAGAAAACTATAGCTAGTTTGGAGACTCCCAGCACTGTATACTGACAGTCTGCGAGCCTAATCCTCAACGCTAAGCCTTACTCCACAAAAAAAAAAAAAACTCTCTCGCTCAAACACATCTAGAAAATATATGATAACTCCAACACATACAACCTCGAAGAAATGATATTTCCTAAACCTGTACATACTAAATTCAAGTGTAAAAAAAAATTAACACCAAAATTGATGTTATAAGTCACATGTCGCAAAATTATTATTTTTTATTGATTTACAAAGGCAATCAAATGATTACATGTTAGGTGTAGAACAATTTTACAACCATTAACCTGAGAAAAAGAAAATTAGCTCCTAGAAGTAACAACCAGAAAATATTCATGAAATACAAAGAATTACACTATAAATTAAATGTAATAGATTACCACACAAACAATAGGAATGTTTGCACAATAAACTGTACATCCGTTACCCATCAATATCGATGGGTTTATTAAGTGAATAACAGATCAAGTATTATTAAAAATATTTTTATTTAGTATAAAAACAATTTACAAATCATTGTATTTCAATCATTTTAGATCTTGATTCTTCACCCGCGAGTCGTGTGCTTTTAAGAAACCTCTCCATCAAACCAAGGACATGTATTTTTTCCTTTTAATGATTTTATCATTCAAATATTAATTTGGAGAACTGAATTTTCGCGATTCATGTTCGTAAAAACCATCTCTTATGGGCTGACTATCATAGGTTTCAAGGCAATACACTCTGGGAAATTAATTTCTTATTGAAATATAATTGGGTTTACATCTTGCCTGAAAAACTTAAATTTTATAATTCCAGTTATCATAAAACTATCAAGACGGCACCCAAAAAAGTTATGGCCAATAGTTTCATAAAAACTGTGTATAATAATGTTAAAGTCAGTGACAAAAGAAAACCAAAATTCAAAATTTGCATATATATATATATATATATATATATATATATATATATATATATATATATATATATATATATATATAATATATATGCAAATTTTGAATTTATATTTTGAATATATATATATATATATATATATATTCTCTCTTTCAAAACGATTTTCATTGCATTGGTGACCTGTGTCCCTGACTTCTTGTTCAAAGGATACCCCAACCATACTTCAATAGAAGTAAATTATGATTAAAATATATTTGTATCTCTTATTGTATTTGGAAAGCAATGTCATTTCACACCAATCGACTTGAAAAAGATCATTTAAGCCTTTAGTAATAACTGGTCTTCTAGGATATCTTATCCTTGCAGGGGTGTGAAGCTCTTGAGCAGTTTTACTGAACCTCATAGGTAATATAACCGTCTTCAGTCAGTTCTTCAATAATGTAAGCAATTTCGTTCGTATGTGAATTATTCCCAAACTCTCTCGAAGTGATGAGAAGTTTCAATCTGTCGACCAATTCATTATGGTTGTTCCAATATACAGGGGAAAACCAATCACCAACTTCATCTTTATATATTCCATTTCCAACAATATTTCTTAGTAAATGTAGTTTCGGATGATTTGCTTCATCATCTGACCATTAGTTAAATTCGTATGACAAACAAGATCTTTATATTTCTCCAAATCGATGTCAAAATAACCATTCGGAAACTTTTAAAATAATAATTCAAACAATCTTTCACTGACATCAGTTACGTAATCATCTACTTGAATTCTACATTCAGGCAAAAACTTAATTACCGAATACCAGAAACCATATATTTCCATGTCGATATACACCAAATACTGTATCGCGCATAGACAAAGTTTGTTTTATAGTCTAATAATGAGATGTTAATTGAGTCAGTTTTTTCTTCTCTATGGGTTCTTCCGATTTAATTTCCACTGGTGTTTCATTAAATGTATTTAGCACGGAATGTAATGTATCCATTCTACTTATAACAGGTTTAAATATTTCTTCATTCAAAACATCCCGTTCCATTCGAGCACGTTTAGCTTGTAAATATTTTGCCTTTATAGCAGATATCACTTTATGTAATCCTGAAGCAGAGTCAGACATTTTGTTTGTTTGCATTAGATTCAAACTATTTATATATTAAATAAGTCGTTGATTTTCTCACCTGTGAATTAGGTTGATTAGTTTGCATTTTTTCAATCTTATCGACTTTACTCAAAAGTATGTCTAATTTACTCACAGTTTTAACACTCAAATCAGTACTAAAATAGCTTGTTCGAGTTTTCAAATCATCAATTTGCTTTTTCACTTCCATTTGTGCAGCTACACTACATGTTTTATTGATCAATTCATTACTTACATAGTGCGTCATTTTGTTCATTTGTGTATCAAATTGTTTTGTGATCGTAATGCTTAGCATGTCATTAATTACATTTTTTTAAGTGTATCAAACGTTTGATTGTTATAGTTTCTATATTTTGCAATGCAGTCACCACATTTGCCAATATTTGCGAAATATAACTAACTAATACTTGTAGACACGTTTGTAATAGTTTCAATTATGTTTATTAATTTATTTTGCATATCGATTGATTGTGATTTACATACATCTAGTATAATGGTGTTTAAGTCTTCCATCTAATGTTTATTTGCTGCATCGCTATATTTCACAGCCATGCCCACATTGTGTAATATATGTCCATTCAAATAACAATTCCGATCATGATTTATTGTTAAACAGGTATTGTTACGATTGTGTTTTATACTGCTATGTCTAAACTTTTAAATACTCATTATTCTTCACTGGGAAATAAAAACTGCCAAATCCAGACCTATATCTGCCTTTGTATAGGGGAAAAGGTGATATAATTATCAAAAAACTATATCTGTTTTTCCAACAGTAAAAACACATATCTTTAACCTTTGTAATTGTCATATCGTCTAAAACATGATAATTGTAAATATATTGTAGATTCATAGTGTCAATTTTTAACACAATTGCATATTTGCATTATCATGCAAATTATGTTTTGGAATACATGCATAAATTTGCAATAGATAAAAACAATCGACATTTTAATGTCTACTGCTGTTCGCAGCAAACGTCGTTAAAAATAAACATGGAATTGGGAATGCTTCACTCGGAGGAACAATATCTTCTTTATTAGTAAAAGGGAAATATCGCATTCCTTCAATTAACAACATAATGGTCACTGATCGTTGATATTTCTTTGTTGTATTGTTTTAGAAAACACATATATATGTTTTCAAACTTAAGTTCATTATATGATCCAACATCGACATAATAACAAATGTTTTCCACATGAAGAGGACTGCTTATTATAGAACGTATATTTGGAGGTTAAAGAATACCATGTTTCTGTTCAATTACGTGTTATTTCATATTTACAATTACCAGCAGATGTACATCATATTTTATAACCTTCATTTCTACACAATATAACATACTAACATAAAAACTATAAATAGGGGGTATATATATATATATATATATATATATATATATATATATATATATATATATATATATATATACCCCCTATTTATATATATATATATATAGGTTCGCACACAGCTGAAAACAATGGTCCATGCTAAATGCAACAAAAAAGGATGTGGAGTATTGAATACAGTGATTAAAAAATTGCCATTTGAATTGTACTTACCAAAATTCAATTATTGTGGACCCAGAACTAAGCTTTCAAAACATATGGCACGGAACGATCAAGGAATAAATGCTTTGGATAATGCTTGTAAAGAACACAATATAGTATATGATCGAACAAACAATTTGAATGGAAGACATAAACCAGATACAATTATAGCCGATAAAGCAGCAAATAAAGGGAAGAATCCACTACGTCGACTGGTGAAAAGCTAGGCACCTGGGTCGTTGACAAAGTTATGCATGTAAAAGTGAAAAGAGGCATGGGAGTAAAACACAAAATGATACGAAAAACAAAGAAAGGAGCTTTTGCTAACTCAATTGGTAAATGAATGTATCTTAAACCATATAAAACTGGTCAAGGACAAAAAACTCCAAACATGGAAAGAAACGCAGAAAGTCCTAAATAGTCTTCCAAAATGTGCATACACAAACGAAGATATTAATGTAATTGTAAAGAGATTGGATATTCCCTATTTCCAGGTTGTGTATATGAGAGAAGAATTACCAAAGAAACTAAACCTTAGTGAATGTATGATTGCTAATTCAGATTGGAAATGAAATGAAGGGACACATTGGGTATCATTAATTAAAAACATATATCAATCATTGTATTATGACAGTTTTGGAGAGTTATGTACTCCAATTGAAACATGAAATTATTTTAAAAACACACAATTAAGGTACAATTACAAAATTGAAAAAAATTATCAAATACACACAATTGTGGTCATTTATGTTCATTTTTAAAATATAAATAGGATATATAAGTCAATGTAATTGTAAAACAATTTATTAATATGTAAATTAAGTTGATATTAAGTGGAAACTCATTGTAATTGTGGTCGATTTATTTCCCAGCTTTGGAGTTAGAGGGACAATAGCAAATGAGTCTTATCGAATTTGTTACTTACAACAGCATACGAAACATCGATATATATAATTAATCATTTATGTTCAACAATGGTGAACAAACTTATAAGATTGTGAAACCAGTAGGATCTTATGAGTTGGATGATTTATAAACATTCATTACAGCGACATTACCTAAAAATGTGCAATTCCGATTACATGGAAACTCAAATATGTTAACTAGTGCGATGTATAGTAACGTTGATATCGATTTCACAGAAGATAGTTCAATTGCAAATATGTTAGGTTAAGAAAGGATAGTATATCCTGCTAATCAATTGCATGAATCGTCAAAACAGGTTAATATATTGTTGGTTAATGTATGTCGTATAAATGTTAATATTGTAGGCAGTTCATATTTAAATGGAAAGCCAACAAATACAATACATGAATTCACGTGTGTGGTGGCTCCAGGTTACAAAATAATAGAAAAACCAGACACATTGATATATGTTCCAGTAATAGTTAATCAGGTGCATGAATTAGTTGTTTCTATTGTCGACCAAGATGGTAAACTGATTCATTTTAAGAAATAAGAAATTACCATTCGATTACATTAAAAAAAAGCAACATAAACTAGTGCATTCTGTGTTTATTGCAGTCAAAAAGGGTACTGTGTATAGTAGTCAATATGATTGTAAAGTAGGCGCTTCATTAAAAATCTATGTTTCTGAAAAATATATTTCTAAGAAAGTAAATATAAAAAGTCGTATATAGAAGCATAAAACAATCATTTCAAACAAGATACCCATAGAGGTAACACAGATCAGCGAATTGTTTTTAAAGGGATTAGGACATACCATTAATAGAAATGGAAGACATACTTAATGTTGAAGAACTAATAAGTTTTGAAGATGGCAATCTCCAATATGGGAATACATGTATATGAGCCGTATCACCAATACAGAAATACATGTATATGAACCATTCAGAGCAGGACTGTGTATGTTTCCATCAGAAATAAGGATTGCTATACAAAATCATGATATTTACACATTACCATCGAAATCAAGTTTAAGGTTTAGAGGAACAATTAAAAAGACAACCAATGCAACTAATCCAGTAACTACAGGAATAGTGAGAAACAGAATAGTTCATTTAATTGATAGAATTGAATATCTGCTCAAAAGTGTTTAAATCGATCAAACACGAGATGTTGGAATTACTTCCACAATAAAGAACTATCTCTCGAAGACTGTAAACAATCATTATACAGGGCTAATGGCTGGGTGGAGCAATGCTAATAATTTTACACTAGAAATAAACCCAGGTGGAAAATACAAAGTTGTTATACCGTTAAGTATGGTTTTGGGCTTTGCTAAGGAATATAAACATGATATATTATATGCTAAATAAGAATAACAAGGAAAGTGTAACACTTAAATTAAACACTGTTGAATGACTAATGCCACATATTGAAATTAACACTTGTGAAAGTGTAAAGTTTTTAAAATATATCGAAAAAGGGATGAATCTAGATACTGCATTCAGATTGTGGGCTTTGAAGACATTTACAGCCCTACCAACATCACAAAAAGGCATTTGGAATGCAAAATCAAGTTTTTCATCTGAGAAACCACAATTTGTAATTATTTGTTTTCGAACAAATCGGCAAAACAAATTAAAAGCTGATAGATCAGTATTCGATAATTGTGATATAAAAATATTAAACTTTATCTAAACAGTCAAGTTTACCCTATACCAATTTAAATGCAAACTTTGGAAATGGGGAATTCCTTATTTGTTACAATTTGTACTCAAAGTTCCAGGGAATATATTATAACAAAATCAGCTCACCAATCCTAGAACCTAAATAATTTTAAACCAGAGGAACATTATTTGTATTTGATGTAAGCAAACAAGATGGCACAATTACCAATAGCATGATTGATTCACAAATTGAAATTATTGCAAATACACCAATTCTGGCAAATACACAAGTTTATGTGTTGATAATTCATGATAGATGGCAAGCTATAATGTAAGAGATAAGCTGGTGAAGATAATTACTTGAGTCAATAGACAACGAGACACTGTATTAACATGTTTTGCAATGTGCAAGGACTTCAATCCACAGAAAAAATTATCATTAAAGAATTAAGATATTACTGACATGGAGGAACACACAGCGGTATTCAGCTTCAATTCACCATTCCACTGAAAATTACAAAGCCCTAAATACAAGAAAACAAATAGTTGGGTAGCCAAACACCACCACAGCTTAACCTGGGAAAGTGGGTTTATGGAGTATGAGAATATTGAAATATTTGCATCAATATTAAAATAATTGTGAAATATATGTAGGTGGAGTTGAGCAAAAACACATTTTGCAAAGTGTGTGGAATGTAAAAGTAATGTATATTCAAAAAGAATACAATTGCCCATCATTCAAACAATTATGTAAAACATACAGGTCTAATTCAACATTTTTCTCTGCAGAGGGAAACTCAAAATTAACATTAAAATGGTCGTTGATTACTGTCTGGGGTGAAACAGACTATGATGATTCTCCCCCAGAATCACCAGCAGATATTATATGAGTAATATGGCACTATCTGGGATGAGCGAACTAATGAGTGGAATTGATTATATAAAAGTACTTGGGTTTATGCATGCCAATACTTTGTAAATATGGATCAAGATGAGACCAAGGTGCGTGCTCTTGCATACAGATATCAAAGTGTAAATTGAATATTATGAAGTCAATTGTACATTCGAGTAAACCTTTCAGAAAATGTTTTGGAAAATAATTGTTTTGGTGTTTTTGTAAACAAGTCTTTTTCCACTCAATTGTTATTTGCATCTCTGAAAATTCTTGTTTGTTTCATTAAAAAAATATTCAATGTAATGATTTAATATCTTCTCCAGTTCAGACAAATATCCTATGCCCGAACACAACTCTAACATCGAAGAAATGTATAATACCATAAATATTGTCAAGGGAAGAAATTATGTAAAGGTGTGTTTTTGTAAAAAATTTATGTTTTCAATATCTACTTTGTAGTGAAATAAATGGTTTGAAACTACTTTTTTTTTGTGTTTTACTGACTTTACAAATATATTAATTCTACTGTCCACATATTCTAACAACAAAATGTTAAGTACATTTAACAATAAAGGTTTGAAAGGATTTTATTACTTTAACATACATCTCAAATTAATAATGTATTCCAATGTATGCTGTGACACTTCTGCGGTAAAAAATGTACAACTTTGTGCAGCATGCGTCCACATGAAAGAACACCTTGTGGAACAAAAATTCAAGCAAACAGTTTCAGTGTGGTTTCTGCCAGAAGCAGTTTTCTAGGAGGGATACTTGAAAAAGATGTCATAAATTTTCCAATACTGCATCGCAATTTGCTCCACAATCAGCTCAACAATGTACCACTAGCACCACATGACACCACACAAGAACCATATGACACCACATTGCACCACACTAGCACCACATGGCACTAAACTAGCACCACATAGCACCACACTAGCTTCACATTGCACCACAATAGCACCACATTGCACCACACTAGCACCTCACACAGCAACTCACTTATCTCCTCCCTTAGCTACTCACTTAGCTCCTGACACAGTTCCTCAGTTAGCTCCTCACACTCCACAACCTTTTCCACACACTCCACAACCTGAGCCACCACCACAATTGGCTCCTCACACTATAACACAGTCAGCACCACTGTTAAAATTCCCTGTCCTACTAAATGTATTTCCTTCATAACATCGCAACATTTATACAGGATTGTGGAGTGAATGGCTTACTGCTTTGCCCCACCTCAATTATGAAAAACTAAGTGCAGCTTTTGCAGGCAGACTGACTACCACTAGGATATGTAATGACCAAACAGATACTGATATAGACTTTCAGAGGTTTTTTCAAGGTGTAGGAAGCCTCTGCTATATTTAACTACAATATCACTTCGACCAATATCTCTTAGTGTAAATATATCCTGAAAATATTTGAAATCCATTACAGCGGAGGAATTCTGTACAGGATTTTTCTAATTTCAAAATCAAGCTCTCCCCATTGTACCTTCACAGATATTAGTGACCTTTATAATGCTACCATAGTACCTTAATTAACAACCAGATTTGAAGAATTAATAAAAAATTACTAAATATGTGAATAGATATTATTCTTAAAATATTTGCTGAAATGGATGGTATACACAACGAAATGCTGTAACATACTTTTTTTACACATAATTAAACACAAATATTTTTTAAAATGAAACTGTTTCTAAATAAAACTTTGAGAGAAGTCTCTGAAACAGTTTTACACTGTAAACTAGCATTAATGTTATACCATGAAATGGGGGAATCTTGAGAAGTGCATTGAAAAATGCGAACTTGTGAGTCTCACCATTCCTTAGCCTTGCTCTGCGAGGTAAGAGTCAGTTTATCTGGAGTTGTCCCAAACCACTGACCCTTCCTTCGGAAAACCGTGTCCTGTTACACCATTGTGTGTTTTTAAAGTTCAGCTAGCCTTTCAAACTCCCCTTTCATTAACAATATTTTCTCGAGATTCTCCATAATTTCATTACTTTCAGACTTCATTCATTTCCTTCTTCCTTTTAAATCTTCAGTCTTGCTAGTGTTAACACCCAGACATAAATTTTATGTAAAAAAACGTTTCAACTCACCCAAAAATTACTCAGACTTAAAAAAATATATATTGAAAAATATTTTGATTATCTGGTAAGGGGGTAAACCACAACACAGAACACTCTGGCTGTTGGAAACATATTTTAAATACCAGTTTACAATTCTTAGAATATTTACTACAAAACAAAGATGTCTACATATTTTTGTAATACCATTATAGATTAGTTAATGGTGACTCGCATAATATTTAGTAAACATATCTATATTTTACAAAATGAAATCCATTTTGATATATTTGTCCTGTGCAGAACTAATATTCGTTACTTTACCTCTCGGAGTGACATTTTTAGAATGTAGGTTTTGCCAATCGAGTTAGAATTGTGAAATTTGGTTTGAAACGTATGTGATTCCATATAGTTTTTAGTAAGGCAGACAAATTTTTGGATTATGTAAACTTTATAATTTTTGAAACTATATTTTAACAATGTTTTTAATGTAATATTATAAGAACCTTACTTAAGTTCATATTTTTTTTAAATAACAACTTGAGCGTTACACTTCATTAGATATGTTAATGGGGTGTTGAGACCCATTTTTCAATTCCTGAAAATGATTTTGGTCTGAATTGTGTTATTAAAATTGAATGATATATATAACTTGGGCTGTAACGTTTGAAAGTTATTTGGCATGGCAGGCATGTCTCGACAGGAGAGGAGCAAACTCGCCCAGCTGTCTTGAGATGTGAAATATAGAATCGACTCCTTTGACAGTGCCGAGAGCATGGTCGGAGGGGTGACTCGCACAGTGTAAGTGAGAATTTCGTTACAAGTGAATACCTGAGCAGACGAGTTACCTGAAGAATTGATCACGTCCCATACAGTTTTCTCTTGTGTGTTCGTATAATTATTAGGTTTTTATCTGATTGAAATGTTTTTATTATTATTAATTAATGGAAAATGTGTATGATATGCGAGTCGGAGCGACAGAGACGATCTACTGGTATATGATTTTGTAAGAGAAGCGGTACTGCATATTAACGTATGATATAACGAAGTATGTGCATCGGGTCTTTGCAGTAGGATTTCGCAATAGGCGAGTGTTGTGACAGTTGTGTGAGCTAGCGAAAGATGCGTTTGTGAAATGATTATACTTATGGGCTTTTAAAAACAGATGTTTGGTGTAATAATTCATTTTTGTGTTCTTTAATGCGTGTTTTAAGAGCTGGTGAGGGTGAAGTACATGTGAGTGTGACTTTGTGTATGCATGTGTCAGATTTGGAGGGGATTTTTGACAGGGGGAAATTTTTGACACCTGGAGATTTGGGCTGTGTGGATCTGTGAGGGAGGCCATTAAATTAGGGGAGATTGTTAACTTGTCTGGGCTTGTAGTTGTAATTTTGATTGTAGATTGTGTGTTTTCATTGATTTGTGAAATGTGAATTTATTACAGTTGGCTTCGTGGGCGATAAGTGATTTGTAAATTGAATGTGTGACATTTATTTGGTGTCATTTAATATGTGTGTGGTTAATCCTTGTTTTGTGTCATTTATCTGGGTGTTTGAAATATTGTTAAGGAATTTTGTTACGATAGTAATATAAACTTCGTGTTCCATTGTGTTGTACGCGGTGTAATCTGCTTAAGTTGTTTTAGTGAATTTGTGAAATGTTTGATAATCGCACAATTAAAGTAATTTTTAATATTTCGTATTTATATTAATTCGATATAATGTTTTGTGTGGTAATCGCATGATTAAAGTAACTTTTTGATGATTCGAACTTATTTCAGTTGGTTAATTGAACATAAATTGTAGTGTCTCAGAAGTGGGTCATGTGGTCTTGCCCTCACTTGTCTAGTGCATTCCACTAACAAATAAAAGATATAAATGTCCATTTATACCACTCTTACACTAACATTAACACCTATATAAACAATTATAACCCACTCCTCTGTTCAGTCGACTCGAGCAAGTCACAGAGAACACATCAATGCTGCTCCGCCAGTATCATCCTTATGACAATATACCCTTTCAACAACAATGAAAATAGAAGAAATTTCATTACAAACAATAATTTTTTGATTAAATAATTACTCTAATTAAATTGATTAATTATACTATTTTTGAGTAATTAATCAGCAATTAATCAATTGGTGGATTAGCAACTAATATAATATTCGATATAGTGATATATAGAACAATCCATTATCTGCTCCGTCTACATGTCATTCTACATGTGTCCCAGAGCATACATGCTCCCTCTACGTATTACTTTACCTGCAGAGTGCACCATGCACTCCGAGAGAGATCTCAAGAAATTAGAGGCACTCAGGAGAGACTGTTATTCACTAAACTTATACTCTTCAAGGGACAGTGAGTTTACAAGAATGGTAAGGTAACCAAGCTTGTTAATATACTCCCCTCTATCTTTTTGGTAGTTTATCGTAGTGAAATATTGATGCGTCTCATAAAATCTGTGTTCTGTATTAATAATTGAGTGGATTTACACCATTTTCCAATTATTATTTTTTTTTTTTCAAAGAAGCCCCTCTTCTTTACATCACTTCGACAATATGTTTGCATTCACCAGAACTTGCTTTCCGTGAGCACCCACAAAATATAATTTCCATGTCTGTCTCAATACACGAAAGTAATGGTTTTGATTACGAGGTCAATCCACCAACTTTGTGCTTTGACGCCAGACTGCTGTAGTGTATAAATTTTTTGCATTGCAGTTTCGAGACGCAACACCACAGCCCATTCCACCTTTAATATTTCCGAGCACTCAATCAAATGGATACATAAATCGCTTACATGCTCCCATGCTTATACACTGCAATCTCAAACATGCAGGCTGGTTTGATACTAATACAATTATTCACAAAAGTAACATTCACAATCCTACACTATACAACTTCCCAGCGGTTTGTTTTATGCCATCTTTAACCTTGCAAAGCAAAACCCGCGACTTACAATTTATTTCCAGCCAGTAAGTTCGTGAAAATGTCCAATATTTTATTTGTCGATTATTTTGGGTACGTATGCGTGATATTCCTTACTGCTACACTCTACCACGGACCTTTGTTTTGACAAACTAAAATGAAGGTTCAAGTGGCCTCAGTCTGGAAACCGCTTCCACAACTCTCTGTTTACTCTATAGCTCGTTGGTTACTACAGTCGTGTTGCCGGGCGTCGTGATGTCACCGAAGCAGCACGCCTCGTTCATATATACCACCGGCACACGTCGTTGTCCTCATCACGTAGGATAATCCATGTTAAAAAATAAGTAACTATAAGTCCATTTTAGTAAGTATATACGTGTAGGAATCTCATGAAAGTTTTTGCTGTAGAACACGTATAAGGTCGGCAATCAGCTGGGGCTCAGCAGGCTCGTAGAGCGGGCGAACGGTAAAATTGGGACAGCGTGCTGGCGGACATTTGCAGGTCATGAGACTCCATGTCTCACGTTGGAAAAGCATAGAGTCCTAGGCTGTAAAACGTACACATAGTATTACTGAGAACAGGAAAGACATGTTAATATGTGGCCTAAAATAAAATATATGCAATACACATAAAAATATATTTGGACTCTGCTTTCATATAAAAATATATGTAAATAATCATTGCCATCTAAAATAATCGTAAAAAAATTAATTTTACCGAAGAGTTTTTTCTGCTTAGTTGTGATTACAGATTCGTGTGGTGTAGTCCGTATCCGTAAATTACCCGACATTCTGTATTAGTGAGAGTAAGCTACGTTTTGGAATTCATGTAATGAATGGATGTTACCATGATCATTTTCTATTTTGTCGCATGGAAGATAATCTTCAAAGTAAGGTAGGTAACTGGGCTTAACGTCTCGTCGACAGCGAGGTCATTAGAAACGGTGCAAGTTTCACAGGGGGAGGTATTGGGGAAGGAATAGGCCATGGCCTTTGTTACGGGCACAGCCCAGAATTCGCCTGGGGTGTTTTCGGGAAACCATGGAAAACTGAAATCAAGATGGAATAGAACCCGGGTCCTACCGAATGCGAGTCCAGTGAGTTACCACTGCGCTAACTCGCTCGGTGATAATCTTCGAGATAATGGAAGTTATATTCAGTGTAATATAAAAACGAAATGAAGAAATTGACAATGAAGAATATGAAGTACCGCATGTAGCGATAGAAATGTTACCACACAAAACATCGGAAGCTACTCAATTTCTACTTGAAAGCACTATTCCGAGTACAGTTATAAGATAATAAAATACTGACATCCGGGACGACGCGACATAAGAAGCCAAACGCTGCAACGCTGTGTTTACGGATTTTTATAAACATCTCGTGTGTACTCGCAACCGTGAGCGGCGAGTTGGAGATCGCGTGACGTCATGCGCGGGGACGCACTTTTAGCCAGTTACGACGCATGCAGCAGCGGCAGCTGATATAGCAGGGCGTCGCCAAGGTCAACTATACGTGTGCGCCGTTCCACACGTCTGGAAGTACGCTTGGAATATACAGCAACTGGGTAGAGTCGTCTGTCGTAGTATCGAAAGGTATGTTCTATGCGATAATCAGAGTATTTTTAAGACTTGTGCCGCCCTGGGACATAGACTAAAGATGAGGTAGACCGATCTCGCTGGCTGCGCACAACCAATCTCCGTGTCCCAACATTGAACTGCTTTTCTGTCAACACGTCCCGCGAAAATGGTGTGGTTTGGATTTTAGGTTAGAAAACTGATTTGTAAACAAATGCTTTGAGATTAATTTATACTTCATCTAACCGATTTGTAAAGCAGTTTGTTTAAATTAAAATTGGGAAAGTATTTTGTTCATTTAAAAGTGCTTCTCATTTTAAAATTAAGATAACAACAAACACTTTCATCATTTTTGACCATATGATTTTGACAGTTGTGTTCCTTTGGGGTAGGTTAATGATGGGTACGTGCGCAAAATACAAATAAGCGGTCTACCTCACGTTTAGTCTATGCCTGGGGGCTTATTCTAAGTTATTCATTTCGTTACCTTTCGACAGAAATAATATACGTTATCAAAAAATTTTCGTTTCCTAACGAAAGGAGCTGTTCTAAGCGCATTCTGGTTTTCGTTTGACGTCACTATGTTCGATATCAAACTCGGAACGATAACGAAGCCCTTCGGATTTTCGTTACGGAGTTTTATTATGAAAACTTGGCGGGTGTGTGGTACAGGTTCTTATATGTGACTGCGGAAGAAGAGAACCTTGAAGTAATATACCTTCATACATTACAAAAACGTAAAATTATATATCAACTTATATTTCAATTTAAACTTTGTGTTTTAATTTGTGAAACATGAAAGATGCAGTGTATGTTGCCTATTTTTGAGTATTATTTATTTCATTACAGTTGTTTATAATAAAATACGAGAAAACAAAATGTATTTCCAAATTTTATTTAAATTGCTGTTTGTAAATAAATCGATAGATAGCGGTAAACTGCAAAGCATTCTTGGGAGTAGCCTATAAACAAAATTACTTTCTCTTTAAAATAACTGTGTGAAAATTCATACCATGTTGGACTACAAACACGACAACGTCTAGTTTGTTTTATATCGATTATTTTTTATATTTTTCTTAGTACTAAAAATAACAAACTGAGCAGTGTGTGTCCGCATATAGCTTGCAACCAAAGTGCAAAATGCCTATTTAAGCAATTTTATGCCTATTTAAGCAACAAAAATACCATAAATTTATTTCATGTAAAGTAAATGTATTATTTTAGAAAAGTAAGAAATTATTTTCGCGTAGTGTATAGAGGTTTGGAAAAAAAGACACTGAACTCAATTATAATCGTTTTCACTTAAATATTTGCAAAAAAATCTTCATGTTGCCACTTTAGTATTTATTGAATACAGTTGCATGAGATAAAAGGTTATTAAAACTTTGAAGTAATTATTTAATTTTTATCGAATTCAATTCATTGAAATGCATATGAACACCTTCTGTATTCAATAATTTTAATTCAACTGGTTTAATTCAATAAAATATTTGATTATGTGAAATGGTCTTACTTCTCAATATTGGAATTTTCAAAGCCACATGACTTTGACTAAGGTTATATAACCTATTCCCGATTTATTCAAACTTTTTGACTCATACCCTCGAGAAATTACCATGCATGACTTATTTGTTGTTTCCTAAATGTGTCACGTATTAGAAGCATTTTATACTTGTGTTCACATAAAGAGTACCTTATTGTTTTGTGAAATTGAACTTTTACATATATTCCCTCTATAAATTATAATATTTCATTTCTAAATAATATGAATGAACACCAGGAGAAAATAAGTGTGTTGGTATGCCATAGTTCTTATGGAAAACGTTATTGCACTAAGTGTGCCCGAATGCGGTGCGTTCTCCCTTTGGTATAGTTCGCATATTTGATTAAGCTATGTTTGAATGGGGTCGAGGAATACTCTGACAGTAGAACTTCAGCAGGGCTTCAGGAAAGTTGGAAGAAACATCGAATGGACTATATCATAATATTTACATAAACATAGAAGCACTATTTATACCTGAGATACATTTGTAGTAATATTATTCTCTTTGTTGCCAAGCATCTATTAACATATATTGATTTCAGTTTCTCTTTAAATAAAATATATAAATTACGCGCTGTGATACTCTGAGGCGTATTGAAGATCTAAAAATATGCTCCTTCAGATACTTTTTTTCTGTCATCCTATAGTAAACTCTAATTACTTAAATGCCGTTGCACTGGTTTCACTAATATTGAAGTTTGGAAAGAAATACTCCCCTGCTTTAACTATTTAGACATTAACGGCTCATTACTTTTGCATAAAATATTATTTTTTTCATAATCGCAGTCTTTTATCCATCATTTTCTCTATGTAGTGAATACTACTTGCTAATCTATGCAGTTTCGTCTATTAGCTCCAGCATTCAGATTCCAATCTAAGTAAACCATTTATATATATTTTGGAGGAGTGGCGTTCTTACCAGGAACCTACCCTAACAGTCGAAAATTCAGAAAATGCATTATTTTAACGTAAGACATTTTCCTTAAATGTCTTCTAATTAAATACCACATCTGCATTCAAATTATTAATGGCGAATTCATGGAAACGTTGCCTTATCAGTGATAACACACATGCAAGAAATCAATTCATATTTTACCTTGTAACATAACTATTAAAAATATATACAAGTATGAAAGTTCTCAAACCAAACTGTTCTTCTGATTTAGTTATCTCGTCTTAAGGACGTAAATGTCTATTTCAAATTAGACTACCATCTTAGAGTACATTGTCTGTTATGCATTCTAGTATAAAATACTCTCTCTCGGATGTTGAATATTATCTTCTGTTGCCCTCGTATCTATTGGGACATTAATCCCGTAGATATATGAGATTTATCTTTCCCATGGGAATTCTCTGAACTGATATCGACCTGCACGCAAGTCGACATCACAAACATAATGTTTAGACACAATTCGCAAATGATGTTTTTGTGTTGTTTAGGCAATATTCTTTGGTTTATCTAACTAACACAATTTCACGGTGCGATATACCTTGGGTTTAATCCCGAATAACGTAGCATTTTCAGGTTTAGTTTTAAGTTAAGTTGTTCTCCGATTAGACTGCCGACACACGATAGAGGCATTTACTCTTCATAACTAAGAATGGAAATATTATTTTGGTGACATTTTCGTCTAGCTCAGATATTGAAGTCTTAACCCCCTTCCTCCCGAGTCTCTTTGCCTAACCATTACAATATAATAACGGCGGAGATGATTCAGAGTGGTCATTATTCCCAATACGCCTGTGTCATGTTATAAGGATTCTGAGCGGGTCATGATTTGTGCCCAACCTGACTCGTGAAAGATGTTGCAAAATACAACAAAATATTGGGTTTCTTCAGGAAATACTGTACTACTGTACGCGACTTCCCAAATGTTGCATACAAATTCTTCCACGCATACATACACACATGGAGGTATTCAGCGATTTAATTCAGCGAGAAGTGTAGAGCAAATTGAACAGCCTAACCAACTTTAGAGTGTGACTGATGAGATCTGTTGCGGAATATTTTTGGTGACAGAAATCGAAGCTCGGATCTGTAAATTATGTTAAAAATTATCAATTGAAATATTGAATAAAATATTGGAAGAAAGAAAAATTTGCCGTTATAACAAAACTCGTTCCAAAGTTCAAGAAGTCTTTGGGTAAGATTTAGCAGAGTAACTTGGATTTGGGAAGAGATTTGACTTTTCTTGTATAAAAAAATACTTCGTTGACAGAGTATTATTCCTCGTAACTTTCTAAAGTGTTGTAAATCATTCACACACAAACAATATTATCTCCAACTTTGAGGCGTTTTGAAGGAGATAAATAAATAGTGAAAAATGTAGCAAAATATACTATTAATGATGGCTTGCCCTAATCTGTCATGTTGGGCTACCCAAGGTGAAATTAAATCATGCAAGGCTCGGATAAATAATTTCAGTCTTCAAATTAGCAAACCTACTGATTATGTTCCGAATTTTGTCAGCCATATCTTACAAACTGGCAGTGAATGCAAATCATTCAACTACCTTATTGCAAGTTTGTGAAGAAATGTAGAATCAATCATAATTCCACATATTCTCGACTCGAGAGATAGATTTAACGGAATTATTTTCAAAGCTCTCAGGTCTATATAAGAACACATTCCGCAGCAAATGGAAACGACACATGACTCGAAATGTTATCTTCGCTTAGCGATTATAGTTCCACAGATTTCTCAATGATTTTAATGAAAAATAGTAGATGTGATAAAAGCCTCATTCTTTCGAATCACAGAAATATAAAGACTCGTGGCAAAAAATGCAAAGTTGTGATCGTTGACCTGTTGTGAATGCAGCTCGGCCATTCCAAACAGGATAGATACTGTTACGACGGGGTCTTGAAATAAATAAAGTAAACCATATACATAGTTCATATTCAAGAATTTACTGCCTTTATTATTAAAATCGATTCACAATGGATTTCGTTGTTAAGAAAACTAAAAAAAATCATTGTGAGTAGTATTTGTGGGGTCTTCTCACGATCAAGGAGCAAGAATTGCACAAGTGATCATTAATTACCCTGGAGGGGAACTCGGAGAGGAGGATACTAATTGCACAACCGTTTTTTGGAGGGGAGGATACAGAGTGCAAGATAACCACCCCCCTCCCTAGCAGCGCTGTGATTGACCATACCCCCTCTCCCCTTCCCAACTTCCCCTACAAGGTATTCTGTGATTGGCTGTTAGTGTTACCTCTCCCTGCAAATGGCTTAACCCTACTTTCCCCTCCTTCCCCTGGAGGTATGATATGCCAGTTTGTTCTTGGAGCAAGATTAGCACAAGAGGCATTTGAGGAGAGCAGATGTTGGCTGCTGTCTGGCAAGCAACTGAGCTCTGGTGGAGGGTGAGAGGAGGGGCAGGGTGTTGGGAGCAGCAACATAGGTGTTGACTGTTTGGTGCCTAACGCGCGACTGAGCTCTGGGGGTCAGGAGCAGCAGCGGTCTTGTATGTTCGGTGTCCAACAAGCGATGATGTCAGGTGTGCAATTAGAGCAATGACCATTACAAATCCAATATTTGAATAATAAAAATCGAATGATGAGCAATACAAATCTAGGAAATGACTATTACAAATCCAACAATTGAATAATTACAATTACAACTGAAATACCAACCAATAAGTAATTGCTAACTACAGTCAATGAGTAATGAGCGAGTGCACATTAAACATGTACAAATTACAATCAATATGCACTGAGACAATAATAAATTAAACAATTACAGTAATTGAAATCAATAAATACTGAGTTAATAATAACCAATTGATCAAGTACCGAGAGTAATTGCACAAGTACAGATACCCTAATTGCATGTCCGCACCTTAGTACTCCTAACTGCATCATCAACCATATATTGCATGAACCATTCGCAAGGGCTAATTATCAGTATGCTTAGGAGAGGTAATCCTGACATTTAATTTTAGTTTTCCTTACCTATGGATGTTTACGTGGCTGACTAATCTAATATATT
The DNA here is from genome assembly GCA_029891345.1 of Dryococelus australis. Classification (NCBI taxonomy): domain Eukaryota; kingdom Metazoa; phylum Arthropoda; class Insecta; order Phasmatodea; family Phasmatidae; genus Dryococelus; species Dryococelus australis. Next base: position 58,290,487 of record CM056998.1, on the reverse strand, counting down.
AAATCCATTTTCATTTTAAAGAATGCAACAATTTAAGTATTTGCAGAATAGATATAATTACATTTAATTTTTCATCATATATGGAAATCGTAAGGGACCAAGGAGTATCCATTTCGTTATTCGTTCCAATTTTTATTTTATTTTTCATAATAAACACCATCAAAGGGTTGTTAGAGTATTGGTAGTTTTTTTATTTTAGTATTCTTTTCTATCTTTGACTAATATGCAGGTTTTAATTATTTTTCGTAATTTGATGTAATAGTGACCCTTGCACTCCATCTTGAAGAGTCTCACAGCCGTGGCAAGTGAATGGTGAGTAATTATCTTTTATGCTGTATATATTAAATAGTAAATACCACCATACTTCTTTATATGTAAACTCTGAGTAACACACATGTTTTGCTTCATAGCATCATATTTTGCACATTTGGCCTATCGAACATTGGGCCATACTTAATGTAACAACACAGGTTAGCAGCACTAACTGTTGCAGAAGTGACTACCCAAATCATGGGGCCCGAGAAAGTTTTAAACCCATATAAATCCTGGGAGCCATAAATGAAGTCGTGAGGTATGGTCAATAAGAACTTCCATAGCGGACGCTATCTAGGGTAATGAGTTTTGCCGTTTATGAACCACAACATGTGGTCACTGTATTTTCTCATGAATGCTAAGAACATAGAGATTAACATGTCATCAATTCCCACATATAACACAATGGCGAATATGGGTAGGAATTCAGACATGGAATTGCAGGTAACCGTGGGTAACACGACCTCCGAAAATGTAACTGACATAGAGAATATTAATGAACGCGTATTCATTAATGCTGATTTTTCACCGACAGCCGCGATTGCTCAATTGGCAGAGTTAATTCATGAAATGAAAGGCGAGCTAGTGCGTCAAATGACTGTACGACAGGAACAACAGTCTCGCGATATACATTAAATAAACTCACGACAGGAACAACAATCTCATTATATACATGAAATGGCTGCACGACAGGAACAACAGACTCGCGATATACATCAAATGACCATACGCCAGGAACAGCAGGCCCAACGAATAGAACATACACTAGAAGCTCAGCGTGAATCTATGGAAAATAACTTTAACATAAAGTTCAACCAGCTAACTTAGGCAATGTCCGTACAATTATCCCTCGTGCAGCAGGAAGTAAAAACTGTAGATAAGAAGTTGGAACAGACATTCGAGGTTTTAAAGATGAAATTTCCCACACGCGCACTGAATTAGAGACTGTATCAGGAAGGTTTGAGCAGCGATTTACCGCAGTCGAACTCAACACCACTGGCATGGAGGAAAGCGTGTCTGTGCAACTGATATTCTTTGGAGTCCAGGTAGAGCACAAGCTAGATAATGAGAAATCCACTACGGAATCTAAACTAAACCAAGTTGATGGGGAAGTAAATTTAGTAGTGGACAACTAAACAATGTCATTAGGTCCGTAGGGGAAATATGGCTCAGCAATACCAGCCTGAGCCCCGCATATAAAACTAACTTCGTTAACCCTTCATTAATTACAAATTCGCCCGACAGATGCGAACCTGTTCATGATAGTGGCAACCCCACACAGGGAATTTTTTCTGTGAGTTTGTTATTTCACCACCCCAGTAAACTATGGATGGACATGGTATTCCGAAATGAAGACACGGGTTCACGAATTGCACATTCCTCGCAGAAACCTGAACAGGTCTACCAAGGAGAAGTCGCGCAGGGATAGTTCGAGAACCAAGCACCGTGGGATCCCGGAGGTGTTATGTTGGCGATCTCTAGTATTTGACATGTCGAAATTACCACCGCCGCTCGGCACAAATTCAACAAAAGACGAAGAAGTCATTGAAGAAAGGAAGAGAGAAATGTTGGAATTCACAAGAAGAATATTAATCTTAGCCGCTGATCGAAGAAACAAATACGCAAAGAAACCCCAGGAGAAGGATTTAGCCATCGGACAGCTTATTTTGGTTTGAGCTCATTGCATTTCCAAAGTTTGGGAACATGTTTCCAAGAAATTGATGCCACTGTACGTTGGACCAGTGCGAATTTCGAAGATCTGTAATTGTAATTGTTACGAAGTAGTTTGTCCAGAGACAGGGAAACTGATAGGCAAGTACAATGCCATGGCGCTATGAAAGTACCAACAGCCAATTACGCTGTTTAGTAAATATGTTGGGAAACGAAATGAGTATACTTTAGCTGGCAAATGAAAAATGTGGAATTTTGAGATGTGGCAATTGAGAATTACTGTCGTAAAATGTCAAAATGTATTGTATTTATTAATGTTTGGGCTTGCAGTTCAGTCTGTAGTGGGGAGTGTTAGGGTTGCGAACTTGCAATTAGGGTCTCTGTACTTGTGCAATTACTCTCCATGCTTGTTCAATTGGTAATTATTCTCTCGGTGTTTATGGATTTCAATTACTCTATTTGATTAATTAATTATTGTCTTGAGGCTTATTGATCGCAATTTGTACTCGATCAATGCGCATTCGCTCATTACTCATTACGAGTAGTTATTAATTACTCATTGCTGGGAACTTCAATATTCTAACAGTCATTATTTAGTTTTTTGAATTTGTAGTGGTCATTTCCTAGATTTGTAAAGGTCATTTTTCAATTCATTGTTATTCAATTGCTGGACTTGTAATGGTTATTGCTGTAATTGCACACCCGACCTCAGTCGCTCGTTGGACTGCCCCTGGCCCCCAGAGCACAATCGCGCGGTGGCACCGAACGAGTAACAACTAGGCTGCTGCTCCTGACACCCTCCCCCTCCCCTCTTCCTCTACCAGAGATCAGTTGCTTGCAGACACCAAACAGTCAACATGTACTGTCCCCAAATGTCCCTTGTGCTGATTTTGCTCCAAGAAACAACTGAACAATCACAGCACACCTCCAGGGGAAGGAGGGGAAATTAGGGGCAAGCCATTTGCAGGAAGGACTAACATCAACATCCAATCACGGCATACCTTATAGAGGAAGAATGGTTATAGGGAGGGGGTATTATCAATCACAACACAGTTCAAACGAGAGGTCGGGTAGTGGAAGGGGTTGGGCTACCTGCACTCTGTTTCCTCTCCTCCACAGAAAAAATAGATTGCCTGCAATTAGTATCCTCCCCTCCGAGCCCCACTCATGTTAATCAAATGGGCACTTTGCCATTCTTACTCCTTGATCGTGGAGAGCTCCTGTTTACACTACTATTATGGGATTAATTTTGATTGGAATGTGCTTTACACAACAAAAGCATGTATATGTTTTCAGATATGTTGGGTTGTGCAGACTAAAATGCCTTATAGCTGGGTTGACAAAAAAATACATTTTAAAAACATATGCATTGTTTTTATTCTGAGAGAAAAAGATTTTTTTCTTTTTTTTCATTCTTTTCAAAGAAAGTTTGAATTTGCCACTTACCGAAATTTTTTTGTTGCGCACATTTGATCGGTGGATGGAAGTGTTGCCTAGTGCATAAGAAAGAGTAATATTTTTAAATTATCTGTATACTCATAGGGATGCGGTAAATATACTTCGTAAAAAAATAATTTTAACTTCTCAAAAATGTCATTGAAGATGTGATAGAGTGTTATACAAAAATTATAAAAAAAATTATACCAGCACACGAATGATCTGCAAACAGCGTTTTATCGATGCGACTGGTGGTGTGAAGCACTCTCCTAGAAATGATCGCGTCCCTTAATCCCACATCGCAACTCCGGGGAATGAGTTCTTCTATGGCCTTCTGTACTTAATGTGAGTGGGACTGGGAATTTCGAAGCGCTGAGGCGGACAACTTACGACGAGAGCTAGTATACGCAACTGCATTGGGCAGAAAAGGTGTCCATCTAGTAAATGAGTTGCGTCTGCGGGAATTACTTGGGTTCTCCCAGGATAGTAATGGATAATGGTAGGGGGTGTGGGGGGGGGGGGGGGTCCTGATTATTTCGTAGGACAGTGCGGAAGTGTAACTGGTTTGAAAGAAGTCTCAGATTTTGATACTGTGAACATAAGTTATGGCTTGTTATCGTGAAGCTTTTATTCGTGAGTCTGGCATAATTTTGACGTTATTTATTGTTATAACGACAGATGTAGTTTGTTATAAGTTTTGTGTAACTGCCTATTAACGTAAAAAGTAGATGCAATTAGTTGGTATTCAACAGATGCAGAAAGCGTACATGTAAGCTGATTGTATACTTTGTGTATAGTCACTCTAAATAAATTGGAGAATCAAATGTAACATTTGATAGACAATCAGTCTAGTGAGACAAAACGCTGATGAATAAAGAAATTAATTTAAAAAAGAGAATATGCCACAACTATATTGTGTTTTTTGTAAGAAGCGCTGTAGACGTTAACTAAGAAAACTGCTTCTGAAATGGAAACATTGCCTACATAGATCGAAGGGCTGACTATTCAGATAAGTAATATGGGCATCTTTGTAGACAAGGTAAGATGTGTGAATGAAATTGCAAACAGTCAATACGTTTTGATAGCGTATAAGTGAAGAGAATTTTAGATAGTGTAGACAGAAAAGGAAAGTTAAAATGAAGTAGGAAAGTTTATTTTTATTTTTTCCTAGAATTTTTATGTCTAAGCTAAGAGTGCCTATTTTTTAATGCCAATATTCTATAGAATGTCGCATTGTTTAGAACTAATTTAAAAAAAATTGATGTTGGTGTTATGCTTGGATATAAAAGGAATGAAATTTAATTTATAATGTGGCCTAGTGAGCATAAATAAAATAAAACTGGAGCCATTAATGAACATTGAAAATATATAAAAGAATTGCTTCTCTTTCTAGGTGTTTGAGATTTTTAAAATTTTCCCTCAGCAATAAAGTGTTGATCAACCCTGATATAATTCTAGCTTAATATTATTTACACCACACATTTTGTTTTACTTATGTTGGAGTTTTATTTTCCTGCATTCACGTTGTAGCTGGGAATACTTAATTTATGATAATTTCTTGTTTGTTACAGGCTAAGCACGAAGCAAACGAAATCAAAATGTATTGGATATTCAGTTCAATAACTGCTGATATAATATTCGCTTTTGCATTAATCTTTGTGGTGTTATATTTTTATTTCTCCTACAAATATAAACACTGGAGTAAGCAAGGGATTCATTACATTGAGCCAAAGCTATTTTTCGGAAACTTAGATACTGTAATATTGCAGAAGGAAAGTTTAATGGATGCGCTTAAAAGGGCGTACAGGGAAACAGTCGGTCATAAAGTTTTCGGAATCTTCCTTTTCTCCAAGCCGTTCCTTGTGATCCGAGATCTGGATGTAATACGGAGCATATTGGCAAAGGATGCCTACGCATTTCCAAGCAAGTTCTTTACCCTGCCCGAGAAACTTGACCCGCTGTTCGCCAGAAGTCTCATATCGTTGAAGGGCAAGAAATGGAGACATGTAAGGATTAAAGTCACTCCAGCTTTCACTGCTAGGAAGATCAAGATGATGTCGCAGCTGCTAGAGGAAATTAGCGATCAGCTAATTACGCACATAAACCAGGAGGTCTCAGAAGGTATGTAGTAATATACTTTCTGTTCAGTAGTTGAGTATGTGTGCCTTCCGATACCAGCTGCCCGAAAAAGTAAAAATAAAAGAATAAACAACTAACAATATCTACTTGGCTTGTGTGTCTGAGCCGTGTCCATGATTTCATGTCCGACATTTCTGCAGTCGTTACAGTTAGTTAAGATTTGATATTTTATTCTAGGTACTAGGGAAGGTTTACGTCAGCTAAATTGGCGTTATTTTTAAGTACTGAACACGGTTTTAATAGAATTATTAAATAGGCTGTTAACGGTAAAATGTGCACTTTTGAAAGCCCTGATTAAGTTCTACTTGTATGCACGTTGTGCAATCCTCCGTCTTATGTAAAATTAATATTGCTATGGGGCTCATCACTTTATTCATCCGTCGGTCAGATTAAACTGTGATATTATTATGAAAGTAAATACTTCACAAATCTGCTTATTTTTACACTTCGTTGCATTAAAAAACCAGAAAGCGAAAGAAATAATTTTAAGTTATCACAAATGGTTACCTAACACTTTTTATTTGACGTTCAGATATGGAGCTACTGTCCATCCATGGGTTACCAACTTTACTGAGCGAATGTTACTCAATGCGGCCATTAAAATATATGCATGCAGGGGCTGTGACTTTTTTCTAAGGTTAGTTTCTAAAGTGCTCTTTTTATCGTGAACAGCCTTTAAGTACATAAATACAAGCTATTGGCAAGGCATGTCCTTACAATCTTTGACTAACCTGAATGGTATCGTTGCCGTAGGCTACGCCAAACTGCATCTTGACGGTTGTTTTCGGCGTCGGTCCACAGACAGACAGACCCTCTACAAAGTGTAGCCTAGTGTTACGTAGTTTCTTGGCGGCATAATTGACCCAAATACCGCGCCGTCGGGAAATGAGGTCTGCTGGCACTTATGTGCTATGTTTTATAAACTGTAACATGGAATCTTCGTTTGACCTGGTTTCCAATACGTCGTTGCAATTCGCTAGGCTTATCCGCCTGTACTGAATCAGGACAAGCTGCATCAGGTAAACAATGCTTTGTTTCTCTGACGATGGCAGTTGTAACGGCTACCGAAACGTCGGACATGAAATTCTGGACGTGGCTCGAACACAGAATCCCAATATATAGTGGCAATTTCGCAAAGTTCTGTGATTTATTTTAAGCTAATAATTTTCTTGTGGAATTTTACTTACGTTGCATTTTATTAGCACACTTTTAAAGTACTAAACCTTATCATAGCTTGACGTATTTCACAACTAGGAAAGATTATAGTCTTCTGTAACCCACTACCCCTCACATGGCAGACTCGCAAGCCAAAAAACAATGTCGCAGGCTTCAGCTGCATTTGACAAAAACAGAAGTGAAAGCATGTAAGCTTCCACATCGAAACATAATGTTGTGCGGTGAACATTTCATTTTTATTGAATAAGTTACACTGATTAAAACTCTTCCATTGTTTCCGGGCTGCCACTTCCATTGTTTCCGGGCTGCCACTTCCATTGCAGCCTGAGAGATAGTCATTATAGATTCTCAGCACATCTACTGTTAAGTTTCGATATCGATCCCTACCCCGGCAGATAATACTCTTACCTATCGAAACCAACGAATGTGATAAAAGGATGTTTGAAACTGTATTCAAAATGCACGATACTTACTAGAAATCACCATCTCGGCAATCTTGGATTCTGTAGCCCCACCACAACACACCTCCTCGTTCTTCCCTAGTATTCAGGCAGGCAGCTCGTCGAATGTGAACACAACGATGTGTCTGCAATAATGTCTTATGAGAAAAAAAAGTTATTTAACAAAATACTACTACGGCAAAAACTAGATATGCACTGTAATTTATAGTAGGTTTAACTAAAAAGCGAGACACAAGTTTTGTAATTATAAACATTAACATATAGAACTCTTTAGACATTCACGTAAAAATAATTATAAATAGTAAGCTATAAGTACATTTAACACTAGAAATACCATGCATTTAGCATGCCTTTAAACACAGGTTGCAGTCATTTTGACCATACACCTTTAAGTGCCACTTGTCAAATTGGCCGTATACCTTTAAGCGCCGGTTAGTATCTTAAACCTCTTGAATTTTTTCCCTTTATTGTATTACGTTCTTTATGCAACTGTTCATTTTAATAATATATTCAGTTTGCAGACTTGACATAAAGTAATGAACCTGGATTGAATTGATATCGAGTAGATAGCATATTTTTCAAATGGTAACCAGATCTCTACATCTCTCAATGTACTGATTTTACATAAGACACATGCAACTGATTTACTTCAAATAACTTTACACGTTGTTTCATAAGCCACATATAACTGATTTACTGAAAACCAATTTCACATTGTTGCATAGTACACATGTAACTGATTTATTGAAAAAGATTACTTATCCACTGTTTCATGTAAATCATTTACTGAAACAACATACTTACGCATTGTTTCACAATGCACATACATCAGAATTATTGAAAACATCTTACTTACATATTTTTGCGTAAGACAAATGTGACTAATTTATTCAAAACAACTTACTAACACATTATTTATAAGACACATAACTTATTTAGTGAAAACAATTTACCCATTGTTACATATGACACATGTAACTGATTTTTCTATTGTCGCTGCACATTTACCACATGTATACTTGTGGCACTTAAACCATGTGTCACAAGTTTTGTTCCCCTTGCATTTTGAAATTTGGCACTGGTGCCGCTTCTTGATTCGTGTTCCTGTAGCTTGTAGGGTAGTGTGTGTGTGTGTGTGTGTGTGTGTGTGTGTGTGTGTTCACCACTCCTTATTTTTAAGTACTTACCATGCAATTCTTCAACCAGTTGCTAAATAAATTTATGATGACTAACAGATTTCCCTGTGATCTCTCTGAAAATCGCCCATACATTTATAGCTGCCAAATCCAAGATGTAGAATACTTGAACAGGCCATCTTCAGGATCCAACACGCACAGAGTACTTTTTGCCACCTGGTCGATGATGTCCACACCATACTTGGTACAGTTGTAAAAATGTACAGACCCGGGTATTCTTTTCCTAGTTCCACCGATGTCAACCCCTTGGTTAACAGTGCTATGTAAAAAAAAAATAACATTCTCTTTTCTTTTCCCTTGATAAACAGCCATTGTACATTCTCCATGTTTTAGAACAGTGGTGCTCAACTGTTGATGATTTTATGCCTGAAGGGATTTCTCGTCGAGTTCTGTTCATGGTATCCACAATAATGGTCTTCTTCTCTCTCAAATTCTCTGCGGATTGCAAAGATATGAAGACACTGTATGTGGTCGTATTACGTCCATAATTCGCATATGGACTCACCAAGCGCATGCCAAAATTTTCAGAGAGACGCTCGCCAGCTGGACGCAGCTCATACATACCAAGATACGGAAATCCATTACAAAAGAACTTTGAATTTACATCCACCTACATCCAGAACTTAATTCCGGATTTGTCAAGTTTGTCTGCCATGTACTGTGTAAACCTACATCTTGCCTTTGTTGGGAAAAGCTGTTCATCAACAGTCAAGTTTTCACCTGGCTTATAGGAAAGTAAGCAGTTTCCAATAAATTTATTCCATATATGTGAGATCAAAGAAAATTTGCCAGTCTGGAGCCGTTTAGATCTTGTTGCTCGAACATCAGACCTCTAATATTCCACTATAGTGCGAAATCTATTCCGTCCCATAATAGACGAATAGACGAGAAAAAAGTGGGTCCCCAGTCAGTTGGGCAAAGCATGTCATAGTCCAACATCCCGCATCCATATGCACCTCGTGCATACAGGAGAGCAATGAATGCATCAAGCTCTTCCAGTGATATGGACCAGTTCTCATCGTCCTGACGACGGGCTTCCTCCTCTGCGCATGTTTTTGTGCCGCAGCTTTATCATATGCCACCCGCAGTGTCAAGCCGAATCCAACTATATTTCATTTGTCAAAAGTGGTTCATCTTTTTGGGCTGTAGAGTAGAACTAATGAACACCGATCCACACAGACACGCGATAGATGTAGTCGGTTAATTATAGCCATTACTAGAAAGTGTTCTTTGTAGTTGATTATTGTAGTGGGCTGCACATTTTATGTCATAGCATGACCATCCGCGTTAATTTCTACGGCACCGCCAAGAAAACTTACGTGTATGCACACCCACTCACACACACAAATGAATAATTCATACACGTCAATACTTGCACATGCCCTTACAACTTACTATGTTTGGCGTATTTTCACAACACATCTCCATTTTATATTATGATTTGCCTCCCAACAATGATTAAAAACACTATCCGAACTTTTATATGGCATATTGTGGTGTTATTATTTTGTAATGATTTTCATGTGCATATATTTCAGCTCATATGCACTTCGCGCATAATTTTCCACCGCGCGGTTCAAATACGATATCGCACTCTTCGTCATTTTGAAATATTGTACATTTTAAGATTTTTTTATGTATATTGACATGTTTGAATTTAATGCTTGGCAACATCTTTGACATGAGTTAATTTTTCTGTTCACAGGCAGGTCCGTTATGGTGAAAGATGTTTCGTGTAGATTCACTACGGACGCCATCGCATCTTGCATTTTTGGCGTGAATACGAATGCTCTGAGAGACACTAACAATGAATTTATTACTAACATTTACAAAATGCTCAAACCCAACGTCCTTCAGATATTTGTGACCTTTCTGCTGATTATGATTCCGTGGCTGCAATATCTTACCGGGGCAAAACATATCGGCAATACCCTTAACGATTTCGTCCGCAAGACGTTCTGGGATATTGTGGACTCTCGGAAGAAGAAAAGAATAGTTCGTGAGGATTTCATTGATCTGATGAGGCAACTCCGCGAAGACGGCGAAGTCCGTGCAGAAGATGCGAAAAATTTAGTGGAGAACAAGCAAGACATAAAATATCTGAACCAGGAGAGCTCGATAACAGGCGATTCCGATATCAGTAAGTACAAATATTAATGAGCATGACCATTTTTTACTAAGATTTAAGTGGTTTTGTATTGATTTGGTATTATTTTCCTTGCAGTAGTAGAATTTCATTTAAATATTACTGAAATAAATTATCAGTAAAAAAAAGTTTTCAAAACAATTTATTTATAAGTGCACTAAAAAGATAAAAATAATTATAGTAGTAGTTACATAATGTGTATAGATTGTAAGACATGGATGAACAGACGTAATAAACTTTACTAGAAATTAATTTTTTGGTATCTATTTATACTTAGCATATAAAAGCTTTGCGCGAATAGTGAGAGCATTATAAAATATATGTACTTACTACCATTACGCAAATGAGGTATATGTTCTATATTGAAAATAGTTAATAGCTTTAGGCACACTATTTGCTTACTACGCTGATACAAATGAGGTAAACGTTCTATATTACGAATAGTTAAGAGCATTACGCAAGATATCTGCATACTACACTTACGGTAATGAGGTATTCGTTCTATATTGCGCCAAGCTTTTATACACTAAATATAAACGGATACAAAATTATTAATTTGTAGTAAAGTTTATTACGGCTGTGCGTCCACGTCTCATACCCTAACTCGCTCCTTTCCTCAAGGGGAACTATCGATCCCTCTAGACCCGTTCCCACCCTCCTCGCCGTTTTCGCATAGTGTTAGGCAAAGCAAACGGTAAGCGTCGGACAGAAACCATACACACATATCCGGATAGACATCTAAGTCAAATTAAATCAAAGTTGGTAATATTTTTTTTACTTACAGTGTCAAGAAATACTTATTATGTTCTGGGCATAGAGCAATAATTTTATTAAATATTACCGTAAAATTTATTTAACCTTTAAAATTTCCAGTTTCGATAAATTTTTGTGAATTGCACATAAACGTTTAGTATTTTCGTTACTTTTCATGCACTCAAATTTTTTGATATGGAGTGCATTTGTACAGAACGAGTACATAGTATATAACAGCCCTTGAAAACGTTTAAAAATTAATAACGCTACGTTGATTTTATGGAGATTAAATATAATTCACGGTTTTTTAATCAGATGTACATCTTAAATTGGACTAGGTTGGTGAAGTCTTAACTTGAGTAAATACATTTGTCAAGATATCTTGACACGGGAAGAGAATAAATTCATTAGTTTAGCAGCTCGCCGCAATTTTTAGAAACGATCTGGTTTTCTTCTGGTGATGCCGTCAGCATTGCTCTTCATGCTAACTGTCATGGGTAGGATCTTTGCTGCAGATAGACTGTGTCGCAGATGGCCTGTGATAATTTGCCGTGGATAGACCGGGTCACTGATGGCCTGTGATACCTTGTCGCGGGTAAACCGGATCACAGATAGCTTGTGATACATTGTCGCGGGTATTTCGGGTCACAGATGACCTGTGATACCTTGTCGCGGCTAGACCGAGTCACAGATGGCCAGTGATACTATGTCGGGGGTAGACCGGGGCACAGATGGCCTATAATCCTTTGTTGTGGGTAGGCCGGGTCACTGATGGCCTGTGATACAATGTCGCGGGTAGACCGGGTCAAAGATGTCCTGTGATACTTTGTCGCGGGTAGACCGGATCACAGATGGCTTGTGATACTTTGTCGGGGATATATAGGGTCTCAGATGACCTGTGTTACCTTCTCGCAGCTAGACCGAGTCACAGATGGCCTGCGATACTTTGTAGTTGGCAGACCAGGTCAAAGATAGCCTGTGATACTTTGTCGCATGCAGACCGGATCACAGTTGACCTGTGATACTTTGTCGTGGTAGACCGGGTCACAGATGGCATGCGATACTTTGCCACGGGTAGACCAGGTAACAGATGGCCTGAGTTACCTTGTCGCGGGTATACCAGTTCACAGATGGCCTGTGATACTTTGACGCGGGTAGACCGGGTCAATATTGGACTGTGATACTTTATCGCGGGTAGACCGAATCACCGTTGGCCTGTGATACTTTGTCGTGGGTAGACCGGGTCATAGATGGCCTTTGATACTTTGCCAAGGGTAGACCGGATCACAGTTGGCCTGTGATAGTTTGTCGTGAGAAGACCGTGACACTGATGGCCTGTTATACTTTGTCGAGGGTAGACAAGGTCACAGATGGCCTGTGATATCTTGTCGCGGTTTGACCGAGTCACAGATGGCTTATGATACTTTGCCATGGGTAGACCGGGAAAAAAAGGTGGCCTGAGATACTTTGCCATGGGAAGACCGGGTCACAGATTGCCTGTGATACCTTGTCGTGGGTAGACCGGGTCACTGATGGCATCTGTGATACCTTGTCGCGGGTAGTCCGAGTCACAGATGGCCTGTGATCCTTTGTCATGGGTAGACCGGGTCACTGATGGCCTGTGATACTTTGTCGTGGGTTGGCCGGGTCACTGATGGCATGTGATAACATTTCGCGTGTTGACCGGCTCACTGATGGCCTGTGATACCTTGTTACGGGTAGACCGGGTGAAAGATGGCCTGTGATACTTTATCGCGGGTAGACCGGATCACAGATGGCTTGTAATACATTGTCGTGGTTAGATCGGGTCACTGATGGCCTGTGGTTTCTTGTCGCGGGTAGACCGGGTCAAAGATGGCCTGTGATTCTTTTTGAGGGTAGACCGGGTCACAGATGGCTGTTATACTTTTTCGAGGGTAGACCGGGTCACTGAGGGCCTGTGATACCTTGTCGCAGCTAGTCCGAGTAAAAAATGGTGTGTGATACTTTGTCGCAGGTAGACCGGGTAACAGATGGCCTCTGACACTTTGTCGCTTCTAGACCGGGTTACAGATGGCCTGTGATAATTTGTCGCAGGTAGACCGGGTCTTAGATGGCCTGTGATACTTTGTTGCTGGTAGACCGGGTCACAGATGACCTGTGATACTTTGTCGAGGGTAGACCTGGTCACTGTTGGCCTGTGATAACTTGTCGCGGCTAGACCGAGTCACAGATGGCCTGTGATACTTTGTCACGGGTAGACCGGGTCCCAGATGGCCTGTGATATTTTGCCATAGGTAGACCGGGTCCCAGATGGCTTGAGATACTTTGCCATGGGTAGACCGAGTCACAGATGGCCTGTAATACTTTGTCGTGGGTAAATCGGGTCACTGACGGCCTGTGATACCTCGTCGCGTATAGACCGTGTCACAGATGGCCTGTGATACTTTGTCGAGGGTATACTGGGTCACAGATGGCCTGTGATATCTTTTCACGGGTAGACCGGGTTCACAGATGGCCTATGGTATTTTGCCATAGGTAGACCGGGTCACCGATGTCCTGAGATACTTTGCCATGGATACACCAAGTCACACATGGCCTGTTATACTTTGTCGTGGGTAGACCGGTTCACTAATGGCCTGTGATACCTTGTCGCGGGTACACCGAGTCACAGATGGCCTGTGATATTTTGTCGAGGGTAGACTGGGTCACAGATGGCCTGTGAAACCTTGTCGCGGCTAGACCGAGTCAAAGATGGCCTGTGATACTTTGTCACCGGTAGACCGGGTCCCAGAAGGCCTGTGATACTTTGTCGTGGGTAGACCGTGTAACAGATGGTCTGTGATACTTTGTCGGGGGAGACCAGGTCATAGATGGCCTGTGATACTTTGTCGCTTGTAGGCCGGGTCACAGTTGGCCTGTGGTACTTTGTCGCGGGTAGACTGGGTTACAGATGGCCCGTGATAACTTGGCGCGTTTTAGAGGAGGTAACTGATGGCCTGTGATACCTTGTCACGGGCAGTCCAGGTGAAAGATGGCCTGTGAAAGTTTGTCGTGTTTAGACCGTGTCAAAGATGGCATGTGAATTTTTGTAGCTGTAAGACCGGGTTAATGATGGCCTGTGATACCTTGTCGCTGGTATACCGGTTCACAGATGGCCTGTGATACCTTGTCTCGGCTAGACCGAGTAACAGATGGCATGTGATACTTTTTCGCGGGTAGACAGGGTCACAGATGGCCTGTGATACTTTTTCGCGGATAGACCATGTCACAAATGCCCTGTGATACTTTGTCTCGGGTAGACCGGGTCAAAGATGGCCTGTGATTATTTTGAGGGTAGACCTGGTCTCAGATGGCTTGTGATACTTTTTCGAGGTTAGACCGGGTCACTGATGTCCTGTGATACCTAGTCGCGGCTAGACCGAGTAAAAAATGGCCTGTGACACTTTGTCGCGGGTAGACCGAGTAACAGGAGGCCTGTGATACTTTGTCGCGGGTAGACAAGGGTAAAAGATGGCATCTGACACTTTGTCGCTTCTAGACCGGGTTACAGATGGCCTGTGATAATTTGTCGCGTGTAGACCGGGTCTCAGATGGCCTGTGTTACTTTGTCGCGGGTAGACTGGGTCACAGATGGCCTGTGAAATAATTGTCGCGGGTAGACCGTTTCAATATTGGCCTGTGATACTTTGTCGCCGGTAGACCGGTTCACAGTTGGCCTGTGATACTTTGTCTTGTGTAGACCGTGTCACAGATGGCCTGTGATACTTTGCCAAGCGTAGAACCTGTCACAGATGGCCTGAGATACCATGTCGCGGGTAGAACGGGTCACAGATGGCCTGGGATTCTTTTCGATGTTGGACAGGGTCACTGATAGCGTGTGATCCTTTTTCGAGGGTACCCCGGGTCACTGACGGCCTGTGATACCTTGTCGCGGCTAGACCGAAAAACAGATGGCCTGTGACACTTTGTCGCGGGTAGACCGAGTAACAGATGGCCTGTGATACTTTGTCGCGGGTAAACCGGGTCACAAATGGCCTGTGATACTTTGTCGCGGGTGGACTGGATCAAAGTTGGCCTGTGATACTTTGATGTGTGTAGACCAGTTCACAGATGCCCTGTGATTCTTTGTCGCGGGTAGACCGGGTCAAAGATGGCCTGTGATACTTTGTCGCTAGTGGACTTAATCAAAGTTGGCCTGTGATACTTTGATGTGTGTAGACCTTGTCACAGATGGCCTGTGATATTTTGTCGCGGGTAGACCGTGTTACAGATGGCCTGTGATACTTTGTCGCGCTAGACCGGATCACATATGGCTTGTGATACTATTTGGCGGGTAGATCGGGTCACAGATGACCTGTGATATCTTGCCGCGGCTAGACCGAGTCAGAGATAGCCTGTGATACTTTGTCGCTGGTAGACCGGGTCACTGATGGCCTCTGATACTTTGTCACGGGTAAACCGGGTCAAAGATGGCCTGTGATACTTTTTCGAGGGTAGACGGAGTCACAGATGGCCTGTGATACTTTGTAATGGGTAGACCGTGTTCACAGATGGCCTGTGATATTTTGCCATAGGTAGACCGGGTCACAGATGTCCTGAGATACTTTGCCATGGTTAGACCGAGTCCCAGATGGCCTGTGATACTTTGTCGTGGGTAGACCGGTTCACTGATGGCCTGTGATACCTTGTCGCGGGTAGACCGAGTCACAGATGGCCTGTGATACTTTGTCGAGGGTAGTCCGGGTCACTGATGGCCTGTGTTTCCTTGTCGCGGCTAGACTGAGTCACAGATGGCCTGTGATACTATGTCGCATGTACACCGGGTCTCAGTTGTCTTGTAATACTTTGTCGCGGTTAGGCCGGGTCACTGATGGCCTGTAATACCTTCTCGTGGGTAGACCGGTTCAAAGATGGCCTCTGATACTTTGTCGCGTGTAGAGCACATCACAGATGGCTTGTGAAACTATGTAGCGGGTAGATCGTGTCACAGATGACCTGTGATTCCTTGCCGCGGATAGACTAAGTGACAGATGGCCTGTGATACTCTTTCGTGGTAGACCGGGTCACTGATGGCCTGTGATATTTTGTCGCTGGTATACCAGTTTACAGATGGCCTGTGATATTTTGTCGAGGGTAGACCTGATCACTGATTGCCTGTGATACTTTTTCGCGGATAGACCATGTCACAAATGCCCTGTGATACTTTGTCTCGGGTAGACCGGGGCAAAGATGGCATGTGATACTTTGTCGCGGGTAGACCGGATCACAGTTGGCCTGTGATACTTTGACATGTGTAGATCAGGTTACAGATGGGATGTGATACTTTTTCGTGGGTAGAACAGGTCACAGATGGCCTGTGATACTTTTTCGTGGGTAGACCGGGTCACTGATGGGCCTGTGATAGCTTGTCGCAGGTAGACCGGGCAACAGATGGCCTGTGATACTTTGTCGCGGGTAGACCGAGTAACAGATGGCCTGTGATACTTTGTCGCGGGTAAACCGTGTCAAAGATGGCCTGTGATACTTTTTCGAGGGTAGACCGTGTCACTGATGGCCTGTGATACCTTGTCGCGGCTAGACCGGGTCACAAATGGCCTGTGATACTTTGTCGCGGGTGGACTGGATCAAAGTTGGCCTGTGATACTTTGATGTGTGTAGACCAGTTCACAGATGCCCTGTGATACTTTGTCGCGGGTAGACCGGGTCAAAGATGGCCTGTGATACTTTGTCGCGGGTGGACTGGATCAAAGTTGGTCTGTGATACTTTGATGTGTGTAGACCTTGTCACAGATGGCCTGTGATATTTTGTCGCGGGTAGACTGTGTTACAGATGGCCTGTGATACTTTGTCGCGGGTAGACCGGATCACATATGGCTTGTGATACTATTTGGCGGGTAGATCGGGTCACAGATGACCTGTGATATCTTGCCGCCGCTAGACCGAGTCAGAGATAGCCTGTGATACTTTGTCGCTGGTAGACCGGGTCACTGATGGCCTCTGATACTTTGTCACGGGTAAACCGTGTCAAAGATGGCCTGAGATACTTTTTCGAGGGTAGACCGTGTCACTGATGGCCTGTGATACCTTGTCGCGGCTAGACCGAGTCACAGATGGCCTGTGATACTTTGTCATGGGTAGACCGGGTTCACAGATGGCCTGTGATATTTTGCCATAGGTAGACCGGGTCACAGATGTCATTAGATACTTTTCCATGGTTAGACCGAGTCCCAGATGGCCTGTGATACTTTGTCGTGGGTAGACCGGTTCACTGATGGCCTGTGATACCTTGTCGCGGGTAGACCGAGTCACAGGTGGCCTGTGATACTTTGTCGAGGGTAGTCCGGGTCACTGATGGCCTGTGTTTCCTTGTCGCGGCTAGACTGAGTCACAGATGGCCTGTGATATTATGTCGCATGTACACCGGGTCTCAGTTGTCTTGTAATACTTTGTCGCGGTTAGGCCGGGTCACTGATGGCCTGTAATACCTTGTCGTGGTAGACTGGTTCAAAGATGGCCTCTGATACTTTGTCGCGTGTAGAGCGCATCACAGATGGCTTGTGAAACTATGTAGCGGGTAGATCGTGTCACAGATGACCTGTGATTCCTTGCCGCGGATAGACTAAGTCACAGATGGCCTGTGATAATTTTTCGTGGTAGACCGGGTCACTGATGGCCTGTGATATTTTTGTCGCTGGTATACCAGTTTACAGATGGCCTGTGATATTTTGTCGAGGGTAGACCTGATCACTGATTGCCTGTTATTCTTTGTCACTTGTACACCGGGTCAAAGATGTCCTGTGATACTTTATTGCGGGTAGACCGCGTCAAAGATCGCATGTATTACTTTATCGCTGGTAGACCGGGTCACAGATGTCCTGTTAAACATCGTCGCGTGTAGACCGGGTTACTGATGGCCTGCGATACCTTGTCGCCGTTATACCGGATAACAGATGGCCTGTGATACTTTGTCGCGGGTAGACCGAGTCACAGATGGCCTCTGATACTCTGTCGCGGGTAGACTGAGTCACAGATGGCCTGTGAAACTTTGTCGCTTGTAGACCGGGTTACAGATGGCCTGTGATATCTTGTCGTGTGTATACCGGGTCACATATGGCCTGTGATAATTCGTCGTGGCTAGACCGGTCACTGATGGACTATGATAGCTTTCGCGCGTAAACAGAGTCACAAATGGCCTGTGATACTTTGACGCGGTTAATCCGGGTCACAGTTGGCCTGTGATACTTTGTCGCGAGTAGACTGGTTTACAGATTTCCCGTGATACCTTGGCGCGTTTTAGAGCAGGTCACTGATGGCCTGTGATACCTTGTCACGGGCAGACCGAGTGAAAGATGGCCTGTGAAAGTTTGTCGTGTTTAGACCATGTCAAAGATGGCATGTGAATTTTTGTAGCGGTAAGACCGAGTTAATGATGGCCTGAGATACCTTGTCGCGGGTATACCGGTTCACAGATGGCCTGTGTTACCTTGTCTCGGCTAGACCGAGTAACAGATGGCATGTGATACTTTTACGCGGGTAGACAGGGTCACAGATGGTCTGTGATACTTTTTCGCGGATAGACCATGTCACAAATGCCCTGTGATACTTTTTAGTGGGTAGACCGGGTCACTGAGGGCCTGTGATACCTTGTCGCAGGTAGAATGGGCCACAGATGGCCTGTGATACTTTGTCGAGGTTAGACCGGGTCACTGATGGCCTGTGGTACCTTGTAACGGGTAGACAGGGTGAAAGATGGCCTGTGATACGTTGTCGATGGTAGACTGGATCACAGATGGCTTGTAATACTTTGTTGCGTTAGGTCGGGTCACTGATGTCCTGTGATTACTTGTCACGGGTAGACCGGATCACAGATGGCTTGTGATACTTTGTCTTGGGTATATAGGGTCTCAGATGACCTGTGATACCTTCTCGGAGCTAGACCGAGTCACAGATGGCCTGTGATACTTTGTCGCTTATAGTTTGAATCAAAGATGGCCTGTGATTCTTTTAGCGGGTAGACCAGGTCACTGAAGGCCTGTGATTCTTTGTCACGAGTAGAACGGGTCAAAGATGGCCTGTGATACTTTGTCGCATGTAGATCGTATCACAGTTGGCCTGTGATACTTTGTCGTGGTAGACCGGGTCACAGATGGCCTGTGACACTTTGTCACGGGTAGACCGGGTCACAGATGGCCTGAGATACCTTGTCTCGGATATACCAGTTCACAGATGGCCTGTGATACTTTGTCGAGGGTAGACCGTGTCACAGATGGCCTGTGATACCTTGCCACGGTTAGACCGGGCACTGATGGCCTGTGATACCAAGTCGCAGCTAGACCGAGTAAAAAATTGCCTGTGACACTATGTCGCGGGTAGATCGAGTAACAGATGGCCTGTGATACGTTGTCGCTTTTAGACCGGGTTACAGATGGCCTGTGATAATTGGTCGCGGGTAGACCGGTTCTCAGATGCCCTGTTATACTTTGTCGCGGGTAGACCGGGTCACAGATGGCTTGTGACATAATTGTCGCGGGTAGACCGTTTCAATATTGGCCTGTGATTCTTTATCGCGGGTAAACCGAATTACAAATGACCTGTGATACTTTGTCGTGGGTATACCGGGTCACAGAAGGCCTGTGATACTTTTTCGCGGGTAGACCAGTTCATAGATGCCGCGTGATACTTTGTCGCGGTTAGACCGGATCTCAGATGGCTTGTGATAATATGTCGCGGGTATATAGGGTCACAGTTGGCCTGTGATACTTTGTCGTGGGTAGACCGTGTCAATATTGAACTGTGATACTTTATCGCGGGTAGACCGAATCACAGTTGGTCTGTGATACTTTGTCGTGTGTAGACTGTGTTACAGATGGCCTGTGATACTTTGCCAAGGGTAGACCTGATCACAGTTGGCATGTGATACTTTGTCGTTGGTAGACCGGGTCACTGATGGCCTGTGATACTTTGTCGAGGGTAGACTTGGTCACAGATGGCCTGTGATACCTTGTCGCGGTTTGACCGAGTCACAGATGGCCTGTGATTCTTTTCCAAGTGTAGACCGGATAACAGAATGGCCTGAGATTCTATGCCATGGGTAGACCGGGTCACTGATGGCATGTGATACCTTGTCATGTGTAGTCCGAGTCACAGATGGCCTGTGATACTTTGTTGAGTGTAGACGGGTTCACAGATGACCTGTGATATCTTGTCCCATCTAGACTGAGTCACAGGTGACCTGTGATACCTTTTCCGCGGCTATACCGAGTCACAGATAACCAGTGATACTATGTCGCGGGTAGACCGGGTCACAGATGGCCTATAATCCTTTGTCGAGGTAGGCCGAGTAACTGATGGCCTATGATAACTTGTCACAGGTAAACCGGGTGAAAGATGGCCTGTGATACATTGTCGCGGCTAGACTGAGTCACAGATGGCCTATGATACTTTGTCGCGGGTAGACTAGGTCAATGATGGCCTTTGATACTTTGTCACGGTTATGCCAGGACAAAGTTGGGTTGTGATACTTTGTCGCGGTTATACCGGGTCACTAATGATCTGTGATACCTTATATCGGGTAGACCGGTTCAAAGATGGTCTGTGATACTTTGTCGCGGGTAGACCGGATCACACATGGCTTGTGATAATTTGACGCGGGTAGTCCGTGTCACTGATGGCCTGTAATACCTTGGTGCGTGTTAGAGCGGGTCACTGATGTTCTGTGATACCTTGTCACGGGTAGACTGGGTGAAAGATGGCCTGTGATAATTTGTTGCGGGTAGACCGTGTCACAGACGGCCTGCGAATCTTTGTCGCTGGTAGACCGGGTTACTGATGGCCTGTAACACCTTGTCGCGGGTATACCATGTCACAGATGGCCTATGATACTTCGTCGATGGTAGACCGGGTAACTGATGGACTGTGATAGCTTGTCGCTGCTAAACCGAGTCAGAAATGGCCTGTGACAGTTTGTCTCTGGTAGACCAGGTCACATATGCCCTGTGATACTTTGTCGCGAGTAGACCGGGTCAAAGATGGCCTGTGATACTTTGTCGCAGGTAGACCGGATCACAGTTTGCATGTGATACTTTGTCGTGTGTAGACTAGGCCACAGATGGCCTGTAATACTTTGCCATGGGTAGACAGGGTCACAGATAACCATTGATACTTTTCGTTTGTAGACCGGGTCACTGATGGACTGTGATACCTTGTCGCGGGTAGACCGAGTCACAGATGGCCTTTGATACTTTGTTGCGGCTAGACCGACTAACAAATGGCCTGTGACACTTTGTCGTGGGTATACCGGGTCTCAGATGGTCTGATACTTTGTCTTATGTAGGCCGGGTCACTGATACCCTGTGTTTCCTTGTCGTGGGTAAACCAGTTCAAAGATGGCCTGTGATACTTTGTCGCGGGTAGACTAGGTCACAGATGACCTGTGATACCTTGTCGCCTCTAGTCCGAGTCACAGATGGACTGTGATACTTTGTCGCGGGTAGACCGGGTCACAGATGGCCTGTGATACTTTGTCGCGGGTAGACCGAGTCACTGATGGCCAGTAATACTTTGTCATGGGTAGACCGGGTCAAAGATTCTCTGTGATACTTTGTCGCCGGTATACCGGTTCACAGTTGTCCTGTGATACTTTGTCTGGGGAAGACCGGGTCACAGATGGCCTGTGATACTTTGCCATGTGTAGAACATGTCACAGATAGCCTGGATACCTTGTCACAGGTAGAACGGGTCACAGATGGTCTGTGATACTTTTCGATGTTAGACAGTGTCACAGATGGCCTGTGATACTTTTTCGAGGGTAGACCAGGTCACTGATGGCCTGTGATACCTCTTCGCGGCTAGACCGAAAAACAGATATCCTGTGACACTTTGTCGCGGGTAAACCGAGTAACAGATGGCCTGTGATACTTTGTCATGGGTAGACTGGGTCACAGATGGCTTGTCATACTTTTTCGCGGTTAGACCATTTCACAGATGCCCTGTGATACTTTGTCGCGGGTAGATCGGGTCAAAGATGGCATGTGATACATTGTCGCGGGTAGACTGGATCACAGTTGGCCTGTGATACTTTGATGTGTGTAGACCTTGTTACAATTATCCTGTGATATTTTGTCGCGGGTAGACCGAGTCACATATGGCCTGTGATACTTTGTCGCTGGTAGACCGTGACACTGTTGGGCTGTGATACTTTGTCGAGGCTGAACCGGGTCAATGATGGCCTGAGATACTTTGTCGCGGGTAGACCGGGTCACAGATTTCCTGTTATACTTTGTCGAGGGTAGACCGGGTCACTGATGGCCTGTGATACCTTGTCGCGGCTAGACCGAGTAACAGTCGGCGTATGATACTTTGTCGTGGGTTGATCGGGTCAATGATGGCCTGTAATTATTTGTCGCGGTTAGACCGGATCAAAGATGGCCTGTGATTCTTTGTCGGGGAGGACCGGATCACAGTTGGCCTGTGATACTTTGTCGTGGTTAGACCGGGTCACAGATGGCCTGTGATACTTTGCCATGGGTAGACCGGGTCACAGATGGCCTGTGATACTTTGTCGTGGGTAGACCGGGTCACTGATGGCCTGTGATACCTTGTCGCGGGTAGACCGGTTCACTGATGGTCTGTGATACCTTGTCGCGGATAGACCGGGTCACAGATGGCCTGTGATTCCATGCTGAGTGACGCATTATTCTGTGGCCCTTCCTGGGGAAAAAGGTCACACTTTCAAAACTGTGGTTTAACGTAGACAGATGGTGTAACTTTAGATTAAAGTTAAAGTTGTGTCTAATGTCTTAATGTAAAGCACACTCAAAATATAAATAACGAAACTCGTACAATCTGTACTTTACTCTTGTGCGGGGAAGTTTTTTGATATAATTAACTTTATCTTTATCTGCCACGATATAAATATCTAATGAAGGCTCTGTAGTAACTCACTGGAACATTAGCCTCTTGTTAATGATGTCGATGGCTGCTTGCTGAAGTCTCAGAATCGGCTGTAATGGAACGGCCTCTTGCGGTGCGTATTTAGGTGGCAGCTGGCTGGCTTCAGATCAGCGACAGGCCCTGCTTCAGTCCTCCGCGCGCACTAAATACGCGGCGCTGGATTGTTACGAATCTCTGTTTAATTATGATCCGCTACACATGTCCTCGTCCCGAATACTGTTGTGGTTGAGGTGGTTTCCATCCATGTGCAGGAAACAGCTTCGTAGATCACAGCAT
Source organism: Dryococelus australis (assembly GCA_029891345.1). Taxonomy (NCBI): domain Eukaryota; kingdom Metazoa; phylum Arthropoda; class Insecta; order Phasmatodea; family Phasmatidae; genus Dryococelus; species Dryococelus australis. The sequence goes on along the minus strand of CM056998.1, from coordinate 58,266,986 downwards.
CATCCTTTGGGACAGAGGTTTGGCGATGAGTTACGGTAGTTCAGCCAATTAGTGTCCTCGTCTGCTTTTTGGCAATGGGAATAAGATTGGTTGTAGAAGGAGAATATGCTGCAACAAGGAACTACTAGTAAGAAAATAACAGAAAGTGACTACACTGCAACCGACTGTGAACACTATAGTCGTATCCTAGCAGATACGAATGCAGTTTTTCAAAACAATGATCCAAACTTGGGAACGCCGATATCGAGTAAAGGGAATAAATGGAAAATTATTGTCAAACCTATTTATGATTCGATTAAAAAGAAACGACACTCGCCTAAAAAGGGGAAAGGTATAAATAAGTATACAGACTACCCCAAAGAATACATATGGATGGATGATGTTAGGATGCTTATTGACCGGCTTCTCGTTATTTATGGCGATGAGAATACAGGAAATGATAACTATTACAATGAAAAAGTTGGAATAATGAATATGCTCTACAGCAAGTTTAGTGGCATTGTTGTGAATAATCCAAAAGGTATACCATATCTGATACAAATGTTAAACACAATACCACATACTTTTTGGAAGTCGGAGCATCACTGAAAAGGGTTACTCAATGACATAATAAATTCACTACCTTTTGAGTTGCACGCACCTGGTTATCAGTACTTAGGTCCGGGTACCAGACTAAAAGAGAGAATTGAGCGTGGCGATAAACCCATTAATCCACTAGATGAGGCTGCAATGGAACACGATATAGCTTATCATCATCATAAATATCTAGCTGAAAGACATGTAGCTGACAAAGAACTAAAAAGAAAGCCTTTAAAATATTGTTACGGTCAGATGCTGAGCTCAATGAGAGATTGTGGGCTGGTGTTACTGGATCTGCGATGCATATTATACGTAAGCATGGCTGGGGAATTAAAATTAAATGATAAAATATTTGTTATAATAAATTAAAGTAAAAAACATTGTATTTCAAGTTCCTAACGAGGAGTTGAAGGCTTTGAATATTGATTATTTCCTAACGAAAGACCAAGTGAATCGTAAAAACAAGAAACTAAAGGAGGACAAAGGGAGGGCTATCACAATTTCCGTTCCACAGCTTAAGAAAATGTCCAAAGAAATGAAAACTGGAAATGGTTTTACAGTTCACAAGGGCGAATTTTTACCCTTAATTTTCGCAGCATTGGGAGCTCTAGGAGCGTTAGCTGGCAGTGCATCATCTATCGCTACATCAGTAATTAATGCCAAGAAGAAAAACCAAGAATTGGAAGAACAACACAGACATAATTTAGCTATGGAGGAATACGGCAAGGGATTGAAGAAAGTTAAGTGGGGTAAGAATGTAAAAAAAAAAATAACTCCACTCAGTAACTTTGATATTGATCAAATGGTTAAAAAATTAAACATTAAACATTTTCGGGGTGTATTTATAATCGATGAGCTACTTAACACACCACTCGATAATGAATGTGGGATTGTTAATCTAGATGTTTCGACAAACTCTGGCACACACTGGGTATGCTATTGGAAAAAAGCAAACAACAAATATTATTTTTGATTCATTTGGCGGAAATCCACCGCGACAATTAATAGCATATCTCGGAAGTAATATTTTTTATAACGATGATAGAATTCAAAATTTCAATCAAGTAACTTGTGGTCATTTGTGTGTAATTGTGCTAAATCTCTTTTCGCATAATTGTGAATTTCCAAAAATTATTTCACTATTAATAAACAATGGATATATGTGGAAATGCATTAATCATTAATAAGCTCTTGGATTGAAAATCAAATTAAAGAATGAATGAACAATGATGAGAAGATCAGCCCTAATGATTTTGTTTCCAACCCACAGTTCAACAACTTTATAACCACACTGGCAAGAAACAAAAGATCATTGGATAAAGCCTATCTTACTTACTTGGAAGTAGATAATAATATAGATTTTGAACAAAAAAGACTAAGACGTGTGGGAAATCCCATTGCACTGATGGACGCAATCAATTTAGAGTACTATCAGAAAAACAGAATTAACTTTATTCGTTTAGTTGGGAAATACAATTCCAAAGAAAAAATATTTTACTAAGATAACCGAATAGAATTTTTTTTTATGAGAGATGGGACTATAGTTGAAATAATAATAAAACCAGAAAAATATAAAAGTGTTATCAACTGTTATCATGAACGGAAAAAAAACTGACATGCATAAAACTTTTGAAGTACACCCTGATGATATGATATATTTTTAAATACCAAAATCCCACAATGTACCCGAAGGTACAATTGTGTTTATTGAAATAGTTATGGTATATGATATGTTTCAAAAGATGAGATTATGTTAGTTTTTAACGGATGTGTTTAAATTAAAAACAAAACTTACAATCTAAGAATTTAAAAAGTCTTTAATTTTATTATGGTACTTGCCATTATTTAACTTACGAATCATATCTTTTGTAACAAAACCATATTCATTATTCCAACATTTTGAACACTCCCTAAATTTCTCAAATGACATATCACCACCAACAAAATCACTATGAATATGTTTAAGATTTGTATCGTCTTGTCTGAATATGCAAAGAAAATTAGCATTGTCTCTTATAAGCTGCTTAGGTACTTTTGAGTATGTCTGCGCTAAATAGAAGCAATCAATATCATTATGTCTACAGCAAGTAAAGTAATTCCTTACCATATTTTGATTTTCAAGTATGATATCATCGAAAACAATTACAGACTCTTTATGACATTCATTTACGTCAACCATTTCTTCATTTGATGGAAAGAAGTGTGCAATTGGTTCATTAAGTAATTTTGATGCTACATCTATATCTTTCTTTAAATTTATATATTTTGGTTGGTCCAGACTTTTTGAACATACATAGAGTGTACCAAAGTCCAACCATCCCTGAGCATATATAAAATTATCTATCATGAGTGTAGTTTTCTCACAGTTACTAGGGCCCACATTCAAACACCTAATATTATTATATCAGCAATTGATATTCCAGTTGGTCAATATAGATTAAAAGATCTTGAAAAAAGTATAAAAGCAACTTTTTCATTTAGTGTAGATTCAATGGATGGGAAAGGAAATGATATATCTTTCGAGCTCGATAAGATAACAAATATAGTGAAAGTAAAATGTATGCTTAAATTACAGTTTGGAAAACGGGGTTCAATTGGAAAACTTTTGGGTTTTGTAGAAAATAAAACTCTGAAAGCAAATGTGGACCATTATGGCGATACAATTCCAAAATTTGCTCAATTTGAAACAATAAAAATACACTGTAATATAGTAAATGGTATGATATTAAAACATGATGAATATAATCATAGAGAAACTAACATAATTACCACATTTAAACCAAGAACAACATTTGGATTTGGTGAAACGATCTAATACGAACCAGCTTATCCATTATTTTTCCCAGTGCAAACAAATCAAGTTAATGAAATTATAGTTGAAATTAAGGACGAATAAGGTAATTTAATTAACTTCGATTTGTCTGAAAGAACTGTGGTATTAGAGATGAAGCCTTAGATATTTTTCGGTTGGAAGTAGTCATATTCTATACATTAAAGTTTCGTGTTTTAAAGATGAATAATATTACTATAGAAAGTGTAATGAAAGAACTCAATGTTTCGGCTACTTTAATGCATAGAATTTGGAGATGTGTATCCAAATTTTTAATTAGACTATGTTGTAGCACATTGCCGAAGTCAGAGCGATAGTTGTGTTTCAATGATTATCCAATCATTAAAACTTTATATAGATATGAGCACAAATTAAAATCAACTGATGTCTAATACGACGATCATTTACTCTTTAAAAAAACGAATAGAATGTCTTTGTTTAACGCCACAATCCTCCATTCCATCATATGCAAAATTTATACCTCCACGATTAACACCTTCTAAAACTTTTTCGCTGAAAATCTGAAGATATCTGTCTGGCAAGTTTACTTTAAAATTGCCAGAAGTAATTTCCAATTTTTTGTCCATACCGTGTATCAGATATTTCAGCATGGTCTATGGGATAGGTCTGTCCGATTGAAAGTTCGGAAAGTTTCTTAAATTGTTGAACTCCGTTCAATACATTTAGCAACTGATTCATTGTTTACTATGGACAATATTTTTTTTTTGCATATTCAATTTTCTTGACCCGCTCTTTGCAACTTTTTGTAGTCAATTTTTGCAACTTTTTGCGGCTGCACTCTAACGCAACTTTTGCAGTGACTTTTTGCGGTTGGACTCTAGCGAAATTTTTTGCAGTCACTTTTTGCAGATGCCTCAAAGCAACTTTTGCATTCACTTTTTCTGCGGCTGTGCTCGAATCGGCAGCTGATGTTTTGGATCAGGAAAACAAACAGTAATTTTTCTGATGGTTTCCTGATGGTTTGGGCATTCAATTTGCTGTTGGTTTTCTGATGGCCGCGGGCTGCGCTCGAACCGGCATTTATATACTACTTATTAACAATAAATTTGTTTTTTTTTTATTCCTACTGGGTAAGCAATGTACCTACTGCTATGTGTATTTTACAGTGGTATCCCAGTGAGGTTTTTTTTTTTTTAACCTCTAGCTCCAAGTATCTCGAATGAGCATGCAATCGTTTTTTTTAATTACATATCATGTTGTATTTTTTTCTTTACATAGACTCAAACGGGCAACTGGAGAGAGCAGACCGACAAATGTATGCAGGCCTGTCAGCATGTGCACTCTCAATGGGAATTGAACCTACGAAAAATGATTTAATCAAATAGGGTACAGAAAAAAAATTGTCAGGTGCAGGGATTTGAAACCACTCTCCCTTTTACTGGAACCAGTGTTTATATCAGATGCCTTAAGCCACTCGACCAACCTGACAATTTGTATTAGTGATGGAATTACATGGCTTTTTTTTTGGCATACTGTGTATGGTCTGCTTGTGCAATATGCACAGATTGGTAGGTATATTTCCTTTCATTCACTCTAGTGGACGAAGGGAGAAAGCACACAGAGCAATGGATATGACTATTACTTTATAAGTGTTTGTGTGTGTGTGTGTGTGTGTGTGTGTGTGTGTGTGTGTGTGCGAGTGATGGGTTTGGTACACGAGTGCAGGTCGGGGACTATCTGTAATTACAAACAGTGTTATGTTTATGAACACTGTTGTAGACAATGACAGTTACTCTCTTCGTGTTGGTGTTTTAGCAGTGGGGCCCCTTGCTTCCTCCTTAAGGCACGAACATCCAATGTCGGTTTTATAATGACTTGTATCATCACTCTCTATGGGAACCGAACCTGCGTTACCAAGCGGATGGTTCAGTGCACATGCATTGATTCCTTTGAATAGTATACCAGTACATACGTTGACATGGGGGAGGAGTTGGGGATGCAGTACTTGTTCGGTATCTACAGTGCATGGAGGGCGGGATCTGTTATTGCTGTCTCCACTTCCAACGAGGTCACAACGACGATGGCGAGATACGGACACGACCTACAGGTAATTCACTGTTGCACAAGTTAAGGTAGTGGGTAATTCGTTTCGTAATAAGCTTATCGGTCTAGCACGTGTTGTATGTGCGATGTAGCGAGTGACATCTCATTACATACACACATTGAAATCTTGGTACACGATGCGTGAGTGCAAGGTCGGCCACCCCTTAGTGACGTGGTACTAACCGACTGCCTGGAAGTATGTACGCGCATCGAAGGGTTGGGTATGACTGTAATTGTTATTATTACCTGCTCCGATGCAAGAATGCGGGTCAGAGATTAAAAAATTGATTTAATACATCCTGTGTGTCTACCGGTTTAACAGTTACATTTATAATGCTTTCTTTTGAGGTGGCGGAAGTATTGATTCCTTGCCAATATGGCTGGAAGAATTATTTCCGTTATGTGAGGGATAGAAGATTTTTTTTTTTAACAAGTGTATTTCATAAGCTGCTGATTAATCGTGAATTATCGTCATTAGTCAATATATGAACTCCGAACTGATTGTGCTAGCTGTTGTGCTCATATTTGTGTTTAGGTCATACCAGACATCTCTATCTTTTTTGGAGATTGTTCGTAGTTTTATCTCAAACTGTTCGATAATTACGAGCAACTATGCTTATACATAGACATGGGTCAAACGTAACCTCTCGATCCTTCTGTCAATTTTTTGTACGGATCACATCTGAATGCTGAATCTAAGTAGCCGCACTGTGTAACACATTGGCGACTGGTGGGGTGAGGGCGCTGTGCGCTGACAATGGTCATTTGTACAGTGATGGTCACTGGTGGTGGTGGTGGTGGGTGCTCATGATGGCAGCCAGTAGGTCGACGAGTAGGATGTTCTACCAGGGTGACCCCCCACACCTACAATTGATGGCTATGTTATACGGTTCATAAATTACAGCCACCTATGCTTCTATGTTGACAAAGGGCACCTTTATTCGTGTTATGAATTTGGCAACTATAACTCAAACGGTTGGGTAATTACAGTCAACTACGCTTATATGTTATCATAGGACATACTTGACCCACGAACCTTCTCCTAGTCATGGTGGATGCCTATGTTATGCCCTCAGCTCGAGGGTCGTGAAGGGTGTCTTCTCTCTGTTACATGTATGCTCGGGGGTCGGCGTGCGGTGACGTAGCTGAAGCTTGCCCAGGCGGTGGCGAGCGTGCGAGGAAGTATGACCTAGGGTGAAAGGACGGCGGAGAGGGGGAGGACAAGAGCTATAAAGCATAAGGAAGTGTGACAGACGGTAGTGTCGAGGGGGGGGGGGATGTGCAAGGAAGTGTATGTGGCTTCGCCGTGGGAACAGGAGAATGTGTCTCTATCGTACACAGAATGGCAGGACCGGTCATTGTGGTCTCTGCTTCCAGCGAGGTCACATCGTCGACGATAACGACGACGACATCGACGACGACGATGGTGAGATGCGCTCGTGGTCTCCATGTATTCACTGCTAAATCAGAGAAGGTAGGGAATAATTCGTTTTCATAATCGGATGCTTATTGTTCTAGCATGTGTTTTTGTAAATGTGGGGGACTCGGTTGTCTAGTGATGACTGTGTATCCATTGCAAGTGACATATCATTAGATACATACATACATACTTTGATGTCGAGGTACACGGCTCACAGGTGCAAGGTCGGTGGTACTGACAAACTGTCTGGAAGTAAGTATGCTGTTAAGCGAGTGCTGGGGGTGTCGGCGTGCCGCGATTTGCTGGCCGGACGGTGGTGAATGCTCGAGGATGTACGGTCAGGGGTGATGTAAGTAGGAGGAGGGGGGAGGACTAAGTATACAGAGAGAGCAACATTACGAGTAGAAGGTCGCTGGTCGAGTAAGCCATGGGGGGGGGGGAGCGCACAGGGAAGTGTGTGTGTAGCCAGGTAGTGGCACCGAGGGGACAAGAGAGACATAGGTGAATAAGAACAGGGAGACATGCAGGCAGACATATGTCCCCATGTTCCTTCTCATCGTCGGGGGGTTATGCATGAATTATGTGCCTCAGAGATTTATTAGCTTACAGCCATCTGTCATAGTTGTGTTTGATGTCTATGTTATTAATTGGGTGACTATAACTCAAAAGGTTCGGAAATTACAGACAACTATGCTTATAAGTTAGTATGGGTCATACTTGTCCCTGCGACCCCTCTCCTAGTTGTGGTGGATACATATAATATGAATTAGCTAACTATAACTCAAATGCTTCGGAAATTACTCCCAACTATGTTCATGCACTGACATATGGCATACTTAACCATGTGACCCCTCTCCTAGTCGTAAATGATGTCTGTGTTATGAATTTACCAACTATAACTGAAATGGTTCTGATATTATACCCACCTATGCTTATATGCTGACATATGGCATACTTAACCCGCGACCCTTCTCCTAGTCGAGGATGATATCTATGTTATGAATTTGATGACTATAACTTAAATGGTTCGGAAATTCCAGCCACCTATGCTTATAAGTTGACATGTGGCTTATTTGACCCTGCGACCCGTCTCATAGTTGGGATGGATACCTATGTTACGAATTTGACAACTATAACTTAAACAGTTCGTAAATTATAGCCAACTATGCTTATAAGTGTTATTCACACACATGCACACACACACTTAAGGTGGCTGCTGTGTTACACAAGATCCGATCATTCACAACGCCTTGATGCCTCACCACCATCGCCGGCATGGCACTGGCCATCAAAATGGTAGATATTCTCAGCTGGTCATCAATTATCCTGGGTAGACATAGGTCATCGATACCAAGATGACCACCAGGAATGAGAAGCTCCGAGTTTGAGAGAAACCCCCGACCAATTCCGCCCCATTGGGCAAACCTGAGCCACAAAGAGCAAACTCACTGGACACCAAAATGGACGGCATCATCCTCGGCCGCCATATTGTTGGACAGTAGTGCTCGTGATCCAACATGGTTGGTCCTGAGTGTTGTCATGGAATCTGTCCTCCTCAAGAGTCAAACGACACACAATGTGGGATCGTCCTGGATTATGCTAATTAGGACAAAAAATATGGCGGCCGGCACTGGCTGCTAACATGGCAGCCGGTGGCGGGATGGACATTCGGGAAATTTTGATGGGAAAAAGGAAAAAGTGACGCTTTTGTACGCGAAATCGGACATTTTGGACCAGAAAAAAAAAAAGTAAATTATGCTTTAACCAGTCCTCAGCCTGCAGCCAGGTCATATGCCAACTGCAGTCCTCCAGTCCTCAGCCAGCAGCCAGAAATGTTTATGGGCAGGTGTGCCAAAACCGCTATTTTTATACTACTGGCAAACTAATAAATTTTGATAATAATATTTTAAATTTTTATTTATAAATATTAAAAGGCAAAAGTTTCTGTATTCGATGCAAACTTCACAATATTACTGAAATGTCAGTCCACACACTCTAGGCAGTATGGCAAATACGTGACTGATAACCTGCCAACAAACAAGCTATTTAAGACTTCCTTCCATGTAACCTGCCATTATTTTTTTTTTTTTAAGTTTCCAAACACACTCTATTGTTCTCCTGTGACTTCTCTTTATGACGACGCTACAATTCCACTTCCCAACCAGCAGTTTCGTCTTTCCTCTTCAAAGCTAAGGAAGTATTATTTAGCTTGTACACGCATGCGAAGCAGTCTGTCCCGTAGAGCCGTTCATGAGCTCCGTCACGTGGATTGACTTATTATTCACATTCGCCCAGCTGCAATATTGAGCGCATATATACCAAACTGAAAACCAAAATTATGGAAACATTATATACAGTGAAATGGAACACTGTAGAAAAAAAATTATCACACATTTATTAAGTCGAATTTTTAAATAAATATCTAAGCATTGTTTAACAAAACTATTTTTAATAAGAGTTATAGGTAGATATTAAAGTATTTCATTATACCTACACAACAATTGCATACTTGCATACTATTCCTAATAATCTAATTTAGTGTACACTCTTTCCTTCGTTTCATGGACGATTTGTTTCTCTTTGAAGAAAATACTCTCCAAATTCTTGCAGAGTGATCAAAAGTCTGCCATTTAATAAATAAATCCACGCTGGTGATAAAAAATTCATAATTGTGTCTGTCGTCTTCTACCTTCTGCTAGCCAATAACACCATCAGCTCAATCACATATTTACGCATTAGGTAATGATATGTGATAGGTCTGTATGTAATTGTAATATTATTGGTAAGTGATCAACGTTGCCCCGACCTTCGCGAATCGGCATCGATGGAGCTCAGTGGGCACGGCCGGACCTGGAAGAGGATGTGAATCATGTGTTACTGACCCAAGGAAGTGACCTCCCTGAAGGGGCGTCAGCACTTGTGTATTAACTTGCTGTCCAGCTATATCTACAACGAATACTATCTAATTGGCAAGGTATTGATTCTTCTGGCACCCTAGGAGCCCTCCCACAATTGGCCAATACAAGTGGGGTAGCACACCAGAATTGAGAGCTATCTCCTCCGTATGTCCGGAGCAGTTCTCGGTTTCAACTGAAGACATCTCAGTCGCCTTGGTTCATCTAGATACAGAGTTCTCCTCCGTCCACACGGAGATCGGACAACCAGTCGGTCGTGTGTGAGTGACAGCCAGTCGCGTAAGTGTGGGCACCCACTGCTTAAGGCCAGGATGGTTGGCATTCTCCAGGTTATGGCATCCTAATGTAGAGATGGTGATTAGGTCCTTCACCGGAAGAAACGAACAAATTTTTCCGCTTTCATGGTGATGGTTTCTGTAGAAGTTGGCGTTCCTTTTCTTCGTCCTAAGGCAGGATCCCCCCCCCCCCCGGCCATCCCACAGAGTCCGCCAAGAAACGAACTAGGCACATCTCCAATCCTACATCAGAGACAGGAGCTCCGACTGTAGGCGCCATTACATTGAAGGGCAGCAGCAGCGTGCTTAGGTAAGGTCGATGCTGTTTCACGAGAGGGCTCAAACCAAATCTCCACCTTCATGGCCACCAGGGGACGATTACGAGCAGACTCGGATAGCATCCGGTTGTTTTGATGCTGTACCACTATAACATCACTGCCCAAACCTTGAGACCACCCCGTAGGGACTTTCATGACGAAATTACCTGATCCTGGAGGAATGCTCGGGGTAGTCCGTTTCCCGACGTTCTTCTCGACCCTCTATTGCCCATTTTTGCACGGCGTATCTGAAATTTCCCTGAAACACACATGTATAATTACCAAATATGTAGTCACCTGCAATCATGCCCCATTCAAAATCTCGAGGATAGCTTCATGTGGTTCTTATGGTTGGCTGTAGTTTCTATGCAGTCAACATTCTAGGCGCACTCATGGAGTTAAATGTATACGGAAGATCTCACTGAATTGCCAGGGTGTGCCCTGTGGCTAGTGCCCATCTAATTAATGTAAAAGTGTGAAACCACTTACAGAAAAGTGAAGTATGGGTTTTACGCGGTTACTTCAAACTTTTCTGAAGCCCTGATAAAGTTTTACTTCCAGGATATTACTCCGCCTCATGCAAACAAAGCTTAACGAAGTAAAGAAAATTCCGCAAAAGGGACAACACATCGGAATCGTGCGCACTCAATGTAATATTATTTTGCATGAGATCTACTTCTTACTAGGCGTTACCAACACACCTAATTTGTCACTGTTTTATTTTCATATTAGTTATAAATGATATATTATTATTAATATGTGAATGTAAGCAAGAATTCAATATATCTAAAAATGAGGTACTTTTATCTTAATGTGTGTATAAGAGTCTTGAACTTAGGGTGACATTTTTGGGAAACAACCAAACGTATCATACACATGGTGTGATTTTCCAAAGGTTTTATTCAAAAAGTATGAAGAAACTATGAATAGACTATACCGAAATTGTTTGTTTAACCAAAATGTGGTTTTGATCTGATGTAATGCTTAGACAAGTGTGTCCAATATATGGACCTACATAGCCTTAGTTCTTATATTCATGTGTCTGTAATTTTGGCATTAAGTCATTCTATTGTAGAGAAAATTTGAATATTATTTTTATAAATGGATATTCCAGAGCTGGAGGATGATGACATTGTCGCCCAGGCCTACGTCCTAGTAGCAGGAGGTTTCGAAACCACTTCGAACGCCTTAACTGTCACCTTGTACGAGCTGGCGATGAACCCAGTAATTCAAGACAGGCTGCGGCGAGAGATCGTTGACGTCCTGGAAAAACACGATGACAAGATCACGTACGATGCCATAGCAGAGATGAGTTACCTGGACATGGTCATTGCTGGTGAGATTTCGTCGCATGTTCATAGTTGGTTTTCTTGCGTACGATTATTTGGTTCGATAATTAGGACTCCTGAATGGTAAAATAAAGTTACAGGGTTTAGATCCCGGCCGGATCAGGACAGGCAGCAACGACACCACCAAGTCGCTGCCTGCCATCTATTCCAGGCTTTAGTTGTACACATGACTGCGATCGTAGAGAGTTTACTGTGTGAGTGAAGAGATTTGGGCGGCTCTTAACAACGAGGTCGTGAGAGCCGATGGGAGTGAAATTAGGTGAGGGTGAAGCAGAGCTGGAATGCAAGGACGGGGGAAACGAGAGACCCACGAGAAATCCCGCCGAACAGCGGTATTGTCCGGCACAATTCCCACATGCGAAAATCTGGGAGTAGCCCGAGACGGTGCGAGGCGAGCAGGCTAACCGCTCAGCTACCGAGGTCCAATCTAGAGTAGAAAAAGCTAAAGAAACTATTATTTAATTTTTGCTGCTCGCTTCCTGGTTGCAGCATTCGGTCTTATACTGTTGTGGTATTTAAAGTGGTTTCATTTAGACCTAATTTATGTGCAACTTTAATTTAAAAAATGGTTTTTGTCATTTCTGGACGATATAGAAACAAACGATCAAATAAACATATATAAAACAGAAAGAACAATAACTTTTTATCAGCCAGTACAAATTGAAGCTAGAACACCTAATGTGTAGGGGTAGTGAAATTTCGCGAAAAGATTTGAAGACAAGTTATATTTCAAATCACTGCAGAGTCATTTGCCTACCTTGATTGGCTGAATTACTTTCAGGCACGTGTTAACTGTCTGCACACGAATCACGTAGGAGCCGTGCCGATGTTGCCGCATTCTGAGTGGCCCAGTCAAATATGAAAACGCCTTCTCAAGCAGACAGCAACCAAGAGCAACTAGTTGTGTGCTTATTGTATTGAAGTCTACCGTCTGCTCATATTTTTCGCGAAAAATCAGTAGCTCTACTAATGTATCACAGCTAACAGAACACATTTAAAACACATTGTGTTAAAAAGGGAAATGACAGGAAACTAAAATTAAAGATAAAACATGCTTTCTTAACGAAGGGAAATTAATTTCCATGGCAGGGAAACAACTTTTCATACATGAGTCAGGGAAAAATCTTTATAAAACGATCATGGAACCGTGACCTGCATCATCGCTACCTGATTGTCGTCAGTGCCGATTCTACAATAGAATTTTCACCTTCGGTCAAAATGTGTGTCTGCATGAGAGAATGGCCTTTATGAAGATTATTTTTCGCATGATGAAACATTACAGCGACAGTGGCCACATGCACTTTATGCAAGACAACTCATTGAAGGAACACATCGAGAACTGCAAGGATTCGTCTTTTGAGAGTCAGCAAGTGTTGTCGTCAATACCCCTTGCTCCATCTATGGGTACTGATTTAACAGACTATTATGACAAGACATTTAATGTTAACGACGGAATGAGCAACCTAGATGGCATGATAGAGTCGGTTTGTGCAGAATGTATACTTGCAAGACTTTCGTGTGAAATCGACGAACTTCAAAATAAAGTCGTCGGCTCCAGATTACGATGATTACTATGCGATTCATACAAAGAAATATAAACTTGATATTGAGGATAAAACAGGAGGTGAATATTACGATGACGACATCATTGTTGATAATGACTATGACGACAGTGTTGATGAAGTATCTGATGAGAAGGATAATGATTCTCCTGACCAATGTAGAAGGCGTTAAGAACGCTCGTTACAATTTCCGCGAAAAATAATGAACGAACTTGTAGGTAGACTTACATGTTTTGTGAACCGATGGTTAAGGCTTATATCGCATGATGTGTTTAACTGATTTTTTCAAAAATTGTAATTACAAAATAATATTTTTTTCTTTTTATTAAATAATAGTTTTTTTCTGTATTTTGTGTATCGTAACCTCTTTTTTTTCTTCGTATCTTTGCAATGGTCTAATGAGTACTTGTTTACACACGTACAGGTCCACATAGAGAATACTAATGAAGACTTAAAATATAAAAAATGTATGGATATTGTACTGCATACAAAACATTAATGCAGTTGTCAAATACAAATGTGTGTAGGCAGTTGGTGAATAAATCTAATTTGTATACATATGCATGAGACAGACAGCAAACCCGTGGACTGATTGTGGTTTGATGATTGGTCGAAATATTGGACGATAGATTGAACGATGGATAGCAAGGTTGGAAGATTGATGGTGAGATTGGAAATTTTGTTGGGAAGGTTGGAAGATTGATTAAAAAATTGGTCTTAAGAATGAAAATTTGAAGGGAAATATTTAAAGATTGGATTAAACGTTGTAAGATTGATGGAATGATTGCGAATTATTAATGGAAATATTGGAATATTGGTGGAAAGATTGTGAGATTGATGGAAAAATTACTGATTGTGCGGAGCTGTTTGTGGAGCGATTGGATGCCATTCTGTAATATGGATGAAAATATTGCGGAAAATTGATGGAAAGATTGCTGTGGATTTCGGAAGAGGATTGCGAAAGATTGATGGAAAGACTGTGAGACTGATGGAAAGATTACGAAAGATTGATGGATATATTGCCAAAGATTATTGTGGATTGATAAGGATTGATGGAAATATTGATGCAATGATTGGGAGCTTGATGGGAAGATTGGAAGATTGATGGAAAGATTGTTAAAAACATTGGAGAATTAATAGAAAGATTGTGAGATGGATGGAAAGATTGATGTAAAGTTTGCGAAAAATTGAAAACTATTGTTGAGGATTGCTGGAAAGACTGAATGAAAGATTGGAATATTGATGGAAAGATTGGAAGTTTGATGGAAAGATTGGAAGATTGATGGAAAGATTGCAAAATATTGTGAAATTGATGGGAAGATTGCAAAAAATAAACTGATTACTGTTCAAGAAGGGCACCGGAGATAAGACTTTTTATCACCCGAGCAGTCTCGTACATTCCAACCCTCAAGGGCCTATAGGTATTGCTATTTAAAATACAAACAAATATGCTAATAAAAGTATTGGTGTATGTTGATCCATACCATGATTACAATTTGACTTGGGCATGTGGTTGCTACTCGTATAATGGGCTTGGACTGGTCACATATACAAACAGTAAAAAAATCCGAGTAACATAATAATTATGCTTGCAAAACAGTCGAGGCAACGAATAATTGACATATTCTGACATCGTATAATAATTAGCCTTCAAGAGAGGAAACCGGAAATTAAGTAACTAAATGAGCAATTTTTGCATGGTTCCGCTATACTCTACGTGGAATTTTGGCACAATATAAAAATAATAATAATTTTTAATTTGAAAAGGAATTCTTTAGTTAGGATAATAAATACATATTTTTTTACTTGACATATTCTATGCCTACAAAACTATTATAGATGTATCTGCTCTGCCCTCGAAAACGATCCCCCTAAATCCTTCAGATGGATCGAAAAGTGTTTTTCAGGGAATCGGATTTTTCGATGGGTGATCGATGCTTTTTAAGGGAAACAATTTTGAGGATAAAAAGGGGACAGAAAGGGTGGAATTTCGAGGGAAAATTGGTTGATTTTAAAGGGAAAAAAAGTATATTTTAAAGGAATAAAATAAATTCCAAGATGGTGGTGGCCGGCGTCGAATCTGGCCCCCATCTCATTTACCACCAAATCATCTATTTCATTATACTAGTACACGTTATAAAAATAATGCTGTTAAACTAATCGTGAAGTAATTCCACGCTATGATACTAATTTTTATATAAAAGACAATAGTTTGAGACCTGAAAATTTTGCGAATTTATTTGGGTCAAGGTAGACTTTAAATACATGTCATTTGACTTCCTTTTCCAACTGGAGCGCAGTTCGTAAGACACGCTCTGAACGAACTGGAGCCCATAACTAACCGGCAAGTAAACAAGGCCCGAATTCCGTGTTACCCGGTCTGTGGTAAAACTATCGTCAGCCAATTAGCAACTAACTGAGGTTCGAGTACACAAATAATTGTGGAGTCTAGCTTGTTGGTACGTGAATCCTCAGGAATTGCTGGGTCTCTAGCAATGGTTCGGATAAACTAATATTTTTAAATCACTCTTTTTGCTTTGAGAATCACCTTCCGTTAGATCGGATGTGAATGGGGGAGGGGTATCAAAATTTTTTAATTTTCACATCTTACACATCATGGAATTTAACAATGGGGCAGTTGACCAGATCCTCCTTTTTTTTTTTTTTTTTTTTTTTTTGTCTCTGGACGCAAGTTAACTAAAACGAAACTGAATACCAGCAACAGAATGTTTAAACGTGTACTTCATGTTCTGTCCAATTTCTGTGAATGTTTTATATCAAAACACGTTCAGTGATTTGTGGATTAATTATTATGAATAAGTTACATTTTATGGACCAACCTTAATAACAAAAATCCTAATGTTTGCATACTATGAATTTGTTGCTACTTATTGTAGCATACCATTTGTTAATAAAAGTAGTGTTTTTTTTTTCTTTCAGAAACTTTGCGGAAGAACCCGCCACTATTTTTCTTTGAAAGGGAATGTGCTTCGGACTTCAAAATCGAAGGAACTGACATTACCATAGCAAAGGGGACGCTTATTTTTATCCCTACGATTGGAATTCACTATGACCCCGACATTTATCCTGAACCTGAGAAATTTGATCCTGAAAGGTTCAGTGCCGAAAATAAACGCAACCGGCCACCATTCTCTAATCTAACTTTCGGTGAAGGACAAAGGAAATGTATAGGCAAGTAATGATAATTATATGCATAATTGATAGTGATATTTTACAAAGGTGAAGATGCATAAATGTTAATAGGCGTGTATACAAGAAGTTATGATACACTATGAGGTAGATGTGTCTGTCCTCTCCCTCCGTGAAGTGATTTAGAGGCCCTGTTCCACCAAGGCGAACCGGGTTCAATCCCCGGATTCTCCCATGTGGAAATCGTGCCTGACAATGCCGTTGGTTGGCGGGTTTTCTCTCTGGGAACTCCCGTTTCACCCGCCCATGCATTCCAGTGGTGCTCCCTTCTCACCTCATAACGGCTATCTAGACATCGTTCTTAAAGAGCCGTCCGTATATCTAACCTCGAGGCCCTGCTCCGCTATGCAAGATATTCCTTCGTGCCTTGTGCGTTTTTGTCCACGGGCGGATCGTCCTGTACGTGTGACAATCTGGCGGTTGCATAACGCTGTTTATCGTTCCTCATCATGGGAAGTAGTGGTCATCAGAGATTCTTAAGGCTGCTCAAGAAGTAATTTGTTTCTACAATTTGACGATAATTAATGGTTTCGTGACACGATATGGATGATTGCTTGATTAAAACACGATATAATTTACAAAATAGCATTAATAATTTTTAGCGCACATATAATTCTAATTTAAAGCTCGATCCCTACAAATTTTCAAAATATATTCGCGACGAAGTTTGTTTTCAGCTTGAGTGAATGAGTGAGAGGAGAGATTCGGGCGACTCTTGACATCGAGGTCTTTTGCGAGCTGACGGGGGTGAGGTGGGGTGAGTATTGAGCGGTGGAGGGGGGGAATGAGCCGGGGGGGGGGGGGGAGCGGGCCATCCCCGAGGAGACTCGCCCACCAGCGGTATCGCCCGCCATGATTCTCCCATTCGCAAGTCCGGGAGCGGCCCCGCAGGGAATCGAGCCTGGTTCGCCTAGGTTGAAGGCGAGTAGTCTAACCACTAGACCACTGCGGCCCCTTGCAGCTTGAGTGTTTATTGAAGCTACAGGAATTCACATTGCGATTTATTTGAAATCCTACATTTGGTTCATCTGCAGTAAGGTTTTAAATACTTTCTACTTTGGCTTTAAACTTTTATCTAAAAAGTTAGAATGGAAATATGTGTGAACCGCATAGCATACTCGCAAGAAATATATTTTATGGCATTATTGCTTGGAATCAATTATACAAAACGTATTGGAGATGGTGATTGTACATTGCAGATTAATTGAAGTTATGCCTTGTGGGCCACATCAGGTGGTTGGAAAAATGAAATGTTCAAACCATATACTTCGCAATTACAGAAATCGTCTGAAAGCCCTACGACACAAAAGTAAGTTAGAGAATGCTACAATTAGAAAATATAAATTACAACTAGAACACTACGTTTGCATTTGTCAGTTTTCAGCAATTGAGTACAGATTGAAACGAAAAGGGCCTTTGGAGATACGCATACCGAACTCGAAAAAAAAAATGAAATGGACCAAATCACGTGTTTGAGGAAACACAGGAAAGTCAAAGAATTAGAATATTTTTGTGATGGAAATAGGAAAGCCAATGAAAGTAATTTTGTTCCAGAATTAGTCGCTTGTGGACTGTATTCAGAAATTATGTCTGATATGAACCTTTTTGCTTATCATGTAAATAGCTTAATATTTCACCTCAAGAATAATCGTGTGGAGGTATACTATTCCGTTTTTGCAAAATTTGTTGGGGTAAAGTGAGTAAACTTTTCTCTTCGTGGATTGCATGAGACACGTTGTGCAGGTGCAGTTACATCATTCGACAGTGACGGTCAGCTACACAGAAAAAATCCACAAAGAAATGACCCAAACAAGTCCTGGGAGTTTATTCCAAGTTTCGTTGGTAACTGCCGACCCGCCGACGAAAATAATCGGCTGCTTAAAGACAACATTCAGAGCTGTTCGTCATTTGGCACGGGCGTACATTCGGGCATCTTCGCCTTACGACTTTCCCCACTCCAAGCTAGACGAGCGTTAGTGTATCTGCGCACGCTCGACAACGTACCAACAAAATATTACTAGAACTACTCGTTTTAAAATTGCACATGTATGTTGAAAAAAAAAACATAATTTTTAAGACACGAATTGTAAGCTTTAAAGTATAATCTAGCTCCAGAAAAGTAATAAATGATTACAATATGTGGTTTAGAAGAAAATAATAATATACCAATTTCTTTGATTTTGTTTGGAGTGTGAGAATCTATCTGGTTGGTGGCCATGTTGAACCGTTTTCATTTTCCTTCGCGATATAAAGACGTTTACGTGTTACAGACGTGGCCCGGGTGTTTTGCGAACTTTTAGGGTTTGCGGAAAAGAAAATATTTCGCCATGGCTAAGTGAAGGGAAGTTAACAACTTTTAATTATAGATTAAACGTGAAACTGTCCTGAATAACGAAGAAATATATTCACTTCTTAAAGCGATTATATTAATATTCCTAACATTTGTGTTCGCCGAAGTGTACCGTAGAGACATGGGAGGTGATGATTTTGAACAAATATTTCCCAGAGGTATTGAACATGATGTGAATTAAATAACGTTCCCTACCTTTTTACCACAAATGATGGTATGGTTTTTAAAACGCCGATAAAATTCTAGTGTAGAAGATATTAATTAGGGAGTATATTTAGGTACGTCGATTTTGACTGTATTTTTGTTATTAATTTTGGCTTCAAAGTTAGTTTTAAAATTATTAAATGAGGCGGAATTTATTAGTTTCTTCTTTCTCCAATCAATGCAAGGAAGTGTCACTATGTTGGAGAATATGAATACAATATTTAAAGTTAATCACGATCCGTTTTAGTTAAAATACAATCTACAAAATTAAACCTTTAATTTGGAAATTGACTGAGCCAGCCCCAAAACATTCCAAACTGTAGGCTATTAGGGACTAAAATTCAAATGTACACAGCTCTTTAAAAAAAAATGTTACCACATAGACTATCATCACGTAATTGTATTTCACATATTTAAACGAAGTAAAAAACAAGTGGTGGGAAGTTTCACTCTCGAAACATATAGACGTTTATGTTACGAAGCACGTAACTTAACCACTTTTTTTTTTAATTTGTATGTATTGACTGTGTAGACCGATAGAGCGTGAGTGTCGTTCGTGTAATTTTTTTTTTTTTAGATCTTTTTAACTTCCTCCAGTTTTATGCTTAGTAGCTTGGCAGGGGACGGCTTACATACTAACTTATAACCTAACTTAAATGAACACCCATGCCTTACCCGGAGTTCGAGCCCAGAGCTTCCCGCACCCCAGATCAATGACGCACTAACCGACTGCACCACGGGAGGTTGGCTTGGTAAGTGTCGTTTGTAAGTGTGTGGAAGTGTCGTTTACGAGCTGAAGTTAGACCGACCTGATGACAAAGTCACAGTCCACATGTGCGCGACGTGCGAACGGAGGATCTGCCGCGGAGGAACCGGGGCTCGAGCTCCCGACACCCCGACTACAAGTCGGCCACTCTGCCCCTGAGCTATGAGGGCAGAGCACCACTCGCCCCTCGAACACATGCTGTGAATGGAACGAATATTGGTTTATCTGCCCGTGCGTGCTAATACAATAATGGCAGTGTATTGGATGAATATTTGCAATTGAGTATTCTTACATATGCTCGCTTTTAATAACAACCCACGCGTAAAATAGAATAATTTGTATCATGTTGTGCACGATGTTTAAGAAGGACGGAAGTGTGTGATGCTGGTTTGTTAATAGTTATAACCAAGCCTTTCATGATTATCCGTATTGTAAATGTATAAGTAGGAAAATTAAACTCCATACAACACAAACATGCGCTGCACTGACTTCACACTACACAATACACGGCCACATTTAATACCGTTACCCGCCATATAGGTTTTAATACGAAATTCTAACCTGTCGACTGCTTTTGGATAGTTGATACGTTCCGACTCGACCTTAGTTTCAAATTTAGAATGAGCAGTGGTCTGGGGCCAATAGTTGTAAAGAATCAACTTAGAATAAGCTCCCAGGGATGTACACAAAATTGCAGGGGTAACGAAAAATGCCATAGAAAAGGCACGAAAACGGAAGCTTTTGGTGTCCACAACAAAAGGACACAAATAAGCGTAAGAAATTTGATACTCCTGATGAAGACTATGGCCCTTGGGCATTTAGCAAACCTGATATGACCAAGGAAGAATTTTCTAAGCAATAATGCTTATTCATGAAAAGCCTGGATTTACCAAAAGAAGAGCGTATCACTCTGCAGGAAGACACTGTACTTCAAAGTAACAGCCATTTGTGGAAGTGCGAAGGTCGGAAACGCATCACAGCTTCATTGGTAGGAAAAATTTGCAAGTTGAAGGCGAAACCTTCACGCTGTAACACTGTGAAAAGTATATTGTACTCGGATTTTGTTGGCGAACGTAATCACACTTGTGGCTTGTGTTCTATTTACCAAAATTTTAAGAACAAGTCAAAATTTTCTAAGTATTTTGAGTAGAAGACATGTTTCCTAAATTGAAAACCACCGAGTGAGGTTGCGCAATAGTATCATGTTAAACTCGAAATCGGGAGGACGTGGATTTGAATTCCGGGTCCAGCCATACTGATTTCGGTTTTCCATGGTTTCCGAAATAACTCCTGGCAAATGTTAAAATGGTTTCTTTATGGAGACCATTGTCGATTCCTTCCCCAATTCCCTTTTGTTGTTTAAGTGTGAGCCACAGTGACTAATAATTTTGACGGGACGTTAAAACCACCATAAAGAAAAAAAATCTGGAAAAGCTACATGAGGCAGACTATGCATACCTAGTTCATGTGGTTGTAAACAGCGACGGAAATGTCACCTCTTGACAGTAGTAATTACTCAGACATTAAAAAACATTTTGGAAAATATCTACTCCTCAACATGTAACTGTTCCTTGTTCCGTTTTATTTTTGTGCGGTTTTTGTTGAAGCCCATACAAATGTATAAGTAAATTAGAAAAGAACGAGGTAATGCAACACAAGAGTAATTAGTTATCTTTTTTTTTTTGCATTTTAACATACGATTATGGTATATTTTTTAAAATTAATTTTTATGTCGCTTTTTATTTGGAGCTATAAAAGTATTTTTTAAATATTAGTGGTTCTGTTAACCATAATTTCAGTAAAACTGAAAGTTAACAATTTTCATTAAATGCACTTTGTTAAAGAAATATTTTCTCTTGTTTATTTTGTGTTATTTACTTAGTCATTTAAGGTTTGTTAGAAATAATATTTGCACAGCAATACATTTTCTGTGTTACGTAGGAATGTATACTATTATTTTGATTATCTAGTCAATGCACAATAAAGTACTAACTTATACATAAACTGGTTTGCCTTGTATCAGGAGCGTACTCAGGATTGAATTTGGGACGGGCTTGCTGGTATTAATGATGTGTAAAACCATTTATTAATGGGAGGAAAATATTTAATTTACATAGCATATAAAAGTAATATATTACACCATGTCATAAAATTTAATAAGTTATTAAATACGGAAATACGTTGTACATTAGAAATAAATTTTTCCATGGAATGATGATGAGGTGTCTGGGTACTCAAGATAATAATATTTCATCACTGCCGCGTAGTAAATCCAGATGTTTTCGGAACACGGAGGTTTAAATTTACTGTAGAGTACATATATAAGAAATATATTATTACATTATACCACAAAGTTTACACTCTATTATAATGATAAAACTCTGACATTCAAAAAATTTGAATTTTTTATTTGAAATAATTGTATAACGAAAGTTTTAGATGCATCACAAGTCGCAACTCCAGAATGAATGAGGTGATAAAGTACTTCATAATAGCTTAATTTAGAGAGTTATATATATATATATATATATATATATATATATATATGAATAAACATCAATGGTAGACCATTACCATTACGCTTACTTTCAATAGTGATATTGAAGCGGTAGAAACTAGAAGCAGAGTTAAATTTTGGAGTCGAATTTATACATATGGAAACGATTTCTGTCACATTTGTCTAAATTGCCTATAGCACAAGTGGGTTTTACTTCAGAATATCTTCACAAAATACAAACCCAATGATTGTTTGTTATAATTTAACTTTATTTTTGTTTACAATGATGTGTTATAAAATTCTCGAAAACAGTCACGAAACAACATAAAGGGTTTCCGAAGCTATTTGCGGAAATAGTCAATTCAAACTCTGTAAATTTTACTTCACAAGTGCCAAGTTTTTTAGGAAACTCTAACTTACTCGCGTGGTTGATTTCGGACTTTAATAGCACATTGAAATACGGCATTAGTTGTGGTAGTACATAATACTATATGTTATTTACGTTAAACTGAGCACTTTTGAAAACGCTTTCATTTGGAATAATAGTCAATAAATATATCTTATTTTAGTGTTAGACGTTAACGTAAGAGTGTGATGGAATATACACACTGTGTTTATTACTTACATTGCAAAAATTATTTTTAAATGTTGTTTAGGGATATAGAATAGTTCAAAAGAAAAAGTAACTAGGGCCTCAAAAGTGCTCACTTTGCCGTGAACAGCCTATAGTAGCACAGTAACGGTGTTGTCTCTGCTCAGCTGCTGACGTCCATCAAGCATTGCACTGTGTGCACGGCTGGGACCGTTCACTAAGGAAAAGGTTTCGTTGAGTCAGACAAGATTTGATTGATGCAACCAAAGTATTTGTTTGTATTGGGGCAATGAAATATTTTGCTGTTGAAACCAAATTATTATATTGTTCTCATTTGGTTGCCCCAAACTGGAAGATATTGTTGGTGCAACAAAAGATTTGTTTGGCTACACGTAGGCCTACATTAAACAGTTTGGGCCGATACAGAAAAGTTTACAAGTTAGACAGATTTCGAACCTAGGTCACCTGCGTCCGAGCGCTACGCCTTAGTAATCTCAGCTAATGTGACAACTGATGACGGCGGAAAGCTTTTAAATGTATATATTGCAAATTTTGGGCAACGTGTGCAAACAAATATTTCAAATTTTACAACTTTACTTGTCAGTTTCTTGAGGCATTGTTTTATTAATGTGTTTATACAATTGTTAAGCATAAATAGATGCACTAACAAACACGGTTATTATCCTAATTGTCACAAAAAAATACAAACTCTCGAGTTGTATTTTCGGACGAAGGCAGTGAAATGATTGGCCAAACAAATATATACAGTTGATTCAACAAAATATTTAGTTGACAGTCTATTTCATTTTGGCCCAACACAGAGATTTTGTTTATTCAAACATATACTTTGTTAGATGAACAAAAGTAATTTTGTTCCTTTTTAAATTTTGTTCGGTCAACAATATATTGGCAACTAAACATATATTTGGCCCTATACACACAAATATTTTGTTCGATTTTCTCTCCACCTATGCAAGGCCACAGGGTGGGTACGTTGACACAGTAAATTTTATTGACTACTTACAGATTTGAAATAAATATTTCAATAATACTTTCCATGTCATGGGTGGGTTCCAAAAATTAAACAAAGCTTGACTCTGTAACCAATCGCCAAAACTAGTTTTAGATAAACATACGTGGAAAACTGATATTTAATATTTGTTTTTAAATACAGTAGTAACTAACGCAGCGCACAATATCACTGCATACAATTTCTCACACCGAAACACCTGACTCACCAGGAGCCTTAATCGCTCATTAAATACTATGTATTACTAAAAATAAACAAAAAATAGGTAAAAACAAAATTGTATTTGCCGCAACGTGTCGCCTTAGAAAAGCAGCCGAGACACAGATGATTGATTGCTACCAAAACAGTAGAGAACAATGCTGGACCCGGCTTATTGGAGATTGTAGCTACAACCACACACGTGCTAACTAGGTTGTTGAGAGTGCATACGTAGAACGAATTTCAAACACCTTACGTTACTGAAAATTAATATTGTTTCAAAACGTTTACTGAAGTGAAAGTGTTCAAATAGTTCATTTACGGTAGGTAATTTTAGTATAATTTTTCAATCTTTAAAAACCAAATAATTGTTTGTTGAATTGGGAAGGGCTGCAGCTCCTTCACCTCCACGCTAGGGTAAGCCCTTGCCTCATATTGAAGATGAACTATGTACGGTTAATTTCTCCATTCTGTATGCCACCTGTCAAATAAGTTATCATGTAGCCTGCACGAGTGTTATCAGCGCCACGGTCATCATCGCCTTTAAGCCTGACCGCGAGGTAGGCCGGATCGCAATCTACCATATTACTGTTCCATCAACTTGTGTCTCTTGGCCTCCATTAACAGCTTTCGTTCGTTCGATGATGTGTTGATAGCTCGGACGATACTGCTCGTGGCTCCGATTAGGCCGCCGAGGGCCCGGAGTTCATGCTAAAGTAGTGGAAAAAATCTACCAATACACATTTTCTTGGTCTTGCGTGCTTTTCTTCCCCTCGTCTCCCCTTTTCGTTTCACTTGTGCCTTCTGCTTGATCATTGCCCCCATGCCCATCTTCACTTTGGCTTTCGTAATGTTGGAAATTCCCCAGGCCGCAATTTTCACTTTGAGACCAGTATCTGACCATTTTTTTATCTCGTCTTCCTTCTGTGCAAGTATCTTCTCTGCCTGGTGACGAGTTTGTAGATCCTTAATCAGCCACTAAACAATGTTGTGTTGCTTGCACACCTCGTCTAGCGTGTTGATGCCTGTATCGCAGCGTGCCAGCCTCTTAGCTATCTTTGTTTCTGGCCCACAGAACTTGTATCCAGAAACATGCATCTCGAATGGTAGATTGTTGATCAGTGTATTGCCGATCCTGCTTTTAGCTATGGTCTTCCCTCTTGAAGAAATCTTGGTAAACTGACCTAAAAGCTGATAACTTGACCCCCTTTATACATTTTGGTTTAAGTATCATTGTAGACTTGGAACAGTACGGATGTATATTGCTAATGAAGCATCTGCTTTGTCATTTCTGCGGTAAAGCATTCCCATCGTTACATAGTGTGCATCGACATGAAATAACGACTTTCACAATTAATAGTTCAAGTATGACATTTCAGTGTAAGCTCTGCCAGAGGCAGTTTACTCGGAGCGATATTTTGAAGAGTTATTATACAAATTGTATCCCTGTTCATCTGCAACCACAACAACCACACTAATGTCCTGTTCCAAAATCAGCTCCTCACACTCCACAATCAGCTCTGCATGCACCACAATAAGCTCTGCATGCTCTGCAATCAGCGCTACCTGTGCTATAATAAGCTCTGCATGCTCTGAAATCAGCTCTTCACACATCACAGGATAGTAGTGGTAACATACATATTGTCAAGCAAGGTGTTACTCAAACAATACACATTACTGCTGAAGATGAATCCATCTCCCAGCAATCTTGACGTGGAAGCCTATTTCCGAATACAATGATGTACATCATAACTGTTCCTTGAAAATGTGGGAAAACATGTGTCCTACAGACCCTGATGGAAGAGGAGAATGGCCTTTGGTTCCAAAACGTATATCTGTATTCCATATTGCTCCAACAACCGAAATACAAACAACTGGTCCAAGTACTGATAGCCATAGATGGTTGGGTTATATCCCTTGCAGTAACAACGAAGTCATTGTGCCACAGTGTAAAGCATTGCCAAACTCAGTGTTTGTTTTCGACACTGTTGCATGTGAGAAAGAGACCTGAATTCAAGAATACTTTAACATGTGGTGGCAAGCGAAGGTATAATGTGTGTTCCTCAGACAGATTTATTCACATATACCCAAATAACTGCTTCGTGATAGTGCGAATGTGCTGGTGCTGTTTCGCATGGACGATACGAATTTGCTGCATGTGTACGATGACCATGTCAATATGGATATGACGTTTTTGGACTTCAAGAGCCTGTGTTATTTGTGCTGGTAAAATAATTATGAATTTTTTATGGTCGTTAAAGACTGGCCTCTATATATATCAACATGGATTCGATGAGATCATCATCGACCATCGAGAATGTGTTACAGCATATCGAAATTCGGGCAGAGTAGCTTCAAGCTGCATCTTGATAAAGAATATGGTGGATATTGTCTCGTACCAAAAAACTATTGAACTTACGATGCTGGTAGAAGTATAATTCGAAATGTTGATAACCAGAACGATCCGAAGATGCAGCTTTAAGACATTTTGTTCTCGATACTGGTAATTGCTTCACCTCGGAATTACGTTTTGTTTTATCCGAGCAGAACAAATTTTTTAGCACTTACTAGTCTGAGCTTGGGGTAAAGATGGATCATGGGAAGACACAGATTGTTCGTGATTTGATGGCAATGAACGAGCATGTAACAAATATTCAAAGGCAAATTACCGACGACTGCATGTGGCATAGGCACAAAATGATGAAAATCTAAAAGTGCTGAAAGATTTCATAGAGTATACATTTGTTACCTCGATTTCTTGCCTCGCCATGAAAATGGATATCCAAAACCACTGCAAGGACATATGGATGCTTGCAGTGAACATCTAGAAAAAAATCGAAAATCGTTTTTTGGAGACACATGAGTAAACCTATAAATAAGAGCAACATTAACCACTTTTATTCAGTACGATGTTGGACATTGCCAGTGACCTGCATCGTGTGATACAGTCGGTTTGCTCAAAGTATTTGCTCGCCAAAAGAGCTAAACTTTCGCATGACCTTAAAAATGAAGAAATCTGTAATCTCATTACTCGGCACCTCGATGTACTCAGGAAGAGCGATGGCGCACCAGTAGTCGTGAAAACTGAAGTTGATGATACTGCTGAGCATACAAAGAAAAGGAAACATGGTTACATACAAATGGATCCAGACAATGGATCGGATGTGGATTTGGCAAACACAAAAAAGTTATTGCAAGAAAGTCCTGAAATCCAATACTTGGGCTCGATGGTACCTATGATCATACACTTCTGGTAATAATGATATGACATACAGTGTATACAGTCATAATGATAAATGGTTCCTCGGAGCTGATGAAATAGTGCTCTACCAGGTGTGATAGTCCAAGTAGGCGATTACAAGACACGGAACTAACAGGCTATACGAATTTCTACTTCGCAAGGAACCCAGGGAGTTTACATATTCCGATTTGCTGGAATACCTGACATTGCTCGAACTTATGCATGCACTTTACCAAGATAACAATCCCGAGATTGGTGCTTATAAGGATGAAGATCATGAAAAAATCTACATTCTCACATATATCTTTAGTGGCCTATCATTAAAAAGTTGGGAAGGTTTGAAGAAGATAGACTGTGACAAGAACTTTTCCTATGTGTTTTGGGATGATCCGAACAAACTCGTGGATAGTCCACAACTACTAATCGCTTCACAAAGGGTTAGAAATTTGTCGCACATCAACAAGATTATATCCATTGTCGAAAAACTGAATGAAGGAAGCTACATATGATGAGTAGGTTGGGAATTGTTCTTGAACTCCATGCGGCCACCAAACACAACTACTACCATCGCAATTTCATGATTTGCAGGATAAACGACCTGTTTCAAGCTGATATCGTCAAGATGATACCATATGCTCGTCTCGACAAGGGCTACAAATATATGTTGACAGTTGTCGATTCCCATACCAAATTCGCCTGGGCCAGGTTAGTCAAGTCAAAGGATTCGCATGATTTCACCAAGGCCATAGTGTATGTGTTGCATGAAGGACATATACAGACTAATTTTTGACATAGACCAGGGCAAGGAATTCTACAAATCAAAGTTTAAGGCCCTAACGAAGAAACATAACAAAGATCATTATACCAAGTACATCAATCTCAAAGCATATATCGTAGAAAGATTCAACAGGACTCTGAAAGGCAAGACATGAAAACATTTCGCAGCTAATGGTAGCTACAAGTGGCTGAAGCTAGTACCGAAACTTATCACCGAGTATAATTCCATCGTTCATTCTACCACTCTCATAAGACCCGAAGATGCCTAAAACCAAGATTGGTGACCTGATGCGGATTTCCAAACATAAAGGCATCTTCAAGAAAGGGTTCACAGCGAATTGGAGTCCCGAACTCTTTCATGTTCGATGTATCCCGCAACTATGCTCCCAGGACCTACTATCTGGTATATCTGAACAATATTCCCATCCGTGGAGGTTTCTATGCCGAGGGGAGCCAGCCGACGAAGATTTCAGATGTGTATTTGGTCGAGAAGGTGCTAAAATGATGTAATGGATGGATGCATGGCAAGTGCTGGGGTTTCCCGGCCAGTTTGAATTCCTGGGTTGTTGAAGCAGACGTTCATAGGTGAACTCGCCATAGAAGAGGACCATGAATATAAATACTTATCCAGTGTGTATATGTGTTTCCTCATGTCATCTTAATTTTTTTTAATATGTTTTGTTCTATTTGTTTTTTTTTAGTCTGACCTTGAAATTTAAACTATTATTTGTAAAATAGTAAACACTTTATGTTTAGAGTCGCCAAAAGAAATTGTAAATGGGTGACATGGGAAGTGTCTGGCAGTAGGTGCTAAAAAAGAAATAACTTGCAAACTATATATAATAAATATATATTTTAAAGTCGTAATTTAGTGGCCAATGAGCAGTTACAATTGACTGATTGGTGTGTGTGCGCAGCTCAATAATTTTGTTATGTAAGGAAAATTATTAATTTTTTGGGATGGCAGGGTGTAGAGAGGGTTTGGCGGAGGAAGGATGGGGAAGGGAAGAGGGTATATTGTTATATGCTACTCGATTTTTAAGAATTTTTTGCCATTTTTTTTCAATTTTTTATTCGGAGGAGGGTCGGGTGGGTAGTGTGAGATGAGGGTGATAGGATGAGTGGAGTGTTAAGTTGTATGCTCCTCAATTTTTGCGATTTTTCTCGATTGTTTTATGATTGGTAGGGGAGGAGCATTGGGATGTTGCTTAGGATTGTTGGGGTGAGCAAGAGGTAAGGTGTGTTAACATTATATACATATTCATCAATTTTTGAAATTTCTTTAGAATTTTGCGATTTTTTAATTTTTTGGAGTCAAGGTTCAAGTCATGCATTAATGTCAAGGTCACCAAGATACAATATGGTTGTAGGGTGCCATCATAACATGGCTGCCCCATGCCGCCTTGACAACCGTGGTGGCGGGCGGCTCCTGGCTCCTATATATGATATATGTGCCAAACTCATCATGACCATACTGCTGGAGTTAAAAACTTATGTAAAAAGCATTTAACATTTATACAATAATAAGCTTGTTAAAAAGAAGTTAACAATAATGCATCACTTTCCTAAATTGTGCCCCAGCAGATAAATCGAAAATACAGAAATACATCACTTTAGGACTTGCACTGATGACAGAGTGGAATAGTTCGTTTTCTCTGAAGGCACTATGAGAATTATTGACATTACTTAGACCTGAACGGAATTTCTATTTAATGGGTAATAAATATGTACATCCCCAGCTAATGTAAGCAGCTGACCTAGTTGTGGCAAAACTAAATATTTTTCTCAGGCGTACCGGAAGTGGTTACAGTAAATTATATCTTTAACAGGTGCATAATTATGGAATGTGCCCCAAAATATTTACGTGCTCTCTTAAATGTTCTGTCATCTCTCTTCGATCCGTAAAAAATTTCTAACACTCGCAGGTTTTGAAATTATAGGTATATTTTAAAATAGACATTTAAGTGCTTCAAGACTTTTTACGTCTACAAACAGGATCTTTCATGAAGAGTTTTAAAGCAGTACCTATGGCAAGCATAGAATTTAATACATTTCTCCAATCAGCATAATAACGCAGTTAAGCCTACCTAAAGAAATTATGATGTAAATAACTTGCTAGTGTAATTAAGAAAGCTTTCTTTCCACAGGTATGCGGTTCGCACTTCTACAGGTGAAGACTAGTATAGTTCACATCCTGAAGACATTCCACGTAAGGTCCTGCAAAGACACTCCAGCTCCACCACTCAAAAATAATCTGTTTGGCTTCACGCAATCTTTTAAGAACGATATAGTTCTAGACTTCAAGAAGCTGAAATGAATGTATTAGCAAGTAACATTATATGTTGATATTATTATTTTTTACTTTTGTAACACTCCAAAAAATGTTTGGCTATGCTTCGTTTCCAGATAATATTTCATAGCAGCTAAATTTTTACTTTTCTCTTCATCTATGTTCTGTGAACATGCTTTAAATGTGGAGTGTGCACTATGAACCATTTTAGACATAACTTTAAGTTACGAGTTTTGATGTATTTTTTTACTTAAATCATAAGCTGGATACACATTTATTGGACAGTTTAAGCGATGTTACAGTTTTAGACTATTCCTCAAACGTCGTAAAATTAAGCAGTACGCAGATTTTTAATTATTCATTTGCTTCTGTATTTGCAAGACGCAATCTGATTTCACGGGTATTATTTTTCATTGGCACAGTAATTATTTTAATTGTTATGTAATTTCACTGCTCACTTAATTTTTTATTTTTATTTCTATTTCATCGTTATCACATTTATATGTTTTTCTAGCCTGATATTTTTGTAGTGTGTTAAGAATTCCCTATTTTATAAGCTATTATTGATCCGTTACCATGGTAACTAAGTGAGTATTGAGTAATTTTGTCTCAGTATCTCTCGTGATTGGTCAGTTGCAGACGGCGTTAATTAAGAGGTTGAAAAAGTAAAATGGAACACATCAGTCACGAGACAGGCTAGCGTGCTGAGGACACACATAAAGTCTAGTCTACAAATTAATTACATTATTCCTGTCACAATTCATCTGATTACAAGAAAACTAATTAAATTCCTTTTTTCTTTTGCAATGTCTCTGCTGAGTAATTATTTACAGTATCAGTAGATATCTTTCTACTAATATTTTTGATTGTTTTGCAGTTGAATTTTGTTGTGTTACTCGTGAGTGTTCTTCTGTCATACAATAAAGTTCCTACATCTGGTGTACTAATAGCCACTACCGCTAGATTTGTTACGTAATTTGGCGTTGTATGCGGGGCTTACTAAAGTACACGCATTACTAAACACATGTCTAGCGACTACTTCCAGAGGCAGATGAGTTAGTTATTACAATATTTAAGTAGAAAACATTTTTCATACAAGTAAAATTAAAAACTCGTAATCCAAGCAATCAAACAAAATTACAATTATACTTTCATTTTCTGATCTACAACTGCATTTGGTGTTCCTAGAGTCGACTGAAAATAATTACATTAACTCATGTGTGTCTGAAAAATAATTGCCCCCCATACCGCTCCCAGCATTTTCAACAATAAAAAAATATATGTATTCTAAAGCAACCACATATTTTTAATTACACTTAAGAGATTATGTACCACACAGTTTTACGCTGGAATCATATATATCACAACTGGTCGAATTTTAAATGTATTTAATATGGTTTTATTGGGAATTAACTTATTTTATAGAGACTGAAGTTTTGTGGTAATATGTCTAAATTTCAACCACAATAATAATACACCAAAATAGTCAACTGAAAATCATTGAGAATTAATCATTTAGCACCCCTATGTTATTTAATTCGTTTGTCTACTTTTTTAAAAAAGAAAGGGTTATGAGACCACAATTTCGCCTATGTTTTGGATTGTTACATGTATTAGACCAAAGATTTTCACAGTTTAGGAATTATACTGTAGTACCACATTTTCACGTCTCTACGAATATTTCATTAATTTATGTGTTATTTCTCATAATTGTCACGTAATATTTTTGTTTGCAAATTGTAATGATTTTAATATTTTTATTTTATTTATTATTATTATTCTTAATGAAATCAATTTTAAGTTTAGATGTATCGATGGCAATATATGATGTTTAAATGAGTTAGTTAGCTAGATTTTTGTTTTTGTTTGTATATTAATTAATATTACAAGAAAACTAATTAAATTCCTTTTTTCTTTTGCAATGTCTCTGCTGAGTAATTATTTACAGTATCAGTAGATATCTTTCTACTAATATTTTTGATTGTTTTGCAGTTGAATTTTGTTGTGTTAATCGTGAGTGTTCTTCTGTCATACAATAAAGTTCCTACATCTGGTGTACTAATAGCCACTACCGCTAGATTTGTTACGTAATTTGGCGCTGTATGCGGGGCTTACTAAAGTACACGCATTACTAAACACATGTCTAGCGACTACTTCCAGAGGCAGATGAGTTAGTTATTACAATATTTAAGTAGAAAACATTAGTGAGACCAAAAATAAAATAAATAAAATATACGTTAGGCCGTTGGGTGTGGATCGTTTTAGGTAGTTTTAAGCTGGAAGCCTTCCGATTGGTTGGCAGGTTCAAACCCTGCGCTAGGATTGGTCGGAGAGGTAGGATAGGGTTAGCCTGCACAGGTCAGTTAGGAAGTTTTCACTCTCCCCCATCATCACTTGAAGAAATAGGACGTAGAGCAGGATGCTCGTCTGTAGTGGACGAAGCATAGGGTTTTTAACTAGTTTGTCAGGGTGTCCAATATTCTCCCTGTCTGCTGTTAAATTCTTATTTGGCTCCGTGATTAAGATGTGTGCCTTAAAGCCCCTTTCGCGTAGCAGAGTTAGTAGCTAGACGGTATTGGATTTGACGCTCGTCAGTGGACTGTTGGTCCACGTAAAGTGAACACCCTACACTTGTTTAGCGCCTAACTGCAGCGGGAAACTACTGCATTCGTTCCTGTTCCTGCCCAATAAATTTTAACTGCCTCTATATCACCGTCCTACTACACATGAGAAGTATCGGTTTTTAATATTTTCATAATGGTGAAGTCTATAGCCTAAAGTCTATTTGTTCTGGAAGGCTGGAACGACGCCATTTTGAAATGCGTCACGAACACAGTTTCCAGCATTTTGAACCACGCAAGCCCTAAGGAATAGTTGACTGTCCCACTGAGCTTAACGAAGTACGGTAATGAAACATTTTGAATATTTAGTCCAGAAAAAGTATTATTTTGAGAATTTTAACCGTAAGCTGAGCTACGAGCTAGAAACATTTAATGTGTTTTTTAACACTTTGTAAATTGGCACAGTACATATTTTTGAAACGACCACTATCCAGCGGCAGTTGAGGTTATTTTCTTAATTCTCTAGTCCATATTGCCATCCAGGATATTACTATTTTTATTCCAGAATTTAGTAAGTGAATTACTTTTCTGAAAGAAATTTGCAATAAAATCTTTGATGCTGAAATTACAGGTAGTGCGTTATATTTTTGTATACGCAGATGCTTAACCCTCGTCCTCTCTTTTCAATGGCAATGATATTTCTTTTTCTTTAAAGTTGCTAGAATTAAGCTGTTATTTCACCTCACACATACAAAGTGTATGTGCACCAGAAAAGACTACATAAGGTAGGTATTGCATCTGAGTGCCTGCAGCAGACAGCCTGCGGAGGACCGGGCTATAGTTACCTCACAGGTTAATTATATTATCGTTATTGTGTGTTCATCTGTTCGAGAAATTATTTACATTTTTTGTTTGAAACACCTCACAAACGACTGAATGAAACGTAACGTGGATAAGAGTGACAGCCCTGTATGTTCCTAGGATTAGTATTGGAACGTAGTCTAATTGATTTATTCTTGACTGGTGTCAATATTTACACACACACACACACTGGATCTCACAAAACTGCTACTGAGGTGTTCACGCACATGTTCATTGCCCTTAAGGGGAACCCGGTACGCACACATACATGCAAATACGTCCTACTTTACCCAAGTGAACTATCCACATATTTTTGCATATCATTACGTTATATAAGAAGATGGTGTATGCTTCAGTACGTAAATTGCGTTTAAGTGCACAAAACATTTAACAAAACTACGTTAATGCTGTTCATGATAAAGTGAGCACTTTTTAAATCTTTGCTGTGGTTTTTACTTTCAGTCTTTTGGTTGCGTATATTTCCGTGTACTTATCGAAATAAACATTGTCATGTGACTTTCAGCTGGGTCATATATCCATTTCATGCATATTAATTAAACAACAAACATTAATAAATATTGTAATCAGCACTACAAACAAGTACACGTTAATGTCAGTACATAATATTGGTTTTTCAAAATTGACTGATGTTTACTATTATTTTCCTACTAACGTATAAATTAATTTTTTTTTAAACTGAGATCAATGCTTCCAAGGTCATAAGAAAATATGTTTGATTTAGGTTGTCAACAGAACAACAGGATAGTTATGAACATTATTATCTTACCCGTTATAAAAAAGACGAAACGATTCAAAAGTTCACCTTTAAAAATTTGAAGAATTTCTGAGACAAGAATTTATGTAGAGGCAGCAGAAAACAATAACTAATGCCACTTCACTTAGAACATGTATAAAAAGATTATGTTTATTACGTTAGTGAATACTTTGTTTCAAGAGTTCAAAACCAGCACTTGAAATGACGTTTGTCGTGAGTTATTTTGTTTACACACAAGCACGGACCGGAGAATATTATCAAAACAATTAACTAGCCAGCTTGAACGTTAAGTCGGCGAGGTGATGATGTGAAAGAGTTAGAATCAAACACATGTCACAATCACGCCAAACTTTATTCTTATTTACATGCAACAAAAAGAAATGAAACTTCAGAGGACGAAAATGGTCAACTTCACGACTAGTAAGACGTTAAAACATTGAACTATTTCTCGTAGTTCGCTGCCAACTTAACTACGACTGTTGCGATCGATGCTTGTGGTAAAATATATGCAGTTACAAGTAATGATTTTCTTCATAGGTTGATTTCAAGATTGTTCACTTTACCGTGAACCTTCGTTATACAAATTACATAGATTACTCATAAGCTTTTGATAGAGTTTGATGAGTTAACTAAGGGGCTGTATAATTTTTCCTTTTCTTCTAAATTGTTTCATTTTTGTATAGATAGTATAATTTGTGGTGTATTTATAGAATAAGCTGGCTGTTTTTATGTCGGTATCAAGGTTGATTTCTTTGCAGCCCGGTTTTGACAAAAAAATATACCCAGTTAATTATGTTCATTCTACATCGTGAATTAATTTAAAATTTTTAATTTTTTAAGTTATAATTAACCTGGATATCAGAATTTAAAAAGAAAAGTATTAATTTAAGATAATTTACTCTTGTGCAAACAAAGACAATACAAATTATATTATATATAAAGTGATAAATGATAAGTAACAACATAATATATTAGCAAAATAATAACACTGTTTAAAAAAATTGGTTTAAAAAATTGCTTGTGTTTATAATGGTTAGTTTGTTACCAAAACTGGCCTGGTCACACGGGGAGGAAAGGAGACACGGAGTGTAACGGACCTATAGAGTATTTGTGAATGAAACATGAAATCTTACAAAATGCAATTTACTAAGAAACATCGGAGCACAACTAAAACTGCGCAATAAATCACCCAGACATATGCAATGAATAAGGCGAAAATGAGCATAATTAGGAAATGCCCACATGATGATATATAAAAAAAAAACAACATTCCTAGTAGGCAAAATCATTAAATGAAAACGCCACAGTTACAAATAGATGTGCGAAAGGAAAACCCAATTAGTATTTAAAGA
Organism: Dryococelus australis; assembly: GCA_029891345.1. Taxonomy (NCBI): domain Eukaryota; kingdom Metazoa; phylum Arthropoda; class Insecta; order Phasmatodea; family Phasmatidae; genus Dryococelus; species Dryococelus australis. The sequence goes on along the minus strand of CM056998.1, from coordinate 58,230,971 downwards.
AATTTACAATAAATACAAACACAAAAGCATTTAACTAATAGTGTGTGTGTGTGTCTATATATATATATATATATATATATATATATATATATATATATATATATATATATATATATATATATATGTAATCATGGTGCGCTCTTAGGCAAAATATATTTTCCCAAAACATTATGTATGCCTCATGAAAAAGGGGAAAGGGACCTTGTATCGCCACGGAACACAACCCCACGCCACTTAAGTCCACGTTATAGCAGACAAAATATCGGCGAACTAATTAAAAATCCAACAAATCTCATCAAAATTTAACTTTCCAGTTTTCAAAATGCGGATTGCCAGAGATCATACGGGCGTTGTTCCGCGGTGGCACAACACAAGGAAAACCAAATAGGAATAAATAAACTGGAAAATCAAAACCCAAAAAAAAATTTTAACTACTAGGATGAACCACCGCGATTCTAAGCACTGTACAACAATCTGCCTACAAATGGCTGAAATCTACTCATACTAAAATACTGTAAAAAGAGTTCAAATGACCAAGCGTAAAGCAGGTCAGTAGTTATAAAATGGGGGTTCTGGGGCCAGGCGTCAAGCAGGAAATTTGAGCATTCACTGCCGTCATCTTGGAATTTCACGATTTCCCTCAAAATTTTATGTTTACCTATGAAAAACACTCCAAATTCCTATAATTTCCCGAATTTGCATCCATACACCAAACATACCAATTTTTTTCCACAAAATATTTGTTCTTGCACATGTGGTTGACATTTACACAATGCGGCTGAATGCATCTGAAATTGTGCAAGAGCCCAGCCGCATTGTGTAAACATATACGGGCATATTCTAATAAAATATCAGAAATGTTGGATCCACGTCGAACATTTCGGATTCCTTGGGCTGCAGGCTGGGGAGTCAGGGTGCTGAAGGCCACCACCTTGGATTTAGATTTTCTTACCTGCTTTCACTCCGCCTCATGCTCTGTCATTCTGCAAGGTGTGCAGAGTGTGCTCCTCCTCGTGTATAACGGTTTTAGTTCACCACTCCGCCGAAATTCGGTCTTGGTTTCCCTGTTGCTCCTTTCTCCTTCCCTGTTCTTTGGATCCCACACTTTTCCACGCATGCGCGGTAGACAGCTGAAGACTTATTGGCTATTGTAATTTTGCTGGTGCTCGGCCTTCAGCTGTGCTTATGTCTCTCGCACTTCGAATTTGAACCTGTTCCTGTTCGGCAACTAGCTGCTCCTAACCGCCTTGTCGGTTAGGTCTCTTCGACTTCGGCCTTCGCCACACTTGACAGCTTGGTGGCGTGTTAATATTAGCATAACGGCAATGATGAATTTCACAGGTGGGTATCTGTTTCCGAGTTATAATGTGTTTTAGATGGTATCATGTTGAGCTAGTTTATGGTGAATAGGATAACGCAATTTCCGCAGCAATCTAAATTTGGTTTCGGTCGCCCAATCTAAATTCTTTTTTGGTGTATCTTGCACGGTAAATGTAAGGATTCCATCTGCGTAAAATGTGTGTGTTGTAATATTTTCATTTTCCATAAAGGCAATATTTTCTGCCATGGCTGGTTGTCTGCGAGCTGCCTGAAAATGGTTTCTTGATACTGGTGAATGGGACTGCACCTGCTCGCGCAGTATAATATTCATGATTTCGTGACCAATCTGTAAACACCCACATACAATTTTTAACGCTAGGGTTTTGCTGAGCCTCATTGGTTATATTTGATATTTTAATCTTTGTGTGATTTCATTTCCGTGCGGCTTAGAATGGCTCCACTTGAGTGCCCGCGCGGATTCCTACATACTTTCTTTGTAGAAACATATGTACATCCTCTTGGGCTGTGAAATGAATATACTATTACAAGTGTAACTTTAGTCATTACGCATTTCGAGTTTTTGATTGCCTTTTGTATAGTACATTGTTAAAGCATTTTTCAAGAAGTACTATATTTTTTATTATTGTTTATTCTGTGTTTATTTTATCTCATGAGGCTATGTTTGACTCCATCCGAGTGCCCTCTTTAATTTTTTAATGTAATCTTATGCTATTTTTAACTTCTTTGAGCATCAATCGCAACGTAATATTTTTGGACTGCGTTGTTTAATACAAAACATTTCGACATAAATGTTGAAGTTTATTGGAAGTCGATTAATGAGGGTTTTTGATTTTATTTTGTTATGACTTGTGAGTTACCCCAAAAGTTATTCTGTGTAAACTCTGCAAATCATTGATTTTTTTTTTGTGTTCTATGAAAACGTCCGAGAGCGTGGGATTTCTGTATTCTCTCAAAAAAGAAAAGCGTCAAGCATTTTTCACTAATTCGGAGATCTCCTTCTCACCCGATGCTACTGTGGCAGAATTACATCGCCTTGCATTAAATTTCTGGAGAGGCGCAGACGGGACATGAGCCATGCCATCGAGGAGGTGGCCTCGGTGAGTGCTAGCAACTCCTTCCTACCAAGTTGTTATTCTAATCCATCCAAACAGGGCCCAATTTATCCTTGGTCGAGACCCGTGCGGTATTAATATTTTTCATTGCGATCGAGAAAATAATATACTTACATTTGTGTGAAGATGTGACCTTCTTTCGCTCTTTGTCTTTTAAGTGTGATGGTTATGTGTTGCAACTTATTTTGGAAGAAATAAATAGCTCAAATAGAACTTTTGCAATTCTTCATCGTAGGATGTTGGCATATGTTTTCCCCCCATGTTTTAAACGTACGTGTGAGCATGATTTTGTGTACCTCTTTCAGCGACTGGGTGAACCCTTAATTGAATGTATTGAGTCAATAGTTTCTTATCAGCAGGCATTGTGTTTAAATTTACCTGAATATGGAATTAATAAGTATTGTGCATGAGAATATAGTGCTACATGTGCGTGCGTTGTGTTCCTTGTTGCCGGTGCATGTTGGGTCTTCCCAATCGGGAAACAAATGACGGCTAGAAATTTGTGCGGTACTTCCGGCCGTCGTTAGAGCGTTCGCGTAAACCATCGGAGGCGCATTATACCCGTCCTTGGTTAATACCGGCGCGGCACATTGCATCACTTGCTGGCATTTTGTAAAGTCTATGGTAAAAGAAAAGATGATTTCATGGTCGGGCATACGACGTGTATCAGAATTGCAATTACGTATAGCGAACGGCGATGTTTTGATGGCCACTGATGTAGTTGATTTACATTTTAAAGTGGCCACGGTGTCTGAGCGGTTAGCCTGCTTGCCTCCTACTAAGGGGATCCGGGTTCAATCCCCGGCCGGGTCACTCCGGATTTTTGCATGTGGGAATCGTGCCAGACGATGCCATTGGTCGGCGGGTTTTCTCAAGGATCTCCCGTTTCTCCCGCCCCTTCATTCCGGTGCTGCTCCATACTCACCTCAATTACCCTCATCGGCTCTGAAGACCTTGATGTTAAGCACCGCCCTAAACTCTCCACTCCACTACATTTTAAAATATGTTGTTTCTCCTGGACCTTACCTTTCAGGGTAACCATGATTAACCACGTGGTTATTTTTCGTTTTGAATTTCTTGGTCGGACTCATGCTTCGGTAAATTTGGTGGGATTTTCCCCCCTCTTTGGTTTTGCCCTTAACATTAAACTTAGTTTGGATTGCGGTGGGAATATTCAAATACATAAACTTCAATCTGGTGTAGACGTTAGTTTGGTGAAAAATGTTGAGGAATGTTTATCACATCTGAAACAAGAGTTTAATGCTGTCATGCCTCTAAAATTGGAAAATGTGGCGTATTACCTTAAAACTTTTCTTTGCTGGACGATGGTATGTAACCATCATTTCCGTTGCCCGCCTCCTAAATTAAGCTCATTTTACAGAATGATAGAGAAATTGCTGCAACAGGAATGATAGTTCCCTCTACTTCAGATAATTGTTCCCTGGTTTTTAGTATAAAATAAATATATTGATAAGTATAGGTTAGTTCTAAAGCATACGTTAGTAAACAGAAAAATACATAAGGATCCTTTCCCACTTCCGACAGTTGATTTTACGCTGCAGTACTTAGGACGTGATAAGGTTTATTCCATTTGAGATTTAAACAATAGTTTCCACCGGTGCTTATTGGATCCCTCTTGCCAGAAAAACACTGCCTATAGCACCCCTTGGAACCAGTTTGAGTTCACAAGGATTCCCATGGGTGCCAAGTTTTGAAATCCATCTTTATCACGTGTCTTAGGTCACGATCTTTCTGAATTTAAATATAAGTTTGTTTTTAATTATGTGGATGATGTGATTATTTCAAGTGATGACATGTAATCACACCTGGATCACTTGCGTCAGGTTTTGCAATGGTTTAGCGAAGTAGAGTTGATATCCAATCCTGAAATGTCACCCTATCTGCTAATAAAGTTACATTTTTAGGATATGTCATTAGTGAAGGGAAACTCTTACTGCACCCTGATCGTATAACCCAAAATGGTCAACTTTCTCTGTTCCTGCAACTTGAAAGAGGCACAAGAGATTTTGGGCCTTGTGGGGTATTATTCCAGATTTATAGAATATTATTCAGAAATATCTGCAACTCTAAAACATTAGAAAAAAAGTAAGGGGTTGAATATAGTTGAGGTCAGGGGCTGGAACGGGTATTTTTTCTTACTTTACCTGATTTTGATCGACGTTTTGTGGTCCAGTTTGATGCCTCGCCTGTGGCCTTGGGTGCGGTGTTAGTTCAATGGATTGATGGACATATTGCTCCGGTGGCCTTCGTGAGTAGAACCATGAAGTATTCTGAACGCGCCTTAGGAATTTATGAGAAAGAAAATCTTGCATGTTTGTTCTGTATCGAGAAATTCACCTCATATATTGAACATGATGAATGCGATATTTTAACCGACAACCAAACCTTAAGTTGAGTGTTTAATCAACCTCACCAACTGCGAAAGCTGGGTCGGTGGGTGTTGCGCCTGTCTACATTTAGATTTAAGTGCATCATGTTAGAGGAGCAGATAACCCTGTAGCAGATGCGTTATCGCGGATGTTTGATTCCAGTAATTTTGAAATAGAACATGACGACCAACAGCCCCCCTCGCTAAGTATGATTCAGGATTTTCCCGAATGTTTTATTCAGCTCCGTCAGACGCAGGCTACTGATGTGTGGTGTCAACAGACCAAAATAATTTGGCATCTGTAATCCAATGTCCGCATTTCTAAAAGGATATCCTCCTTTATTTTACTGGCAAAACTGGGCGTACTAGAAAGTTGGTTGTGCCAGACGCATTGCAGCCTTTGATATTAAGGTATTTTTATTATTATCTGTTTAGTGGTTACTTGGGGGTAAACAGAACTTTTCTTAAAATTTCGACTCAGTTTGTTTAGCCCACTTTGAAGAGGATGTGGCCCAGTATGTACGCACTTGCGACGGTTGCCAATGTTATAAACAAGCATTGCAAACTAATTTTGGGCAAGCTAAGAAACCGGTTCCGAATTGCCTGTGGCAGATTGTACACTTAGACATTTTCGGACAGTTGGTTAGATCTAAAAAGGGCAATGTTAATTTATTGATTGTGTTGAGCACTTTTTCTAAATTTGTCATTCTTTTGCCCTTGATGAACATGAAAGCACCTACGATTGTTAAAGCTCTTCAGGAGCAGGTCTGCAAACTTTTCGGCGCTCCTGCAGAGATAGTGACTGACAATATCCGATATTTTGAATCCCTCTGTTTCAAAAACATGTGTTTCCATCGGGTAATAAAATATTACACCAGATATCCATATTTCCCGAAAGGGAATCAAGTAGATCATTTTAATAAGAATATCAAGGCCTATCTTGGTACTTTGTTTATCAGGGCCATACACTATGAAATCGTGATCTTTAGGTAATCAATGCAGACTTTAATTACGCGGTGCACTATTCCATGGTCTCACCTCCTTCCTTGCCATATTTGTGACGGAATTTACCTCATATGCTTCTGAATATTTAGAACATTCCCATCCCTTGCTCCCTTTCTGCTGCCGCTCAAGACTGCCTCCTTGACGATGTGGCTCGTCGCCTCGAGGCTGCGAATTGCGAGGTTGCCGCGCGCCTGGATAACGGCAGATTTGATCCTCGTTTTGCAGTCGGTGATTAGGCTTTATGTAAAAATTTCGTTCTTGCAGACAGTGGGAAGGATATTGGTTCCAAATTTATACCCAAATACCTTGGCACTTATGTTATATCAAAATATTTAGGAGTAAACTTTGTAATGTTGCGTTTGCCAGGGACTTCGTGAGAGTTTAGGAAAGCTCACATGAGTAACCTGTAAAGATATTTCCTCAGGCATTCGGTTTTAATTTTGCAGTTCTTTAAGTTTTGCTGGCGTAAATAAATTTTTGTCCTAATTGTTTTGTTACCTCTACAGTGTTTAGTTGTAACTGCTACTGTTACCGTGTCTCTGCATAAACTCCTTTGTTTTGCCTAATTGTTTTAATTATCCTTTTCTCGTACGTCCTGTTGTCTTTGGTTTATTTTCCGTCCGAGTTTCCGCCCGGATGCTTGAAGTGTGGACTCTTCGATCAGTTGCTGCTTCTTGGATGAGTTGAGCTTGCGCCAGCCCTCTCGTTTCTGGTGCCCGATGTGCTGTTGGTCCTCCAGATGCTGTGTGTGCGCAGCATGGACTGAAGTCTTCAATGTGCTGGGATGTGCAAATGACTCTGGTTTGAATACTCTCCCAGGAGAGAAAAGATTTTTATATTCTGAACATCTGTAATCATTCTTCAAGAACTTTATCACTGTCTGCGATCCTTCGCTATGTGTCTCCAGTGCCTTCGGCACGTAGGCTCTCGGTGCGGCTCGGGGTTTGTTGAACCTTCCATGTGGTCGCCCTGACCGTATTTAAATGTGCCGGACCTCGTGGCCAGGATATTTCGAGTTGAAGGGGCTGAATGGATAACTGACGGGATTTCGAGCGAGCGGTGGGGTCAGCTGTGTGTAAGGTAATTTGGTGACAGCGAGTCTCAACGTTTTGAAGGACGTGGCTGGAGCCTGGATTATTGGATCAAGTGCGTGAGTGAAATACATTATAACTGATGGAAACACATAGACTGAACACGTGTTAATAATGTGTATGCGTTAATTGACTGTAATCAAAAGAGACATTAAGGAGATTAGTTAAAGTTGATATAAACATTAAAAAGTGCACTCACTGTTAAATAGAAAGAGTAAAAGTGGAGCGAACTAATTGATGTTTGAACATAGTAGCAGAGTGAATAAATTAGAGATCAAATTTAGTCTCTTTTATTTTTTTTTATTAAGATCTCCATTCCTTACGAACTCAGATACGCCCCTCAGGCATTATCCTTCATGAGAAAAACTGGTGTCAGAAGTGGGATGGAGGCAATTATTAATTAATTAATTGTAGTTAAAGTTAGGCAGTATGTTGGTAATTAGTGATATTAGGACTAATTAATTAATATGATAGCTGTAGGTGAAAATAGTTAGGAGTGTTTTATACAACCGGAGCAGTGAATGTTAACCAGAAAATGTCGGCAGAACTAGAAGCACTGCGAGCATTGATTGAGGGGCTAGGTTAGCCAGATGGTTAGTGTGATGCGCATAAGTGTAAATAGCTTGAAAGATGATGTAAATAACCAAATTAATAGTGTGCACGAGATTGTAAAAACTCAAATTAGTAGTGTAAAAGAGAATGTGAACGAAATTGTAAATAACAAAATTAGTACAGTAATTTAAGTGTGAACGATAATGAAAATAACAAAATAGTCTCTGTTAATGAGAATATTGATATGAAAATAGAAGGCTTTAGCTAGTTAGTGAAAACAAGATTTGACTCTGTGGATGGAAAAATTGACAGTTAGAATGAAAGAATGGACACAGTGACTGAAATAGTGAATAATGTAAACAACAGAGTAGACAGCATCGAGAATGAACTGAAACAGAAGATCAGTGCTTTAGAGAACGAACTGAGCGAGTCTCTTCAACAACACAGCTCCACAGCCACCACATCGGCAGACGATAAAAGTGACGAGGCAATGCAAGACGTCAACACAGCGACCTCGAAGGATAGCAAGCAGCTCAGAAGCATTGGTGTAACTCAGCCGGGGTTGGGGAAGGGGGTCTTAATTAATCCCGCCAATTACGATCGCCAGACTTCATGGCGGAGTATCAAAACCAGTTTGAGTAGTCGCTATCCTTAATGACCAGACAACCGACCAGTGGGCTTACTACCTCGCCACAGTACTGAGAGGCCTCGCACTGAACACACTATAATCTCTGCCAGAGCAACATCGACTGGAGTACCCCACACTGGTTTCGGCCTTGGGGTATCGATTCGATGACCGGTACCTGCGACATGCCCACCTTGTACAGCTGCGAAGACTCACCCAGCGACCAGGGGAATCACTGCAGGAGCTATGGCTAGATATTGTGCGGCTCTCCCACCTATCTCTAGAAAGGTGCCCTGAGGAGGCATGCGACATCATCGCAGTCAGCGTCTTCATCGATGCCATCGACGACACAGAGGTTCGACAATCAGTACGTCTGGCTGCACCCCACAAAATGCAGGACGCTCTGGTCCGAGCAATGGAAGTGGAGTCGGCAAGACAGGGAGCCGCACCCCGATAACCGGTATGAGCAATGACACTGACAGAAGACGACGAAGACAGCATCAAGGAGACTCTGAAGGAGATGCAGATATTTATGAGAGACATTGCTTCCAGGGTCTGTCGTATAGAGCGTCGCTGTCCCTCGCCCAAATGGCCGGAGTGCTGGTCTTGTGGACAGCCAGGGCACCTGAGAGCTTACTGCCCACAGCAGCAGCAACAGCAGTAGAAGCAGCAGCGAGATAAGAGGCGGCAAGAGGCAGGGGAGAATATAGCTAATTCGGAAAACTTTGTAAACACCGATCTTAGGAGGCGAAGGTCAGTGATTGTTGGAAGGAAGGCCCCAATGCTCTTACATGTACTGTCCCCAAAACAGGACTGGGACGCATAATTTGTGGAAGGGAGCCTGAATAATGTTCATTGCCAGATGGTCGACAACACTGGGGTGGCCATAAGAGTAGTTAGACCATACACGCTCGGGCCTTCACCCTGCGATCGCCCGACGACAACATGGAAGGGTGCTATTTGACTACAGTAACAGGTGAGACTACGCCAATTAAAGGTAAGATTAAAGTGAACTTGAAGCTTGGTGACATTATCATAGAGCACGATGTTTATATAGCAGAAATAGATGATGAATGTTGTTTGGGGCTTGATATACTATGTAGACTGGGGTGCTGTACCGCTACTCGACTTGGTGTGCTAAGGGTAGGCAGGACAGAATTGGTGGTGTCAACACTGCAGGATTTGTCCTCCCCAGTTAGTTGCCCAGTAGCATGTGAACAACCCACTATGCTACCCTCTTCTAGTGAAATCGTCATTTGAGGCATATGTCAAGGAAAGTTTGTCAGACGTTTAGGTCTAATTGAGCCAGCACAAAATATTGGTGTCCTGTCAGGTAAACTTGTTGTAGCAAGAACTTTGGTCTCTTCTAATTCTGACAGTTTTCCAGTTAGAATGATACATTTTCCGATAGTGCCATTCGGTTTGAGGAGGGGGCCATGACAGGTATTTGCCGACAGTTCACATAGGTGCATCCAAATGTTCCAGATGAATCTAGAGTAGAACAAATATAATGTATTCTACCAGATATATTGGATGAACTGCTTGAACGAACAAAAGAAAATTTTAACTGGCGATAGGAGAAAGCTGTCTCAGAATTACTTCAGAGAAATAGGGATGCTTTCTCTTAAGGACCAATTTATTTTAGAAGGACTCATATGAACAGCCACCACATTGATACAGGAGATGCCAGGCCTATTAAGCACCCACCAAGATGACTGCCACTTTCTTCGTATGAGATCGTTGATGGTATTCTGAAGAAAATGGTGTTAGATGTGGTAGAACTATCAGTTAGCCCATGGTCGTCCCCCATTATACTTGTTAAGAAAAAAGATGGCTCTCTGAGATTTCGTGTAGATTATTACTAGCTTAATAATGTGACAAAGAGATAATCTTATCTACTTCCAAGGATAGATGACTCATTAAAAAGGCCAAGCAGGTTCACACTGGTTTTCCACTTTGGACATTAAGAGTGGGTACTGGCGGTGCGAGGTGGCCCCAGAGGATCAAGAGAAGACTAATTTTTGTGTTCAAGGTAAAGGATCCTTGCAGTTCAAAGTTATTCTGTTTGGGTTATGTAACGCCCATACCGCTTTCAAATGCCTGATGGAAAAAATTTACCCATATATTAATGTCAGGTTTACCTAGATGATATAGTTCTGACAGGAAGGACATTTTAAGAGCACCTATCACAATTAGATACTGTATTCCATAAGGTGGCCAGAGCCAACTTAAAACTGGTTCCTAAGAAGTCCCATCTGTTTCAAAAGAAAATAACTTTCTTGAGACATGTATTGTCGACCCATGGGATTGAAACAGTCTCTGAAAAGACCAAAGCAATAAGAAATTCGCCGATGCCAGCTGACAAAAATGAACTGCAGAGTTTTCTGTGACTATGTGCTTATTACCATCGATTTATACCTGGGTTCGCCCCGAATGCCAAGCCACTAAATGAGCTGACTGAGGTGAAAAGGAGATTTCATTGTACCACTGAGGAAACTAAAGAAAATTCTGATATCTCCTCCAGTCATGGGTTTCACGAAAAGTGAGGGTGTATTCATTTTGGACACTGATGCTAGTGATCTAGGCATTGGAGCTGTGTTAACTCAGGTTCAAAATGGGAGGGATAGACCACTATAATACTTCAGTAAGGTATTGCATAAACCTCAGAGAAATTACTGTGTTACACACCGGGAGCTTCTGGCCATGGTGAGGGCAATTTCACACTTCTGCCCCTACTTTTATGGCAGGCATTTTAGTCTGAGAACCAACCATGCTTCATTGTGCTGACTACTAAATTTAAAGAACCCCGAAGGTCAAATAGTCCGGTGTATACAGCATCTTCAAGGTTATGACCTTAAAATACAGCATAGATCTTGACATGTTCACAGCAATGCAGATGCACTTTCTAGAAGGCCATGTGAGCCATCTTGTCGTAATTGCGAATGTCAGGAAGTAAAAAGTAGCGAATCGCTGAAGGTATGAAGGACAAGAATCTACAGTTATTTATCTTATGATGGGACACCTACCTGGAGTAATGAGTGTATTAGGAAAACCAGCTGAATGATTCCACTTTGCAGCCATTATTGAAATGGAAATAAGCTGGCTGTCGGCCAAAATGGGGAGAGATATCTAGTCCGAGCACAGCAGACAAATCATACTGAGTGCAGTGGAATTTCCTCATATGCAAGAATGGTGTACTTTACAGAATCTGGGAAAGTAATGATGGTTCTTCCAGAATGCTGGGTTCCAGATATCTTAAAAGAATTGCATAATGAGGCAGCCAGTAGGCACTTTGGTGTTAATAAGACATTTAATAGAATTATACTGAGATTCTACTGGCTTCACTATCGGGGAGGATGTTGAGAAGTGGTGCTGATTGTGCGACACCTGCACTGTGAGGAAGGGCCCAAGGGCCAGAGGACAAGGTCACCTCCAGAAATACAATGTTGGAGTCCCATTCGAAAGGATGGCAGTAGACATTCTGGGTCATTTGCCTGTCACGTAGAGAGGTAATCGGTATCTACTGGTGGCTCAATATTTTTACTAAGTAGCCTGAGTCATTTCCCTCCCGAACTAGGAAGCACATACAGTGACTGAGGCAATTATAGAAAATGTCTTTTAGAGGTTTAGGGTGCCACTATAACTCAATTCTGATTAGGAAAGAAACTTTGAAGCTTCTGTCTTCCAGAGGCGACGAAAATTCTGGGGATAAAAAAAGACTCGGACACAGCCTTACACCCTCAGTCGGATGGAATAGTTGCGAGGCTTAAAGGCAATCTTGAGCAGTACCTGTCAATCTTTGTGGTGGATAACCAAAAGGACTGGGATTCAAAAGTGTCATTCTTTCTTTTTGCTTACCGCTCAGCAGTTCATGAATCCACAAGGGTAACACCATCATGGATGCTGGTTAGAAGATAGCTACGCCTTCCCAGCGATCTGCTGTTTGGCCGACCGACAGAAGAGGAAGTTGCAGCTCCTGATTATGCCAGAGAATTATGTAACAGGTTTGTTGGCATTAATGCTTTCGCTCGACAGTACCTCAGAATAAATAGCGACAGGATGAAGACATGGTATGATAGGAGAATGTAGAGAGAGGTATTTCAAGAAGGACAACTGGTGTGGCTGCACAACCAATGGATAAAAAAAGGGTGCTGCCAGAAATTACAGAACTGTCGGGGATGTCCCCAAAGGAATCTGAAGAATATAAATTATGCGGTCTTTCTGATTTGTCGCCAAAGCTCTCGGACGAAGCCGAAGGTTGTTAACAGCGACCGACTGTCACTTTACGAAGGTGCTGACATTGCAGAGCCTGTTCGGGAGAACATACTTGAGGAGGGAGCAGTGTTACATATTATGGGTCTGCGCAGCTGTCCTTCGCCCGCCCCCGCATGCGAGAGCGAGGATGGTGGAGTGTCGTTATGAGATAACAGCGACAGGCGATCGGGCGGTATCGTATCAGTTTCAAAGCCAGGCCGACAAGATAATATTCTGCAGCACGATGCTGTGTGACCCTGGTTGCGGTGTTTTTCCTCGTTAATCGAAGAATGCCCAGGATTACTGACATAGGCTCTCGGTGTGGCTCGTCGTTTGTTGAACCTTCCTGATGGCTGAAAGGATGACGGGCGGAATTCCGAGCGAGCAGCATTATCAGCTGTCGGAAAATGAAGGTGGTGACTGCGAGTGTTAACTTTTTTTAAGGTGTGGTTGGAGCCTAGACTATTGGATCAAGTGCTTAAGTAAAAGACATAACAAATGGAGACACATAGACTGAACACGTGCTAATAATGGGTATGAGTTAACTGACTGTAATCAAGAGAGTCATTAATAAGGACATTAATAAAAGTTTAAATAAATATTCAAAAGTGCGCGCACTGTTACATAGAAAGAGTAAAAGTGGAACCAACTAATTGATGTGCATAGTAGCAGAGCGAATTAATTAGAGATCAAATTTAGTCTTTCTTATTTATTTTATTACTAAGACCTCCATCCCTTACGAACTCAGATACGCTCCTCAAGCATCATCCCTCACATGTATCAATTTGGTGGTTTTAAATGGAATAACTATCTATCATTCGATTTACAGCTTTGGATGAAATATATATAGAAATATGAAGGGTGATTCTCAACATGGTTATATATTAGAAGTAGATCTAGAATATCCTCAACAATTCCATGATTTCCATAATAAAGATTTATCATTTAGTTTTGTAAGTATGATAATATCAGGGATAATTTAATCGAATTTTCTAACAACGTTAAACAATACAAATAAATGTGTAATACATAACTACACTTTAAACCAATGTTAATCGAATGGATTAATTTCAACAAAAATGCATCGAATTCTCAAGTCTAATCAATCTGTTCGGTTAAATAAATATATTGATTTGAATACACAGTTGAAAACAAAGGCAACAAACAATTTCGAGATATATTTCTATAAATTAATAAATAATTCTCTATTTGGTAAAAAAAATAAAATGTAAAACATAAAACCTAACATATTTTCATTTTTAATGAAATGTAGAATTTTAAAATTTAATTGCTTAACCAAATGTTTAATGAAGAACAATATTAAATAAAATTTCAGTAAGTATTCATATTGTTATGTTTATCCGATTTGGTTAAGCTTTAGTTTCACCAAATAACGAATCACTAACATACAATATTGTTCAAGTGCAGAATATAGTGTATATTGTTTCAATAACAATACACAAATCACTTACAGCTACATGTGAGGGACGTGACTAAAATACACTTAAATAGGGGGGCTATACTATTTCTCTCTACGCCAGAAATTGCCATCTGACTTACCACTGTTAAAAAACCCTTGGAACCGATTCGATCAGACTCGCTCCGCCGGCAAGATCACACGTCGGCGGAGTTCATCGTCCCCCAGCGGCTGCGCCTCAGCAGCCAACATCCGCAGCAGTCCTTACAGATGCGTTCAATGACGGTCCTTCCATGGCGGGGACTTGATTTCACGCCACCTTGGTTGCCGCGAATCGCAGTGGTATTATAATGACCTTTGCTGTCCCTTTCAGTTATTAATCCTTCTGTAGAGTCGTGGTTATTTCTGGGTAGGCGAAGCCTTAGTATTTACAGTATAAAATCCCCCTTACATGATAATTTTGTCTTTTTAGCAATTTGACATTTGAAATTCTACATATTGTATTTGTAATTATTAACCATTCTATACATAACATAATCTGATCGTATGCTTATATGAATATTACATAATTACTTACATATTTACATTTCGTTTTTATGACTTTTTAACTTTTATTGGAAATATTACCAATTTACTTTACATCAAGTAATTGTTTATTGCTGTGACCTGTCCTGAGGATGGATCAGGCCACGCACTAACAGGGGTGATAAGGATAGCTCAAAGGAGAAACACTAAATTATCAAACACTACTTTTATTTAATGTTAATATTACAACTATGTCTCAAGTAGGCGTGTTAATCAAATATAAGTGTTAATCAAATATAACAAGTATTCGGATATACGAATCTGGAACTCGACAATGAATATGGATTATCCTTCAACAGGCGCTGATGCCTTTGCTGTCGTACAAATTGCGCTAAGCTATCAAGGCAAATCTGTGCTCTTAGAGAGCTTACTAGCCTTCGCAAGTCCCGTGCCTATCGCGCCTTTAGTCGCCCAACCAGGGAATGGATAATTACCCTCTGGCAGTCGAAGTTTCGTGGCAGCTCTCTTGATGGCTGGCTCGTTGGCGTCGAAGGTGGACTCACGGGATGTGGTCCTCGTCTTGTAGTCCTCGGGTAGAACCTCCGGCGGCAGTTGGCAAGATGGCGCCCAGAGCTGACATTGCTCTGAGCTTATATAGTATGTATTATTTAAAACAATGGCTCAGCTGGCCGAGGTCGCTCCTCGCCTTTCCTCAGCGCAATGCTGAGTAATCCTCGCAGGAGCCAGCCACAGCATTATGTACATTCCCCCTTACTGTCTTTGTTATTACCCTTTTTGCTAAATGCTCGCTAGTTCCTGTAACTCTGTAAGGATATTTATTTTCGTCGTCTTGTACTTTGTTGTTTCTACTTCTGTACTAGATTGGTCTGAATTCTCTTTGAATGATCACTACCGAGGCAGGTTTTTGATGTTTCTGCCTGTCAAATTTTTTACTTCTCCTTTGATGGCCCTGATGTGTATTTATTCGTTTTTGTGAGATTTCTTTTTGATTATACTGACAGTTATTTTAGAAGGTATGTGTTTCTGTGGCATCCTGGTACGACATTGTTAACTTACTTAGTTCCTCTTTAATTGTTTGAATTTCAGAGGGAAGTCTTTGGTTTTCAGCCTGCAGCACACTTTTCCCTAGACATTCGATTTAATGCTTTAAGCCTAGTTCTACTCTTTGCCAGTTGTTGAGTAGCTGTTCTAATGTGTTATTTTGCATACCTACGATTTTGTCTGCATAGCTTGGCAACTATGATTTACATATGCGTCAGAAAATTCAGTGTCTTAAACATGTGGATTACATATGTGCTTGTATTATAACAAATCTTCTATGTGTGACTGGTAACTTTCCCTTAATTTCTGTATTTTGTTGTACAATCGCTCTCTAAATTTTTCTCTCTTATCCACTGCATCTAATGCCTTTCTTATACTAGTTTCTATAGATTGCCACATTGGAACATGGCCTACGTTACTTGCAAGTGTATTTTCGTAGATGTGTTTTACTGTTCCCTGCAAGTATAATGTAATTTGTCTATGCCTCTTTTGTTCGTTCCATTTGTTAAGCTCACTAGCTGTTTTAATGTATCAAAAATGCTTCTACGTCCTCCTTAGTGGTACCTGAAAATTGAGGAAAGTTTACAGGATCTGGAAAAACTACCTCGTCTTGGTGTACGTCCACCATTTTAGTTTGTTGCTCTAATTGGATATTTTCCTATTCCTGAGGTGTGCCTATATTGTAGTACTCATTCACTATTAAATTGCTTTGACCAGCATTAACTTGAACTGGTGTTTCGTAATATTGCACTGACTTCGCATTAACAGACTTATGGTCTTGTAGATTATCTGTGTTAGTTAAACCTTTCTCTATAAATTTTTTTAAGTGACCCCTTGTTACGTTGGTAGATTGGGTGTTTAACTCTGTCACAAGTTTAAGGTTATCCTGTAATAATTCATCTGCCTTTTGTATCATTGACTGAAGTCTATCTGCCTAATCAAAACATTAGAAAATGGTAATTTATTACCATATAATATTAAAGCTATAGTGGCTGAGCCTTGTAAATGTGAAAAAACGAATTTGATGATTAATTTTGTTTTCAATACTGGTTGGCTAAATATTAATAAATAATATGTCTGTTCAAAGAGTTTAAATAAACCAAAAGGTGTTCGGCTAATATATGATTTTTACATTATATATATGTATATATAAAGAAAACATGGGGTACTTCTTTTAAATCTCACCAAGATGATTGATTTAGATGAATGAGAAGTTAATTATTTGGTTATATTCAATTATGATATATTAGATAATCAATATATTATTCGTGAATACTTTACTAAGTAAAGAAAAAAATATCGATTGTTGTTATTTAGACCAAACTTATTTGAGAGTTCCAAAGTAGTTAGTAACAGATAATACAAATATTTGGTGTATATTCAGACAATACAAAACCTATTTGAAACATCTTTACAGTTATTTTATTGGTGGAGATATGTCGTATGATAAATTTGGAGAAATTTGTGCTGAATATTTGAAAAAATATTTTGAATTTATTTATTTATATATGAGTAAAAAAAGTTATGGTAAATATATAAAACAGATGAAATATTTTATAACCGTTTATTGATGAACATTGAACATTGAATGATGAATGATAACTCTAAAAATAAATTTTAAATAGTATTTTTTTCCATTCCCGTTTTAAAGGGGCTACAGGATAGCCACTTAATACTATCGAAAATAATTTTTATCGTCATCAAAATGTAATATTAGTGCTTTTTTAGTACATCTAAATTTTCTTTCAAATTCTTTTTCGATTTACGAAAATCCAGAGTCCAGTCTTCCCCAAACACTGAATAAATGTAGTTATAATTTGTACATTTTTCGGTCCCTCAGTTTCACGTGGACCCAATCGTTCAATTTATTTGATATAATGAAATTACTTTTTAACCTCATTTGGAAAGTGGGGTTTATATGTTCATTTTATAATCTTATATTCTTTATAAAGGTTCATTAATAATTTGTATCAGGATAAAATATGAACAAGTATTTCACCATTAAATTTTTATTTATTTATTTTTTTGTTAGATGAGTGAATTAGTTTATGTCGATAATATCATTCTTTAAAATATGTTCTTCATGGAGCAAAAATAAAATATATTGTGTTATAAATTATTTAAAATCATGTTGGTTTTTAAAAACTGAGAATAAAAATTGATTATTGAAAATTGATAACCCAACATATATAGAAACTTTAAAAATTTATTAAGATCGAAATATTTGTCAAATAACTTATTCATTAGATGCTGAAACAATGAGATTAATTAATAAACCAAGATGTGGTTAAAATATAAACTCTTATATCTCTATTAGTATTATAGGAAATGGTATATAAATATTAAGCAATAATATGGTCATTAAATTACAAACAAAATTTTCAAAGTATGGGAAAACATATATATGTAAAATGTATTCATGATAGTAATAATCCAGATATGTGTTCACAGATATAAAAACACAACTATGTGTCCACATAATTTGAAGGATAAAATATTAGGGCATGCTTATTTTCAAACATAATCAAGTAAACTAATTGAAACTCATATAAGTAAAATTCAACCAATATATATTAAAGACATCCTAACACCAGATGATAAAATAAGTTTGTTAAAAGTTTTGATTCACGAAATTGGTCATTATATTTTATATTTATATCAAACATATTATATATAATATATTAATAACATTTATTTATTTATTTTGAGGCTTTATGTGCCACGCAAATGTTTAAACCATTAACAGACTGACACACACGAACAAACATACAAAATAATACATAAATTGACAAATACATATAAATAAATGGACAAATACACATAAACAAACACAAGTTAATTAAATACAAAATACATGAAACATACAAAATATAATATAACATATTAACAAACAAACAGTGATTGGGCAAATACACAGAGATTCAACACAACTATGCTACAAATTACGTAAAGTAATAAAATTATTGAGGAAACCCAATGAGAATTAATAACCCAATAAAAGTTAGAGCTTTATCTATTATGATGCTCAAATAAGTCTTACAGATGTAACTTTCTTTCCCATAAAAGGATCAAAATCAAAATTCAATTTGTTTTAATTTAGAACACACATTTTGACTATATAATTGTTATTATTTAGAATACAAAATTATTCAAAATTCTATGATTATAATTCAGAATCTCTAAAAAAAAACACCAAGTTATTAACAACAGGGCATAATAAGTACAAAATAAAAGCATTTATTAAAAGTAATGCATGTGTCACAATCCTGTCACATTTTCGGAGTCGGGTTTTATAATTCTTTCAGCTCCATGTTATAATTAAAATCTAAATTATTTTGTGAGAATCTGCAAAGAATTGTTTTAAAAATATTTCTTTGTAAATTTCCCAGTCTCCTCGAATCTGTGGTAGTAAAAGAATTTCAAATGACTGAACAGTAATCCAATTTATACCGTACTAAATAATAATATAAACACAGTAATGAGTCAGGTGCAGAAGCCAAGTAAGTAATAAATTTAATTAAACTTAGAGTATCATAGAATGGAAAAATAATTTATAATCAAGTATCACACCAATATCACGAATATAATCAGCTCTGTTAAAAGCATGATTATCAGCCACTAATTTATACACAATTGGATGATTTTCCCTAATAAATGTAAAACAAACTTAACTTAGTGACATTTAGATTGCAGGACCATTCAAACACAGCAGAAATGTCTTCTTACAACTGAACACAATCAGTCAACACTTTAATATTTTGATAAATTTCACATCAGCATAAAAAAGTAATCGAGAATTATTTATGAAACTAATAAAACATTTATACTATATTAAATAAAAGTGGTGATAGTGTACATCCTTGTGGGACACCGGAGCATATACTTAAATGAGATGAAAGTGAACTTTCTATACTCAATACAAACTTCCTTTCAGAAAAATAACTTAAAGACCAATTTACATGATTGTCATATACACATATTATTGTAATTTTTTTCAATATAACTGAGTCTTGACAGTACCAAATTCTTTATGTAAACCAAAATATATTACATCAATATGATTTCTTGATGTTATATCTCCAAATAAATCGTTAACAAATTTAAATAAATAAGTAGCAGTTGTTTTACCAATTTGAGAACCATGCTGACATTATGATATTATAATTGTTGTGTAAAAGTTAATATTTCATGTGAATTACCTTCTCAAAAGCCTTTGGAAAACAACTTAATAACGATATTGGTCTATAATAATGATTAACAACGTGTTTATTTCCTTTCTCAAAAATAGGAACAACAATTGCTTTTTTCCACAAACATGGATAGATACCACATAATTTACTAAAATTAAAAATATGAGTTAAAAGTCGAATGAATTTATTAGCACGTCCTTTGTTGGGAATTTTATCAATACCTGTAGCCTTACTCTTTTTTGAGTCTTTTTATAGCTCATAAAATCAAGCCTTGAATAATTATCGGCGTTTGACTTGCAAATTACTACCATAACTACTACATTGAGAATTGACGCTGTCAGTTTATTCAACATACACTTCAGCGAAATGTTTACCAAAGATGTTAGCAAGAGATTCAGTATCTTAAACCATCGGACTGTCAGATAATAATATTTTCTCTCTGTAACCATTGTTCATAATTTTTACATATTTCCTATAATAAATAGATTACTTTTCAATTTGACTTTGATAATAGCGTGCCATTTTTCTTATCTGAATTATTATTTTTTCTATATTTCCTGTAAGCAGATAAATAAAAGAAATTGTATTCAGTTTTATTTATTTTATATAACCTAAATAGATGTTCTTTAATTTTTAGAAGTCTAATTGGAGTTTTTAAAAAAATATACCAGATATTTCCTATTTGAAATCCTTACCTTAGGGATAAATTGGTTAAGTAAAATTTGATAATTGCTTGTCAGGTATTGGTTGACATATTGCATATTTATAAAGGACTCCAATGAAAGGCATTTAATTTTAAAAATAATGATAAGTAATCTCCTTTTTGATAGTTCCTGTTATAATACGAATTATTAATTATTTTTTTAATAATTTTCAGAGTGTAGCAGGATGATACTAGTCTTGCTGTACAATAAGATCCACAGACTTTTAACCTTTATCTAAATATTAATTTAAAAAACACTAAGTCAAGTTATTCTGGATATGGCTGAGTGAAATTAAACTGCTCCAAATTGAGAAAATTCCTTTTCCCATAAAGATCTGCCATTTTTGTTTAATATAGTAATGAACAAATAATCATTAAAGTCAATGATAGATAGATGATCAAGAAAATATATTTCCGATTAAAATTATTTTTGGATTATTACCAGGAATTTCAACCCAAACAGCCTCAATGTTATCTTTCATAAAATCAAATTTTTGTACAGTGTGAGGGTAATTAAATGAATCAACTGATTTAAGAACACCGATTCCTCTAGCGAAGTTGGTGATAGTAGAATCATGAACTTTATGAAATATGTAATAATTTTCTGTAAAATATTGACATTCAACACAATTACTATTAAACCAGGTTTCAGTTAAACCAATGGCTGAATAATATACACGATTAATGCTGTAAGAAAATAAAGCAATTTCCTTTACCAAAAAATATGTTATGTCGAATTAGATTAATGTAGTTTTCGAAGTAAACAATCAGGATAAATAAATAAAAAATGTTTACAATTTCCAAAGAATTTGACATATGGTTTTAGATATAGAAATGGTTTATTATATTTTTCAGAGTGATAAATATTATGAATTTAATCAATTTGCTTACTGGTAAAATACATGTAATCTTTATTCGGTATGAAATTTTATACTTATTTAATGAAATTGCTATTAAAATAAAAGTTATACTTATTTTAAAAAAAAAAACTCTCTTGTGTACAATAATATGAAAGCTCTGTTTATTTTAGATGAAAATATTACTCCATGGTTGAAAGCTAAAGATGTGCATAAAATTTTATAATATGGAAACTCAAGAGTGCTTTAGGGGAACATGTAGATATTGGTGATAAGACAAACCATATTAATTAAAAGAGGTCGTAAAACACTAACACGCTAATACTGACTTACAAAATATGTTTATTGCAGAATATAGTCTCTATGACTTAATTGTGTGATCGAAATTGCAAGCTGCCTAAGAATTTAGAAAATGGGTAACAGGCGAGGTTTTACCATCAATAAGCAAATGGTCAATATAAACAAACAAGTACATACATAATAACTAAGCATTTATACAAACAAGTTGTAGATAAAGATGTAACTATCAGTAGTCCTGAAAAATACAACGAAATGATGCTTGATGATTTAGAAAGAATGGTGCTTGAACACGAGAATACAACTGATGGCATGGGACAAACATTGTTCCTCAAACTCAAAATCCTAACCTAAGACCATGTTTTATACACTTGAAAATTATTTGAAATTTTTTTTTTTTTGTTATATTTATGTTTTTACAAGTCAAAGAAAAAGAGTGAATGCACAATTTTAATACGAGATATACATACAAATTGTGAAGAAATTTTACGTTTTGAATATGAGCAAAATCCAATAAATTTGTATCAGTGAACGAAATAAAAAACATTAAATATTAGACATCATTGAAATTATTTTAGAATAAATAACAATACATAAGAATATTCCTTAGGTAGAATGAAAAATCTTCACAAAGAAAGGAGAGCTTAAATTTTTATGTAACTTTTTATCCAACTTTTATACGACTTATCAAACCTAAGCATTAAAAAAAAAATTCATCTTTCTTTTTGAGAACATTATCAACTAAAATTGATCAGGATAGTTGGTTTTCACAATTTCAAATTCATTAAAATTCCCTTGTTTTACTTCACTGTTCTTATCTTTCAATATATATGTTGGAACATTATAATTTAAATATCTATTGTAAATGTATTACCGGGTTTGTTAACCAATATTCAGTAAATTCAGTCGTTCAGATAGAACAAATTAGATTATTTATTCATTGAGATACTTATTTCATTTTATTAGAAACAATAATAAAATATATCTCAAAGGTGGTTATAAGATAACATTTTCTCAAAATTCATCCAATAACTCTTTATATGTATATGAAACTAAAAATCCGATGGAACTCTTGATAAAAATATTGTGCTGAACAAGAGAGAATTTTATTCTCATATTAGAGATTAGTGATCAGTAGATTAATAATGCCGTTTCTGGGACAATGAATTGGGGATTTGAAAGCGGAGCTGGCCAGCTGCCATGTTGTG
This sequence comes from Dryococelus australis, assembly GCA_029891345.1. Lineage (NCBI taxonomy): Eukaryota > Metazoa > Arthropoda > Insecta > Phasmatodea > Phasmatidae > Dryococelus > Dryococelus australis. Next base: position 58,208,343 of record CM056998.1, on the reverse strand, counting down.
AGTCACCATCAACCATCTTGAAATTTCCGGTTCTTCCTTTTCCCCTAAAAATTTCTCGTTTTCCCTGAAAATCGACAGAACTTCCCAAAAAAATTTTCTTTTTCGATTTGCAGAAAAAGACCCCTTTAAATTTCCCACTTTTTCCCAGAGCAGGTGACCGGAATTCGTGACCCAGGGTCAGGGCAACTGGGACTCGTGGTATTTTACCCCAAAAATCCAGACAAACAAAAAATACGAAATAACCAAAAAAAAATCAAAAAAATTCAGAAAATATCTTCAAATTTTAACGGAAATGTATTACTAGAAATTACTAAAAAATTATTAAAGAATTATTTTAAAATTACTTACATTTCCGGCCGTCACCCCTCATCCATACGCATTCTGCCATCTTGGTAGGCGATCGCCATCTTGGTAGGCCACAACCACTTTGGTAGATATCACCTATCTGCCATATTGGAAGCCAGTGACCCTTGGCCTTGAGATTTGACCACAGTGATCTTGAATGGCCTTGAAAACAAACTCGCGTAAAAATCTCTAAAATCCAACAAGCATATTACATTACATACTACTACTATCATATCGGATGCGAGTGGAATTGACCTTTACCCCATGACCTTGAATGACATTGGAAACAAAAACTTTAGAAAAATCCATTAAAGCCAGCAATCATATTACATTACAGAATACTACCGCCATATTGGATGCAGCTAACCTTGACCTTGACAGATGCCACCACAGTTCACAATTTGTCACTTCAGCCATATTATTAAATCCAGACTGTGCACACCTACAGACAACACAAGAATGTTATATCACATTATGCTTTTAATTATCTCCAACAGGAGGAGATACGGTGCTTCGAATCGAGGTGGAGTGGAAACACCTTACCTTTCAACAGCTCATGCCAGGAGTTTAGCCGACATGAGCCAATTTAATGGAGCCGAGGCCTCTCCAACCTCTACTAACTCGCTTAGTGAACGGGTCCTCTTCACGGCTGATCAGACCAGCGTCCCTTCGTTAGTTAGTATCAACCCTTCGAAACTACCATCGACTCCCCAGTCCAACGCAAAGCGCCCAGCAGCCGAAGCTACCAAAATGGCCGGTGGCAGCCCTCCAGGCAAATACACGCCTCCAAGACTCCTCCTCCAAGCATTAGGGTGTCAACCAGTGCTACCCAGAGTCCGACCCACGATCAGCATGGCCATGCTTATCCTTGACCCCATGACCTTGAATGACATTGAAAACAAAACCCCTCAAGAAAAAATTCATTGAAGTCGACAAGCATACTATGTTAATGACTACTATTGGATGCAGGTAACCTTCACCTTGACCATGTGACCTTGAATGACCTCGAAACCAAAACTCAAGGAAAAATTCATAACAAATTTTAAAGATTTTGAAAAAAATCCTAAAAATGTATAAAAAATGAGATGGTAAAAGTTGTTAAAATTTCTTCTTCTTCTTCAGCTAGGGTGTTCTAGGGACCACGAACCAATTGCAATGCTTCGTCCTTTGCTGTTGTTTCTTCTTCCTCCAGTACTCCTTCATCTTCATTTTCTCGCTATGTATTTTTTTCGTCTCCTCGGAACATTTCGAGCGTTTTCTTTTCCTTCCTGCCTTGGAATCCTTCCATTTTTAACACTTTGTTCTTAAAATTTTCTCTCTTTGTTGCTTTTTCTTCTCTTATAGTGTTTCCTTCAAAATCTTTCTTAAACTACTAAATCCAGGTTGTTGTTGACTTGTTCCAAACAAATTTGAAGATCCGTTTAGTTAATCTGTTGCCATCCATATTATAAAAAAAAAAAAAAAAACTGACATATACCGAAGGACCCCCCAGCACTACGTCCAGCAGACGACTAACTCCATCACCCCCACACATAATGTATAGGCTTCTACCATATGCCACAATCTTGGTTTTTTCGTCCATCACTGGAGGCTGCCATCTTGAAATTCTTATGTTTTCATTACCTAGGTGATGATAATATATTAATTCTCCCACCCAGTAACAGCCATATGTGATTATGTATTTTTAAGTACAGTGACATGGACCGCGTCTCCCCAGCCTTTAGCCCATTCACCACGCCGCCATCTGACAGCCACCTCAACCATTCTGTACCACGTGGGGGCGTTGTAGCCTAAGCCACCATCCCGCGTGTGTACACAAGTATGTATAGTGCAGTGTAGCATAGTACCAAGTGTGTGTTCATTTGATTTCGAGAGCAAATATTTTATGATTATAAAATTCAGTGTAAAATTCATCACGTGTAGCTATCGCCCATTCGATACATTGCACGTATCATTGTTTTGATTCTACAGTGTTTATGTTTTCATCGTGGTGTGTCCGACCTCGTGGCCGGTAGTTTTAGAAATTCAATAAAGTTTATTGTGTGTGTATTTAAGAGTTACAATTAGTTACAAGATGTTTTGCCATTAATTTTATGTGTATGAGATATACTGGTTGAAAATGGGAAGATTCCCAGCCTTTATTAACCTCCCAAATGGACCACTGGCACCCATCCCCGGAACTCTACTGAACTCTTAAAGTGAGGTTAGATTTCCACGAGTGCAAAGTGGTTGAATGGAGTTTTATTTTTGGTAATATTTTACAAGTAACTTTTTGGATTATTATGAAAGGGTGTTTTTATGTTCCATCCCATCAGCCTTACGGCTAGTCACTTAAATTCATTATTCACTGTAATATAAATCCTGCGGCAAGTCACGTGACATGTTGGCGGCAGTTGCAGCCAATGAGAGGGCCTCGCGCCTAAGCGTATTCAGTCTGGTATTCGGCTCGACGTGATGTGGCTGCCGTGTCGCGGGGCTCCGGGCGATTCAACCTTGTGTCACTAATCATATTTTAATTTCTGCTTGTTAATGTAATATTACCGGAACAGTTTTCGTTTTTGCTCGTCCAGAGTCAGCGCCGCCTCACAGCCCGGCCACATTGTACACGGCCGGGATGATTTCACTACCGAAGTTCATGTATGCCTACAGCCTTTTGTGAAGTTTTAGAGATCGCCTGGCTGTAATGGCGAACCTTAAATGTCAGTGGTCTGAAAAGAGAAATCATGTTAAATAAGTCACATACTGTATACCGGCATGCTTATTTAATACAGCCGTGTCTCAGCTGCATATGGTAACCTTCTAACCTTAAAATGACGGCGTAAGTAATAATGGCATTGGGAGGCCTGAACAGCCCACTTAAGTTTGTGTATTGGTGTCTGGGGGGTGCCAAAAGCCACCACTAGACTAGGAACCACTGGATATAGTACATATTGGGAGTAAGAATGGTAACAATTGGGTTGCCCCTTCAAGTCTACTGGCGTAAGGACTATCAAGGAGGCCACATGAGCCGTCTGCCATCACGAGCCCAACCTGTTATTGTGCTCCCTAGCACTGGCGCCCATTCCTGGAACTCTATTGAATGCTTTAATTTTTCCTATAACCTTCCCCTGGAGTCATACAGCTCGCAAAGGGCTGGCCCTTCCGTGTGGCTTTTCTTTCAACAGTTTACTTCACGTCAAGTCATTTCTTCGCACGACAGATGGCTTGCCGTTCCGTGTGGCTTCCACCTTCCACCAAGATCGTCACGACATCAGCGGACAAGTTATCGACGCTTTCGTATTATTTCAGTGTATTTCCACAGTATTTCCATGGATTCCCAGCAAACACAACCTGTCGGCAAAGTGTCGGCAAATTGTCAGCCCAATACCTGTACTGTTGACAACTGTCGTTTCAATGCCAGAAGATAGCCAGCCATCTGACAATGGTGTGACGTCATTCTTGAGACAGTATGTTTGCCGTTAGAAAAAAGACGACTACCCACTGTATTATTTTGGATAACAGATGGATATCACCGAAATTATGTCTGCATGATACCTCACAGTCAACATGTCGCCAATAGCAAAAATTATATTCTGGCCCGATCTGTTATAGCATCTTTGTTTTTTTCGGTAAGTTGGCCGTCATCTTATTTATTCCGACCCGCTAACGTTTTCGAGACATGACTCTTTACCACAATAAAGATACAAATATGATCCCGCTGCAGACCTGGCTTTGTAACGCTATCCATCCGTCGCAGGACCGGCATCTTGTCGCCATCCAGCCGCCGCAGGCCTGGCGTCTTGCCGCTATCCAGCTGCCGCAGGCCCAGCATCTTGCCACTATCCAGCCGCCGCAGGCCCGGTATCTTGCCGCTATCCAGCAGCTGCAGATTCCGAAACTTGTCGGATAGCTTTTACCAGCTCGATACTGGCCCTTATTTTTCGTCTATGTTGGGCCGGAATACATTTTGTATCTCGCCATTGGCGGTATGGGGAATTTTTGACACTGTCGGCAAACAGTCAGTTGTCAGTCCAAATTTCCATCGGGCCGCTTCTGGCATAAGACAGTGGGCCGGCATCATCTGGCCAGAGTTTATCGGCTATCTTTAACCGGCCTGATTCCGGCCCATACTTTTTGTGTTTGTTGAGTTTTCTTGTTACTGTTTCTGTTATTACATCTTGTGCGCCGCCTGAGACCACACATGCACACATGCCCACATGTTTCCTGTCTTTTTGAGTAGTGGCCCACCATTTCCCGCTACTAGCGGCAATATCTCGTGTACTAATTCAAGCTGGGGCCATAACTTCAAGAAGTAACAACGGGAGAACCAACAGAGAATTACCACGTGCCATTTCATGCCAAATGGCAGTTTCCTGCGGGGAAAAGCAAGTCGGCCATTTTGAATCTTTACCAGTGACATCAGGTGACATCCACCATCTTGACACCGGCTGAGGGTAAGTGCGCCACCTGCCGCCCCCTCCTACGGCTCCACATCGGGTCAGCAGTAACCACCCCTCCTGTGCCGCGCCGCGGGCCTAGTGACCACGTGTCCTGTTAAAGACGTCAACATGGAGCCTTCGCTTCAACCGCGCCGCGATTCCTACTGCGAATACGTGGATTGGCAAACGTCTTATGGCAAACCACCAACATTATGTCACCAGTATTTGAGACCAGCTCCGAAATAAGACCCATTTTCGCTAACTCACCTCCAAGGAAAAATGTGTGTATGCGGTGACGTGACGGCAATTCGTCAGCTGCGGGAACAACTGGAGCTAATTAATGCAGAACTTTTTGAAGGAGCTTGGTCGCGGACTATCTCAGGACAGCCCGGCGACGTGTGTGCTCAGTGTCTGAAGCCAACACAAGCTAACGGTTTTTTTTTTGAGCCCGGTATGCGCACCGAGTCTGTGCGCATGCGCAGGACAACGGATCTCATCTTCACCACCTTCCCGTTTTCACTCGATTTTGCGGAAATTTGCCAATGTCGAAACTTGTGATGGACTGGGAACTGCTAATCTGGCATGCCACTGGTGCTGGAGGTTGTACCACGATTACTATATTTCGCCAAGGGAATGTTCGGTGCTGCACGACATATGGCGCATCGAGTGTTTATGCTGCCAACCGGCCATGCCCTTCATGAATCCTCAGGTAATAACCTATGCCAAAACTGGCTGCAATGCAGAAGTTGCAGATACCAGCCACCGCCAATCTCAACACGGAACTTTACCGCAACGTGCACCAAATTCTTCCTACGACCGTCCTGGAGTTGTCACGCCCACTGGCGTGTTCTACCCTACTGTTAAAACAGGCTCCCATTCCGGAGACCGATGACAACCGGATGACATCTACAACAGCCGCGAGATACCGGCCAACAGCTATTCTGGCAGTTTTCACTACACCGGCCCGTTTTCAACAACTTCCACATTATGACGGCTCCGCCAGCGAAGACCCGATGGCTTTTCTGAAGGCTTGTGAGAGCAGGCTCAGCAGATACGGCGCCGACCCAGAGGACTGGTCATCTTGCATCGGGGAGCGCCTGGGAGGAGATACAAAGTCATGGTGGCAAGGAGTTGACCACTATGGGATGACATGGCATTAGTTTAGCAGCATGTGTGCGTATCGTTTTGCTAATATGTTCACATCCCTCCGTGCCTGGAGCAAGATTATCCTGGAGGAGCACTGCGAGGAATCGCTATACAAATTTGCAACAAAGAATATCAGCTTGGTACGAATGTATAATCCGGAACTCGAATGAAAGGACATTTTAGAAGTGGTTCCAAGTACTGCGCGACTTGAATACCGAGCCGCCCTTGCCCTGGTAATCCATTCGTCGGAACGGGACTTTGTACAGACAGTGATGTCATCACTTGATGCCAGCATTCAAGCCCAGCTGTATCGCGAACAACTGCACCGGGAGGACGCACAAATCCGAGCCCGGATACAACCAGGTGAAGAAGCCGCGCCTATGCCTAGCATGTAGAGAGCAACAAACCATGCCTCTGCGGAGCAGGCAGTGAACACAACCAGCAACAATTTTCACAATCCCCCCGTTCTCCTAACGGTAGCCGGCACCCTGCACTCCCGTACAGATGATGTACAGGAGAACATTAGGACAATGACGGTCCACAACGAGCGGGCCAACAACGTGCGCTGCGGAATGATATGTACCAGGGAAATGTGCGAACGGGGTAAAGCTGTAGGATGCCGCTTGCCCCTGTAAAGTTGATGACAACACTGACTCGACTCAGTTACAAACTTTCATTAGCCAAATTATCAGTACACTACACAATTTCATCCAGATAGCTGTGGAAATTAATGGGCAGCAGTGCCGTGCTTTGATTGACACCGCCGCATCACACAACTTCGTTAAATCAAAATTTGCAGGAAACCATGAAATCAAACAGGTTCAACAGGTAATTCATCTAGCCACATTACAGAATAATGGACAAATTCAGGGAGAAGTGAACGTAATCGTCAGAATAAGAGACACTGAGACGTCAGCCACAGTATTCATCACCGACGACATTCGCGAAGACGCCACCTTGGGGTAGCCTTGGCTCATCGAACAGAAGGCTGTGGTGGAACAAGCGGCTCGCCGCATCCTCTTCGGGCAGAAAGAGAGGAGGACCGTCTATAACTTGGACCCGTACCCGGTGGAACAAGCCCCGGCAGTAATACTGGATGAGCTGGACCGTTCCGTTCCCCCAAGAGTATCGTGAAGCTATGCAACGTATGTCAGATGAGCTCTGTGACGTCTTCACTGTGGTAGACCCGCTGCGCCCCACAATGGCGGACAAACATCGGATACTCCTTACCGACGAGACCCCTTTTTTTGACAGTCCGAGACTGGATTATTCACACCAGTGAAGAATTATTCATAAGCAAATTAAGGAGATCGTGGACGAGGGGGTGATCGAGCCTCCGGAAAGCCGTTTCAATTCGGCGACACTCGCCCCGAAAAAATACGCAACATGACGCTTCTGCGTAGTATTCCGTAAGTTGAGTCAGGTTACACAGAGAGCTCCCCCCCCCCCTTGCCATATATCCACATCAAGGTCGCCCTCAACACCTTGGGACAGGCGAAGGTCTTATCCACCATCGACTTAAGGAGCGGCTACTGGCAGGTGCCGGTGCACCCAACAGTCCACCACAAGACGGCATTCACCGTCCCTGACGGCTGCGGCCTACAATTTTTTGCGATGCCGTTCGGGCTAAAGTCCCTCCCCCCCCCCCCCCCCCCCTGGCGATCCAGATCATGATGGTTCGTGTCCTTGACGGTTTCATAGGGGAATTCGCTCTGGCCTATTTGGATGACATCATCATCTGGTCCCGCTTGTGGAAGGAGCACCTTTACCACATGTCACTAGTCATAGCAGGAATGGCCATTAACGGACTTACATACGCGAACAAGAAGTGTTACCTTGGGAAAAAGTGATCTCTAGTTCCAAGGGTGCATCGTCGACGAGAAATGGAGCCGCCCAAACCCGGAACAACTCCAGCTGATCGAAGACAACGCTATCCCCACGACCATTAAATAACTGTGAAAGTTCTTTGGTTTGATCAACTGACTGAGGGCGTACATAAGCGAGTTCGCTATTGTTACCGCCCCGCTCTCGGAACTGATGTACCCTAGCATTCGGTACAAATGGTAGGCTGAACACCAAGCCAGTTTTGACGAGGTGAAGCTCCGCTTCCGGGGGTGCCTGTCCCTGGCCAGGTACTATCCGGCCCGGCATCTTTACGTACAGACTGACGCCAGTGAGAAGGGACTGGGAGTCGTTACGTTTCAGCTGGCCGACGATGGGAGTAAGTGCATTATCGACTTTGGTAGCGCCAAATTCGGTCCGGTGGAAAGGGAATATGATGTCAGTGAGATGGAGTGCCTTGCCGTGGCGTGGGGATTTAAAAAAAAAAAAGTATCGTCCGCTACTGGAAGACAAACGGTTTACCCTACGCACGGACAATCGCTGCTTGTTATGGTTACACGCAATGAAAGCTGACCGAGGCAAGTTAACCCGCTGGGCACTACTGCTTCAGACTTACAATTTTGAGGTACAGCACGTCGTTGGAGTCGAGAATCAGCTCGCCGACTACATATCCCTTTCGCCGGGCGAGGAGACAGCACATGACGAGGACGAGTGGGATTGAATTATCCCCCCCCCCCCCCTTCCCCGAGATGTCGAGCCTGGCAGCTGTGCAGTGTGCAAATATTATGGCGCTACTAACTGCCTTGACCTTGACTGCCCTGCGCAACGTGGTACAGAGAGAACAACAAGAACGCCGACTTGCAAGTAAGCGGAGAGAAGAATGTGCACGGCAAACAGTGGAAAACTGGCGGGTTGTGAATGAATGTTTCGAGTCGCGGCAAAACGTAAACAGTGACGCGTGGCGTGTGTTTGTGCCGGCCGCGGCACGTGACGCCGTGCTGCAACATGCCCATGCTAGCCACTTATCTGGACACCCCAGGACGGCACAGACGATGAGCAACGTGTGCAAGTACTGGCAGGGAATTGCGCTGCAAGTAAGGGCATTTGTGAGAGAATGTGTGACCTGTAATCAGTTCAAGAGCCGAAGGAGCGACGGGCTACATCAGCCCCGTGAGCCATTCGCACTCTATTTAATGGGGCCCTACCCCCGAACACCGAACGGTAAACGGTTTATTCTTGTAGTGATAGACCTGTTCTCTCGGTGGGTAGAGGCATAATCCATGTCAAGTCAGCGGGTGCGCGGATTTGGAAAAACACTCGAGACTGAATTTTTAACACCGCATCGTATTAAGTGACAATGGAACACAGTTTACACGATACGTTTGGGGGGAATTGTGTAGCCGCTGGGGAGTACATAACACGACTGCAGTGTACTGTCCCAAAGCCAACTCTACAGAGCGACGTAACTAAGATGTAAGCACACAATTACGCCTCCTTGTGGGAAACAATTATGCATCGTGGGCAGAAAACCTCCTATCAACTCTATTTACATTGCGAAAACGAGTCAACGAAGTGGCGGGGAAAACACCGGCCCGCATTCTTCAAGGCCGTGACCTCACCCTCCCGGGTAAGTTCACCAACGGCTTGAGGGGGAGCGCCGCGCGTCTAGAAGGGGAAACGGAGGAAGAAGCGAGAGAGAGAGAGAGTGATGAAGGAGGTGAGGGAGAGAGACACCCGCCATAAAAAACGCAGCGAACTCTGGATAACCCGCCACCCTCATCCACGGCTGTTACCAGGGTAACTTGTTTACATAGGACCCCCCCCCCCTCCCCCCCCGTTCTACAACTCGGCAGCGGGGCCTTGTGCGGGATTCGCGGCCAAATGGAGCTGCTCCCACCCAGTGATGTCTGCACAAGGTAACACCTGCTATAAAGTGCTGTCCGCATAGCAGCAGCAACAGTAGCAGCGACGAATCAGGTGAGGGGGGAATTCCCTCCCCTCCCCCTACCCACTAACAAACCCAAAGAGAGCACATGTCAACCGGCGCGTCAAGTGCACAGCCTGTGGGTGCGGAGGAGCACCCAGCGCAACTGTCAAAACACGACCGACCACGTGGGAGTAACAACAACAGCCACGCCCACTTTCGCCGCAGCGAGTTTACAACTTGCATCCGCGGGGCCGGCTACACGCGCCACAGCAGTGTTGCAGCGAGGAAGAGAGATGACGTCGAGTGAACGGCCTCGAAGGGAAGGTGCGTTTGACGTGGACCGGGTCTCCCCAGCCTTAAGCCCGTTCACCACGCCACTATCTGACCATTCAGTGCCTCGTGGGGGTGTTGTAGCCTAAGCCACCGTCCCGCACGAGTACACAATTGCGTATAGTGCAGTGTAGTGTAGTATCATGTGTGTGTTTATTTGATTTCGAGGGTAAATGTGTTGTGATATCAAAATGTACCCGTGCGGTACATTGCACGTACCATTGTTTTGATTCTGCAGTGTTTAAGTTTTCATCCATGGTGTTGTGTTTCAGTGTAAATGTCATGTGTTGTTATTATTGTTTGCCCGTGTAACCTTACCTGACACGTAAGTACCGAGACAAACCGTCTCTTTATTTATTTAATTGAAGTGTCATATGTGTTTAGTAATATTTGTAGATTTATTAAGCGTATATTTTCACGTGCCATAACGGCCTATGCGCACCGCGCGCCCTCTATATTAGACACTTGAAAACGAACACACGTAAAGTGTAAATATATATATATATGATCCGAGTGCTAATATTATTTGCAAATTAAGGGCATATGAATTACGTGACTGAACATCACTAGAACCAAAACAGACAACAATAACATAAAAGACAGTATTGAAACACTGGCCGAGACCAGTATCAATAAATGTTTGGCTAAGCCAACCGACCGGTACACGTGGTGTGTCCGACCTCGTGGCCGATAATTTTAGAAATTCAATAAAGTTTATTGTGTGTGTGTTTATGGGTTACAATTAGTTATAAGATGTTTTGCCATTAATTTTATGTGTATGAGATATACTGGTTGGGGAGGGGAAGAGTCCCAGCCTTTATTAACCTCCCAAATGGACCACTGAGCTCTACTGAACTCTTAATTTTTTCCTATTACCTTACCCTGAAGTCATAGAGCCCACAATATATTGCACTGTCGGTACCCTACATGTTAGACTCTATTTACAACACACATAGGGAGCATTAATTTCTCGATCTCATCACCAAGCGAGCTGGCAGCACTTATATTTACAGACATAAAAAAACCTGTCATTTTCCAACCTGTTAAAAAAAAAAAAAATGTTTCCAACCAGCAGTATAGCTACGTGCATGTTGCAAGACGTTGGCAACATGCATAATATATTGGATTTTCAGCGGCAGTCGTACAATCTTTTGATATAATAATAATAATTAAGGGGAAAATTACCTTTCTATACATCGTTTACATTCTATACTGTAATGTTCACACCTAAAAATGTTCTCGAAAACGCCCGTTTTAACTATTTTCATTCGGAAATGCACTCTTCAGAAAAAAAATGGAGGAACTGAAAATTGTATATACATGTGTAACGTTTTTTCTATCCTATTCGTTAACATGCATTAATCAGACACGTTGAATAGTTTTTGAATAAAACGTTTTCTAATGAAGTTCTACGCACTTTTTGACAGCCCAGGCAGACGGACATCTAAATAAGAATGACTTGAAAGGAACAAATGGGGATGAAAAACGTTCTCAATTATCTTACTGTCTTAGTCAGGACAAAATATACTTTCAATTAGAATCAACAAAATTTTAAGATAAGGATTAAAGTAGTCAAGGTCACCCCCCCTCCCCCCCTAATATTCCGCTACTGATGCTGGGGCTGTTGTGTGCGCAATCAGAATGCGACCTAATCAAAGTCAGTAGCTCATAACTATCACAAAATTGGTCCAATCCTCGTAAAAAATTCCCCATCTGGAGGTAAAATATACGTCGGCAGTGAAAACATATCTGAACAAACGACAATTTTCCATGTTTCAGACAGGAACAAAGTGTCTATTATTTGGCTCCAAACAAGGTTATTGCAAATTTCTTGACCGACAAATATCAGATATTGAAGACGTGGCTTTTCAAACAGATAGTTTATGAGTGTGAGGTTCTTCCAGCTTAGTAGATTGTTTGTGCCTGGAATACATCTATCTCTGTTTGGCATACTGATATCAAAGATAAGAAGCTGTTGCAAGGTATGAAAATGATGCGGCGACAGAGAGTGAATGCAACTTCTATATAGTTTAAGAATTTTCATTTTTGTGAGATACTTGAAAGCATCGGTGTCCAGTTTATGTACATCTGTATTTTCTAACGCCAAGGTAGTAGTAGAAGGCAAATGATTAAAATCGTTCACTATAGTAATTGTCAGTGGATTGTTGCTCAATAAATAGGTTTCTAAAAAAGGAAGTTCCAGAGCCCTTGAGTTACTGAATGTAGTAATATTATTATCGTGCAGTGACAAACTTTTTAAAACACTGAGGACGGGCAACGAAGACGAACCAAATGTTTTTAGTCTGTTATTGGAAAGGTGAAGATGTTCCAATGAGACCAGGTCGGAAAAAGCACCGTCTTCAATTAACTCAATTTGGTTGTTGTGCAGTGTCAACCACTTCAGTCTAGTTAGATTTTTAAATATACTTTCATTTATTACAACCAATGCATTGTTATCCAGATCTAAACTTATCAGTTCCGGTGTATTCTTGAAGCTGTCATTGTCAATCTGGTGTATTCGATTATAAGATGCCTCTATGTCCACTAAGAATGGCATATTAAAAAACATGGTCTTGTCAATGATTTCAAGATCATTGTTTGACAAATCTATGAATATAATGGGAAATTTATTTCTGGGTACAGATACATTGTTGTTGGTGTTTAATTTTAATTCACCAAAAGCCCCTGAACTACCTACACGTATACATTTTGTATTGTATGCATGAGATGTAGAAATTGCACTTCTTGACTGTATATGATTATTGTTCAAAGATACCCGTTTTAAGGAATATAGGATACTGAAAGCACCCGAATCTATCCATACAATATTATTATAGCTTAGATCAATTATGCCGAGCATCGATAAGTTTTCAAATAGCATCGCACTCACACAAGAAATTCTATTATGGGATACGTTCAGTTTCCTTAGTTGGTACACATGAGAAAACACTGCGCTATGAATATCTTCTATTAGGTTAAGTGATAGGTCGATAAATAAAACATCTGTAAGGTTTCTAAAAGCGCTATGTCCAATTATTTGAATACCATTCTGTTGTAATTCAAGGGATTTGATATATTTAAGGCTAAAAAAAATATCGTCTGAAAGAAAGGGTAAGTAATTTTGATTTAATTGCAAGAAATTCAAAGATTTTGAACACAAGACCGTGCCATTAAAATTTGTGCTTAAGTCAAATCCAGTCAGACGTAATGCCTTTACTCCACATACATTTTCTAGGAATTTCGTAGTTATAATATTTTTATGCACTGCAGTGTTCGTACGTTCAAGCACATGTAAAAACACTAGTTCTGTTTGATTTCTGAAAGTAACATCATGAAGCCTGTCGAGGTCAGTGAAGTCAACAGAAACGAATCTGAGGTGTGATAAATCGGCAAAAATGTAAGCATCATAAGAAGAAATGCTGTTCTCATGAAGCGTGAGTAAAATAAGTTGTGTTAAGTGTTTGAAAGTCTCAGGACTTAGACTTGTTAAGTTATTGTTACTTAGATTTAGAACCTCCAGAATGGTCAAAGGATGGAATATTTTGTCCTGTATATTATTTAAGCAGTTGAAAGACAAATCCAACATCTTTGTATCATTAGAAAACTGGAAGTAATCATCCTTAATACTTTTCACGTTATTGTGGGAGAACAACATGCATGAAAAGGAGGATTTTATGTCTGGTAAGACAGTAAATGAGTAATATGAACAATCCAGTGTAAGATCACATGAATATTCAAACAGGGAAGAGTCAAACTGTTTTGTTTTCACAGAGCTATTCATAGTACATTCGCATTCCAAATTACATATATCATTTACATCACAAGATGTGATTCCCAAGCAGTCTATAGTACTGGCATTCTCTGCTGAAACTAGAGCGACCTCCACAGTAGTATTTTCACTTATATTTGGACCACTTGTGTCCACCGTCATTCCTGTATTTGTTAACGGATCTACGTCCGTAGAGCCATCACATATGATATCAAAACGTTTGTTTGGATTAAAAATAGACATCAATACCTGTCTTGCATAGGGTTTACAAATTCTACAGCCTATAATACTTAAAGTTTTTAAGAGGGGCAGTTCTAAAATTTCATTAATTAAGGTCAAGTTCTTCCAGTCAAGATTGGTTGCATCAAGATTTAGACGTGCAACAAACCTTTCTTTTCTGAAAAACTGAGTTTTCATTTCAAGCCCGAAATTACCTGCAAGTGAAATGTTTGCAAGCTCTAAAAGATGAGCTATGTTAGTATTACTGAATCTGATGTTTCTAACGTTGTTATACGAAAAATCAATTAAGTGAAAAATGTTGTTCCCACTATAATAATCTTCATACGAAGTGAAGCATGGATTTTCGGCTCCTGCTTGATCCAGGCATATTCCTGTATCCATGTTGAGCACTTGACCTTTCGTATTATTTATCAGTGAAACAGGGATATAACTTAGATACAACCAGTCAATGTAATTGTAAGAGAAGTCAGCTAAACTCATTTTTATCAAATTCAAGAACGTATATTTTGATAGATGTCGTATAGAGTTATGGCTGAAATCAACAACTGTGAGACTGGGATTGTTTGAAAATATTGTTGGGCTGAGAAATTTTATCTGGTTGTACGACGCTAGGAAAGCCTCCAGGTTTGGCAGTTGCTGAAGTATTTCCACTGAGATATATTTCAGTTGGTTGTGTTCAATGTTGAATGCCTTCAAATTACTTAGGTTTTTGAACAGCTCATGGGGAATAATAGATAGGTTGTTATTGTTTAGCCACAGCGTGTGCAGTCTCACAAGACCCACAAATGTCTCGCTGTGGAGGTATTTTATACGGTTATTAGCAATAAGGAGTACTTGCAAATAACGCAAATTTTTGAACATTTCTGGGTGAATGAACTTGATTTTGTTTCCTGACACATTAATATAATACAAAAACCTGTTACTACTGAAGGTACTAGGGGCAAGTTCCTCGAGTTTGTTGTTTGAGAAATCAACTGTTCTCAGTCTTTTCATGTCTGATAGAAAACCACTCGAAATAGTTTCAATGTCATTATAAGAGAAATCTAAGTATTGGATAATGGGGAACCGGCTACACCGCCGAGAATTGTTGTGTTCTGTAAGCGGGAATGTGTCGTCCAGGGAGCAGTCATCTGTTGCAAATTGGTCTGTTAATGTCTCTAGCTGATTGAAGCTGAAATTCAAAGCAATTATGCTTCTGGGCAGGCCTGGTGGTATTTCCTGAAGACCCTGATTATCGCACTCCACGATCAGGAAACCACGCTGTCCGGTTACTGAGCAGTAAGGCCGCAAGACAGCACGAACTTCCGGCTGCAGTAACGCCACAACGAGTATGATAAACAGCATGTCCAAGCCTGAAACATATCATGAACGAACTTGCGCTGGAGAATTTTCACTTAAAATGCCAATAGTTGTATCAACATGGACGAAAATGCTATCGCTAAGCACATATTAAAAAGAAGAGTAGTGCGTTACCCTCTGAACCGGGATCAGTGTTTTCAATCAGTAAACTTATTTTATTGAATCATTAGTTAATGAGCTGTGGCATGCTGAGGAATCAGTAGAATGCACTTAGGATTTACTACCAGGTCAGTCTAGTTAACAAGGAATGAGTAGAAATTACTATTTTTAACGTAAATAACAGCGACTAAAATAATCAGCAGAATTTCACTGTTTCAAGTGCAGCAGTTTCCACTGATCTGCAGTTAAAGTCGCTAGTTTCGATCAGTTTTAACTGTTTCGGTCCTGGAGTGTCAATTTTGAAGTAATTATGACATAGGTCGATCTAGATTAAGCACTAATTCCGGAAATAAGGGAGCGGCCAACTACCAATGTAGTTTGAAATTACACCTATTATTGTAAAATAAAACTGTGACTATACCTTTATTTCGATTACCCATATTACGAGTTTGACGAATTAGTTATAAAGTTTTTTTTTTTTTTTCATTTCTATTTTAGGCTAGGTGTTTCGTCATCAGATGTCTTAAAAATTTCAGAAAATATAATACAAAACTTAAACTGGTCCCAAGAAAAAAATGTACTCGCTAATCTATTTCACAAGCCCCACAGTAAAATGTCCCAAAATTGTGCATGGTGTAAATGTAGAACTCGATTAGTATTGTTAAGAACAATATTAATCTTGAGCATTACTCTCAATTTTAAATTGTAGGCTAAAAATGTTTTATAACGTATAACACTCAAAAACACTTGTAATCAGAGTATCTTTTAGAGAAAAATTACAAATAAGTACTTCAAAAGTATGTTCCTGTATTTTATTAATGAATTAACTATATTAAATGAAATACGTTTGCAAAATAAACACATATTATGTTCAATTTGAGCAAATATTTCAAGTAGCTGCTTGCTCAGGTGTTAAAATGTTCTTCGCTAAGGATGAGACATATGACATTTTGTTTGAATTCAAATAAAGACTGCTTCACAGTTTCAAAACATTCTTAACCCCCTTAGCTATATTTACGAATTACTTACTGGAATCAGCTAGTAGAAAACTCTATACACATATACACGCACATAATATAACATTGCATAACAATACACTTCTTTGCACTGCACTGCATTACACTGGATTATATTACATTACTTTTCATTTCATTATATCAGCTGCGTTACATTTCATTGAAGTTAATTGCAATCGTATTGTAGTGCAGTGTATTACGGTATACTCTGATCATGATAAAATTAGCATCTTCGGAAAAAAAAATCTCGTTAACAGTGTAGAAGCTACCGTTCGCACAGACATGCAAATTTCCTGTTCAACTGGCAGTAAGTTAATTAATAAATAATCACAAGTATTGATGTTTATTGCGATTGCGGTGTTTAAATTTAGGTAAAAAAAATTGCTGTGATTCTGTACCATATACACTATACTACGAAATATCTCGTTAACAGTGTAGAAGCTACCGTTCGCACAGACATGCAAATTTCCTGTTCAACTGGCAGTAAGTTAATTAATAAATAATCACAAGTATTGATGTTTATTGCAATTGCGGTGTTTAAATTTAGGTAAAAAAAAAAAAATTGTTGTGTTTCTGTACCATATACACTGTACTACGAAATGGTAAAATCTGTTCACAGTAAAATCAGAATTTTTGAAAGCTCTGCTAAGTTTCTACTTCAAGCTCGTTGTTTGCGTATTTTTCCGCATATAAAAGTTAACATTGCGATGTGGCTTTCAGTGGAGTTTACATTAGGTGGTCTCATGTCCTTTGTATACTCAGTAGATAAAAAACAAAGAGTAATAAGTATTGGAATCAGCTTTATAAACAAGTGCAGGTTTAATTCAGTAAATAATATTGCTTTGTGGATAGTGATTGATGTTCACGGTTCGAATCATTTTCTGTATAGATATAAATTAATGTCTAACTATAGCCAATCCTTCTGCAGTCAAAATGAAATATGTTTTAAGCTGTCAACAGAATAGCAAAATATTAGAGCATAATGCTTTCTTCCATAAAAAAAATTACATGGCCGTTTCGAACGATTACTTTTAAAAAGTATGGGAAGCTGCGATGCTCGCCTGTTATACGCGTCGCACACTTAAGAAAGGCGTGGTTTTAAAGAGAACTGTGTCTTTACTCCTTCACACAGAAGACACCTTGTTTTAAGCCATCCATAAATCGCCATAAACCCTTTGCGAGTATAATTAGGAGCGAGTGAGTGGAAATATTTGTGCGGCTCTTAACAGCGAACTTTTGAGAGACGATGAGGGTGATTGAGGTCAGTATGGAGCAGCGCCTGGATGAAAGGGAAGGGGAAATGGGAGATCCCCGAGAAAACCCGCCGACCAGCGGCATCATGCAGCACGATTCCCACTTGCGATATAATTAAGACAATGGTTTGCTAGTTGCTTTCAATTAATGTGCGTTCGTATTTGTTTTTTTTTCCCAGTACAATGTTATAAAATTTTGTGTACACTCGGTATTCACTGAGATTATCAAAATACTGGCAGACGTATCGAAATTCCTACTTTAATATACTATTACTGCACAAATAACTCAAAAATAAATATTTTCATTCAAAACTACGCATAAACTATTGGCGGGCATTGCTAATACGTTACTAATAACGGAAATAATTGTTGTGAAACTCAGTGGCTGCATAGAATTGATCCATATCTTTACAACATACTTCCACAGTAATATTTACCACTTTATGCAAATTTCGTGAAAATTTGTCTAACCACGCAGTTTTTATAGCACATAAATCTAAAGTTTGCTAGAGCGTACTTCTTTTTTTTTTACAAAAAACTTTTCACTTGTTGCTTATCAAATTTAAATGGCTACACATATGGTTGAAACTCCGCCAGAATACTAGCAATACAATACCTAGCTGACTACAATGTATTCCATTAAACTACCTCCACACATTTAACGCAGTGTCAGTTTTTCCCCCAAAAAAATACCTATCCGAAGGTAAATAGTGGAAGCTACTACTTCGTTCGGCCATGCATAAAAAAATTGTTCTGATGCATTCTTATCAATCAAGGAATGTTTAACGTGCAGTATGAAATATTTTCATGGTAGTGATTCAAAATGGTGTACGTATGTGCCGTGTTATCACTCGTAAATTGGACTATGGGAATCACGTAAATACAAAATAATGCACACATTTTTTTAATTTTCCCTATAATTAAAACGTACTACAAAAAATAACAAAAACGCACTCAACCAAAGTTTAAGTTTATTCTGGCTTATAAGTTATACCGCTTCAATCGCACGAATCAGCACATTTTCCAAGTTGGCATATCAGGTAAAATTTCAGGAATTTCTGGGACAAGAAACAACATTAAAATACAGTAGAAAGCAACAAAAAAACACTGCCATATAATTCAGAACAGAATATAAAAGAGTTTTATTGATTGCATTAATGTGCACATCATTCTAGGAGTTGCAAACCACCACTTAAAATAACTTTGGCCGTGAACCACAGTTTTGTTGACAAGGATCGTGAATAGAAGAAAATAATGAGGCAGGTAACTTGAACTTTGGGTTAGTCAAGTGATGTGAATAAGTTAGAAACTTAAACAAGTTGCAATTACGCCAAATATTATTCCATTTTGTATACAAAATAATGAAACTGAATTGTTGGCTTTAACTTTACGACTAGTACCACGTTAAAACATGGAGTTACATTTCATAGTTCTCTGCGGACTTCACAGAGCGTATTGCGGTCACTGTTTACGTTAAAATATGTGCAGTTAAGGACAGTGTTTCTTTTCCCTAGATTGATTGCAAAAGTGCTCACTTTTCCGTGAACCATCTAAATATTAGTAATGAATTCAGTTTCCCGATAACTTCATGTTTTACTTGACTGACGCACGCATGTACATTAGGTGCATGGAAATGGAAATTTTACGTTTGGTGGGAAATATACAAAACCAAGAGACAAGTATACTGTAATCAGCGCATTCAAACGTGTTTAATTAACCGCGAATAGTTTATATATTTAATTCATGTTTGCTTCCAACTTTCTGAAGCCCCGCTAAATTCTTCTTTGTGGCTATTCCTCCGCATAAAGATAACAAAGAATAAGGCAAATCTAGAAAATTAAGCCAAAGGGAAAACCATATTTGGACGCACTTAATTTAATAATATTTTCCATGGAAGCAATTTCTTACTACGCATTACCAACATACCTATTTCTCATGCATATTTAGGTTTTTATTAATTATTAAGGTCATTATATATTTTACAGGCAAAATATACGTCAAAGTATAATTTAATAAAAAATAAATATAGTTGTAGATAAAAAAATATGAAGCACATGTGATAC
Organism: Dryococelus australis; assembly: GCA_029891345.1. NCBI lineage: Eukaryota > Metazoa > Arthropoda > Insecta > Phasmatodea > Phasmatidae > Dryococelus > Dryococelus australis. The sequence goes on along the minus strand of CM056998.1, from coordinate 58,188,536 downwards.
GTGAAATATTTAAGAAACAACAGAACACGTCATACATGAGGTGATTTTTCAAAGGTTTGATTCAAAAACTGTCATGACACTTAGAATTGAATGTAGTTACATACACACACTTTGCTTTCGCTGTCGTCGTATAAAGCCTGTAAGCCACGATGGAAAATACCTTACACGATTCTATGCGAGCCTGCATGACCGCTTGTATAGGTAGTTCTACGGAAGATCTAGCCATCTGCTGGCCGTTTTCATGAATGTTTACGTAATTGGTCGTGTGCATTTTTTTCTATGGAAGGTTTCCTACAAGGTTAAAAATTTTCCCCTCTAATTTTGTTTATTTTGGATTGAGAGAGAGGGTAGAAATATTTACTCGTTATAAAAAAAATCATTGTGTAAAAATTATGGCAAACATTCGTGTTTATTAAATTTAATGACACCTTACTTGGGACTGAAGTATTATGCAAAATGTTATGGCCACTTAACTATAAGCAGATGTGGCACAGAATACTTAAGAATATAGAGATAAAACATCCGCTTGAACGTGTGGAAATGCACGGTAGCTTACTTACCAGCCAACAGCCGAGTCAATAGGGAACGTTCCGCAGCACGATGTAGCGAATCAGACGCAGAGCCCGATCCCAGCTCGTCGCGCAGCCAATCAGAGAATGGGTATGCCCGCATCGAAGGAACTGCCACGGCATATCGTCCCTGTGTAGACACACTCATCTACTCTATGGCTAAACAAAAATAGCTAAATATGTGTAGGCCAAGTTAGACTTCAAACACATGTTTGCAATTGGGTCATAGTGTATTAGCTACAACCAGGTGAACTCTGGGTCAAACAGACACGGAATCCCGTGCTGCCTGGGCCGTATTCCACCACCTTCACAATGCGAAATATGCGCAGCGAAGTAGTTGCGATCCCTTCCCACAGGCGCGTCTGTGCACCTCCCACGTCATTCTACTTCCGGCCAACATCACGCATCAACTGCATGAGCGAGGCCAGGAGCAGAAATGCGTCATGCGCTGACGTCACAGTGGCGGGAAAGTTTCCCAGAAACGTGCGAACCTATCGTGCGCGCGGATTTGGAGGTTAGTTCCAGGTAAACCTGGCTACACACTAATGCAGCAGCCAGTGAAGTTGCGGATTGGCAGGCAACTATAGAGACGAGCGCCCTCGGCGTCGTTGCTAGGCAACTCACCCCTGTCGTCGTCGAAGCCTGGCAGGAACATGTCTCGCGAGCACGGCACAGCATACACAATCGCAACGACGGCGCGTCCACGACTGGAGCACGTTATTTAGAGTATTCTCCACATGGGCCATTCAGACTAGCGCGCGCGTTTTCCTCCTTAGACCTTGAATTGCATTACGTCATGGGACAGAGAGGCGTGGTTGTATACCTCGCTACTAGCCCGACAGTTATACCATTGTCAGCTACAAGGCAGCCTAGAGGTTCCTCGGGGCCTGGGGGCAAGCAACAGAGTCTGCCCCCCCCCCCCTTGCCAACCCCTCAAACTGCCTCTTCAGGGGGACCGCTGTGGTGTAGTGGTTAGACTACTCGCCTCCCGCCAAGGCGAATCGCGTTCGATTCCCTGTGGGGTCGCTCCCGGACTTTCGCATATGGGAATAGTGCCAGACAATGCTGTTGGTCAGCGGGTTTCCTCGGGGATCTCCCGTTTCTCCCACCTTTGCATTACGGCGCTGCTCCATACTCACCTCGCTTCACCCTTATCGGTTCTCAAGACTTCGATGTTAGGAGCCACCTAAATCTCTTCCCTCACTCTCTCCTCCTCAGGCCAGATAATTCGACACACTTCCATAGAAGTTGTAGGAAGATTCAAATCATCGTTATGTTTTCTTAAAACTGCAATGCTTAACGGCTATGTGTGTTGGGAAATAAGGAACTCGGCAAAATACAATAAAGCAGTTGTTAAGATATGTTTAGTAAGTATTGTGTTGTATACAGCAATATAACAGACTTCGAGTTTTGTGACAGGTGTTTACTCTTCTATTTAAAGTATGCGTCTACGTGCAATTACGTAAAATGCAGATGACTGGTTGTATAGCCCGGAAATGACACCGAATCCCGAGTATCTTTGGACGATAAAGAGAAGAGAGGCTCTGGGCACCAGCTCTCTGTAATTACGATGATGTTTTCAATAGCTTTCAGAAGAGTGGCACAATGTACTGAACCTAAATATTTTGTGGCAAATTTTGACAACTTGTCAATAAAACTCAGCAGAATCAGTTATGTACACAACTGCTCTGTCATTCAGCATGGCAAAATTAATTGCATGCCTTAGGAGTCCACACATGTTATTAAAACTCCTCACACAGGATTGTTTTCCCTTTAAATAACACCCCTCCCCCCCCCCGGTTTATTTGACCTTCTTTAGCTATATTACAATATTTGTGCATAATTGTACAATATTTATGCATACTTTTTGTCATGCCTAATAAAAAATAATCAAAGCTGAGTTATACTATTTGTGTCTTCTGTATTTTTCACCTGAACTACAATAACATTTGTTGTAAAAATCGTGTAATGTTAGCATTTCAAAACAATTCGTCTGATACCTGCTCATTTCGCAAGATACTACATGTAAAGTATTTTGTTTCAACACGACATAATTTTCTAAATAATTTTACATCAGCTGTTCCATTTAGAGCTGCTGTAGTTAAGCAGATAAATTATTATTTATTTACCCCAGGATTAATTACTCTTGGATTAAAATGAAAACAGAAATTAAGTAGCTGAGTATTGAAATTTCGGTCAAAAGGAACAAAGTTATTACAAGTTATATAACAAAAGTTCTTGTGATAATGGTTAGTGCGAAGAGAGTAGTGCATAATATTGTGATGCATAACCCTCTAGATCACAGGGTGAGTTAGCAATCAAAAAATTGCGCATTACATTACGAATTATGGCGTGTAAAAAAAGAACCTAAACTGGGTTAATGTACTCATTCATAATATACATTAGTTGGTTGTGTGCTTTTAGAGAGATAACTAAAGGGTGGTTGGACTAGCAAATGTCCAGGTGCCCACAACATGAAGGGGCCTACTAGGTGCTAGTGCAATTTTTCTTTTCTCAAAGAAAACTATATTACCATTAGTGAGATTAGACATACAGGTATTCACTTCTACTATTATAACAATGTAATGTCATATTTGTACCGTAAAGAATATTGCCTTATACAGAATGTTTCTTAATAAGACCGACAAACTTCGTGAAGTTATTCCATGTGTAAAATTAAGTAGAAAATACATCTGGCACGTACTACCTTAACTGAATATTAAGGGAGTTATAAGTCCTTGAAAAGTAAGATTTTGAAATGTATTTTTGCAATATATCGGAAACCAAGTGAAATTGTACTACAAATATCCAGTCATTGTTATATGCTGATAGAATCTTCAACTTACAAGCAAATTCACATTAATTCCTTTCACCAAACATGAAATAACAGGGGTGGTCGCCCTTTTTTCCTGGCAACTCTTTTACAGTCAGGAATTTCGAAATTTTTATGACAAATTATTGAGGAGAACGGTCTCAGTAACAAAATTTGTCCTCTTACCGCAACTGCCCAGGATTCACCTTTTACGTGTAAAACGCTCACAAAGATTCGTCTGCAGCGATTCAGTGCCTAGCACATAGGGAATACTTCTACAACCGCGTACAAAATGCTGCGTGTCCACTGCACAGAGGCTGCCTATTTATTTCTGGCGACAGTTTGTATGTATTCCTTGTATTGCATGTTTGAATGGCATTTGTGCGAATCGCAAATGAAGTGAAACAAAGTTATAATTCTTCGAGCAATGTGTTATGTGGCCGGGAACGTCAACCTAAGAGCAAACGCGTATTAATGCGCCCCCCCCCCCCGCTGCTGCGCCAAGGAAGATAACAGGGGTGGCCACATGTTAGGCACCATCGTTGGTGCTGATGATATGTGCGCATACTCTCCCTTGCATCGGTGCCTTTGTACAAGCACGGCCTACCTGCTAAATGTGCTGCCTACCTAGCAGACATTATTACGCACCCCATCATTTTTTTTCCTCCTGATATCTTGAAAACGTTGGGTCCTAGGTTGTTGCAACAAGATGGCCATTTATGTTACATAGATGTTACTGCTCATTAAACAAGCATCGCACGTCCACAATTCATGAAGTTAAAAACGTTGTATGCAACAAGAGGGTGGCCACCCCTGTTAGCTTTTTTAAGGCGGGGAGAAGGGAGGAGGCATCAATACGTTTTTGCTCTTAGGTTAACATTCCCGGTCACATAACACAACACATTTTTCGAAGAATTGTAATTTCATTTCACTTCTTTTGCGATTTGCACAAATATCATTCAAACATACAATACAAGGAATACATACAATATGTCGCCAGAAACAAATAGGCAGCCGTTTGTGCGGTGGACACGCAGCGTTGTTTACGCGGTTGTAGATAGTATTGCCTATGTGCTATCCAATGAATCTCTGCAGACGAATCTTTGTGTGCGTTTTACACATTAATGATGGGTCCTGGGCAGTTGCAACAAAGGACAAATTTTGTTACTAATTCCATGCTGCTCAGTATTTCTTGATCCCTGACTGCAAAATAGTTGCCAGGGAAAACATGTCGCCACTCGTGTTATTTCCCGTACGGGGAATATTAATGTGAGTTTGTTCTTAAATTGAAGATCTCATTAATACATAACAACAATCGGAGACTTGTAATTTCATTTCACTTTGTTTCCGATATATTGCAAAAATACATTTCAAAATCTCGCTTTTCAAGGGCTTATATGTCCTTTAATATTTAGTTTAGGTAGTACGTACCCTATATATTTTCTACTTATTTTTACATAAGGAATCATCTCACGAAGATTGTAGGTCTAATTGAGAAACATCCTGTATATGGTAGTAAATAATGTCTACGGTATAGTCATATTAGTCTCTGCTTATGCAGTTTGATGTGACTGTGGTCAAGGCCAGCGAGCAGAATGATTAAGATTGTCAAAAACTTGTAACTATATTCACTCTACGTTTGTAACTCATCGACTCCACCTGTCCACCTACCTATTAATTCGTACTTGCACCTTGCAAACATAATATGAAATATATTGGTACATTCAGCTTTAATTTTTTCGTGCTCACATAGAAAGTTTTTGTTGAATGGAGAATATGTTTTAGTGTAAAATTAGTATGTATTTTTGACAAACGTGTGAAATTAAGTTAAAGTGTATGGAATATTATTATTTTTATTCATTTTATCACCAAATATACATGATTCTGTTGGTTGTATGCAGTGTTTTGATACATACAAAATATCTTTAAGCTATGTGGTTATAAATATGTTTATTATAGCTTTTGGCTTGGACTTCTCTGTCAATTTAATTGGTAAATATAAAAGATGCTTTTTATCCCTCACAACATTTAAAGTGTTGCTATATCCTAACATTAGAGGGAAACAATACAAATGGTGTATTTATTATAATCTTTTAGTAATATTTGATGGTGAGATTGAGCGAATGTTCGAAAGTAATACTGATTTCCGAACTTCTAAGATTTACTAGAAGCAAGGGTCTTGTTTGATATAGTTCTCAGGGATTTAATTTTAATATTTTTCACGAGAGTGTTTGATAGTATGACTGTTTGGTATTGTCTATTTGAGTAATCTGTTCATAATGTGCGTTGGTAAATCTAGTCGTAATTAATAGTTTGATAGATAATATGTCTTGTTTGTGTGGTCTGTTAGTTTTGCAGGTACTGTTTGATGGTGGGGGAAATGCGATTGGATGGTTATTATGTTATTTCTGTTGCCACATATGCAATGCTGGTTTGGCGACATGGTCTATTGGAATGCGATTTCGTTACGGCTGGATTGTTGACTATTGTTGTTGGTAATATTTGAATGTGTGATTTGCTAATACATGATCTTTTGTCAGAGTAATCGGCTGAAATATTTCATAAAATTACATATATGATTGCTTTGTTGTCTTGGATGGTATGATGTGAAGTGTTCAGGTATGATGTAATGGAATAGCTTGTAAATAGTGTTCAGGTAATTTGGGTATTACCAGATAGAATATTTTGGATGGAAGAAATATTTATTTAGAAGTATATTCAGAGTATGTATGTATGATGTGACATAAAATTGTTATGAGATATCTTAAATATTTTTCGATGGGTAGATGGAGGTTCGGGCTGTATATTTGCTAGATATGTCATTAAATTATGAATGGGTGTTGGGAAAAAAAACACTAGGATAGGGTTCATGGTTGTGCATGCAATTATGCGTGGATGTATGTGTAGGTGTGTGTATGTGTGTGTGAAGGTTTGTTTGGTCGTAAATAAATATGTTTAACAGTACTTGCTCTTAATTATTAAATATGTTTCTAGGAATGGACAATATGTTTACTATGAGAGGTCATACTGTATGTTGGGAAAGATAAATGTTTGCTAGGGGTGTAAATATGTTCAGTTCGCGATTTGATAACTTGTTAAAGAGTTGGGCATGTGCACAACACTGCATTCACTTGGAGTGAATTGGGAAACAACTGGGGAAAAATAAGTAACTCTGAATTAATTTGGTTGAAAATCAAACCCATGTCCTTCTGAATACGATTATTTGCCTTCGCGTAATATACATTGCTCATTTCTTGTATTTATTATGTATATGGTGGAACTATTTGTTTTTAAAGAGTTTTGCATACATTTTTTAGGCTTGCATTATAATTCTTATGATCTGTTTATTTATGCACGGATGGTTTTAAAATATGATATTTTCTTCCCTCGTATGTTACTGCGTTCACTAAAAGTGTAAATGTTTGGCATCGTTGGAGAGACCGGATTGATAGTAAGAAATGAATTAGCAACAAAGGTGTTGATATTTTGAGATGGAGTATCTCGATGTGTGAAAGTTACGATGAACGATATTGTCTCAGTGAGTCTATTGGTAAATGGTAACACGAAATGAAACTGTGAAATTTGCTTCCTGAAAAATTGGGTAAGCTGTTAGACACATTTTGAACGCAGAATAGAGGTCGTATAATGAGATAAATGGTCCACAGTTCGAATACTAGTCCGAATTTTGGTTCATTTTAACGAACTTTTTACACGAATTCCTTTTTTGTTTTCGTGCTTATACGTATCTGATATAAATATTTAAACTATATTCATCGGTAAGGCCTGTTATGGTACCCCAGGATCGAGACCTGATATTATAAAATATATTTATTTTCTATCCGACTTAGAAAAAATTATGGTAATTTTTCCGCAGTATTCATACGTGTCAGATATAAATATTTAAGCTATCACCAAAGGAAAGATATCGTGTAGGGTTTTAAGTTGTAATCAGGAAATATAAAAAAAAAATACTAATTTTGAAAAATGGATTTTATATCAATATACTTTAACTACTTATATATGTTATGCAGTTTGTGATTGTGTAGCCTTCCTAGATAAAGCACTTACCTGTATCTTATCTGCGAGGCTGTTCTTTGTTTGTCGATAACCTGTGATAGTTTGGTAGAAAGAGAGAGAGAGAGAGAGACGATGTGTGCGTCATGGAAGTTCTAGACAGACTATGATAGGTAATGGAAAGACATATTGTTTAAGCATTTATTGTGTATTGCATTACAACATGGTATGTATGTGGTTATTCAATATGTAAATACTAGTAATTGTAATAGTCTTTGTCTGTATATGAAGCATGGCATAAGTTCTAGATCATACAGTTGTCTTCCATCTTCATTTGTTGTGTTTCATTGGTCGGTGGTTAATTGGTTTCAACTCATTACATACATATAGTTTTAATTGTATATTCATTACGCCGACAAGCTGTTTAAATTATTTGATATGCGATTAATAAGAAAATCTACTTAACCTGTATGGTTCTTGAAACGCTATATACATACTACTTGTGTGTGTAAATAGTCTCACTAAATATTCATTTTCGATACGCGAATACGCATATTTTACCCTTGATGAGGAATGCTCAACTCTCCCGATGTAAGCTTAACCTACCATCTGTGGTTAAGATTGGTAAAGTTTGAAAGGTTGACGGAAAGATTAGCACCATTGTAGAAGTAAATGTATATTCTCACTATGTGATTCAAATTATATCGAACTGTAAATATATAACATTAAATACATAACAGCATAGTGCACACAATGTAGGCCTTCACGCAAATAGTCGTAGCAAGTGATGGGTTCGTACATTATGCGTGGTGTTGAGTCTGTGGTAGTAGGTTCCGGTAACAGGAACTCTTCTACCGAAAATGATTCTTGCTGTCGTCGTATCCAGGCTCCATGGTGTGCGGGTTGGACAGTGGCAGGTGAAAGTCTCACTTTCACTTTCAGCATACAGATCACTGGGTAACCTTGTTTTCTGCCGCTCGAAGTCATCGCGCTGCGTTATGAGGCAGCTGGATGGTACACAACTCGTTCTCAGCTGCACGGACGTTTCACTGTAGCGTGCTTTGTGTAGTCGGAATCAAATATCGGTTTGCTGTAGTTGCCAGGTGATGGCGTCTGCGAAGTGACGTCGACGATTTCCAAGCTCGAACTAAATTATTTTTAATTTAATACCCGTCATTTTATATGTAAAATCAATTAAAGATGTCAGTCGAATGCATGTGTTGTAGGCTTGCTGACTAAACAGTCAATGAGAAGCATTGGCGGAGTAATTAGCCAACGGGAACAACATTCGCGGTAGTTGAATACGGGTGAGAAACATATAAGGTTTCATTTGTGCCAACAGTCTTCAGTCGTGTGCTAGGTGTCGTGTTGAGTAAATGTGTTCTCGCTCGGTATCTTAATTGTAGTTTCTAATTATTCATGTGCATACCTTAGTCATATTTGTTGTTGTGAGTGCACTGGCCGTTAAGTAAAAAATTGTAAATAATAACTCTTATATATTGCCTATTTTATTCTAGAAAAATATAGAAAACCATATTCTTTCAGTGTTCGTTCGTGTTGGAAAATTGTAAGTGCGAGTCAATTCAGATACTCGTGACGCACCAGGGCTAGTGGAACAACAAGTTGTTCCTACAGACAGATGTCAGTGGTGGTTCCAGATCTAATAGTGTATTACAAGAGTTTGGTGAAGAGGGCGATTTGTGCCCGAGGAATCGTGCAGTGATCAAACAATTCGTTCCGGAAAGTTAATGAAACTTTTGTATTGCGAAGTAAGAGAAAAATAAGTTGTTCTGGAGGGGCTCGTTCTAGTCACTGAATATTATAAATGGGCTAAGAAGGAAAATGAGATTAGCTAGTCAGTAGTAGAAGGGGCGGCATGTAGCTGTCGAGCTGAAGTGGTAGAGATAGGAAGTATTTTAAATTTGCAAGTTATAATATGTTTTCTGTAAATATGGTTAATGTTGTACATACGAGAAAGGAATAGTAAAAATTACTAGAAATTCATACAGTGGTTAGGTTTTCGCCTTTAATCATTCCACTCACCCATGAAGAGTTGAAGTGTGAAGTTACATATCCATCTGCTAGGGATCTGACTATTTGGTGTCAGATGTAGGGTAGGAACGACCACTGTTCCGGGAAAAAGAATGACTATTGTTCACGCTAGGTAAGAATGACCACTGTATCAGGGAAAAGAATTACTACTCATAACATTAAGTGGGAATCACAACTATCCAGGAAAAGGGACGACTGCTAAAAGCAGAAATTTTTTTAATCTTGGGTGTAAAAGAAAAACTATGCCATACGCAAATTATGGAAGCCAATTAAAATGAAAATTCTGCATTCAACGAAACATCGCCTGAAACACGAAACCAGCTTATCCGTTATCAAGATTGAAGAACTTAGTAACCAGAAACAACAGAGGAAATTCCAGTGGGTGAGTGTCACTGGCTACCAGCGGAAGAATAATAGGACGGCGCATGACTTGCGGTCGGGAGGAAAAACATCCGCTGATGACAGCGCGGAGGAGATCTCGACACAGATAGAGAGTCTACGGGGCCGACACAACAGTCCAGCGTTCAACACTCAGAATCGGGAGGCGAACGGAGAAGGAATATTGTCAGAGATGGCACCCGGTAATGACTTTATGTGGCCAAAGCCCATGAATACCAAAATAATGGCCACAAAATTCTGACAAAAATTTATCTATTTGATACAGTATACAGACTAGATTTTTACATACACAAAAATTACATTAATAAGCATTATGTATAACTTAAAGCATGGCATATTTCTGCACGTCTAGCAAGCGCACACTACCAAGCAGATTCGCCCCACCTTGAGCAGCACTCACCCGATGGGCAAGTCACCTCAATTTTAAACATTTATGGAGGTGGGACACGTACCTACAAAGTACTCTGACAAGCCTCAATTGATACTACAGAAACGTGATATCAGCTTTTACTGTTCAGTACATCTCGCCCAGAAGTCGTCCCATCAAAACCCTTGTCCGAAGATTTTACTGTCTACTAGATCGCCTGTTCCCTTCAGGACGTTTGCGTCTTGACAAAATCGCGCCACTGGAGAGCAACACGCATCTCTGTGGGGTTCACACCTTCCATTAGCGCGTGAAGTTCAAGATATGGCATCGTATTCGCGCCGAGAAGGTAAGGATCCAGGCACCCATGCGTGACATCAGAGCTTCCAACTCCCTAGAAGCGGGGATAACTTCCCCCTTCACCCATCTGAGTACCACCTAACTGGAAAATATAGTATACATAGGAGTTCCAGCACTAGCCTAAGAGTAGTATGCTTCACCTCTCTGCTGAGAAGTCCTGAGGTGACAGCCAGGGCAAGTGCCGTGCCTACCCACTCTCTCCTGCGCTGAGAAGGCCTGGAGATATCTCCAAGGGTGTGCCTGCACTAGACCCTCGCTCCATGTTGGTGTCGTCGAATGTCTTCAGCAGCTCCGGAGTACATCCGTCTTCCAAAGGGTTCAAAACCTCTACAGCCACTCCAGCAGCTTCTGAAGGCCGCCGACGCTTAGCAGAGGGTCCTACCGACGTCGTCCCCTACCACACTCAACCTCTTCCTTCCTGGTAACATTCCCAGAAATACGCAGGCCACGGCGACAACGTCCTTTCTGGACACCTCCTTAAGGCTCTAACCAAGCCTCCGTCTTCACCCTCTTGGTGAAGAACCTCTTGATTGTCAATTAGCGCCCTTCAGGAAAACCCCCTCGAATTCGATAAGGGCTAAATTAATTTGGCTAGTTTTAATTTAATCTTTCTTCGACAGCAGTGTTTTCATATAATTCCATAAGGTCATTTATTTCATCCAGGCTACCTTCACTTGGCAGTAACGTAATGTCAACTTCTGTAAAACTGATTTTGAATCATTATTTTTTATTATTTCACTTAGGAGGGTGTGGAACCATGTGTTTAGTTATGTATTCAACAAATGTAATTTTTTTTAGATCTTAAATCGTTGTTGCTTTGTTAGCAACTTTTGATAACCCCATTTATTACACCATCAGAGTTTTTAAGAGTGATTTACTTATTTTCCTTTAGGGTAAACCAAGTTGCTGCGTGGTCACGCCACAAAGGCAATTAACCAACATCCTAGAGGCAAACCGAGTTCGGCCGGCAATAGACCTTCGGAAGCGCTCAAATCACCGTAGAAACTCATTCTACTTTCGAAATCAAGAGTCTTAAATAGTATCATACTCTGTCATCGCTGGAGAACGGCCAGGTTGGGGAGTGAACTACTTTTGCCACTTGCAGTGGAAACCACATAGACAATACTGTATAAAACAATGCTTTTTATCCAAAGCTCTGTTTCACCACTGGTTACGGCCAATAGTTCCATCCCCCGCTGCTTGCGGCCGGATATGGAATTGCATTGCATTGTAAACCAGTGTGTCTAGAAATACACAGTAGGGCCATATACAATTACCGCCTTAAATGTTCGTTCATTTGCCTCTATGCTATATACAAGAAAAGGCGGGCGCAAACACAAGTTATATCTCATTTTGAAAGATCTAGATAAGGGCATAGCAAATCTGCCTACCCCATAAATAGACGAGGAGAATCCATTATTTTTACCGCCCACCAGTGCCTCAGACCACTCGCAGCTTCAGCATTTATTAATTATTCACTTTGGCGACGCTATTGTAGGGTTCGATCCCTATCTACAACTTGAATCCCACCCCAAAAACCTTCCCATCACAAACCAGGAACCTTCTGGCAGTACCAGTACCGCTTCACCACAACCAGAGTCGGCCGATGCCGAGCCTCAGACCCTCTCAACGAGCCAGCCAGTAAGGAGGATGATGCAGCTGCCCCGTTTTCAGGTTATGTTATTTGTGACACTGGCCTCGCGATGGTTGAAGGCCATCTCTTAATCTAAAACCATGCCAGCTTATCGTAAAATGTTACATGTGAAATTGGTCGTAGGGGTTGAAATCCCCAGCTTCCAGGCAGGAAAGAACACTCCCAAATTACCCAACCAGTGAATCTTTCACGATGGGGAGAACCCCGCCTTAGCCAGTGCAAATTAAGAGATCTTGTGTTCAACCTCCGACAACGCCCGGACTACCCACTACGATCCTTATTTCTTATAGACTGATCTTGGTTAATGATGTTTCACTCCTCGTTCCCTAACCGAAGAGGGGATACTTACTTACCTTCATTTTATCGTAGCCCAAAGTAGAACATGCCCTCACTGACGCCATGAAATTATAATTGATTAGATTATAATACCTCCAGAGATACGCCTCAATTTAATTGGTCCCCAACATGTCGGCCTAAGTTGCATGTAGTTCAGCCTTGGAAACTTGGACTGAGCCAGCCATGCCCTTTTTACCTAAATAATTGCTCAACCGCGTTAGAGGCTACAGTATAACACCTACGTTCACGACAGACGCACCCATATGGGGCGCTGTAACCTGTAGCCTGCAGGTAGTAATTACGCCAGCCACATCCCATAGAAAAGTCACTTGGTCACCAGTGAAGAGCAGTAAACATTTTTTTAATTACTTTTTTTCTATTTTCAGAGCAGTTTTTGCAATCTATGGAGTGTAAAATTACTGGATCTGCAGTTAAATTGATTTCAGAGATATTATAAAGTGTAAAAACATGTTGAATTAATTTAATTTCATATAACTCTTCATAAGAGAAAGATGCAGGTTTTCTCGGTATTGTGAGGCTGGTTATCTTGGATTACAACCTGGAGCTGCATTTTGCTGGTTCAGAAAGCCAAGAAAATCAATACTATTCTTAATATGGATACACTAGTGTCTCGTGTAACCAAACTTGATGAGACCAGGCGTCATTCGGTTAAACTAAAATCTCGTTAATCTGAAATATTGTACATCTGTTTTGTAAGGAAAACATTAACATAGGGGAATAAAGTTAGTAAATTAAAATTAAGTGTGTAGAATGATTTATTTTAAGAATGTAGGTTTATTGTACTAAGCATATTTACACATAATAGGGTCATGTTTGTATAGTACATACAACAATATTGCTAGTGTAAATGCTCCTTAAATTTCGTTAATGCAACCAATGAACTGATGGTAGTGTTACAGGGAAATGTGCCACATTCCCAAAACTTCATTGCTATGGAATGACTACATGTACTAATAGATTTTTAAAAAATATGTCTATGCATGTTGCCTTAATGCGCACAAGGTTAGGCCTCAGTATGTGCTTATTTTCTGGATGGTTTTGGAGGCACCAACAATTACATATTGTCAATCACGCAGCATGAAATCTCGAGAGCTACCAGAGATTTAATTATTTGTAATTTAAACATACTTTACAATCTGATAACTGTTGTAACTTGTGTATCATAATTGAAATTAGTTTTAAATAACAATATCTAATGCTAGATTCTTAGGTGCAGGTAGATTCAAATAATTTACTATTTGTCAGTATTGCTGTAGTAATAAATAGGTTTCATTATTTCCGCCAGACAAAAGTGAATCCATTAATTTTTATGACAATTTTTGTTTATCAGCCTAGCATGTAGCAGTTTCCTGATATTTTGTGCTAGGTAGTGTGTTTCTCTAAAAAAAAATCCTTATAACATACACTTTACCAGTGTGTACACGTATGTAGTTATGTATATCATTTTTCAGATTGTTTTCATAATTGTTACTACCTGTATTGTTACTACCTCTAATGTATGTGTAAATTAAATACTAGTAATATTTCCCAATAAAATGAAACGTATGTTGGCTTAATGTTATTTTTTGCTTTCATTTATCCTGTGGATCTTACCCACTGTTAAGTAACATGTAGCAGTATTTGTGAGGGTACCATAAAATTTCTTCAGCTCCATAAATGCATTGATACCTTGCATCCTGTATACAAGTTTAATTTCTTGTGTAGCTGTGCTTAGAATATTTTGGTTTCAGGAAGGCAGCTAACATCATCAGAAAAATTTTTTTTCCCTCCATCTCACTCTTGCCCATCAAAAATGTTTACCAAGTGACTGTCGATGATACGCTTTGGACTATATTCTTCGTCGTCAACAGTGCAAATTTGTACGAGTCACCATTGACTAAACAGGCAGTAGTTATGAATGGCTTTATAATTGTGTTTAATTTTTAAATAAAATCAGTTTGCTGTGAAATGAATGGATTTTCTACGAGAACTCAACCTGCGATAACTTATTTTCAAGGCTGGTGCACTGTTTCCACCGTCGTCAGGGTACATGATTTATTTCCTATATAGTGAATGTATATTTTGTCGAGGGATGTGTAATTACAGTAGTTGCAAGTGCTGAGTAGCTTTCTTGGTCGTTAATGTATGCCATGCACGAAAAGGCAGGACGGTCATTGTGATCTGTTCTTCCGTTCAGCTCGCATCGATAGCTACTCTCTTTACCTGCAGGTCTTCTGAAACAGCTACACCAGTTAAGGTAAACCTCTGCTCTGCATCTTCTAAAAGCAGAATACATACATGGTTGATGTGTGTTTGTGTGTTACAATAGCTCCTCACTCGTCATGGGTAATTCGTTTCTTATTGAGCTTCTAGCATTATAAATGGTATGCACTCGAAATAAGTATATGTACTATTTGCCCCAGTAGTGTCGTCTCTCTTGCATGACTAATGTATGTTGTTTCATATGTGCTTATGGTTCTGACACTGTACTCCTCTCGTAAAGGGACATGCACTCGACTGGTCTGCCACCTGAAGGCTCGGTACATAAACCATGAGTGCGACGAGTGGCCGATCGTGTCCGAACATGCTACTACTACTACTACTACTACTACTACTACTACTACTACTACTACTACTACTACTACTACTACTACTACTACTACAGCGGTCTTGAGCTACGGAGGGCTGAAGTGGAGCATGATGTACATACTACCTGTAATTACTGCTCGGCATACGAGTGTATGTTGGAGACAGACCACCTGTAAGTATGGAGTCGGTACGAGAGCAGGCCGGAGATGTAGTACGACTATATGTAATTATGAGCAATGAAGGCTTGGTACATGAGTGCAGGCTTGGTCGGCCACGTCCGCATGTGGTACTACTGCGGTCTTGGGCTGTGGAGAGCTAGATAGGGGGGGGTTAGGTCAATTGCGACACGATGTACAGACTGTTCGGAGACAGCTGCCTGTCGCACAACAAATGTCGGGTTGGCTGCTGCTAGTGATAGCTACAAGTGATGATTTCGGTTTGTAAGGATATGTAGGGTGGCCTGGTCTTGTCTCGCATCGTTTAACACATACGCACCCTGTGCGTGTGTGAGATTGTGCTGGTTGGTAAGTACTTAATTACTATTTTTTCCTTTGCATTGGTGTGTAGCAGTGTTGCCCTTATCGTTCCCACACTTCATAAAATGGTACCTTTTTTTTGTATTTGCACTCGTTGCTCGCGCATTCGTTCGTAAATGCTTTTGTTGTTTGCCTCGGTGCGTAGCGGTGTCGTCTCTCTCTCTCTCTCTCTCTCTCTCTCTCTCTCTCTCTCTCTCTCTATCTATCTATCTATCTATCTATCTCTATCTCTTGGTAATAGTTTCGTTTCAGTCAGTTCGTAAGGAAGGTCCAGGACAGCCCCTGGTTGTGTCTAGCATCGTCGCAGCATACAGTACCCGATGCTTTTGCTGGATCGGAAAGGAAACGACTAAGAGGAAAAACCCAACATCGGACGTAGAGTGGGAAGGGGCATTCTGTCTCTGGAGGTCACCCTCGGGGACCAGGCTGGCATTGTGGCGGGGAGCCCCTGTGTCGTAGCAGGGATCAGGAATCCAAGACGGTCGCCATCGGGGTGGAATGTGGGGATGGGAAGTTTGCTAGGACGAAAAACAGCAGGTGGGAGCAGCTTGGATGGTTGTGAGCACCCGGGGAAAGAGGGACTGGTATTGGGGGTAGGGATCAGGGCTGGCGTCATGGTAGGGAGCCAGGAGGGTGCGCACATTCGCTAGGAAGGAAGTGAGTCTGGGAGAACCCCCAGCATTGGACAGCAAGATGGTTGGCATCGGGGTTGAATGACAGAGCATGAGAATTGCACTTTCCCGGGGAGCACCCGAGGAACACCCTGGCATCAGAATGACAGAACAGGATGTTAATGGACTCTTCCCCACCAAGATACTAGGATGTTAGATGAACAGATCTCGGAACAAGTAATCCCTGTTGGAATGGGACAACTAAAGGGGAATGATACTCGGCATCCCACCTGGTGAAAACTAAGGTAGAATGTCAGTGCATGACACTTCACCAGGTTGTTAGGTTGAAGGAAAACCTGTGGGCATGCTAGCCCCTTCCACAGCTAGGTGATTGTGTGAGCATCTTCAATGTTTGCATAATGATTAGCATAGATGAATCCAGAAGGAGAAACCTTGCTGGTTCGCGATGTCTGGTGGAAGCCCATGCATGTTTCTCCTCACCGCACACTGTCTGATGAGGACACCATTGGCTTATGCCAGTCCAGAAGGGATAACATCGATGGTTCGCGATGACATGTCTGGTGAGTGCATAGGCCAATAAGAGTATTTACTTTATTTCTTCACCTAATTGCACAATGTCTGTCGAGGACGTCACTGGCTTATATGAGTCCAGAAGGAAATAACCTCGTCAGCTCACAATGACAAGTTTAGCGAGTGTGTGTAAGCCCAGGCAAGTCATTCTTCTTCTCCTAACCTTGCAGTGTATATTGCATACATAGGCCGTTGCATGTATATGCTATTTCATCTTGCAACACTTACCAAGCATCGGTGGCTGTGTGATCAAGGTGTCGGACAGGTAACCCAAGGGTACCCGGAAAGGTCATCCCTCATTTCTACTGCACTTTTTTTGTTGTATCACAAACAGTTCGCAAATTGCAGCTCACTGTACTTATATGTGTGTGGTAAGAACATTCTTGGCCATGTGGCCCTTTTTTCTGTTGGGGTGATGTCTATGTAATGAATTTTGAGACAATATATTAAATGGTTCGGAAATTACATTCAACTATGCTTATAAGTAGTCATGGGGTTTATTTGACCTTTCTAACCTTTTCATCATAATGGGTGATTCCTATTTTATGAATTTGACAACTTAATCTTAAACGGTTCAGAAATTACAGCCAACTATGCTTATAAGTGGAAAAAGTGTTTACTTGGCCTTTCTAACCTTCTCATCATGCTGGGTAATGCATGTATTATGAATTTGATAACTTTATCATAGATAGTTCGGAAAATACAACCAACTATACTAATAAATAGACATAGGGTATACTTGACCCTGCGACCCTTCTCATTGGGAGTGATACCTATGTTATGAATTTAACAACAATATCTGACAGTTCGGATATTATGGTCAAAAATGCTTATAAGTAGACATAGGGTCTACTTTACGCTTCTTGTCATCATGGGCGATGTCTAAGTTATGAATTTGGCAGTTATATCTCAAATGGTTCGGAAATTAGTACCAACTATGCCTATAAGTTGACATAGGGTCTAGTTGACCATATGAAACTTATCATCATCGTAGGTGATATCTATGTTACGAATTTGACAACTATATTATAGGCAGTTCGGAAATTACAGCCAACTTTTCTTATGAGAATACATAGGGTCTACTTGATCCTACAACCATTCTCGTCATCCTGTGTGATGCCTGTCATGAATTTGACTACTTTATCTTATACAGTTTGGATAATACAGACATATATGCTTATAAGTATACATGGGATCTATTTGACCCCTCTACCCTTCTCGTCGTCTTGGTTGATGCCTATGTTAACAATTTGACAATTAAACAGTTTGGAAACTATGGCCAACTATGATATAAGTAGACATATAGCATAAAAATGATTTGGAATCATCTATTTTTATAGAACTATAATTCGACATCTTGTCACAAATACATTGCATTCAAATTTCGCACCAGAAAACCCAATGTTTAAATGCCGTAGGAATAAAATGTACATTTATATTGAAATAATACCTTGTAGACATAAAATTAGTGTAGCTCTTCAACACTCCTGACCTAGGAAAACAGTTGTTACAGGTTTAAAACAATAGTTATTAACATTTTAAATCCACATTTCCTTCATATAAATACACAGATGTCTACGACATCACACCAACAAAGTGTCCTAGTGAGAATCCTCGTCTATATAGGTTACTCTAGCTACAACTTGGAAACAGGATAGTTCATTTTGCTACCGCTAGGTCTCTCTGTAATACTGGTAGAGTTGGAAGCAGACAGGTGTTTACCCTTACTCTAATTCTTTTTCAGTCGCCATTTTGATAATTGTGAAAGCTGTTTATCGTAAACCTAGAACAATAGTGAATATTAGTGTTGTGTGAATCTGAGTTAAAAATGGCAAAATCTTTAGCAAATAATAGGCTATACAGGCTGTTTTAAGTAATGACATAATGCGACTGGGACGTATCGAGCAAGACTAGACGTCGAAAGTGATTTGAGATGTGCATTATCACAATTAACACCAAACATACAAAAATGTGTGAAAGATAAACAGTGCCAACCCTCTCATTGATGTATGTTCCAACAAAAAATTGTTGTATTTGTTCGCTAGTATGTTTAATAAAACCTTATAGAACACATTTTAGGTTCGTTTTTTTAACCTAAACAACACAGTAATTTTTTGTATTTCAATATAATATTATGGAATGGGGAGGCGTAACCTCAAACAAGAGTCCGGGAGAGGGGGGCGCATGCCCTAAAATGTTGAGAACCCCTGTTTTAATGTATGGCTAGTTGTTAAGGGTTACCCATGCTACCAATTCCTCGGGCCGTCATCGGCCTTAGTGTTGGACAAACTGTGTTTATTTATATTACTATGTATGTATTTTACCCTTACCTGAGACTATGTACATCTTGCTCACTGTGCATTTGTGTATCGTAATTTGTTAGTCTTTGATTGTTTGTTGCATATTACCCATACTAATGTTTATTTATGTGTATATTTCCACATGTTTATATACAGCCTAGATGTTGGTGGGCGACGGTAGGCAATCTGTCACTGAGAGTGTTTCGTGTTGATAGACTCATACGGTAGCAGATAACAAAGGCGGCGGTGGGCGACTGTCGAGTGCATCAGGGCGATGCATGTGTGTGCTATTTCATGTACAACATTTCTTAATCACTAATATTTATTTAAGTTTCATGAAAGAGAGAATTATGTCCTTTTTAGGCGTCAAAGTCCCGTTAAATGGCTTCATTTCAAGTGGTAGTTCCGGAGTGTCTTTGCAGGGCCTCACTTGGAATGTCTTCAAAGTGTGCACTAATCCAGTTTTCACTTGCATCAGACCGAACCGCATGCCTGCAGACAGAAAGCATTATAAAATCCACATGATTTTTAAAACTATCATCCACACAAATAGTACCAATAATACGATCAATGATGATTACAAATTAAGACGTTAATACTCATTTATGAAACCACCAACATTTGATTCATTCTCTCATTTCTTTGTCGAGTACGTGTTATGAAGAGTTACTCCAATTTTCAGGAACGCTTCGACGCCAAAAGAGGTAGTGGCGAGTGTGAAGCGGCCCTTCCACTGCTACGTGTTTATGATAAAATAGTGACGTCACAGTATGGTGACATCACATGCTCGTGGGTACTCCGGAACTGTGACCAACTCCAACCTTCCCCACTACACTTCAAAAAACGCAGAACAAGCTTGCCCCAGGAAGCCCGCTCATGATCGTGGTGGAAGAGAGTCTTCGTCGCGTACCATTGTCCGAGGTAGCGTTGCGGGAATGCCCAGATTTTCTTGGAAACAACCCACCTTGCGCGGGCAGCTGTTTCCACTGTCCATCTCTTTCTACTCCGAACACCGGTTGCAATGTGGGCCTCTCTGATCACCACGTACGCGCTCCAGGGGCCTTATGCTCTAAATCGTTCGGCTTCCTCAGACCATTCGAGCCGAGTAGGGTGGTGAACCCGCATACGGCTTCATGTGTGCGAGATTTGCTATGCTGGAATGCAAACCTCTCGCATACGTGTTGACCATTCGATTCGGGCCAGCGTAGTCGTATGCGAGTTCCAACATGGCAAGCGTCCGTGCTGTAGGAACTGCACCTTGCTGTTTTAATGTACGATTCTAACGATTATAGGGTGAGAAATGGAACAAAATGCACGTCATACAACAGAACCTTCATATCAAAATCATGTTTTGGTAACAAAACGTTTTAATATGAACTAAAAGCACTTCATAATGTCACTAGAAAAAAAACGGTTATCTTTATATACAGTATATAGGTTATAGACTTAGCATAGTTGTGGAGCATGAATGGTTAACGCTGATACTTACACAGGCACGGTTCGTTGGTTTGAATCTGTTCTACGTAGAAACTTTTTTTTAATCTATAAATCTTTATTAATTCAGTTATATAGACAACAGAATAGCAAACAACTTTTCTTGGTGATATTTACGCTCAATACGTAATAATAAACAAGAGATCAAATAGAAAACAAAGCTCTCCTTATAGTGACTGCTGAAAATGATTCTCTATAAGCTTCGTGTGATGTCTTTGACCTTGGTTCTTATTGTTATTTATTTCATTTAGAGTTATTTTTAGCTATGTCAGATTACAGATAATGTAAAATAGTTTCGTTTGTGCGAGAAACTGATCGCCTCTAAAATAAGCTTATGTCAATATTAGAGCTCGCAACGTGACAAATACTTCCAAACGTAATTTTTTAGATAATACTCTTTCTGTGGAAAATCATAAATGCTGTACAGTCATAAATAAGACAATATGCGACCGGAGTTAACTAAGGCAATATTTAAATATTTTACAACAATAATTCTATTGAATGTAAACCAGCTTGGCTAATTTCAAATAAACAGCAACCATTGTTTTAACAATTAGTAGCTAGCGCCTAACACAAGATTTCTTAAACAGTAATTTAGTAAAATAGTAAATAAGTGTAAAATGAGAGAACAGTAATTCGTAGACCTAGAACAAAAGAACGGCGAATTCATTCTGCCTCGTGATGATTGATTTAAAGAGCAATTTATAGCTCTGTGTGTTATTAAACTTCAAAATGATTACGATACATTTGCTATTATCGACATTTGGCACTATGATTTGTAAAATTATCCCTGTTTTTAAATACCACCATTATTCGCTTTGAAGTTGGGAAGTAAGATATAGCGAATGTATTAATCAGTGAAATTCAGCGCCGTTATAATCACTATGCTTATATTGACTTAAAGTGCAGCCATGGTAACGTATCTAAGTTTAAGTAATTTTAGTGGAAAACTTTATGTCTGTGTACCGTATGCATATAAACAACTAGAGGACCCAGCCCGTGGCCTTTTTTTTTATTGTTACGGGGCTAGAACAGTTACGATGCTAAAAAATTGGTTATAATATAAACACTAAAAAAATATTGCCTAGATATATGTAGGTAATAATGGAATTATGTGAAATTAATTCAACATTGAAGCGACTGCGGTCCTATTTAATATTTCTCTATCCCTTGGCCACTGCGGCCCCACTTAACATAATTCTGTTGACTGAGCCACTAAGGCCCCACTTGATATAGTTCTATCCACTGAGCCACTGCGGCCCCATTTGGAATTGCTCTATCCACTGAGCCACTGCGTCCCTACTTGGAATCTCTCTATCCACTGAGCTATTAAGGCCCCATTTGATATATATATATATATATATATATATATATATATATATATATATATATATATATATATATATATATATTATATATATATTCCACTTGGCCACTGCGGCCCCACTTGATATAGTTCTATCCACTAAGCCACTGCGGCCCCGGCTTAACAGAATTATATCCACTGAGCCACTACGCCCTACTTGGAATCTCTCTATCCACTGAGCCACTGTGGCCCCACATAATTAACTCAACATTGAAGCGAGATATTTAAAATAAACAAAAATGTCATTCCATTACTTTCATATCTCTATGCAATATTCTCTATGGTTCAATTCAAAACTTTTTATTGTGAAAAATTAACTAAAAAATAAGTTTTTAGGGTAAAACTTAATGATTGCGTAATCTGATCTTGCTGAAATTTGTACTTGACCTGTATTTTACCCTGAGGATTCGCTTTGCAAAATTTTAAGAACTTCTGTTGAGTTTCAAGGGACTTAAAGGCATTAAAGACGGACAGACAGACAGACTGGAATATTGTGTCAACAAGTTTGAATGATCAGTGATTAATAGTTGAAACACATTTACGCACAATGCTGATCCAAATGTGATAATATTTAAAAATTGTTTGGATTAAATTCAAAGTTAAGGCTGAAATGATTTCAGTTACACTGAATCAAATTGAGGACATTAGTAGACGGCTTTGAGCAAGAACCACCATTTCTTCAATTATAAAATGGAAAAAATATGTGAAATAAGATAAATTTATAGAACAATATTAATTAATATATGCCTAACCAATGCGTATGTAAAGAACCCTGGGAAAAAATTAAGGGAAAGATATTAAGACTGCAGTAACGGGACATATCATACAATAACAAACATGGAAATTTGGACATGACAAAAAATATCAAGGACTTAAGTAAAAGTGGCAATAAATGTGTCTAAGCAATTAAAAAATTCGTTAACAATTACACATAATTGACAAACTTTAAAAAAAATAAGTTACAGTACATTTAGAGTGAATAAAATTATGGGTAAGATAACTGATATAACCTAAACATTATAATGAATCAGAGAGGATGAGATAAAATTGTAAACACTTTGTACTAAGTACTGTAAGCTACGTGTTTTTACCATCTTATCAATTCATCAGTTAGTAAATGTTTAAATTTTCCTGATTCTTTAACTTCTCCTACTTACATTTTACAATTAATACGTGTAATTAAAATAACAGCAATGAAATTCATCACGCACTTGATAAATATAGATACTCTCGTATTAATAAAAATATATTTAGTGACTGTTCGTTGCAGTCTGACAGATTGTGTTAGTACGGTTTCCAGCGTGCAGTCGCTAGCCAAGTCACTCGGTTACAACAACTCCGCTTCCATTCCGAGCGCTCGAGTCGCACGGGAGCAGACCCGAGTGGTTCCAGCATACCGAAACAGTTTTCCGTTCGGCAAAACACCACTCGACCAGCTACTCGTATGCGACTGAAAACTCCAGAATAAGACCCCAGGCGAATCGACTCTAGACGGATCGCCAGGCACATGCCTGACAGACCTCAAACAAAGGTTTTCCACAACCTGCTTTTTAAAAGACATCCCAATTTTGACGTCAGCCATGATGTCGTGCCCTCCAAACATGATCAATATGCAAATAAGCGTTATATGCCAAAACTTGAAAAAATAAATAAATAGATAAAAAGTTGGCAGGTATGTTTAAGGAAAACATATGGTAACTTCTGAAAATAAAAAAAAAATAAAGTGATTACTGACTTAATAACGTCTTTTCAGAATGTATGTACTTCAATAATAATTACAAAAGTTAACTTTAGAAAAATTGAGTGACTAAATCATTCAGAGGAATTGCAACAATATTACTATGAATAACAAAGGATAAATTCGTCAATAATTAAAAGTCATTGTTTTCGAACTTGTTTTTAAAATAAAAGTTTAAGTAAGAAAATAAAGTCCATTATTAGACACTGAACAAAACACTGTTTTGATTTTTCTTTTGTGAGTCAGTTTTTTTAAACCACAATCAGTCTCTAGATCTACATATATATATTTTTATGTATACGTCTGCGAAGAAAAAAAAATGAATTTATTACCAAAGACTAATAAAGGTGGAGTTTTATATTATAATGAGCCAGAGAACGTACTGCAATTTTTTTTTTTTTTTTTAAATTCAAGTCTAGTGAAGTTCTCCAACCATGTCAGGAAAGATACATATAATACAATATAATATAATACAGCTAACTTTTAAATGACATTTTGTACATGTGCCTATTCACCATTACTTTTTATAACTAGCGTGTGTCATTATCATTACTGAATACAATATCTGTACGTACCCATACACTTCCTTGGTCCTTCACCAAAAGGCAAATGAGCATAGTGTGATCGGCTGCTTTTGTTTTCGACGTTGAACCTTTCAGGGTCGAATATCTCTGGGTCAGGGAAAATAGCAGGATCGTAGTGAATACCATACGTAGGAATAACAATCACTGTTCCCTTTTCTATAGTGATATCAGTTCCATCGATTCTACAGTCCGAAAGGCACTCCCTGTCCAGGAAAGGTAGCGGTGGGTACTTGCGCATAGACTCTGAAAATAAAATACATGTGACTTTTGTGAAAAAGTAATATTACATAATGTTTTTATATCTTATAAGATAAAATAACGGAATTCACGCTGGCCGTTACTACAGCACACATATATAATACTGCGTGACTTAATTAAAGAACAATTACTTGACTAACATTGAAGCATGTTTATTGATTACTGTAAATTATTAAAAATAACTCGGCTAGTAAACAAAATTCAATATGTGAACTTGCGTGGTTCGAACTAATGCGCAGCCTATGACTATTTGATATACAGAATGTACACACGAAACTTTCCTGATTCAAATTCCAATACAAAAAAAAACTATTGGAGATAGAAGCTTGTGGTTTGCGGCATCATGAAAGCAAGCCTAAAAGTTATATTTTGGTATTTTTAAAGTAAGTGCTTTTATTTCAGGTGCTGAATTATTAGCGAGTTAGTAGATATGGCAACAGCACAAGAGAAATATCAGTGCGCAGTGTGGTATGCGGAAAGAAAATCGCCAATTGCAATCCAAATGAATTTCAAACGTGTGCTTAACGGGACTCACCAAATGCAGAGACAATATTAAGAGATGGTATGAGAAGTTCGTAGCCACTGGGAGTGTTAACCCGATAGTCAAGTTCTGGTAGAAAACTCACGCCTGAATAAACAGTAGAGGAGATCAGGGAGACCTTCCAGAGAAGCCGGCCAAAGTCAGTTCCTAGAGCGTCATGAAAGCTCAACATCTCACGCTCGACAGTCCACACGGTGCTGCATAAACTACTATGTTCGTATCCGTACAAAGTGTAAACTGTGCAGGCGCTGCAACTAATCGACACGCAGAAACGTGAACATGAGGTGCTGGCCCGGATAAACCTCAACCCCAACTACATTGAAATTTGGTTTTCATTGACGAAGCTGTCTTCCACATACCTTGGATAGTTATTCGGCACAGCGTTCACGCCTGGAGCTGCAAAACACCCTACATTTTCGGGAACGTATCAGGGACAGTAAATATGTAAAAATGTGGTGTGCGTTGATGACATACAGATTACCGGGAACATTTCAATTCATCGAGCGAACAGTATTGAACAACAGCTTGAGCAATGTACTGTCCCTCAGCTCCTACATCTGCAGTGTCGGATGAAATCTTCCAGCAGGATAGTACACAACAGCACTGGGGTTTGCATGTTCGTGAGTTCCTGGACAGAACGTTCCCACAGCGATGGATAGGACGCGATGGACCATCCTGGTGGCCACTGCGAACTCCGGACAAAAACCCCACTGGTTTATTTCTTGTGGGGTTATGCGAAAGGCAGGGTGTACACCTCACATGTATGAGATCTTGGCTATATTGGCAGAAGAATTGTATATAACATCAGTTCCATCACCCCAGGCATGCTTGTGACCATATAGACTGAGAGAGAATTTCGCCTACGACATTCTGGTTCCACGTATAAAAGTATAGTAACTAAAAAATAAAAATTACATAATTAGTGGTTATAAACGATGCCTCAAACCACAAGCATATATTTCTCATATTTTTGTGCTGCAATTTGAAATCAGTGAAGTTTCATGTAGTCATTGTACATGCATACTCAAGTTTTGGTTATGCGGTAAATTACGCTGGGGATTATGTAATTAGGTCCCGAAGACCTATCCAGAAGTATAAATGTAGAAAACACGTATAAGGTTTAGTGCCTAATGTAAGTGTTTAAGTTGCCTCTTTTGATATCCGTCTGCACGAAGCATTTCGCAGGCTTTTTTGTGTAGAAATTAGGCAAAGACTTTCAAGTACCTCACATATAATGAGAACGGCGGGACAGTGACAGAACAGCGTCCATTCCTGAATACTGCAAGGAAGATTTTCCAACCTAACAAATACCTGCCTCGGTCGGGAATCGAACCCGCGACCTTTGGTACATGAGTCCTGGCCACTGGACAAAATAGTTGGACGCAGAGAGCGCCTAAGTTCATAAGACGGACTCTCACCAGCAATCACCATGTCCAGGTAACACATCTCGGCTATGTCGTCATACGTGATCTTGTGGTCGTGTTTCGCCAAGACGTTCTCAATCTCTAGCCGCAGCTTGTCTTGGATGGCTGGGTTCATCGCCAGCTCGAACAAGGTGAAGTTCATGACACTCGAAGAAGTTTCGTAGCCCGCAGCTATGAAGATGTACGCTTGCGCAACGAAGTCGTCGTCCTCTAAACCTGCAATATTAACTTACGATAGCATTAGCACTTCATCCTCAAGGGTCACTGTAACAGTATATGTAGTCGCAGATGGAAAAAAATACCATTTATGTTTATCACAAAGTCCAAACTATGCATGTATTTTTACAAACATATATTATCTGTAGACATTTCCTACAAACATATTTCTATATACAGGTTTAATTGCAGCGTAAAAATTCATTATTGCAATTTCGTTATTTCGTTCGGCAGTTAGCAAAATAATGTTACCAATCTAAATAATTTAATAGGCTGTTCACGATAGAGTGAGCACTTTTTAAGGCCCTTCTAAATTTTTCCGTGCATCCAATTTCCATCTTCCTGCTGCCTTTTAATATAAACACTGTAATGTGACAAATAAACACAGTGTATACATTTCACCGCCCTCAAAATGTAATGCCTGAAGCTGCAATAAGATATATTTATTAGTGGTTAATGCCTGTTGGAAGGGCCTAAAAAAAAATGCTCACTTTAACGTGAACAGCCTATAGTCATTTTCATCATATTGTGCGAAGAGCAGTTCTCAGTGCCGATTTTGAACTTCGAACGAAAAAAGAGACACAAATTTGTAGACCGATAGTAATACCTGAACATTGAGGAATATGCAATTTCACGTAATATACTGGGAGATACAGGTGTGGTCACATATCAATGACAACTTCAAGCTTGGTGACCAGGCCATAGTCAGAATACACGATTAAAGGCACGTGGAAACGATAAAAGCAAAGCAGGTAAGCGAGCACACTGTGCAGAACATAACCAAAAAGTTTGGTCAATATTCTTCACGGACCAATTCGTAAGATTCTTAGTTTGCTGCCAATAAGCTACGAGTATTATTGCGTTACAAACAGGTGCAGATTTTAAAAAAAATTGGGAGTCTTGAAATATATTTGAGCTGGACTAAATAAACTGTCACTGCATGGCCCACAACTAACCCCACTATTTTATGCCAAGTCAGATTATAAATTATTGGATTTATTTGCAAATATCCCCCGCAAAATCCTGCTTAACTGACCCATCAGTGCTTTGAGAATTTCATTAGTACTTTTAATGCAAATCGCAGACCGATTCACGATTTTGCACTTGACGCTACTAACTGGTGAACCCTACTGGTTTGTCTTTGTTGTAATTTTACTGACAATACCCAAGTCATAATTGTGTGTGTACATGCTCGTATAGGCTGTTCACGGTAAAATTAGCACTTCTGAAAGACCTGCTTAAGTTCTACTTGTATGCACGTTGCGTCTTCTTCCAGCTATTGTAAAATTAACAATGCCACGAGCCTCAGCATATCATTCATGCATAGGACAAGTGAACCTGTGAAGTAATTAAGACAGTAAATACTTTACAAATGTGCTCATTTTTACACTTTGATGCATATAACTTTAAGTTATCACAAATGGTTACCTAACACATTTTATTCGACGATAAACTATTTTCCATCCATCGTTACCAACTTTACTGGGTAAATAATGTCAGGTATGACAGTGGCAGTTTTCAAAGTTTGAACTCAAAAGTGCTTAATTAAGAGAGAGAAACCCATTATAAGACGTACGTATGGTCACGCATCATGACATCCTGCACACTTTACCATGACGGCTCTAGGAGACAGTGCTGTGGTCCGTTTCGCTCTCTAGCCTCTGACGTCATAGCATAAGACATTGTTTTCATTGTACAGGAGACTGGGTAGGCCTACCCCCGCCTTGGACAGGACAAAGTTGTCTTATTTTGCGAGAGACGGGGTTCGCTGGCATGATCTATTATTCCAGACACATTCATCCAGTCGACTGCATTTCAGCGACAAGTTTATTCATTAACCACAATGTCAAAATGTAACAGAATTCAGGCTTGAAAATGATGAAATTTTACACAGAATGTATTGCCGGGAATACAAAAAAAATTCAATTATAAATTTTTATGATAATTAGAAAACTCTAGCTTTCAACGTGTAATTGGGAAGAAATGGACACAGACTTGGCTTAGGTTTTAAAAAACAGTAGCTCAATTTACAAAAAAAATTAGGAATCCATTGGACAGTATTTTGATTTTATTTTGCCTGAGTTACTGTTACATATGTAGGCCTAATCATCCTCGGAATGTAAATTTAGTTAATTATTAATTAGTACCGATTCAGTTTACCAAGATTATAAGATCAGCTATGAGATAAATGACTTACAATGTCAACATTGAATTAATAAAAATGTAACGGCACATGACCCAGAAATAACATTCCATGGTAGATTATTTATGAGAAAAAGAAATACTTAAAGTTTCACAACCATACACGCGAAACATCATGACGATCAGAGCTCGTGATTCTAGTGGTTTGAGAATTACTTGGCATCGGGCCCGTATTCATAAATTAGGAAAAATGCCGAAAATTGAACCATCGCAGCCTTTACTTCGCCATAAAATGACTATGGCGCCGTAACATTTGTTTGTGCAATTATTAGGCAAAAGCTGTTTACGATAAAATAAGCACTTTTGAAAGCCCTGCTTAAGATCTGCTTGTATGCACGTTGTGTATTCTTCCACCATATGTAAATTTAACATTGCCACGGGGCTCATCCCTTTATTTACGCGTTTCATGCGTTGGTCAAATAAAACTTTCAGATTATTATAAAAGTAAATATATTAAACATCCGCTCAATTTTACACTTCGATGCATCAAAATAAACCGAAAGTTAACGAAGTAATATAAGTTATCAGAAATGATTTCCTAAAACTTTTTATTCGACGTTTAAATGTTGAACTACTTTCAATACTTCGTTACCAACTTTACTGAGCGCATGCCACTCAGTGCACCCGTTAAAATATATGCAGGTAGGAGCAGTGACATTTTTCTAAGGTTTTCATAAGTACTCACTTTTTCATCAACAGCCTCTAGCAATTACTCCGCTCTTAAAATTAGCCAGCTGAAACATGGCCTTTGTGACAAATGAACACCAAAGCCAGCGTACTAGACAGCGGATTCGTGCATATGGGAAACGTGGTGGACATAATCAATGAACAGTGGGTTTTCTTTTGGTGCTCCTGTTTCCTATACCGCAGCAATGCGTCGGATCTCTAGCTAGCGGCGCCATTCCATATCATGCCTTCTCCGATGTTATACTAAGTGTCTCATACAAAAAAGCTTCGTTGAGTGTTATTCTGCTCTTATCATTTGCCTTCACTCGCAACGTAATTACTGTGCTAAAACCTTTGGAATATAGTCGAACCTTAGAAAAATCACCCCATACATGACGTAATTGGCTGTCTTCCAAATATGTCGTATCACAGCCATTTTATACTCATGTTAGCACAAAAATGCCTTATGTTTTATTAAATTGAAATTTTACTTATATTTAATCTATAAAATATTACATTTCATTTATAGTTGATATGAATAAAAACAGGGATATAATAGGTGGGTTGGTAGGTAAGTTGGCTTAACGGCTCGTCGACAGTGAGGTCATTAGAGACGATGCAAGCTGCACAGGGAAGAGGGATTTGATTTGGAAGGAATCGGCCACAGCCTTTGTTTGGGATCCATCCCAACATTCGCCTGGAGTGATTTCGGGAAACCATGGAAAATCGAAATCAGGACTCGAACCCGGGTCCTCCCGAATGCGAGTTCAGTGTGTCACCACTGCGCCACCTCGCTCGGTGTGAGTTGGTAGCCTAGAAATAAATAGTTGTTACGCAAAATATTATTACAGTGAGTGCGCACGGCCGCTGTACATTGTCCCTTAGGTGTAATTTTCCAGATTCGGTTAAGCTTTTATTGCATAAGGTGGAGGAATATCCTGGAAGTATAACTTCAGCAGAGCTTCAGAAGTTGGAAGTAACCGTGAATGAACCGTAGATTATGGACTGCAGAGTACTTATGAAGATCGGTCTCGCGTGGTCGCTTTACGAACATACTTATATAGACTTGACGGTTAGTACTCTTTAATTAAGCGAGTTTCAGGATCTGCAATTTACTCCACGTTACGAGGAGCACTATCGATCCCTGTTTTACACTTTCGACATCGCCCTGCTCTCTAGACACTTGACTTCTGTGGTCTTAATTTTAAAAGTATGTAATTATATAGCAGTTTCAAAAATCTAGTATGAATAACAACTGTATGATTGAACTGGCGTAATAAGTATACGTATGGGCAGTGTTTCGCATACTTACACGACATTACATTGTAAAAACGTTTGATTAAGTATAGACTGTTAGCGGTAAGGTGAGCACTTTTTAAGGCAGTGCTTAAAAGTTCCTTTCAGCTAATTTGTATCCTGTCGCCAATTTCTAACATAAAAGTTGTCATTTGACGAATGAGCACGATGTATGTATTTTATAGCTGTCAAAAGTTAACGGCTGACGCCAGGATAATATTTAAATTATTGATTATTATACCTGCTGGGAAAGCCATAAAAAGTGCTCGCTTTACCGTAAATAGGCCATAGTAATATCGTCGTTTAATAATATAGAATTAAAAGTTAAGAAAAATTCAGCAACGTTGATTGAAGGGCTATTAAAATGCTTTTAATCTATATTTAAGATATTTTACGTATTATTTTGTGCTTTTTTCTGTACATACTGCTCGCAATTATACCCATTTTCAAGCATAGTTCTGGTGTCTTGCACTCAATACCCATGAAATATATATGCTTGCTATTTGATGGATTTGAGATTTTATACGCATGCTCTGTGCAAACGAACGTGTTAAATAATTAATCTACAAATCTTAGTTGCACTTGGTTTTGCTGTTATTGAAGTACTTGAATGATAGCTACATATGTTTATAATGTTGGAAGTATTATTCGAATAATCAGGCTAATATGATTGGCAAGATATTAGTGGATATTCGTAGTGAAGTGTTTCAAAGTAAATATCAAACAAGACTTCTTCTTAAAAAAAAAAAAAAAATCTTATAAATTAGTAGCGAGATTTTGTTTTTAAAAATATATTAACATTATTTTAAGTAAAACTTATTGCTGTATACTCCAAATAAGGAGAAAAATTCTCAAAATCTTAGTGTTTTATATTTGCAGCAATAACTAAAATAAAGTTCTACTACTGAAATATAGTTGTATAATGCACTATATAAAGAGAATGATTAATTTTACTCATAATAAATGCAGTAATATAGATTATTCTTTGTACTTACTTATATCTGAGTAATCTGTCTTCGAGCTCTCTAGGTTTAATAATTTGCTATCTTGCCTGATCTCCTCTAAATCTTTCGCATCTTCCGCACGGACCTCGCCATCTTTGCGGAGTTGCATCAGGAGATCCACGAAATCCTTGCGGATTATTCCTTTCGCCTTCCGATAGTCAGCGACGTCCCAAAATGTCTTGCGAACGAAATCGTTAACTACGTTGCCGACGAGTTTCACGTTGACAAGCTTCTGCAGGCCCGGAACGAAGAAAATGATCGAGGCCCACAGCATCTGGAGACCACTAGCTTCAAACAGTTGTTTCATGGTGGCAGTGAATTCGTTGTTGGGATCTCCCAGTGCATTCGCATTCACTCCAAAAGCGCAAGATGCAATGACGTCCATACTGTACCTGGACATCGCGTCTTTCACTACAACAGACCTGCCTGTGGATAAGAATTATAATCTACAGCGAAGGCAACCCTGTGAAACATATTGTTCACTCATTTCAGAATTACATCGACATATCCTAAAAGTATACAATGTTTAAGAATACAATCTATGATCTGACGTGATGAGAAATGAAGAGACACGCACGTGAAAATTTGGAAATGATATTATTTATTTGCTAAATGTCAAGAACTACTGTGTTGCGCCAATGAAACCTTTTGTATTATTTTAATGTACACACGATCATTACGTCATAATTGATAAACGTTTATGTGTAACAAATTTTTCTTGGTTTAAAACATGGCACCCATAATTCTCTAATGTTATTGCCTACCAAATGTTTGCAGATGGAAGACACCAAATCACACTAACGTTATTCACGAACCTCCTGTTTAATCTCATGTAGTTTCTGACATTTTTTACAAATAATTAATTTTAATTCCCCTTTTTTTTCATAGTAATGTTAGGTCGTAGATCGTGTTGTGTTTTCTACATCATCTTCCATAACGAAAAATCTCAGAAAATTTGTAACTACAGTCATCTCACCAGCTCTTTGTCCCTGCTCGCCATAAGTTATCATGTCATTTAGGAGCAAAGAGCTGCTGAGCGGACAATCTATAATTATAAAACAGAGTGACAGAAAAGAATGCGTGAAATGGAAGCAGTTTCAAATGTTTTAAATCGCATATACAAAATACATAATCAAGATATTTTAAAATAATAGCAAAGGAATTTAATTACATGGCTGACGAAACCGACAACATTCATCATTGTGCCTGAAAGAAAATAAATTATATTGACAATAAGGTGATGGTAGCTTACTGTGGGTAAATCACATTAGAAGTATGCTCGCAATGAAAGTCTGCTACATCCATAACTTATCGATCTTTGTGCTACAGAATTCTGGAATTCATCGTGCTTTACACAAAACTTTTTGGCAATTCGAGAGTATTTCTCTTGCTGTAGTTAGCGCAGCCTTTTGCCGTGAAGCCTAAGGTACGATAAAGGGTTTTAGTAAGAATGCTACTATTGTACATGTTATCTAGGGTTTTCTGTGGAATAAAGATACAGTGTATGTAGGTAACAGAGCTGCCTGCGATTTCAAAATCTGTATTCTCCTGGTATTCGGCCCTCTGTTGCGTGATGTGGGGAGCATCGAAGGAGATAACGGATGTGCCAGCCTCGGCATGATCCACTCGCTACTTTTCTGACCAAGAGACAAGGGGGGCACCAATGTCGGATGCCATGATCGAGGGATCGATATATCAATGCCCAGGCGTATTGGTCTCTGAGTAATAGGCCAAACGCAACGCGCATCAAATGGGCTGAGGAAGGAAACTAATTGTAGTGGGAATTTGCTTTCGGGGGATCCTGGCTGGGTGAGGGAACATGCAGAGACGCTTGTTGGACGGAAATAGCCACAGAACATGGACCCATTCATGCCATGCATCAATTTTGTCGGATACTGAAAGGAAATTATAGGAATCTCACTACTCAAGCCATCTTTTTAAACCTCATAGATTTGTGGAAGGCTCCGACCTCACGAGATACGAGGTGAAGGAGTGAGGTTTCAGTACATTTTCCAATTCGATGATCAGTGATTTTGCTTAATTAACCTAATGGGGAGTAATAGCCAAACTATCCTCAATATTACCTTTGTAGGTAATCACCCCTTCATGCGCCCGTCAATACCGTAGACAGTAACTCCGAGGAAGCACCAGCGACTCATGACAGTGCTTAGACTCAGCGAGCGCTGTTGTGGTAAGATCCATCAAGTAAACCAACAAAAGTCATGAAAAGCAGGGAGCATTACAGGTTGAACATAAAATAGACGGTGTTGAGGGTCCTTTATTTGACTATCCACTGTTATTCGGGCGAGAGGGTGAGATGTCACGATCCATCGCTCTTCCCGTCGCGAACTTCTACGGGTGGTCCAGCAGTCCAGGTAAAATGAGGTTGAAATCGTGGTGGTAACAGTGCGCAAAGTCGCTGGTATTGTCACCATGCGAGATAGAGAATAGAAATCACAAGAAAAGGTTTATCCTGGTAACCCTTTTAGCCAAGAGGAACCAAAGAGCTGCATCATTACAAGTATTATTATTGTGAACTATGGCCATCAAGACGAGCAAGTGACACAGCCGGGATACGAAACCTCTCTCTGCTTTGACATTACTACACCAGAGAACTTGGAGGATTACTGGGCGAAGTGATCCTTGCTGTGTCCACAAACCTGTACCCTGAAATCGTCCAGTAATATGGAAAGGAGCAACAACAGTTAAGTGGTTCATAATTTCAGCTCCCTATCAGTTTTACAGTGAAAAAACTCTGCTCTGCTGATCCACCGATTGGCATTTACTTCAGCAGGCCCCCATGTAACGGTTCCCAGTTTTCACTTTTATTAATCGACAGATCTCATAAATGTACTAAAGTAATATAAAATGATATTATTAACATTGTAACATATCCCAAGAAAATTAAATGTTCACCACTCTGTTCTGTGTTTCCAAAATGGAAGCTTAAATTTTTTTCGCTTCTCATTTGGGCATCAGCACCCAACATTAGTGGTATTTGTTGGAATGCAAGATTGTCATGTGAGGGGTACTGGGTTCGAAAAAAGTAGATTCCCAGATAGCTGTAATACCTGATCGACCATCATAAAGTTTATATTCATAAATGAGCTAACACAAGTGTTGTGCATGTGGAAATACATTACTTAAATTGATGTATATGTATAGGTTTTCATCTTAATTTCTCTGACATTTTATATGAAAAGACACCAAATAATAAACATCCTTTATATATTAAGATAAAGTAGCTATATGATTGTCTTACCAGCAGATAATTACCTTCTGAGACCTCCTGGTCAATATGCTTAAGTAGCTGATTACTAGTTTCCTCTACCAGCCCAAACATCTTCTTCATTTTTCCCGATGAGAAAGTTGGAGTGAGTTTAATCCTTAAATATCTCCACTTCTTATCTTTAGAAGCAACAACACTTTTGGAGAACAGACGGTCGAAATTCTCGGACGGCATGAAGAACCTGTTTAGAAAAGCATAAGCATCCTTAGCCAGTACACTCCGTACCACCTCCAGATCTCGGATCACGAGGACGGGCATGTGAAAGATGAAGGTTCCAACAATTTTATGGCCAACAGACTCCCTGTACAGTCTTCTAAACAGACCCACCATAGTATCTGTCTGCAAGAACACAGTGCCTGCGTTTCCAACTAATAACGTTGGTTCAATGTAATGAATTCCTCGCTTCTTCCAGTGTTTATATTTGTAGGAGAAGTAAAAATATAACACAACGACGATTGCTGAAAGAGCAAATAAGATGTTATCAATTGCAGAACTGAACGTCAAGGCCATTTTGGTGTCGTTTATTTGGTACGATACCTGAAACAAATAAAATAATATTTATTAAATCATTTCAACAATTTTGCATTAATCTATTGAAATACTGCTTCAAAATATGGACAGCGAATTCGCTGTGGGTACTTAGTACACTGTCCACTAAATTAAGCTACAATCTCATATTAGTGGAAATCTCATATTAGTATGGGAAATAATTTAAAATAAATATTAGTGACATGAAATGTTACACGAGGATGATGCAATGCTAGCCAAATGTTAAAATGAATTCGTATTCCC
Source organism: Dryococelus australis (assembly GCA_029891345.1). Taxonomy (NCBI): domain Eukaryota; kingdom Metazoa; phylum Arthropoda; class Insecta; order Phasmatodea; family Phasmatidae; genus Dryococelus; species Dryococelus australis. The sequence goes on along the minus strand of CM056998.1, from coordinate 58,152,479 downwards.
ATCACTGATTTATTGGCAAGTGTATGTGAAACTTCTGATACCCTTCAGCATACACCAATGTTGGTTCAACATGTACCTCATAAACAGTCAGCTTCAGCTCGAAGATGATTTCTGGACGATTGTTAATGTTTGTCAGCAACCTTCACAGCATATATAGGAACTTCGGTGTTTTTGTGACCATGTGTTCCTTTGTTTCAAGGTGCCACAGACACGATTTCAACCCAAAGGATGGCAATGCTAAACGTCAGAGAACAGCAATTTTTGACTTTCTTGAAGGTAAGCTCATTGCGCACATGAACTGGTGTGTTCACTTCCCAAAATTTAAATACAATAAAACATTTTCTGGGCCATCTTTACCGATGAGTTGATTCATACTATCGCCAAACCTCCCTCTGAATTACCGACTGCTCTCCATAAGGGATGGGAAGGAATTACACATGCACTATTTGCGACCACCCTTAGAGCATGTAGGTAGCTTGCACCCAATTGCAATAATCATCATAGCGTGCATTAGTTTTGTGCTGAAATAATTACAGAAAGTAATTTAACTTCAGCTTTGTGCCGTTTGTGCAATATATAGTATGTGTATTATTTTTGCATCAGTGTATTTCCAAAATATATACGTATAAGAACGAAACTCTAATTATTTTCAATGATTATTGGCTGTAAGATGAACACCAAATAGCTTCCAGCATATTTTATTTTTTACTTAATTATTGTATCCGCGGTGATGTAGTGGTCAAACTACTCGCCTACCACCAAGGCGACCCGGGTTCGATTCCCGGCGGGGTCGCTCCCGGATCTTCGCACGTGGGAATCGTGCCGGACGCCCTCTGGTCGGCGGGTTTTCTCGGGGATTTCCCGTTCCTCCCGCCCTTGTATTACGGCGCTGCTCCATCCTCATCTCGCTACGCCCTCATCGGCTCTCAAGACTTTGTTGTTGAGAGTAAACTTCTCCATTCCACTCTTTACTTAATTATTTCATTTACTTACTTAATTTTACAGAAGTTACGCTATCATGTATGCCATGTAGCACCATCCTGTTAAAAATGACCTTAACGTAGTTCTGGATCATCCATTTAATGAACAAGCTCGACGAAAATACGTTTAAGCACCTTCAGAAATGACTGGACCCGCTATTATTTCTACGGCTGTTGCGTACCAAAGCCCGACGTTCTCTTAATGCTGCTTGAATGATACGAGGATCTTATGCAGCCCCCAAATGGGTGTTTACTGTGAGTTCACATAGCCACCAAAATGAAACCAGGCCTCATCCGTAAGCAATGTAGAATGTTGAACACTGAATGCTTAAAACCAACAGCAATAGGTTTTTTTTTTTTTTTTTTTTTTTTTTTTTTTTTTTTTTGAAAGTGTTCAACAACCATCAGCCTGCATGGATTCTCAATAGCTTTCTTCGTGACTGTATGGCACATTGAGTACAATAATCTCATCTCCTGCTACAGAGACTTTAACTTTACATGTGGTAAACACTTAAAATCATGCGTGAATGTCCATAGTTATCGTTGGTAGTGCACGTGAATGATACTTGCCGTTTTAACGTACGAAAGATCCAGTTGTTCTCAACTATCTTACCTGCGTCGATATTGTCTTCCTCTGGAGAGAACTGTAAACATCAAGTTTCCTCTTGTATGCCCTTCGTATAGCTGTGATCGAGCTTTTTTTTTTTGCGAGGCACAGTCATTAATGTAGCGTTTACTGCAGCTTCATAACGGCTAAGGTAATAACCCGGAAACAGCTGCGAAATATAACACGTGCACTGTCATACCACCTCTATGTATAACTATATAATGCATTTGTAATTATAAAATACTTTTGCAAAACGCTTTTTAGTTGGCTTTATTTGCCAAATAAAATAATTTTGATTAAGGTGTATAAGTACAAATATCAGCACTATTCAATTAATATTGCATAATAGTTATTTAAACTTTTATATAACACAAATGCTGTTTAGAAAAATATTTACACATAACAAGTATATTCACGTATGTCTTTAAATATGTACGCATTGTAAGTTACCTATCCGAAGCCACCAAACCCAACTACTATAATAAATCGTACAAGACTCCACAACACATGTCTGCCAAACTAACGCATTGCTAGGTGACTCGCTCAAATTTAAAAAAAAAAAAACGGAATTTAAAGACTGTTCTGGCGAATTCGCAAAATACACTCAATGACACATTGAAACTATTATTGTCAAATAGGCTTTCAGATATCTAAGTCACTCTCTTTTTAAGCATTGTACTTGAAACATTTTCAAGAGAGCATGTTATAAAGTTTATACGTCAGGATTATGGATTCAATATAAATTAGATGACTTTTGGATTTATATTATGGACTCCGAACCGCCATATAAACCAATGAGGTGATAATCAATGAGTCAGGATTCGTACAGATGATAAATGGTTCGCCATCCTTGTAGAATGACCCTGGGCACGTTAGCAGTCATGACCTCTAAAAGCCTCAACCACAAAGTAATATTGTTTAAGGGACGGGAGGACGTTTGTGGACCCAATAAACAAAAAACGTCACCAAAATATAAAATACGAGTACATTTGATTGTGAAATATTGCGGTAACAGAACCGAAACTTGCGCCTAAAATAGCTGCTTTCACAACTAACTCAACCATGGATGATAAATCAGGCAGTTAGGAAATTGTTGTTTTCATTTACGTTTAAAAAATTATTTCTACTCTGTCTACATGTTTTCGTGCTGATAACTAGCCAGAGGATTATATTTGGAAACAATAACATTCTAATCTTATTTACGATAGATATACTGCGATAGATATACGTGATAACATGGAACCCATTTCTACAGACAAACTAAGCAAACATACTAAAAATTATATTTTACATTGGGAAGAAAAACGAAGAACGGGTTCGAAATTTATCTAAATTTAAAACGAATATTTATGGCTCTAGGACAAAGAAAATTTTGAGAAGGAATATATTTTTTAATATTTAAGTTTTGTATATTTGTATTTTTTCTTTATTATAGGAGACGAATTTGAATCTATTTCCTGTAAGTTATTAGCATACGGAAGTCAACCTTTCGTTAGAGCCACCAGCGTTATCTAAAACAAAGGTGTTGCACTTAACCAGAAAAGTTGTAATTCGGGAAATATTGGAATTTAGAGTAAGGTGACTGCGAATTTCTTAATATAATGAGGTAATTAAACGAGAAAGTATCAGTGAAACTAATTAATTACGCTGAAAATAAACTGGTGCTGCTGTGTTATATAAACATTACCGGCATGGCACAAACTTATTCACCATGAGAAGGTAGGTTTTAATTCAACGTTTTAAAAGTTGGATGGACCCACGTGTTTTTTTTTTTTTTTTTTTTTTTATAGTAGTTTGGCGAATACGCGTATCTCGGTAAACAAATGTTCTGAAAATACTTACTTTTTGTCAGAAAAGTTTAAAAACAATTATCTATGCCCCTATTTCTTTTACTTTTGTCATATTAAGTGTATTCTTGGAGAAAAAAAATCACGAGAATGGTCAAATATCGAATTATTACAGCTTGCCTATTCCGTTTCCTTAGGCGGCAAGAGAAAAGTACAAAGATGAGGGCGTAGTTTGGTCTTTCATCGCGTGTTAATAAAGTCCCACTGTTACAGATCCAATTTGCATAGTACAGCGTTACGACGGAAACACTGCACGCCTTGAGCGTAGGAGCGATGAGGCACTAGACGTGCGTGTAATGCTGGAATCACAATATCACGACAGACGCGACACGAATAAAATCCAATCAGCATTGAGACATGTGTGATGTCAACCTCGAAAAAAATGGGGGACGCGACAGGTTTTCAGAATAGAAAACATTTCTAATTTCGTCGCGTCTCGGGCACGACAAACTGGAAAACCCTGTAAGAATTTGGTGCTCGAATGATGGCAGTACTGGTGAATTGGTAACACCACTGTTGTCTTTAATTATTTCATTAAAACGTTTCATTTTCGGGCATATGTATTTATTATGTGTAGTTCACGATAATGAGACCATATTTTTATATTATATGCAAAAACCGTAAGCATGAAAATAAAGTGTTGTCCAACAACACATTTTAAACAAATGTAAACATTAATGGCTGTCGTACAAGAAACTAGCAGCTAGTGGCAAGAAACGATTTACGTATAATATTTTGTATTTTTTTGTCACGAGGCGATAAAACTAGTGTTCACAATAACGCGAATTTTCCTTGTCGCGTCGCGTATGTCGCGCTATAGCGATTCCAGCATTACTGTCGCTCATGTCGCTCCCACGATTTTTGACCTTGGACGCGGAGGTCCATTCCACTCCTAATGAAAATATTACAATTTGTAACAATTTTTTGTTTCAATTTTTATGAGAACAGTGAAAGTTTTTTTTTTAAGTAAATTTGAAATTGAACAAAACTACAAAGCGGAGCAGTGGAAACATGTAATCATTAAGTTACAGTGCAAGGTTTATTTATAAAACATTTCGCGAAATTAGTCGCAGCTAATACTTATAAAATCGTTTGGGAATTAATATATTTGTACCGTGCTAGTGGTTTTAGATTAGTGTAAACATCACAAGTCGCAAACAAAAATAGCTGCTTTGATTAAAGGCCTGCTGCGAAAAGTTCAATGAAGTTAAGTTTCTCACAAGTGTACTTACAAAAGGGATGGTCGTGAATTTCGGCTCATATTTCCGTAACCAGGAGTGGGTTTTCTTATATCAGCCTGATGTGTTCCAAGTGATAGACGATTCCCATCCACGTTGAGCACGTTAATCATAGTGTTATATATTTGTGTTACGCAATTTATTTAAAACACAGTTTAACATGTTACTCCTAGGGAGATTTTTCACAGGTTCGTTTCAAAACATCCGAAAAACCTTGAATGGACTAACTATTCCTGCATTAAGGGTGTCGGACCCCAAAAAAGCAATTATTTTATAATTGCATCAAACATCGTTCAACTGATACCCATTATATGTGATAACATTTTCCTCGAATAAAATATTTTACTCTTTATATTTTTTGAATAATTTGATGTCAAATACAAAATTATTCTGTTGCACCAAACAAATCTTGTTTGATTCAACAAAACCTTTTTCTCAGTGTATGTTGTAGAGATGAAAAAAATCTTACAAAATAAACTAATGCCGTGAGCTACTGCTTGGCATACATGTAATCACCAAATAACAGTCATCTGTATTTAAAATTATGTTTAAAATAAGCAATTTTTTTTAGATTTAATTTTTTTTCATATATATACATATATATGGTCTGTTACTTGGTGATTACATAAATGGGCCACGCGGTAGCCCATGCGATTACTTTAATTGTACATTGTTACATCTCCCAAACTTAGTTAGTATTTGTTTTTACGGCTGCAATAAAACAGACGTATTTTGTATTTGACATCAAATTATTCAAAAATATATAAAGTGTGCAATTTTTTGTATTCAAGGAAAATTTCATCACATACAACGGGTAACAAGTTGAACAATTTTTGGTACAAATATAAAATTATTAATTTTTTTGGTGTCCGATATCCTTAAGTCTTACAGTCCCACAAAAACCTCAAAAGTAAAAATAACTGTATTACAGTTTTAGACACTATTTGGTTAGTTAACATGAAACTTAAAATCTCGTTAGATATTTAGCCTAAACACTATATAAAAATAAAATTATTTGACTTTTATCAGTTCTTCCAAAATTCGCACAGATAAAAGTGGATATTTCAGCAATGCGACCTGTGAAAGCATAAAAATTCCTACTTTGAGAAAAAAAAGGACATTACAAATAAATTATATGATTATGTGAGTGCTAAACTGTTCTAAAATGAGCCGGTGATACAGTTTGAGACGTTCGTGTAGCCAAAACATTGGGGAATCTGCAATTTAACTTAAAATTCACCTCTCTGAAGGTTCGAGTGCTCCTTTGCAACGCCGTACTAGTAATGTAAATAAACTTATTAAACTTACCTTTCAGTCGGAAACGAATGGCACTTTCTCAGTCTCGCGCTTGTTGCCGAACAAATGGTAGTGCAACACTTCATGGTAGTGCAACACTTCAACGACAACTGGGTCAGCCGGCGCTGTCGTCCGCCCGCAGCTGCGTATTAACAAGCTGAAGTGGCGCTCATCCGCGCATGACGTCGCGCCAGCTACTGTCGCCAGGCAAGGTCACGCAGATGTTAACGCAGTACCATTGAGTCAAGATATACACTAGAGTGGCCATGGCATGGGAAAAAGTCTGACCAGTTTTTATGTTAGTTCTTGGGATGATTCAGGCCAGCGCTAGTGTTCTCGACTGTCATTTTTTTAATTCTAATTTATTATTTTACTGCATTTTAGATGTCCAAGGTAAATCCGAGTACTGTTAGCACTTACAATTACAAATTTGATATTAATCAAAAATTGATTTCATACATCATAGTCGCGTTTTCATTTCGTTCGTATGTGAAAGGAAATTAACAGGAAATGATTGTTCAACTAGTTGAGAAAGATGTTATGTCAGACGCACGAAGATCTACAATGTGACTCAGTGTTTACAGTTTGGGGTTGTGATCTACTACAAAGGTGGCTGTTCGTACAAATAATCAGTACGTTAAATTTATCGATTCAAGTGTCATTAAGGCTCAGTCAGAACCTATGAATGCACCTATGAATATAAGCACACTCCCCTCGGCACGATACTTGATACATTCCGACAGGCATACTTATTTGCATGTGTTATAGCAACTAGCCAGTTGATAAGATTCTGAACCACTTTTTTGACATAAAACAAATACTGAATCTGTGCTGGAACATTAGCGCATAGATCTAACATTATAAACAAATTAGGAGCTGAAGCTGAAAAGCGCATGACGACGAAATTGTTGCTACTAATTAATCACAGAATTTCATTTAAAAAAGGAATGTTAAAGCATTTGACGCAGTAAATGCAGTTATCTATAGTGTACGTATTATTTAAAACTGGTAAAAACTAGAGGCAAATTGGTTTTTAACACTAATAACGGTATGAATAAAAATTATTTTAGAATTTTGATATAACTTTTACACTCATCTACGCTTTGCCTTGTAAAACATTTGACAGTGTTCTCACTTCCCTGCATATTAGATATAAATTCATTGTGACGCCCGGTTTATAACAAATCACGAAGAAAACTGGTTATGTTTATCTTGGCTCTTCTAGATCATTAAAGGTTAAAGAGTATACATTATTAAGAATAAACCATTGAGAAATTTTCTCAGTGGCTTGTTTCTGCTCGCCTCCCACCAAAGCGATCCAGGTTCAATCCCCGGCCGGGTCGCTCCGCAAGTGGGAATCGTGCCGGACGATTACGTTGGTCAGCGGATTTCCTCAGGGACCTCCCGTTTCCCCCACCCTTTCATTCCGGTGCTGCTCTGTACTCATATCAATCACCAGCGTCGGCTCTCAAGACCTCGATGTTAAGAGCCGTCCAAATCTGTTCTTCAGTGGCTTTTTTCAAAAGTTAATGCCTCCCTACCACTCTTTAGAAAAAGGAGTAGTAGGAATAATATTTATGAATTACATATAAATCGCTTTACAGAATAGTAGCACATGGGCTGAAAGGGCGCGAGACGTACACACATTCGTTTACACGTGTACGTTCGTATGTAATTTCCCGAGAAATTTACAACATTTACGTACTTAGACAATGATGTGTATTAGTGGTTATTATTTTAAAAAAAAACTGGCAGCTATGTGTGTTTACAGTTACACCAGTGTAACACAGCCCACCATTTTATATTCTACACTCATACCTCGGACACATAACAGTGCGAGAAACGTTGACACTAAAGTCATTATTAGTAATGATAACACTAACGAGTGAATGGAAACTAGAAATAACAAAGAGAGTTGCAGTATTCTACTTAAGAAAAAAATTGCATTAGTTATTATGCAGTAAGCACTTATCTGTCATACAGACACGCGTCTTCTGTATTTGCATTAGAAGTTTTGCCTGTTTTACTTCACTTCACTATCAAAAAGATAATTAAATTAATTTAAATGGTTAAATTTAATGAAAGGGTTAGATTTAATAAAGGGGTTAAATTTAATGAAATGGTTAAATTTATTGAAAAGGTTAATTTTATTGTTGATATTCTTTATTTCTGTTTGGGTGGGGGTAGCAGGTGCTCTGTACGATGTTGGTGGTGTGGTATCCTGGAGGCGACTGACCAGAGTGGTGGGTTGCAATGTATTATATAGGTGTAGAGTTTAGTGCAAGAGTGGGCTAGGGAAATTTTCCTAAATTTTCTCATTTTAAGGTGTTTGTAGGGATGATGGTGGTAGATAAGCAATTTTTACGAATATATTTAACACACAGGGAATTTCAGAGTATTTTAACGATTTCTAAGAGTGACCTAAATGTAAATTCTGTTTTTTTTTGGGGGGGGGGAGATATTGCTTGTAGACAGTGGTGGGAGATAGGCGATTTTGAAAGATGTGATTTATGTGTAAGTAATGACAAACAATCTGATTTCCGAATGCAATCGAACATTACAGAAATTCAGAATGTTCTACGTATGAATAAATTACATGCATTGAATCATCAATTTCAAACAACCATGTGAATAATAACAGGCAATTATGCGAGTCTTAAACGTAATATGAGTCTCGAGCTTAAAAATATAATTTACACAAGAGAGAATTTTAACTAGGTGAATAAAATCTGATTTCGACAAGAGCAAACTCACTAAACAAAATCCAGATAGTCGGTATGAATAAATAACACATTAACACATAAAAATTATACAATTCAGCCAGGTGAATAATGTATTACAGAAAAAAAAACTCTGAATACGATTTAAACCAAACACAATAGCGTATGTCTATTCTGATAAGAAAAATATACAATGATAGGAAATGTTACCCCAAATTATATGTTTCAAAATAACCAACTTGCTTTGAGTTTAATCCCACTTACTTTATACATGTGATGGAAAAAATGCACAAAAATCCTAGAAGAGAAAATTATTTTTAAAATAACAGATGTACTACAAATTTCCAATAATAGAGCACAATTGTTAATGTAAGCAGCATTTTCGTAGACCAAATTTTCGTAGATCAGAAATTGAAAATCTTATCGCAATATTGACTTAACACATGAAAATTTATATTTTCCCGCTAAAATACTTTTATATTAAAATGTGTACATTATAAAATGTTAATCATGGCTATCACAAGAGATGGTCGATGGTCCGTAGTTTCAGTAACCTCTGATTGTAAGCTCATTGGCTGCCAAGTTTCTAGAGGTGTGTTGAAGATGAGAGAGAGTGAGAGAGCTGTACATGCCTGTCTAGTCCAAGCTTCTATCACCAACTGAATATGGTGGCGAGTGGGTAGCTGAAGTCACTTTGCTTCAGAGCTCCCTACACCCTCTCTCACTCTTGCCAAGGTGCGAACCCGGGCTGCTCGCGATTGTCAATTTTTGCAGCACTAAGGCAATATGGTGTCAACTGCCTAGTTGTATTCCGATCAGGAGAACCATGCCTACTACCCCCACTGTCACCAACCTCCCTTCCCTACCCTGCACCTCTCGCCAGAGCGACGTGTCCTGGAGTCATTCACCTGCCTGCCCTCGATTGTCATTTTTCACAACTGAGTCAAGATGGCGACAACTGCCCACTTGTGCTCAGGTTGGGTCCTACTCAGCTGTAGACATCCCCTACCCTCTACCCCTCAGAACCGGCCCGAGTCTACAGGAACTTACTCCCTGTTCAAACACCCCTCCCACTTCTAGTCTCGAAGGTGACTTTTCTGAAGAGCTCCACTATCCATCGAGCTTGGTGTCTGCCAAAACCTGTTTTATGCTCCCCAGCATCAGCCTTGAGAATCCTTTTTCATATTTGTTTGTGAGTTGGTGTTCATGCAGTATCTGTTTCACGGCTATGCACCCCTACCCCGCTAAAGCATTCCGAGCATTTTTTTTTTCTACTATTGACTTTCCTGCTTCGGTCCATAGTCCTCTGAATGCTTAACCCATGAGATTTCACCTGACTCACTAATGTTTCAACTTTACACAAGAATTTGACTATATGAGCAGTAAAAAAAAAAATTTTAAGTCCCTGATATAAATTCCCCAATAAAAACTGGGTCGAGCACGTGTGTCTAAGGGACACCAGAGAGAGAGAGAGATCTCCGATATAACCTTTGTATCAATAACAATGTCTAACACAACATCCACACATTGCAAAAAAAACTGTTTTTAGGGTGTGACTTTCACTTAGAGGCGATCATGCTAACCACTTAACCAACCCACATTCCCTTTCTTTACATCTAACCAAAAACTTTTCAACAGTAGAATGTATTCCATGTAACATAAAATCTATACATTTGAATTTATTTAATATTTTAACAATTCACAGAAGTAAGTTTAACAAAATAGTATGAATACAGGCAGAAATCATGTTTTTTGGAGTCAGAAAATAGCGATTTCAATGCTATTCTTACTTTTTTACTAAAAACTTCAAATTATTGTAAGGTCACGGGAAAATGGTGGCCATTTTGAATCCTTGCAGTATATAAGGAGGGATAAATTAATTTTTTCTCAGTCTTAACTTGTTATCTGATAAGGTTACTTCATGTGCGTGCATTGCAGCAGCATACATAATGACATCATACATCTACTTCAGGTGTCTGGGAAGCATCCACATCAACAAGTGTTGATAATGTGAACGATACCAGGTGTCCACTACAACAACAGACGCTCACTACAACTTCGACTATAATGCCAGACATCCATAACGATTAACACAGCTCCATCACATCTACTACTGCTTCAGACATCCACACAGAGAATGGTGCTAGGGATCTACTGCAACTTCGCTACATCTACATCATTAACACAGAATCTACAAGGCATTTAATCTTTGCATCATAAACAATGCATCAAGGTCACTGTGACAATTGTGACTCTGAATGCGTTGAAATGTTCAATGCTATTTTAGCTTATGGGAAGGCAAAAATCTTATTAAGTCTAATGTTCCCAACTGCAAGTGTTGCCGAAAGAATTCATAATTTGTTTTGCAGGCCACAAAATAAATTTAGTGTATTCATTCCTGGATGATTATTTAAAAGCCAATGAGTATGTCATATCTTATTTACATTGTGAAGACTCTCCTTACGGCATGCCTGCCTTTGCTAATGATGAGAACTCACAGCAATTCGAGAGGGATTGTATGTCGTGCAGGCTGGGACAACTACTTGAAGCTAGATATTATTCCAGACATGGTATTGGACGATTCTGGAGTCAATGAAGTAGATTCCGAGGCGAGCACTGCCATCTTATAAAAAAATATATGAGAGAGAGATTTTTTTTGTAAATATTGTATAAAAAAGAAATAATGTAAAAATTATGTGCTATGCTCAGGGTTTCGAAAACTACCAATACAACTCCTTTGTAATTAGGGAGCTTGCTATTTCTTATGCAATAGATGCTAATGTCTCTAAAGCACTATGCTTTTAATCTCCCAGACATTGGTGCAGTTTAATACCTGAAGTTAAAATGATGTTTGAGGAACAGACTTATGTACATAATCTGAAATGGGACTTTGGTGACATAGCTTACAAAATACATTAATAATATGTTAATTATGCATTACTCGAAGTCTATCCCACATACGTGTTCGGAAAAACACAGAAGGGAATTTTAAAAACTTTAACAAATGCAGAAGTAATAACTATCAAAAGATACCATGACTCTTCAAGTATTAATTCAAAAGTCAAATGGTATAATACAAATCACTGTGGGGGAAAAAAACCTTCTGTTCACAATGCAAAAGCGAAGCTTTAAGAGAATATTTGAACTAACATCCTACCTAGTTATAAAGAATTTAATTTTTCCAAAAAATGGTTTGTTTCAGGTACCATATGATTTCGAAAAAATTGAGAAATTCGACCCAGAGAAGATGTACTCTGCTATTTTTGAGGACACAAGAAAGTATGGTTCCAGTCTCTAGGCATAATATAATTTCAAACACAGATGTGTAATATAAATGAACATTGGAATTTCGCAAAAAGTTTTGGAGAAAGCCTGTATACAGAACGAATGCTGTGTGATGAAGAAGAAGACTGTCCTGTTTTTAATATGCAGCCTGACAGCGAACTGCCCTGTTCTTCTTGGGGCCTATGTTTTAAAAATCGCAGTCCAGAAATAACCAAAGAACTAGGTTTTCATCAAATAAAATTTAATTGATTAGATAATTTTACAACACCGCCTCAACCTTATGGACTGAAACATGTAATAATAAGTAACACATCACGCAAATACAAGGCCGAAGTGGACTTTTTAGGGCACCATGTGGAATGTGGGACTGTGAGGTATTGATTGTGTGTGTAAATTGGATCTAACAAAGTTGTCGTTGAAGAACTAATTTTAACTGGAAGAACATAAGTCTATATAAAGAGAGAGAGAATCGTACAGCAGAGCTTCAGTTATGATGGAGAGGCTCGACTCATCCTTTCAGTTTGCTAGTGTTATTCCAGGATTCAGGCGAGTGTGGTTTCTAATTGAAGATAAAAATAGTCCACTACAGATATAGATGTGCAATGGAGAGGAACATTAGTGTTTATCGTTAATCAGTCCAACAGAAATGTTTAAAGTGTTCGACGTATGTTATGGGCGAAATTATTGTCCTTTATATAATATATGACCCGACAGCAAGTACCTTGTAACGAAGGTAAACTGGAATTTGAAGCTCATGGTGGATACATCACCAAATGCAAATCCTACAAGAAAATCAAATGTATTATGGAGAAAGAGTGTAGTTGTTGTTCTCTTACTACAGCTTGGACAGAAGAATGTAGCAACAAGCAACATCATACATACATTGGTGACCAAGAATTAACTTCTCCCTGTGGCATGTGGCAATGCAGTGTTTTTCAAAGCAAGATCATCTGGCAGACTATATAAAGGAGTGTTCCTAGTATAAAATCATCAATCATGGCTAGGATCTTCAACCCTACAGATGTATATGAGGTCCTACAACTTGGATACAGAAGAGCGTTCTTTAAACCATATGATGGTCTTCTACAAGTTCATTTCTACAACAATATAGAACATTGGTGCTACAATTACGACAACAGTCTCGGCATTCACTTTGGTGAAGGAATATAATGCCACAATTGTGCTGTGAGATATCTTTGTCCCGACAGTGACTTGCCATCAACATTAGAAGATTTGATGATTGCCAGTCTTAGCAAGAAAATAGAAGAGGAACGGGGATATGGAGTAATCTACTACCAGCTCACCAGACTTCACCAGAGAATCGCCATTCATTGGAAGGAGACCTGCGATGGGGACATCCACAACTGTATTTTCGAACAAGGAGGATTAGTTTTTCCATCGATGTGTAATTTATATAATGGAATTGAAGTTGCTAATTCAGAAATAATGATCCCAATGTTCCAATTGTGTCCAATGTAATACATGTTTGCATTTTTACTAAAGGTTTGCATTCTGTAACTTGCAGCTTATTATATTCACTTTATGTTGCTAAGGAAATGTGTGAGTCAGACATTCATTTTAAATATTTGTATTTCTCTCAAGCTTTTATAGTACCAAATACTTATAATGCTACTTTAACTAATTATAACTGTTCTGAATGTCTTGTAAACCGGTACAGACCTTTTGTAGTAGGTTGTAAGTGTAAACTTAAGGGCGAATGCAATGTAACTTCATATTGTGGGAAAGAAAAATGTTTTAAACATCTTGTTCATAATACAGACACAGTTTTGCCTTATCAGTATTTCTAATTATGTGATAATAATCTTCATACTTTATATCATTATAGCAAATACACGTTTGGTTACATGTCTCATGGTGGTTGTGATTCATCAAAATGTTATGTACATAGAGCAATAAAATTTTAAAAAATAAAATTTTACCCTAAAACACATTTCAACTTGCAAATTTACAGAATGAATTTATCAATATATGTACACTGTTCCTTGCTAAATCTTCTCAGTAGAGTGTTGGATGTCAGAGTAGCAACATGGTGTATTTTCATCCTGCAAATCATTACACCCTATGGTGCAGCGGAATTTTTCGGTAATTTACGGAAACCTGTGACAATATTTTCCATTCTAAAGTAATTTACTTTCCTCTAGGAGACTAAAAGAGTCACGAACTCATACAGTGTGGTGACAATAAAAAATGTACAGTGTTTCATATGACTGTAAACACACCTTTTCCATCTAATATTGAATATGTATACTCTCATTATGTTGAATCCTATTCTGATTTGGTTGAAAGCATTGTTTTACATGCCCCTACATGTAAAGACATTTGTGTGCAAACAGGCAGATTAAAACCAGGGCATAAGAAATGCTCACTCTTTGAATCAGAGGTCAAGAAGGGTATCTGGATCCAATTTTAAGAAAATGAATGAAAACTTTGCTCACAGAAGTTGCTAACAGTTTATAGCAAATTTATGTTTTTAAAGAAAAATATTGTATATATTTTGAATCAATATTTTGTGTTATGCTGTAGCTGTTTAGGAGCAACGTGTAATTTCTGTACATAAAGTTTTGGTTCTACCTGTATTTTTGAAATAATAGTCTAATATGTTGTATTTGCTAGTGTTAAAAAATTGTTTTAAATATATTGCGAATTCTTTTGTGTTTGTTTAGCATGGAAATGTTTGGAGCAAATTATACTTGGTAGTGTTAAAATGTTTCGTGTCATATACTTAATAGTGTTGAAATGATTGGAACAAGTGTGTTTAATTAATATATGTTTTGGAGCAAAATGTATCTACTTGCTTAAATATGTTATTGAACATAGTATGTTGCTTTAGTATTAAAATGGTTTCTTGGACCATCCTGTATTTGTATATAATTTGTAAATAAATACGATGTAACATGATTTCCTTTCTTTAAAAATGTATTTCACCTCTTCATTATTAAAAGTGTACTTCTTTTGCTATGAAATGAAAAACTAATATTGGTACAATTTGTCTCAACAGAGAAAAGAGAGAGAGAGAGAGAGAGAGAGAGAGAGAGAGAGAGAGAGAGAGAGAGAGGTTCTTAAAATTTTCTATTAAAAGTCAGTTGAATTAACAAGAAAGAGACTTGTAAAGAAAAAAATCAGATAACAAACCGACTATTACTTCGCCAAAAAAAACCAATTCGATATAGATATATTTGAATCTGACAAAAAGATGTCCACTGGAAAAAATATTATAAATACACATAATAAGTTCTTAAATGTCGCCTGCCTCTATAGAGTTATCAGAATAGGCAAGGAGGCTCTGGGTTCAAATCCCAGGTAAGGCATGGTAAATTTTAATATACATACTTTGTGGGTTCGATTCTCGGCCAAGATGTGGTGTGCCAACTTTCTCCTTTTCCCCTCCCTAGTCACAATGCATAAATGCCTGCAGGGTCTACACGATGTGTCGTTAAAGGGGAAAGGGTGGATGTCGAGTGTGTGGTGGAAGTTCTCCCTCTGTCGTGCTTGTGTGGAGTGACCAGCAGCCTTTTTGCATCATCAGGGAGAAGGGGAAGTTGTTGGGTGGGCATGGGAGGGGTAGAGTAGCCGGACAGTAAGCATGTGGATGCTAGTGGCAGTTTAGTGTACTAGATCTCCCATTTGCTCACTAACAGCTCTACGCGTGGAACGGCCTACCTTGTTCCACTGTCAGCTTATTTCCCCATCACCGTACACACAGCCCATCGGGCAGCCAATACCTTGGCCCATCTATTCCCTATTGTATTTCTCCCCGCCTGCTAGCTACCTGACTTGTCCACATTTAAAAGTATTCGGGCTTCGCTGCCTTTTTAGTCACAACTCTTGATCCTGTCTTTCCCCAACAAACATAACATTTTTAAAATTAAGAAAAAATAATTTTGCCCTTTTGCCAAGGATGTTAATAAAATTATGTTTTAACTTATACTGTGCATATATGTGGGGGTGTGCTCACATGTGTGTGTTATTAAGAGTTTTCTTTTTTTCAGAACGAGGGGGATACTTCAATTTAATTATTGTGGTGTTGGAATTTTTATATCAGGGAAACGAAAGAAGGTTTTTAGTTAGGCAAAAATGGGTGAGCATAAGCGATCCAGTATTGACATCTTGCTTGAAGATCTTTATGTAAGTGATTCCAATTCGGAATCGCAGACAGAAAGATACTCTACAGCAAGCTGTCAAGACAGTCACCCTTCGTCTAAAGAGATACAAGTTAATCTATTGGAGGATGATCTCTACTTAAGTGATTCGAGCACAGGTTCGCTTTCAGAGAGATGGTCAAAATCAAAAGGTCAAAACGTGTCCGCTTCCCCCAAATATGAGAAGGTTGATCTTTTGAATGACGACTTATTTCTATCTGACTTGGAAGATTCTTGTGATTCGGAAAGTGCTCCAACCATTTCGCAACCGAGTTTCAAATCGATTAGAGATATTTCGCCAAGAGAGAGGGAAAATAATTCCTTTTTCGATTCCCAAGCCTCAACAGAAGTTTTTCCAGAATGTATGTACTAGCTATTGGCTACCAAAGTCACTGGAAGACTAAATGATGCGCAGATATTTAATGATCAATTAGAGTTTGATGCTGATTTTTCTTGTTTCTTTGAGAGGTATAAAATCACTTTATTAAGCTTAATAATTGCATCACCCCAGCCAATTAGATTATCCATTTCTGTAGCAGGTATATATTTGAAATCCCTCATGGCAGAAGAAGGTGCTACCAAGACTTTTTATTTTCAAAGAAAAGCACTCCCTGTCTCCCATTAACATGATATTGGTTAAATCTATGATGAGGATATCATTCCTTATCTCACAATCTCACAAACAGACTTGAAGAGTTTAATGTGCGTGGTTCTGGCTGGAGTCTGAAAATGTTGATTTACATTGATGTCCATGTGAGGTAATATTGGCAATTCACCATCGGTGCTGTGCGCACTAAACTGCTCAAGTTTATTGCTGATAGGAAAGCTTGTATCGATGTAGTCTGCCCCAAGGGGATGTGTTTCCACTACGCCTTTGTAGCATCTTTGCTTCCTGTCACTCAAAATGCCATCATAATTATGTCAAATCCGAAACCTCACCAGATTTGAATATCGAATATCTGTGGACACCTGTAGTCATACAGGATATTCACAAGTTTGAGGAGAACAATTCCATTTTTTCAATGTCTACTGTGTTGTAGACAAAGATGGCAATATAAATGGCAAACAGCAGAGATTGGGTTTCGTCGCCTATTGCTATGTAGAAATTTTCCTGAAACCCATGTCCACTTTCTTGCCTTGTGATGAAACAAGTAATACAACTACCATCAACGAACATATTCTATATGCTTTAAGCATTTTGGTGGTTTGTTCATACAATCCAAGTTTATCTCCATATTTCGAGTTTGTGGGTGCTGATTGTATGTACAATTTAGTTGATAAATTAGTTGAAGTTACAAAGCGGGTTGCAGGAATTTGCAGCATCATTGTTTCGATGAAGTCAAAAACCCCTGCTGATGTAGCTAGGTTGGTGGCTCAGAAAAGTTGTCATATTTGAAAAGAAAAGCTCAGCACAGATGATATTGTGGTCGACAATGATAATCTAATGGGCGAAATAAGAGCCTGCACACATAATACGTGCAACTTGAATTTCATACTGCCCAAAAGACAACTTGTTGCTGTTTTCCATAATCTGCAGAATTATGATGATCACTTTCTTTCAAAGTCCTTACCTGAATGTCACATAACATTACACAATGGAACAATAGTAATTGAAAATCCTGGAAATATTCAAGTTATTGGAATGACCCTAGAGAAATACAAATGTATCGCAAAACACATTCCCAGTGGGACTGATTGCAATGGAAAGGTGCAATATTTCAAGTTAAGATTTATTGATAGATTCCAATTCATGAGCTCCTCTCTGGAAACTTGCAGGTAATAAACTACCTGCACAGTTGAGTATCACCTGCTCGATGTTTCCAGACAACACCCAGTTCGAATTTTCAAAACAGAAGGGAGTTATTCCTTATGACTTTGTTAAGTCGCCAGGCAGTCTGATGTGCAAGTCACTCCCACCAAAGGATGCATTTCATAATGTTATGAGAGATAAAGGTATTGGCGATGAGGATTACGCTCATTCCCAAGCTGCATGGGATGTGTTCAACTGCATATACTTGCAGCAGTATGAAATTCATTACTTACGTGAGACTCTTGTATGCTCGCTGATGTTTTTGATAATTTCAGAACCATATGTTTGGCTCATTATGGTCTTGACCCCGCCATGTACATCACAGCTCTGACCCTTTCATGGGTTACTTTATTGTCAATGACATGTGCACCACTAGAGCTATTTACTGATCATGACATGTAACTTTTTGTAGAACACAGGGTTAGGTGCAGCATTGCCCAGGTTTCAAAAAGACGTGCGGAGGCCAACAATTTTTACGTGGGTGAGGACTAAGACCCCAGTTTGGTATCAAAATATATATGATATTTTGACGTCACTGGGCCGTATAGTCATACAATGTGATCCGAGCTTCCTACTGGTAATTTCGAGTGGGTTGAGGCTAACATGTTCTCTTCATGCGATTTTGCAAACATGGTGAATGACGGTGACACATGTTTTTTCGCGGAAGTTGATCTGTCTTTTCCAGAGGAGTATCATGATAAATTATATGATCTGCCTTTGGCCCCAGATAAAGGCATTCGCCCGAACGGCTCGCCTAAGAAACTTCTGTAACACTCACACAGTGTAAGAAGTATGTTATAGATGGGGAAACACTGAGGCAGTACTTAATGTATGGGACCAGACTTGACTCTGTTCATCGAATTTTTGCTTTGAGCAGAAGGCATGGATGGCTTCATACATCGGGTTTTACATTGAGAAATGTGCCCAGGCTGCGAACCCATTCGCATCATCGTTTTTAAGTTGATGAATAATTCAGTTTGTGGAAAAACCTTGCAGAATGTCCACCGGGAAATGGAATTCAGAGTTGTTTCGAGGTATGACACAATCTATGGGGTTGCAGAGCTGATAAGATGTCCAATATTCAAGGCGCATCAGATTATCTATGAAAACTTAGTTGTTATCGGGATATCAATGGGTTTTTTGCATTCAACAAACCTTTGTACATTGGTGTTACTATTCTCAACCTTTCAAAATTAACACTATGAATTTCAATAGCAGTACATGTGTACAATTTTTTTTCTGCTGGCTTTGCGTGTTCGCTATTGTGACACCGATTCCCTAATCTATTGAATTGCTTGTGATAACATATATAAGATATTTACCCCTGAATTAAAGGCACAGTTTGATACATCCAACTACGCACTCGATAACCTGCAAGGATTCCCTCACATGGACAAAGGCCCTTCCAGGGTGATGAAAGATGAATGTGCTGGATGCATAATCACAAACTTTGTGGGTTTACATCCTCAGCTTAATGCATATGTTGTTGTGAATTAGCAATGTATTCATAAGGTGAAGGCCGTAAAACCCAATGTGTAATCACTCAGGTACGAGGATTATCGAGATTGCCTCGAAAATTGCACAAGAGTAATGGGGACCCAATATCACTTCTGTTCGCATGCCCATCAAGTCTACACTGAGTGCATAACAAAGGTAGTGTTGGCACATATGGATGATAAGCGGTACATTGAGGCAGATGGAATATCAACCTTACCTTGTGGACACTATCGAATACCTGAGTAATTTTTTTATCCTCCATATAACAGTTTCAACACCATAATAAATTTATAGACCTCCCAGCACCAAACAACGCCAAGTACATCCAGCTGCCAACATCACATGAACCTCCTGTTCCACACTCATTGCAATCGTCTGCAATCATCAAGCAAGCTGATTAAAGATGTCTGCAATCATCATTGCAACTGTCTACATACATAATTGCAGCTGACTACAATCCTCATCGTAGTTGACTATACCAACTACAAATTGCATTACCATTCATTGCTGCTGCTCCCTGTTCGCCTAGTAAGATTACTACTACTACTATTACTACTATCTTCAATATATTTCCCCTTTGTCAAAGAAGAAAATTAAATTCATAGTGGAGACTGTGTGAATGTGAGTGTATGTTACCCTCTGTCTTTGGCGTGTGTTTTAGCATATGATAAAAAAAATACTGGATGTGACACCTACAAAAGAATGCTCCACAGTAAGCATCTAGAACACACCTCCAGAATGTGTCATTAGTGTAAATATTGTAAATAATCATGAACGAGGCAGCCTACACATCGCTATAGTTTGTAAATTTATTTCTTTTTATAATTTAGAAGATTGTTTCTTGTACATAAATATCTTCAATTGTGTTTTAGTTTGATGGAAAATAATGCCATTTTTGAAAAGAGAAAAATGTTAAATGTGTAAACTCAATGCTTGTTGTAATTAGTTGTTACTTTTTGTATATAAATCTGTTAAATTATGTTTTTGTGTGTATAAATAATGATTGTTTTATAATTTAGAATATTTTTGTTGTACATAAATTCTTTGAATTTGTGTTTCAGTTTGTGTAATTATTAACTTGATTTGATGAGAAAATAAAGTATTTTTTAAAACATGTTTTTTTAGTAAGTATCAATAACTTGTAATGGCTCATAATATTTGAAAATAACAGTTTTTTGTAAATTAATATTGTTTTTATCCTGAAGTGGTTATTTTGGTAAAAGGAAATTTGTGAATAATGAAATGTTTATTGTAAAGTGAATATTTTTGGTGATATTGTAAATACTTAGATTTAAGGATGATTGTAAAAAAGATATTTTATAGAAAAATGTTAAAAAGGAATATTGTGTTTCATGTTTTTGTTTTTTTTAAATCCCTCATGTCACTAACTTCTTTCAATAATGTCTTGTGTATAATGAGTGATGAGAAAACAACCTTTTGTTA
The DNA here is from genome assembly GCA_029891345.1 of Dryococelus australis. Classification (NCBI taxonomy): domain Eukaryota; kingdom Metazoa; phylum Arthropoda; class Insecta; order Phasmatodea; family Phasmatidae; genus Dryococelus; species Dryococelus australis. The sequence continues at coordinate 58,131,596 of CM056998.1, read as the reverse complement.
TAATGCTATAAGCTGATGACTTGTATTTAAATTCAAATTTATTAACCTTTTGTTTTTGCTTGCTTTGACAAAGAAGAAAATGTTATTTTCTTGACTTAAAAAACTTACGATCATAGAGATTAAAACTAACTTTGAAGGACTGAGGATAAATTATTTAAAAAAAAGTGGAGAAAATCAAACATAACTGAATAAATGAAGTTTTGCAAAGAAACGAGACAGTAGGTTAGTATCTTGAGAGAAACTTGGTTTGCTCAAGTTGAATGTTGGAGTAGGACACAATGCTCTGCTGACTAACTTTTGTGACACCCCAGGGGAACATAAGAAAGCGAACCCTGAATACCTTTTCAGAGGCAGGTAGCAAAGACATCTGCTCCTCCTTGACTTCAATATACAACTGCACCCAACAGAAACCAGCTAACAGAATCCAGCCAACAATTGAAATATTTAATTTCTTACATACAAGCACACAAATTACAGCTCTGCAAGATACAACATGATGATGTCTGGAGAATAAGACAAACATAATGTAATATGTTTAAACTAGTTTTTAAAATAAAATTCAACTCAAGTTAGTTAAAATAGCATTATATTTCCCCTTGAATTTCCAAGAGTCTAACCCACCTTCATCTCTGGTGATAGCCACAATTAACATTTTATAATGTACATGTTTTAATATAAAAGTATTTTATCAGGAAAATATAGATTTTCATGTGTTAAGACAATATTGTGACAAGATTTTCAATTTCTGAGATTGATCTACGAAAATACCATTTGTGTTAACAAGTGTGCTCTATTTAAGGAAATGTGTAGTACGTCCATTATTTTAAAAATAATTTTCTCTTCGAGGATGTTTGTGCATTTTTTTCCATTACATATATAAAGTGAAGTGGGATTAAACTATACACAAGTTGGTTATTTTGAACAAATCATTTGGGGTAAGATTGTCTATTGTTATATATTTTATTTACCAGAAAAGACATACACTTTTGTTTTGGTTTAAATCATATTCAGAGCGTTTTGCCATAAGATGTTATTCACCAGGCTGAACCATGTAATTTGTTCATGTTGATGTGTTATTTATTCATACTGACTATCTGGATTTTGTTTAGTGAGTTTGCACTTGTCAACATCAGATGTTATTCACCTAGTTAAAATCTCTCCTGTATAAATTATATTTCTAAGCTCGAGATGCATATTTAATATAAGACTCATAAAATGCACTAATTATTAATGTTGGTAGTTTGAAATTCGCGATTCGATGCATGTAATTTATTCAAGTGTAGAACACTCTGAATTTCTCTAACATTTAATTGCATTCGGAAAACAGGTAGTTTGTCATCACTAGCACGGAAATCACATCTTTCAAAGTCGCCTATCTCCCACCACTGTATATAAACAATATCTCCCCCCCCCCTTACCCCCCCCCCCAAAAAAAACATAAAATTTACATTTACTCTTAGAAATCGTTAAAATGCTCTTAAATTCTCTGTGTGTTAAATATATTAGTAAAAATCGCCTATCTGCCACCATCATCTCTACAAACACCTTAAGATTAGAGAAATTTGGAAAAATGCCCTTAGTCCACTCTTACACTAAACTCTACACCTATATAATACATTGCAACCCACCACTATGGTCAGTCGCCTCCAGGACACCATACCGTCAACATCGTACAGAGCTCCTGCTACCCCCATCCAAAAAGAAAGAAAGAAATAAAATCAAGAAAAAATAATAATAGTATTAAAAATTAACCTTTTCAATCAATTTAACCATCTGATATGAATTTAACTCTTTCAATTAATCAAAGGTGAAGTAGATCTAGCACGCCCCTACTACTTGCATTTTCCAATATTATTTTAATTCTTAATTATGGACAATGGAAACAGGAGGAATGTCTATTATGTTTACCTTTGTTCCTAACCTAATGTTGTTTATCACAACAATATTTAAGCAGATCATAGTTCAAAGCCAACATTTTCTATCAGAGAAGCTAATTTTTGTGAACAATTATATTCGGTGACATGTGTAGACACACACATCCACATACACACACACGCGACATTTTAACAGGGTAATGTGGTCTGATTCGGATCAACGGACGAATCGGGTTATTTGTGTATTTCATGCTAGTTCAAGTAAACAAGGCGGACATAGGCCAGTGCTGCTATCTAGCAATGAGAAGAGAAACTAAAACATTGTGGTGAAGTGTTTGCTAAACCACACGCGCACCGCTGTTCTATTCTTTTCTGTTTTTCCTTATATGTAAGAAACCACAAGTTTCTGTTTTTCACCGATTTTTTGTTTTCATAGATTTTGTTTCACAGATAAATAATACCAATTGAAATATTCAAGCACAATGAACCATGCACGCAAGAAATATACACAGTCGAATCACATTTATTATGACCACGTGCTAGTATCCAGAGTAACCGCCCTTCGCAGCACAGATGGCAAGCTAGACAAGTTGGCAGTGACTCAGTCAGATGCTAATATGTCTCCACAGGTGTCTGTAGTCATGCTGTCTGCAGTGCATCCCACAACTGTTGCAGGGTGCGTGGCGGATGAGACAGACGGTGAACTCAACGATCGAGGTGATCCCACAGATTTTCAATTAAATTGAATTCGGGGCTGTTTGGGGGACAGGGAAGGACTTTGAAGTCTTGATTTTGTTCATCCCGCCACTTGCGAACACTTCTTGTCATGTGGCAAGGCGCATTATCGTGCTGGAATAACCCATCCTCCCGAAGAAAGCCAATCATAAATTACGAGCGAATGTGATCGTTAAGGTTCCTCACGGATTATGGGACCTAGAGACTATCACGAAAACTTTATCCATGCCATAACACTACCCCTGTCACCTTGTGCTCATCCAGCAATGGATGCAGAATGTTGGTTCTCCAACCTTTTCTCGCCGGACACGTTGACGTCCATCCGTTCTATGCAGCTGAAACCGTGACTCGACGGAGAAGACTACCCGTCACCAATCAACATCGGTCCAGTCGCCATACTGTCGAGCAAATTCCAGACGTTACTGTCGATGCTTCTATGATAGCATGGATGCAGTCACCATCCTTATAATCCGGAGCCTCATTCGCAGAAGGATTCTCTGAACTGTTACAGTAGACATGTGTCTGGATGCCCCTGATTCATTTGGACGATAAGCTGTTCAACTGTAGCCTGTCAGTTGGCCTTCACACACCACTGTAGTCGATATTCACCTCAGACATCAATGGTGTGTGTATCTACCCAGTTTCCATGATGGTTATTCCCAATTGTGGCATTCGTCCACTCACGATACACCTTTACCACAGAGGCCCATAAACAGTTCACAAACATCACTGTTTCCAAAATGCTGCATCCCTTGGCCCGTAAGGCGATGATCATCCCTTTTTGCAACTCTGTTAAATCGCTTCTCATACCCATGACAGCAGGAAGCGCACTGTGTATAGCCGGCCTGTTGGTCGCATTATATACCTGCTCCACCAGCCCACGTCATGGGCCATATGTAATTGGCTATTCGCGGTGGTTGGCACTCTCAGCAGGTAGTCATAATAATGTCTATCGACTGCGTATATTCTAAAGTTTACATAATTTTTAGAACTTTTCGTGTCCATTGGGGTGAAACAGGTCGGTTTTCATAGGGCAAAAAGGGTCATCCATAAAATATGTACATATAATTGGCACTCACAATATTACAATAAACCATTCCTGGATAACTCTACATTTTGCTCAATTTCTTCTGTACATTTTGGTTAATGTGCTCTCCTAACCTAATAACACCACTTCGAGTCTGTTATCGCCAAATCACTGTTCTCATTAAATCTCTGTTACTGGATATTTTATTGCTCAGTGTGTAAGTATCCGAAGTGCCTCTCGTGTTAAAAGTAAGCCTGAAAAAAATTAGTACATTACAACCACAACACACTACAAGGGTGTATTGTCCCTAAAAATCACCAAAGAGGTGATGAGGTTCGCTATAGTCTCTCACAGTAAGTATATGCACCAATATTTTAAGTGTGTCACGTGGTTATGCTATGAATTGATGTGTCTGAATTTACCATCACCAGGGTCTTTTTGAATCTTGTGTATGCATTTATTTTCAGTATCGGACACCTGAACAGTTGCTTCCCGTGTGACAGTGATGTGTGGCATGTGGAGGCGCACTGAAGCAGTTAGGATCAAGTGCAAATCAGGCACGCACAGTTTGGTTCGCGCGCTAAATGAAGAATGTGTTTGTAAATTATAGATAGCATGCCGATTATCGGTATAGGGGGCGCTCCTCTCGGGAAGCCTGGTCTCATGGTAGTGGTGCAGAAGAGGAGGGGTATTGAGGATGCGCAGTAGACTCAGGGAGATCTGCCCCACCGGCGAGCGGGTAAACCACCAGGCGTGTGGATCCGCCCTTGGTTGACGAACTTCGAGAACCCGGCCTGAGGGAAAAGTTAAGTATTGCGACGATGTTGGACTAGAAAATCTGTGGTGTATCAGAAGAGGGACTTGTAATTTGCGCGTGCGCCTGATGTTGAACTTATTTGCGTGAGCTCAGACTACTGGCTCGATAGTGGACTTTGAAAAATAATTTGCGAGGTGCAGAAGTGGAACTTAGAATTTTGTCGAGTCTCTCAGACATTAGGCAAAAACGAATGATTATGCTTGATGGAAGTGCTGAGTTCGTGAGCACTCGGTAGTGCGAGGTAGTAAACATAAAGGGAACAGTGTTTTGACTTTGATAAATATTTCATTTGGAAAAGGGAGGATTGTAGTTCATAGAAGTAGGACGAGCTAAAGAGGTACACTCTAAATTCAAATCAGTGGAAGACCACTGATTCGCAGTGAAAATGGCTCCACTTAGAATCAGTGAAATTGTCCACATCATTAATTTAATCAGCGTAATTTTTCCACTGAAACAATCAGTGCTTTTTTTCACTGATTCTAAGTGGAGCCATTTTCACAATGAATCAGTGGAAAACCACTGATTCGAATTTATAGTGTATTGGCCATAAAATAGTTGAGGTGAGGCAAACTCGCAAACTGAGGGAGACTAAAACAAAAAAAAATATTTATCTTTTGATAGTTAAAGTTTGGTTAAGGGAGTTTGTGCCAAGAATATTAGAGGAAAAAAATCTCTTGAACTGGGAATGAGGTGTGGTATGAAAGTGAGTGTGCGTAGTAAGACCAATGCGCTTATTTCTACTTCGGTGGAGACAGGTAAAGGAGAATATCCTTGGTTCTGGTCCTTACTGGCTGTGTGTGTGTTTGAATGGTGAGGCCAGTGTGCCGTCTTTCACTCCGGCGAAGATGGATAAAGGAGAGTATCCTTGGCATTTGGTATCAGGATGACTTTGGTGAACGTGCCCCTTTTCAAGAGTACTGAGTTAGCTAGAAAAAAAAGGAAGAAGGAAGGGGAGAAAAAGAAAAGAAGGCAAAGTCATGGGAAATGCAACCTACTTTGAGACCGGGTTTTGTTTCGTGGGTCAGGTGTATAGGGATCCTGGAATATTTGTTGTGCCAGGTTCTCCTTTTAAAGAGATTAATTTGAGTCATAAGGAGAGTTGTCAGTTATGTACTTGAAGATTTTGAATTGTATAAAGCTTTTGCATCTTTAAGTGGTTTGTAATCAGAATATGGGTTTAAGAGGGATGTTGTAATAATGTGATAATTGGTAAATTTCATATAAACTTTTAGGATTTTTTATACACAATGTTTTGCTATAACTAGTATACTAGTATGTGAGTAAGATATGTAAGCATATGGGCTGTGATATAGGTTTTTTAAGTGAATGTTACGATGTTTTTTGATAGGTTGGTGAAGTAGTTTTGGGTAAACATGTCAGTACCAATTTTAGTGTGATTTTAAAGAAAAAATATATTTTAAGCATAAATGTAAATGTTTTGTGAGGTTATGAGGAGTAGTGAATGTTGTGATAGAGTTGTAAAAAGAAAATATCCTTAAAATCATAAAAATGTATGTTGGGATGAAGTTGTAAAAAAAACATATCATTAAATTACCCATAAACTCAAATGTATGTTGTCATGTGTTGGTGCACCTCTGAGATGTTTTCCTATCCTGGAAGGAACAGATACTGCATTATGGAAACACTAAAGTCTTTATTCTCTGCTGTGTTTTGAAGCAGGTTTAGTGTTGCCTATCCACCCTTGTTCCTGATAAAATTAAAGTAAAGTAGGGAGGCAGAAGGGACGGAGCAATTGTGTCAGGGCTTGAAGTGCTGTTACATTACTATACCTTGGTTTGAAGCAGAGGGGCACTCGGTCTGGCTCACTTCGCTCGCCAGACTCTCCACGGTCACAGACGTAAGTTAAGTTGGAAAGTAATGTTATATTACTCGTATTCAATATCCCACTATAATGGTGTTGCAACACAGATAAACAATCGTCAAAGCCCAAGTGTGGGCTGGCCAGTCAGAGTTAATGTGACGCATTATACACTAAACTGAAGACCTTGGAATGTTGCCAACCTCGCGATAACGAAGTACAATGATAACATGTACTGCCACAGTTATATTAGAAGCAGGGTTGTCGATGTCATGAAGTGCGCTGGATAATACTGGTAAACAGGCCCGATCGGGAAATGATATCCCGGCAGCGACCTGTCACACTACGGCCATTTCCAAGCGGTTCTCCGGAATGGATATTTAAGTGAAAGTCGGGGTTACCAAGTTGAAACACTTTATTACTTATTACGCCAAGTATGCAATCTCTAAATAACCAAGTACTCTCTTGTCGCCTGTTGTAGATACAAGTTTCATATAGAACCAAATTTTATCTTCCAGCTCTAATTACATTTTCTTACGACTATAAAATACAGAGCTATAATACAAACTTATAACAGCCGTTTGACTAACGCCACCTTCATGAACAGGAATAGTCTTCCAAATTACCATGTCTCGAGGAACAAGAGCAGACAAGTCCATGAAGGAAGGATTAGGCATGTTGTTATGTTTTCGAAAGAAACAAACCTCCAGAACTCAACTACCATGTTCGGCAGTCATACCTTGAAGTCCACAACGGAACATGATTGACAACAACACATAACTCCCTTCAACACTTAAAGCTTTACGACAGAAAGTATTGTCCTCTTTAGCGACATCATAATTTGCACTCACAGACCGCTACTATAAGTGTATTCTTATCCTCTATTGTTTTCCCATAAGAAAATCTAACTGGAAAAGGGACATGAAATTTGGTTATACACGAAACTTGTTGGTACAACAGGCGATATGAGGTACTTGGTCATGTAGATGTTGTATATTTCGATTAACATATAATAAAGTCTTTTTACATGGTATCCCCCGACTATCACTTTTAATGGATTATCCCCAGCTCCGTGGCAGCGGCCCTAGTGGTACGGGCCGCTGCCAGGATAACATTCCTCGATCGGGCCTGTAAAGATGTAAGAAAAGTTGCATTTTCATTTGCTCAAGCAAATAACACACCTAACACATTTTTAAAGGAGTGTGAAATGGTAGGACCAGACCTTGTACCTGGATTTCTAGGAAAGCTACCCTGACATTAACCTGCTTAAACCAGTAACTCTTTTACTCGGTATGAAGTGTTAACAAAGTCGAAGTAAATTAATAGTTTGACTTGTTGGAAGAGGAACTTAACAAATTGCATTTAATGACAAGTCCAACAGCAATATATAATTGAGACGAGTCTGGTTTTCCTCTCAGTAATAAACTAGCTAGTAAAATTCTTTCTCAGAAGGGTTCGCCAACTGTTGTCAGCCAAACGTGTGTTGAAAGAAGGGAAAACGTGACCGTTGTGGCTTGTACGAATGACACAGAGAATTAAATTCCGCCATTTGTTATTTTCAAAAGGAAGATATCATAAGGAATGTAAAGATGGGTTCCCAAATGGCACAGAATTCATCACGACTGAAAATGGTTGGATTAATGAGGAGGATTTTGCGAAATGGTTGCAACATTTTCAACAAGTTAGGGTTGCTGACTAATGTTTGTTTGTCTCGATGGACACTCATCGCACAAATCTATTCAAGTCTTGGAATTATTGAGCAAGATTTTCTCTCTATCATTTGTCTTCCCAGTCACACCACCCACAGACTCCAGCTACTGGACCAGTCTTTTTTTAACCCTTGAATACATTTTACAATGAAGTTCTTCAATAAAATGGTGGAGAGAGAACAATTACAAAATTCTACTTCGGGGGAAATATTCAGGACTGCATGGTCACATGCAGTTACCTATAGGATTGCCGAGAGTTGTTTTGCTTCTAAAGAGAGTTGTCCTTTTTACATGGATGCAATTCAGGGCCATAAATATTTGGCTTCATTAGGCCGTGGGCCAATTTTATTTGCCCAAAGAAAATTCCTACAGAAATACAGTAAGTGGAACTAATTATTTTGACAGAGCCTATACAGAAAGGACTATTCCAACACCTGAGACTAGATCTGTAGCCCTATGTCCTGCTCAAAAAACATTAAATGTAGGCCTAGGAACTTTAAAAACTAATCTAATCCTGTTTGTATATCCAGCAGTAGTAAGTCTAAAACAAATTTTCAAGTTCTGATGCATGCTCCAGTAAAACAAACACAAACAAAGAAACGAACAGCAAGGAAACAAAAAGACAAATTAATTACTTACCCAGAATTTATAGCTGAAACGAAATCGAAAATGTTAGGTAAGGATCGGAAGGGAGAGAGTGTAGCATGCTTAAACGAAATAAAATTGGGGAAGGCTTGCACCGAGAAAAAAAATTGTTGACAGGTTGATAACTATTATCCCGACAGTTCTAAATCCACGGATAGTGATGATGATTCTGCATTCTGCTTTTGTAACCTGAGGTACTCTGATCGACAATACATCGCCAAAGAAAGCTAGATACGGTGTCAAAAACGCAAAGAAAGGTACCATGAAATTTGCATCAGAGCAGAAGGGAAAAAGACATTTGTTTTCGGTATATGTTTGTCTTAGAATGATAGGGAGCCTTAATCTATACCTCAATTTTTATTAATTTTATGTAAGCAAAACTTACAATGTTTATTTCAAATGTAGATAAGCTCTTTGTAATCACAGTTTGTATGTTTTGAGATATTACGTATATATATGTTAAAATCCATAAAAATGTGCCTAATATTTATATTTGCCAACTGGAGCAACATTGTTTGTAAAAAATTGTAAACTGAGAAAATTATGCCCAAACTCAGAAATGAAAAATTTTTATAATCCTATTCCGTTTTGCATCGTTATTTTTCAGTGTTTCCTGATGACCCGATTCGCCATATTTAGTTACACTATGTGCCATTAGTCTCGGTTGAATATTGTCACGTGCTGTTCTTGATATATGATCTCGTTACTTAAAAAGTATTTTGTAATAAATTACCCCAGTGCATGCCAATTGTAGCTTACAGATCGAAGTTTCCACTGTTAATATGAGTATTTGTTGAGTTTCGTTTTATGATTAGTAATTGATTGTTTTTTATTTTGTGACCCTATTCAGACCATATTATCCTATTGTTTATACTTACATTACTGTAAATAACCGTTTTCCGCAAACAACACCGTCTGCTGTGATCCGAGTGGTCGTCCACACACAAGTTTCACTTAAGAGATCAAATATAGCTATTTCTTTCAACGCCTAAGAAGATCCCAAGAACGCACACTACTTACTAAGTTCCACTGCAAACCAATACATGAGGTAACACACTTTCGTTTCTTCTGGACACGTCTTAACATATAATTTAACATTTAAATTTTCTATTGTAAACCCAGCTTTATTTCAGACTTCGCAGCTTACGCTAAATTAAAGTCTGCAGGTGTGTTTAAACGCACTGTCTTGTTAACAAAAAGAACAGAACTTAGTGTATATATCTTCATTACGTCAAAATTATATCATATATTCTGGAATGTTTGTCGTCTCCTAGCCTACAAATGGATAATGTTAACAATTTACGAACAATATGTAACAATTTGAATTATTTGTGACAGTAGGGCATCTTCGTGTTCTAACTTTGTTTCATGTTTATAAAATTATAATTTACTTTCCTCAAAGTAGTTATGCTTTCTGTGCCCCATGTTTTGTTGAATGAATAAATACTTTTTCGTTAACATCCCATTATTTTGTTTCCGCTATTATACTATAAGAACTAAATATATTTTATAACATGTAAGATCATCTTCATAACGAGGAGTGTTAATTCATAAAGCAAATTTAGTTTCGATTCGTTCATCGTGGGTCTTTTCTCCTCTTTACTAGCATCCCCCTACCATTTAACAGTGTTAATTTTAATATGTTAGTAAAATACTAGAAGTATGTAGTGTACCATATTTTCAAAACAGTATGTCTTCCGATATTTAAAAAAGGGTTTTATGAAGTTTCCGGTGCCTATAAATTCTGCGAAAGGCGATACAGAATTTCTGCTACCTTCTGTTATACGCATGGGCACAACAGGAGGCATACAAGATTTTATAGCAGAAGAGAAGTAAGAACACATCAGTTCATACCCACACATTACCTAAAGTGCTAACAGAAAATTGTATCTGGCAGGAAAAACAACTCTAACGGGGTCACACGTACAAATGCAAACATATGTTATACGTATGCGCTTTGTGGTGCATACAAAACTACGAAGATTGTTTCTTTCCCTTAAGACTGCATTTATTTAGGTTTCTAAGTACGAGTACTATTTATGTATGGAACATGATATGAGTAACGGCACAGCTTATGTAAGGAAGACAAGGTACTGTATTGACAAGTGAGGGGGTAGGGGTATATTTCATATATCTGTTTTTGGATGAAATACGAAAGCTTTAATATAACAAATTAATAGTTAAAATATTATACATAGTAAATGGGTTAATTTACACATTTGAAAACACAATTTGCTATAAGCATCCTTCATGTTCAAGGGGGATCACTTATTTCTTATGTTATAATAAAATAAAAGTTGTCATTCCTTTTATGTTCTAATTTTTTTATATTTTACTATCATTTCGGTGGGGGGATATGTCGCAATTCCACCCTCTAAGCCCATGCAATAACATGTGTATTTTTTAATGAGCATGATGATCAATATATGCTTTCCGTAATTAAACAACCTTTTCCGTTTAGAAGGCCAAAAAAAAAAAAAAAAAAGGCAAAACTATCACAATATTAAACTAAAGGCTTTAATGTGTGCCTGTTAACATTCCTCACACTACACAGATCAAATTATATACTTTAGAGACCAACTGATTTTATTAGCAAACAACCACAACTAGTCGGTTGTACTGTGCTTTTACTTACCTTTAGACAAAGTGATTCTGGAAATAAATGTTTTCTAACAACTTAACAACAGAAATAAAGTATCATGGAAAAAACTTCGTTTATACGACCGAGATTTGAACTCTAAAGCTATGTAATTATGCACAAGCTATGTAATTATGCACAAGCTATGTAATTATGCACAAGCTATGTAATTATGCACAAGCTATGTAAAAAGTTATTCCTTGGTAACACCTATTGCTACCCTAACAGCTTCTTCAAATAGAAGAGATTTTTGTCAGCCTTTTCACTGAAATTGCTGAGGAGTTTACAGACATCCTGTGCAACATTTAACTATGCATAGACTTTTTTGAAGGAGTGTATTCAAATATTTAAAAATTATAAACACAAATGTTGACATTACATTATGATTGGTATTCATTTCAACTTGACAAAAGAAAGGACTATGTCCTTTTTAGCAGACAGAGTTCCATTGAATGGCTTCATTTCAAGTGGTAGTTCCGGAGTGTCTTTGCAGGGCCTCACTTGGAATGTATTCAAGATGTGCACTAACCCAGTCTTCACTTGCATCAGTCCGAACCGCATACCTGTGGACAATAAGCATTTTTTAAAGCAATATAATTATGCTTAAATTACTACCCGTTTAATCAATTTTAATATCAAGACATTGCGTTGAATATTCATAATGGGCCCCGTAGTTTTTTTAATATACTTTCCTTTGAAAGAGGCTGGTATGAGAGACTGTCCATCTGTTTGCATGTGTGTACCCTTGTAAAAATTTTGAATGTTCACATCAAATTAAACCAAAATAATAATGTTTTTAAAGGTACCTACCAAGGGCAAACGACTTCTATAATTTTCAACCATAAGAAATTATTTCGAAAATGGTGGTCCTCAAATGACCTAATGATCGATGTAAACCTGTCATGTTCGCAGTACCTAAAGAGAGCATTTAATCCTTATCGATAGTCTTTTTCTTGAGGTATTTTGGAATAACAAACAGCCTTAAAATTCAAACCTAAGTTTATAAATGATTAATAATGTGATTACCATAGTTGTTTTTAACTATAGAAGACGTGCATTATTAGTGAATTTCTGATAAACCGGAATAATTTTGAAAATGATGGCCTTACAAATATTTTAGAGCCCCAAGTAATATATAGAGATTCAAAGCAGTCTGATTTCAACAAACTAATTGTGATAGCTTGCTTGTGACTTTTTATAATATAAATAACCTTATTTGTCTGTCATTGGGTAGGTCGCACCACCTGAAAAATTAAGGTAATATTTCAAGAAGTCTCAACCATATTTCAAGAAGTCTCAACAATATTCCCACCAAAAGTTAGTACTCAAGCAGTGCTACGGGATGAAGCTAATGTGTATAATACTCTGGCATATTAGACATACATATAAAAAATGATCATTATACAACTGTTTTAAAGCATTCATCCTACCTCTTGAATTACCAGAAGGATTTGAGAAAGAAAAGTCACTGGCAGTGACTATCTGCATTATGTAAATCCCATTAATCTTTCATTTTAGGATTTACATCCGCATAGTAATTGAAATATTTATGAAATGTATGCCAAGTAGTGTTATATGAGGTGCACGATATTTATGAAATGTACCTACAGTCTTTGTATTTTTTATGAGTTTTATGCTTCTCGATCCTATCCTCTATAGTGCATCTCACTCTTTGATTGCAGTGGGTACCAGTAGACCTTGCATGCCACTACTGGATCAAAATCCAATATGGAGGCGATGCACTTCTGAATTCAGTTGCACACGCACATGAACTTATGACCTTGAATGCACTTTTGACCTTGAATTCACTTTGACCTGCTTTCTATGACCTTAGATGACCCCTCGACCTACTTTCCCCGATGTACTACTGTTGCAAAAATGCACTTCAGGGTACTACATTTTCAGTATGGGGATTATACTGAATTACGTATAATCATTATGTATAATGGGTTTTTTGTGGGCTGTGCATGTATTTGAGTTTTCTCAGAGTGCTCGCATACCGTGAAGGTATTACAATTCTTTTATGCGAATTGAAATTTTCAAAAAATTTTATTTATCTTTGTTTTATATATTAAATTGTGAAAAGATCTTAAGAAAGCTTAAGATCATATGATGTCATCCGAGGATAAGGTTAATACTTTTCATAACAATAAAACTTTTTCTGGAATTGTCAGGTTGGTCGAGCGGTCTAAGATGCTGGATTCAAGCTCTAGTTCCTTGTAAGGGAGCATGGGTTCGAATCACACACGTGACAGATAACTTTCAGGCATATATTGATACAGTTGAGATGGTTAACATAAACTGTTTGTTCTGTAGTGTTAAGAATTCAACATGTACGTAGGTTTTCACGTCTCCTGTGTTTATAGGGTTTTCAAGGAAGTCTTACTGTCGCAGGCATTACACATTCTAGGAGATGGTGTAAGATATTTCGGGAGACTGTTGGGTGTTGGAGTGGGTGGAATGTGAATGACAGTTGAAATTCTGACACCGTGAGATGAACAGCAATTTGAAAGCGCTCTCTCGTCATACCACGAAGATGAATTGCGGAAACGAAGGTTTGCCTATAACCACGACGATCGTGAAGTTGCGACATGCATATTTGCTACCTGGTTACTGTCAGTGTCGATTCGGCGATCGAGTTTTCACCTATAGTAAAAATGATCAATGGCATGGGAGAAAGGTCTGCACGAAGAGTCCTTTCCACATGATGAAGCATTACGACATTGGTTCCATGCAGATTGTGCGAGGTGATACAATGAATGAACATACCGAGTTCTGTAAAGGTTCGTCTACTGGGAAAAAGCAAGTGAGGATGTCAATACCTTCTGCTACATCGATAGGTACTGTTTCCGCAGACGATTATGATGAGACAGTTAATGCTAAAGACAGAATGTGTGCAGTACAGTCGGTTTGTGCAGAACATACACTTGGAAGACGTTCATGTGAAGTCGGCGAACTTCGAAATAAACATTTGGTAGTTCTGAATACTGATAAGCATACAACTCATGTTACTAAGAAAAGTAAACTAGGTATTTATGATGAAGTGGGAAGTGAAGACGATCATTAAGAAGACTATGACAACAGTGATAGTGTTAAAGACGATGATGATTCCCTCGACGATCCCACACATTTCACCAACGAATTTTCTTTCTCCGACAAATTTTCTTTCTACAAGTGATGCGAAGAAGGTAGAAGATGCCTGGGCTTCAAAAACACGGAGATTACTCGAACATGAAAGAGATGGTTTCGATTGTTAGAGAACTTATGGATCGGGATTATATCAGATAATGTGAAGAACTGTTTTTTTCTGAAATCACAGTTTAAAAATAATAATAAATTATTATTATTAAGTAATAGTTTTTTTTTGTAAGGTATCCTTTATCGCTGACAACTTTGAATTGTTGCTATGAGCTTTTACTTATAAACGTTAAGATCTGTATATTTAATGGTAAAAAAGACTTTAGTAAAAAAATGAATGGATATGATTGCGTGCACAAACATTAATTATATTGAGATGTACAAATTTTTGAGATAGAAGGTGAATTGTTTTTCTTATGTGTATGGACAGAGGCAGACGACAAACCCATGAATTGCTAGAGATTAAGGGAAATACTGAAATATTGATGGAATAATTGTGAAAGATTGATGGAAATATTTTGAAATATTGTGAATGATTGATCGAAGGATTGAAGGATAGATGGAAATATTGAAATATTGGCGTGGATTGGTGTATGGTAATTAGAAAGTAAATACTAAACTTTTGGATGGTAAAATTATTTTTCCGGTAAAGATACATCTGTAAGTAAAGGAAAGAAAACCGCTATTAATTAATGTAAGATGTTTGGAATGCAAGTAATAATATTAATAATATTTTTTTTCTCATACGTATTTGTGAATGTTTTGAATATGTATATAAATATAGTTGCATGTCTTCAGTAAAATCTCAAATGTAATCCATCCCCCAAATAGCAGTGGCTTTGACAGTGGTTAGGGTGTATGGAATCGCATATGTTTGAAAATGAAGTATATTTCTGTTGGTGTGAAATCGAGTACTGAGCATATTTCTATTACCACAACTTATTCGATTATCCTAGCATTAGATGTAAAAAAATAGCAACAGTGTTTTTATTATACTTCTTTCAGTGATAACTGATTGTGAGCATAAACCGAATGTTTGAAAGTAGGACTGACTTCGAACTTCTACGATGTGAAGAAGGTTGTATGCGATCTACTAGAAGCAAGTGCATTGTAAGATATGTTGATATAGTTCTATGGGAATTAGTTTCAATATTTTTTTTTTCGTGGGATTTTTAATAGTAATGCTTTGATAGTATGATTGTTAGTGGGTAACTACATATTCACTAATCTGTTGTTCATATGGTGTGATGGTAATGCTATTCGTAATGAATGGTTCGATTGTTAATATGTCTTGTCTGTATGGTATGTTAGTTTTACTGGTGACGTCAGATGATAAGGGATTTGCGAATGGCTGGTATGTTGTGCAAACGATTTGTGTGTTGCGATATGGTTTGGGAGTAATGTTTTTCTGCTCAAACATTTGAATTGCTGGTTTGGTATTATGATCTACTGAAATGCGATTTTGTTAAGGTTGGATCGTTGACTATGGTATACTGTATTGTTGTTGCTATTATTTGAATGTGTGTTTTGCTATTATACGACAAAATGGTTTATCAGAGTGTTTCGTTGGACTATTTCATAGGAATGTATATATGATAGCTCTGTTATCTTGGAAGTTATGATGTGAGGTGTTTAATATTGTCGATATGGTGCAGATAATGACTGTTGTTATGGTTTGTTTAAATATTTGGAATAACATGTAATAGAGTATTTTGCCTGGAACAAAATGAAGAAATGGCTGTTTGGTCTGTTTATTCTTAGCAGTGACTTATGATATGACATCAAATTATCATGAGTTATTTTAAACAATTTCCGATAAGTAATTGGATGTTTGGGCTATATAGTTAGTTGATATGCTATTAAATTATGTTTGAGCATTGAGGAGTGCTGGTCGACATATTTAATTAATGATATGTCAGGGGTGCGATCTCTGTTTCAAAAAATGAACCATTGACATGAGGATATGGAGAAAATTAAAATGTTATATATAAGACTGAAAAAATTAATGAATGCACCAAACAATTACAATATATCGTGGATTTTAAAATTAAGTTTATAAGTGAATGGTGTGTAGGAGGTGAGATGGTTCTATCATAACTATTTCTTACAGCAAATGTTCTCTACTAAATGGAATATCTTGGATGTGCATAGGTAAGGGATGTCGGGATGTTTGAACCCACATACTTATACTTGCGCGTACGGGTATAAATATAGTATTTGCCTTTTCATGGTAGACGGCTAGTATATAAACATTGTTTATTTCTTGTATGTAATATGAATATAGGAAAACATTTTTTTAAAGAGTTTTTCATAAATGTTTTTTAAGCATACATTATTACTCTTATGGCATGTTTAATTATCCAGGGATGGTTTTAAATTTGATATGTTCTTCCCTCATAACTTTCTACATTCATGGAAAGTATAAATGGTTGGTGTGTTTAGGTAAACCGGACTGGTAGCAAGCAATTAATGTTGGGAATGCTGAGAGATGTTTGTTTGTGTGTGTTTGTGTTTGTGTGTTGGACGAGATATCTAAGTATGTTTTTTTTTTTTGTATCGCAATAGCTTGATAGATATGATCTGTAGCGAACTGTAAATTTGCTATTTGCAAGGATTATATGGATACTCTAGCGGCCTGCCGTATTTATTAGGTGTTTGTGGGCTGCTCAGGGGATGGGTAACAAATGTCTTGTCGCCGGCATGGAACCCCTAGTGGCAATTTTGGAACTAGTCTCGCCCTCGTCTCCTTTGCAAGTCGATCGGACATACTCATGTCTACCGTTCGAGAGCTCTAGTCTCTCTGGAATTTTGCTAGGGATGTGCACGTGGTTTATCGTGTTTATTTTTAAATATTCTTTATGGTGGCCTGGCTGTTATTTACATCATACTAAATAATAATTTGTATGCATTTAGTACAACGGTATACGCATATTCACCCTCATCGGGATTTGAAACAGAGAATGTAATACTATAAAAATGTGAATGCCATTGTTAGGGTTTACATATAAATACTTCGCTTCATATGTTTTGTATTTGTATAAGCAATAACTCATCCATTACAAAACTTATTTTTTATGGGAGTTGATGCAATGTTGTGTTAAGTTATCCTCTATGGAAATTTCTGACATTCTTGTTTGATTACTAAATCTATTATTAATTAGGTTAACATAAAATAGTATTTACTTTTTTTAATATAGATTAATATTTCATTTTTATTTTCGAAGCATATTTGGGAAAGGTGTTTTTTTAAAGTATATATATAATGCATGTCTTCATTATTTTTTTTAAATATTATTATATAGTAAGTTAATTTTTTTTTAAATACTGTTTTATATAAGTATATATTAATTACATAAATGTATAATATGGTTGGTGATATCGTAAAAGGTAAGACGAGTGTTTGTGTAGTCTTCCCAGTCAAAGTGCTCACCTGCATCTTTTCTGCTCTCCGCGAGTCCATTGTTCTCCCTTCCAGAGGTGAAGACAGGCTGTCATAGGGAGGTTGGGTGGGGATAGGTGGTTCTTTGCTCGTCTACGACTTTGATAGCTTGATAGAGAGATTATGACCGCAGTACAGGAGTTGTAATCTTAATTTTATATCTTTGGAAAAGCATATTGTTTATGTGAACATTCTGTAGTGTGTTACAACGTGGTAAGCATATAGTTATGCATAATATCAAACATAGGTATACTTTGTTGGAAGAACTAAATTACAACCCAATTTTCTTCTAGGTGGAATCCCTATAAACTAAACGCACGATATCAACATTGCTGTGTTTTTATCATTCTAAGTACGTGATATATTTAAGGCAAGCATGTTTGCTTTGATCCATTATTGGATAACTGTGATCAATAGACATCTTATCCTAGTTGTAAAAATACTTATCGCATTCCCGGCAGGCGGCATTGCAGTTGGGTTTCTCCCCCCCCCCCCCAAAAGGGCTTCTACCCTCTACCAACTACAGGAAAATGCCGGTGAAATTACATAAAATAAGCCACCCCAATTTTTCGCCAATAAGATTGAGGTACTTATCAGAAAATGTGCATAAAATAAAGTAAAGATTTTTCATTCAAATTCATCTCGTACACTTATGGGCTCACTCAATCGACATAACTCAACCTCTTGTATGTGTACGTATTAAAGATAATCATATCCCGTCTAAGTAGCATTATAGTTATTACATATCACTATATCGTTACTTACCTATACATTTTCTTGGTCCTTCACCAAACGGCAGATAAACAAAGTTTGACCGGCTGGCTTTGTTTTCGGCGTTGAACCTTTCAGGGTCGAATTTCTCAGGATCAGGGAAAATGTCTGGGTCGTAGTGGATACCATATGTAGTAATTAACATTACTGTTCCCTTTTCAATTGTGATATCAGTTCCTTCTATTTTGTAGTCTGAAAGACACACTCTGTCTAGAAATGGTAGCGACGGGTACTTGCGCATAGACTCTGTAAAAAATATATATATATAAAATTTACGGTGGCTTAAAGGAGGTAACATTCATCCATTAACATAAATAAATAAACATATATATAAACATTACCAATGATTACAGATTTACAATATACCATAGTTCACAGCATGCACAAAATTATTCCACTTATTTTTAAATTCCTAAAAACCATAAAAAATAATTTTTAACTATATTTGTAAGCAAAGAGTCGCTGATTTCTCAAGTATAAAAATGACTGTATTCTAAATTCAGGCCCCGAAGGTCTGTTTTAGGCCGTTTTTAAAACACAATTGTCAACTATTCACACGTGAAGTCTTGGTGGCATCATAGGAAGGTTCACATTTAGCGAAAATTTAAACCATATAACTGGTTCACGCTTATTAACCACTCTCACTGTGCGCCCCACCCCCCCCCCCCCCCCCCTCAGGCTAGTTTCTCTCTCCCGCTCTGTCTCTCTCTCTCTAGGTTGTCTTGCGCTAAATGTGTTGTCATCTTAGTGGACTTTCCGCTAAATTTTGGCGGAATTCAAAAACATTTAAAGAAGAAAATTCATTTTAGCGCGCAGCGGAATTTTTTGCGGACTATAATACGGTTTAATAAATCGGATTTTCACATGTTAAAGTTCACAAACTGTTGTAAATTTGTCACCAAAAAAGAGTAAAAAATAGAAAGTGCAGTATTATTACGACAAATCTAATTTATTGCTTGCCACTGAACTATTTTTTAACTTTTTCCTCTTTAATTAAAACATCTTATTTAAATAAAGTGTGTGATATATTTATAATTGTTATATTTGGCGTGAATTTTGAGGGTTTTATGTAAATTTTTGGCGAGTTTACAAAATTGAAATTGGCAATACTATAATGCTTTATCAGCGAGGATCTCACGAAGGTCGAGGTCGAACCTCTTCTCGAGAATAGCATTCACGTTTCTCAGACTTCTACTTCAACTTTGGCTTCTGATGTAGTATAGTATATTCGCGATTTCTTCACACATTTTGAATCAAAGCGCCCTACGTTCAACAATTTCACGTTCGCTTGGAGTTATATTGGAAAGCTATTTAGAACCGAAATCAGGAAAGCTGGAACAGAAATTAACCCCGGTCCTCCCAAAAACGAGTCTAGTGTATTAACACTTCACTTAGTACAGGATGAGTCCTTTAAAAGAGACATGTGTGTAACGGAGCGAGGTAATGAGGAAATTCAGTCCAGTGTGACAACAAAATACCTAGAGTATCTGCTGGAAGTGGCCACCATTGACCTTGAGGCAGGTGTGCGTCGATACCAAAAGTTGTGAAAGGCACCGGCGAGAACATGCTGCGGGATGGCTTCGATAGCTGTGATAATGTTGGCCTGGAGTTTACCTTTAGAGCGCCCCACAAGAAGGAATCACAGACGGATAAATCTGGAAAACGGGGTTGTATAGGTTGATTTGTACCGCGGCTGAAGACACCATCAGGCTCGAACACCAACTCAATGCGCGCGATCGTTGCACGTGCAGTATGCGCCGTGGCTCCATCCTGCTGGAAGTAAGCATTATTGCACTCATCCTCCGTCAGTTGTTCGGCAAAAACATTGGAAATGTGTTCGATGTAACGAGCCGAGTTCACAGTCTCATGGAAGAACACGGGGTTGATGCGGCGTGACGACACGGCACACCAGACACCGAGTTTCTGAGGATGCAGTGGAGCTTCCGTCAACATGTGAGGATTGTCACCTGACCAATGGCGCATATTCTGGGAGTTTACGTACCTTGACAGATGGAACCATACTTCATCGGAAAAGAAAACGTATCCCTCCTGCAACACCTCCGGAGCCATATTGGACAAAAACCACTCACAGAACAGTACTCGAGCTGCCTTGTCCACATCCGGCAACTGATGCAACACAGTAAATATTTACGCGTGCAGGAGCAGGTCCTGCTTCAGGATCCGCATAGTGGTTGACTGGGACACCTGCAACTGTTGCGACAAACGCTGAGACGATTTACGTAGACTGGGTGTCATTATTATCTGCGCTGCGTCGGCCACCTTTGTCTCAGTGCGGACAGTCTTTCGACGCACCTTCTACTTATTCAGCACGGATCCGGTTGCACGCCATTTTGCAACCAGTTTCTGTATGACTGGTTTGGCAGGGGGCTTCGCTGCAACCCCACCCGCCGCAAACTCCACCAGAAACAATTCTGCACGCTGTTTCCAAGAAACGTGGCGTGCATATGTCTCTACTGCAAAAATACGCTGCTGGGCCGTCAACACCATGCCGATGCACCGAAACACACTCACAACGTTCATCGTCGTTGCCCTGCACTCAACCGACCGTAGCGCGCGGGAGCTGCGCGCAGCGTGCCTCAAGGTCACTTGGCAGACACTTCCAACTCCTTACTCTATATGTTGTTGTCACACTGGTCTGCATTTCCTCATTCCCTCGCTCCGTTAGACACATGTCCCACTGGGCCTCTTTTAAAGGGCTCGCCCTATACACCAGTCCTCCAATTATGCTGTCACATATTAACCGCACTACATTTTCGTATTCAGATTGTGTCTTCCGTATTCCAGCATCACACGACATAACCCGGAATATGATAACCATATTTACAACGACTGGACTCACCAAGGTGTACGAAAAGGCTATTGTGAGGAAGGTTGTCCTTGTGATCTGTTGCTTGTGCTGTGCTCGAAGAACTATAAGGTTTCGTATTGGGACATTCCCGACATTGTATCGACAAGTTGTTAACTGCGGAGGGTCTTCCCTAATGTGACATCACCATGCGGAGACTGTAGTACATTGACTTTTTATATAATGTTTAACTAATAAGGATTTTGGAAGTTGAGTTTCGTGTTCAGTACACACTAATTCTCGTTGCAATCGCACATTTACACAAACATTTTGAAGTGAACCCGGGTCTTTATACGGCACTAAAAAGTAAAAACCTCGGCAACTTTTTCTAAACCTGTCTCTGTAAATTGATTTCGGCGACATGTTTTTAAAGTGCTTCGTAAATGTCGCTGTGTAAACTACTAGAAGCTTTTGAAAAGAATGAAAAAACAACGGCAAAAGCAAAATATTACAAAATCATATTGTCGTTACAATTCGTATAAAAAATAGTTTACATATTACAACCAACTTAAAACTCAATGCCATGCCTCGGCATTCGAACAAACATATGTTACAAATGCTACATAAGTCTCACGTTTCAAACCTGGTAGGCAGTGTCAAAGCACCTCTTTTCGTATCCATATGTAACAAGCACGATGAAGGTCAGTTAGCATAATGGATTAAATGATACCTAAGTGATCTGCTATTGCCTTCCGAAATATACAAGGATGACAGGATAACACAGAATTCAATCCAGAAACCTGAATATTGGCTGCGGTGGAATAAAATGTCAGACCATTCGCCTTCCCCCACGGGGAACTGGGTTCGATTCCCAGCGGTGTCACCGAGATTTTCGTATATAGGAAACATGACGTACATTGCCATTTTCCGGAGGGTTTTCTCGGGGCACTTCCCCCACTGCTCTATTGTCAACTCACTTCACCCTCGCCTGCGATTAGGGCCTCGCTGTTCGTCTCCGGCCGAAACCCCTCAACTTTCGACTAAACAGGAAGGAAAATGACCAATCCCCACTGAGAAAAAGGTTTTGTCGAACCAAAAAAAAAAAAATTCTTTGGCGCAATCAAATTAATTATTTGTATAGGGGCAATGAAATATTTTGTTGACGAAATCAAGTTATTTGTTGTTCGTATTTAGTTCCCTCAAACTGTAGCTTTTCTTTAGGCGTGACTAAAAATTCGGTTAAAATAACATTAATTAATAGCCCCGCCGAGATGCGAACCTAGACCATTTGCGCCCGAGTGATACGCCTTAGCAACTTCAGCTAAAGTAAATGTCTGTTAAATGAGAATGTTGTTAAATGCACACAGTGCATAGGTGTGTTGGAGAGCGTATGTTAGTAAATATTTCCAGATTTACACCTTTACTTTTCAGTGTCCTCTTGGACATGTTTCATTAGGGCTTTATACCACTATTAAAGATCAATAAATGCATTAACTAATACTGTCCTAATAGAATTACAAACAAATTCTCGAGCTGTATTTTCGAACAAATGTAATCAAATGAGTGGCCCAAAAAGACATACTAAATATTTTGTTTAACGTCTAAATTTCTTTTGGCTCAAAATAGAGGTTTTATTTATTCAAGCATGTATTTTGTTGGATGAATAAAATTCAATTCGTTGTGTTTGACGTTTTTTTTTTTTACTCAACAAAGTAGGCTATATTTTTTGGGGGCAACGAAAAATATTTTTGTCCCTATACAAACAAATGTTTTTTGCTGGAGCAAGCCTTTCACTTAGTGCAGCTAGGATCTCACTCGGCACCTTTGGTGCACCAATCAAGCATCCTGTGCATTGATCAAAATGGTTGAGCGCAATTGGTGTCCAAGCAAAGAAGTTACTCACCAGCAACCACCATGTCCAGGTAATTCATCTCGGCTATTGCGTCATACGTGACCTTGTGGTCGTGTTTTTCTAAGACGTCTTCCATCTCTCGCCGCAGCTTGTCTTGGATGACTGGATTCATGGCCAGCTCGAGCAAGGTGAAGCACATGACACTCGAAGAGGTTTCGTATCCTGCGGCTATGAAGATGAAGGCTTGAGCAACGATGTCGTCATCCTCCATCTCTGAAACGTAAATTTGCAACAGTTATATCGGCATCTCTTCTACAAGACATCAATGCCACAATCATCGAGAAAAAAATTCGGTGTTAAGTCTCCACGTTCAAAAATTACTAGAGACATTATTTTCCATAAATACGTAAGAAAAATTATATAATAGCAAGTCATTGGCAAGAACTACAATTTTGATATCTGGTTTTCTTTCACAAGATGTCAAACACAGTATGCAAATCTTGCGCATTGAAGTGTTGATTCTGGAAAATGTTTCCCTCGCGTAACTCACATACATTTAAATTATCTAATTAACACAGTTTCTGGACGTTAAATGATTATTGGAATTTCCGTTAACACATGTAAGTAACGACTGGGCGATCGAATAGCGACGACATCAGAGTACTGACAAAGAACCTAATATAATGATCACTGAGAAAGGCATAGCTTTGAGTCGCATAAAATAAGTTTCCGAGGTCAAACCGTATATTCTTGTAGTTCGAAATATGCGAAGAAGACAATTTTAGTTTGTCTTAATAGTCAATTTAATTTTTTTTTACATTTTTATGAATACTTCACATAAATATAAGGATTAGTGTTTTATTGCAAAATTTGATTTCATTTAACATGAACTGTTTGAATGTTTGATAGACAAAGGCTATGGAGGTGCGATCCGAATTCAATTGCTGAAACCACGAGGGAATGTTTGTGATACATGCAAGCTAACATGCACACTGTCGAGTACGACTGTCGCATTTGGGAGACAATTATTTATTTAGTGATTTCAGTTATTTAATTACATTAATTCCTTTTAGGTAATTGTAAATTATACCTGAAATGTATCAATTGTAAATAGCAATATATATATATAAATTTATTGTGAGTTATTGAAAAGAAGGTTTTTTTTTTTTATTATATTTAATAAACTAGTAAATTATAATTAACTCTTTTATTTCATTAAGACCATCGATTAACTAACCTGGTTTAGCCCACTGACTTTGACAAATAGTAACAATACGTTTTCTGCTTAATGCTTTTCCACTAATGTTTATCGCTACTTTACTGACGAATACCAAAATGAAATTTTTATTCATACTCTTCGGCAAGCCCTGTGCAGTACAGAAGCAAGGATCCGTGCATCCTCTAATTCCCGGCTTCAAACAAAAGATCATTTTCATTTCAGAGGTTGCTCTCCTAACTCTATAGTGAGATTCTAGTACAACAGTGCGCTTATTTTCGCGATTCAAGTGTTGTACCGAAGCTCTGGAAATAGCTTTCGGATTGCTGGAGTGCGTACAGACTTCTTTCACAGGGGCGTTCACCCTTACCTCAGTGTTTCTCAGGAATTACAGATTTCAATATTTGGAGTGTGCCCGTAATATATTTTAAACAGTTTGTGATCGACGTACTTATTGGGATAATGCATAAATTACATCTGACTGTACAACGTTCAGTTGTAATAACTGTGGACTTCTGGTCTATCCAATTGTCGGAAATTAATGCATTGTGTTTTAGTGTGTGTGTATATATATATATATATATATATATATATATATATATATATATATATATATATATATATATATATATATATATATATATATATATATATATATATATATGTGTGTGTGTGTGTGTGTGCGCGCGCGTGCGTGTGTGTGTGTGCGTGCGTGTGTGTGTATGTGTGTGTGTGTGCGTGTTTCTCGCAATGTCCGAATTTTCCCAGTTTCCGAAAGTTTTACTCACAACGCATTGTGGGTACGTCCAAATGTATACAATGCGTTCTGGGTACATTTTTCGGTCACTGGGTAATCAGAAATACCCACAATGCATTGTGGAAATTCATGTCTGCTCAATACCCGAAGCAATGTAATTTTTTGCATTGTGATCACTGCAAGTTAGCCAGAACGTGTTGTGGGTAGTGTGCTTTTACCCACAACCCGTTGTGAGTATTTTGCGTTCACCCACAAGGTATTTCGATTATTTTGCGTTTATCCACAAAGCGTGGTGTGTTTTAGTTTTCATTTGTTTTTTTATGGTTTGTATTACTTTGTTTTATTATGTTATTATCTTTTCGTCTTGCAGAAATGAAGAGCCGAAGTTCCAAACGTTCTAAGTGCCATTATTTGAAAAAATCAGTTTTTTCCAGACAATAGTTCTATATGCCAGTGCCGATATCCTCAATACGTTCAAAATGCCTCCTGCTATTAGTTTGAATGTTACAGGAAGTCAGAAATAGCGATGTTGTATGTCCATGTAATGTATTCTTTCCTAACGTTCTATGAGCCACGGAGATTATGTAGCAGAGTTAACCTTCATTTGGTTATGTTTACAATGCATTGGTCTGTTTACATTGGTTTGGTGTTGTTTGTTGTGTCACACTTGAAGCAAAATGAATGAAGGAACTGAGGAAGATACCAGGAAAAGTGATGGAAATGTCTTTAGAAACAAGCAGAAAGTAGCAAGGCTCAGTGGAGAAGCATACCAGAAAAGAAACTACAATGAAATGGTTGCAGGTCTATCAAAACATCCGCTAGAGGTTAGTTTTAGTTAATAATAATGTCCTTCACAACGACCAATATTGTATAATTGTAATGACAGCTTAACGATAATATCTTTATCCATTGTGTTCTTTATTCTTCAGGTATCATGCAAATTTCAGAAAGGATGCAAAGATTTACCATACGAATGGAGGTTGAAATTGTTCGACTATTATCACAAGATGAGATCGGGAAATGCTCAAGGAACATACATTTTTGGATTAATGATTGTTGAAATTGTAAAACGACGACGACATGGAAAATGTGCTGACCCCTCTGACAGTAGACGTGAGTCCAGTGTCTGCTATCGTTTACCTTCGTCTGATGGGAACATGATAGAGGTATGCAAGACTACTTTTCAACACACTTTAGGGTTAAAGCACAGATTTATCAAGATACTCCGAGACAGGAAAATGAAAGGAATGTCAATTTATAAAGACAAAAAAGGTGGAAATCACTGAAACACAAAATTCACCTCTTACGACCGGGATTTCGTAAGATCTTACATAACCTCTTTTCCCAAAGATGTCGGTCACTGTAGTAGAGCAAAGACAAACAATTCTTACCTTAGTTCAGATTTGACTGTTTCAAGGATGTATAAGGCTTTCAAAACATTAAACCAAGATAGTATTGTCAGTGAAAATTTTTCAGAATTTTGTTCAGAAAGGATTTTCCTGGCTTGAGATTTCACAAACCACGACCAGACATGCGCATCGTGTGATTTTCTTAATGTTAAAACTACAGTTAGTGATGCCGAGTCGAGGAAAGCTAGAGTAGAGCAGGCCAGAAACTATCGCAATTACAGAAAAGCACTAACTGAAATGCAAAATGACCACCAAAATTCGAAGCTACCTGGATGTACATATTCAGTGATTTCAGTAGATTTACAGCAAGTTATTCCATTACCCACATTAACAAATTCGAATATGTACTACAGCAGACTACTTAACTACTATAATTTCGATATTCATTTAGCTGACAATGACGTAGCTTTTATGAATGATAGGCATGAAGTAATGGCTTCCAGGGGCGGCAATGAAATTGCTTCTTGCATTTTTAACCTAGTCAACATGGAAAACTTTGTCGATACAAATTGATTGTCTGGTCTGATAACTGCTGTGGGCAGAATAAGAATGGAACAATGATTTTTATTATGGTGTACATGACAAGTGTGCAACTTTTTTTTATAAGTGCAACAGAAGTTTGTGCTAAAAGGCCACAGCTTCCTAAACTGTGACAGAGACTTTGCGCACATTGAGAAACGCAAAGCGATAATTAAGAGTTTAACTCAAGACGATGTTATGGAAGTTATTCGTGATGCTAAGATTGTCCACCCCATGATTCCTGTTGAGATGCAACCACACAACTTCTTGGATTTTGTTAGTGCATGTGATGGTCTTGTTAACACGAAAGGAATTCCCATACAGAAACCCAGTGTAATTAAGGTGTGTTCTTCTGATCCCTCCAAAGTGTTTTACAAGCAGACATTCAGTGAACTGGAGGCTTGGAGTATTCAGAATATTTTGAAAAAAAAAAAAAAAAAAAAAAATGAAAAAAGGAGTATGCAGAGGAATTCTTCCGATATCTTATTGGACAGTACTAGTTGCAGTAGACGTACAAATGTGACCATGTTGGTTTTACATTATGTTTTCGTTTAAATTAATACTTTTATTACTTAATGGTTTGAATTTTTCGAATGATGATGCAAAAGTACATCGATGTTATTGTTCCAATAAGCTGCAGTAGTTTGTACTATTGATTTTTTTTTTTTTGCAAAGCTTGATCAGCTAACAAACAGTTTTATGTTGAAGACCATATAATACATTTTTGCAACAATGCTATAATGTTTTTATTTGAAGCCATTGTGTATTTTCGTAAGATGTATAAATTTGTATAGTATTCATGTTAAATTCTGTGCAATAGAAAAGCATTGAAAATTGTGGTAAATCAGAATTATGTTTTCACTTATGTTGTGTTTTCTAATATTGCTTATTTTTATTTACCTTCAATACCTTTAAATTTAGAGAATTGCCCATTGAACACGTTTAGGTCTGATTAACCTGGCGCTTGCATTATTTCGCTGTGCCTTCTGCTGGCACCTAGACTCTGGTTACCCCTGAACAGCCTGGCACTTGTAACACTTTGGTGGGTAAGTTTCCTCGCACTTAAAACATAATAGGGCAAACATTTAATAAATTTTCTCCAAATTAAACCCGTAAGCCAATATCATGCTCAGAAATTCTACAATTATCATCTACAAGCTGGTACAAAAATTGTGAAACTGGCTTCAAAATCAGTTAAGCTATTGGTTTAGAATGTTTGAAACTTTCACTCTTCAAATCAAAATAGGCATATACATATTCATTCAAAATTTCTTACAGCAGAAAAGTATAACAAATTTCAAAACACTTTCAGTTTAGTTTTCAGCCTAGAAATTGTGCTACAAAAATAAAATTTTGAATAGTACAACTTATAAAAACACAATGAAAAATTTAAGTAGAATATTTCTCTTTGGTACCTATTTGCTTATTCTCACGTGAACTACTGTTGTGGAATTTAGAATTACATTTTTAATTGTTTTTTTTTTTTGGCACAAGAACACGATTTGTTATTGCATCCTTATGAGCAGCCGCATCTCACAAAACTTTGCTTTGAACCTTATGCTGACATAGTTTCCTGTCGCACTGTCACATTCCCATCTGAAACACCACTTATTTCCAGGGATTTATTAGGAGCTAGCTGAAATTCGTTTCTTGAGTGTAGTTTTTCAAGCTTGCCATTCTTAGTTCCAATAGAAAATAAATTTGGCTCTACTTCTTCCATTATCACGGCAAGCACGTTTCGGGGAGCCAGTCGCCCGCGATCCACATCGGGAATACTAACTAAAATATTATCACCAGTAGAGGCGGGTGGAAACTTCTTCCCAGATGTCTAAAGCATCTTCTCAGCTTGTTCCTGTAATCCACGTTTGCAGTGTTTGCGAGAGGTCTCAATAGCTGATTTATTTGCAAAAAGATGACATCAAATATGGTAGAAGGACAATATGGGAAAGTAGCTGAAAAAACGCGGTACACCGATGCCAGCGCTCCTAGCGGTTTGTGCTGTTCGTACGATGATAAGCTGTGCATTGAATGGGTAGTTTTGAGTATTTTGGGTGCGTTTTAATTCAAATTGTCTCGCTTGCGTGATTATTTATAATGGCAGGAAAGATTTGTGCCGTTTTTGGCTGCAATAAATACAACGTTGCGAACTGCAGCAAGTCCTTTTTTAGATTTCCAAAGGATACAAGTCAGTAAGTACACGAGCTGTAGTAGATAACTTTTTCCATTGTTTTATTATTGTAAGTGGGTTTTTATTGCAAATTCCAATCACACAATACCTTCATTTACTTAAATACCGTTTTGTTATTTCGTAGGTGCAAGCAATAGGTCCAGAAATGCAAGAGAGAAGACCTGGATGTTGTTTTAAAGAAAAAAGGACCATGACGGTTTATACAATAGAAATGTGTGTTCCAGCCTCTTCAGAAAAAAGGATTTTCGCAACCCACATTTGCTTTCACGGGGTAAGAACAAAGTCATTTGAGCATCATAGCTTATACGTCTCATCTTGTACACACAAGTGCCTTGCAAATTTTGATAGCCCTTAACGTGAAAGATACAGGTTGGCTTTTACTGTAGCGACACCTTCGAATAATTAAATCAAACAAATTGTTTTGGAGGCTGGGATAAATTGAGGTTAACAAATTGTTTTATTGCATTGTTTACACGCTATCCTAACATAACCTAACCTCTGAAGAGGAGAGGGTATTTAGACCGTGCCCCAACTTGAAAGTGTGCTCACACTCTCACTCGCCACTTTTACACTAGCACACTCTGGCACATTTGAGACACGTACGCTCTGCGAGCCTTCTGCGTTACTTCTATGATGGCAAAGGTAATAAATATTGAAAAATTTAATATTGCTCGTTCTTTACCATTCCTCAAGTAAATGTAGTGTGTGTGTTTTTTTTTTTTTTTTTTTTTTTTTTTTCGTAGTCTATTTTTGATTGGTCAAACATTAAGTTATTATATGGAAATCAGATAGTTTAATAAGATGCGCGTACCTAACTGAAACAAAACCTGAACACAAACACTTCTTATCATATGGAAAATGGTTAGTATTAAATATTCACAAGCAAAATCATTACGTTAAGTCGATAAAATATTTCTAACATTACTGTAGAAACAAAATATATGTGTGTGAATACTCGAGGTTGGACTTGAAAAGAACATGGCTGTTACAAAGGGTGCAAGAGTGAGCAGTGAATGAATATCGTCGTTCGCTCACCCTCGCGATGTCTCATCTGAGATGAACAGCAGAGAGGACTCTGAGTAACGTCAAGAGTGGGTAAGAGTACTCTCTCGGCGAATTGGGACATGGCCTAAACTCGCTTAGGAAGTGAATAGGAAAAAATAGTAGGCTAGAACTACAGTTTACGAGAACAACCAATAGACTTAATCATGTAATTAAAAATTCTTCAGTCAAAAAGCATAATGGAGTGATGAAAACACTCAATAGTGCCAGCTTACAAAAATTGTCAAACTGTATGCGCGTTTAGTGGGCAAAGTGCTGCAGCAACGGCGACTTACGCCACAGCAGAAAAATACTTGGCTGCATCTCCCCTGTTAGCAGACAGATCTTACATGAAGTGCAAAGATGGTTTCAGAAGTGTGTAGGCCTAAATATTGTGTTGAAGATGAAATTATTTATATTGCTAAATGAAAATGAGAGATTCACACAACAGTATGAAAAAGGTGCACAAAATATGGCAAACTTTCTTTGGATACATTCAAAAGTATCCCTTTTAATATCTCAAAGCCATGCTGCGTAAACGTAACAAATGAAGTCCTCTTCAAGAGAAAACATTGTCAAACATTTCTTGCAGCAGTAACTGGCAGCGCTATAGCAGCGCTTTGTCTGCTGAACATGCCATGTGATTTTACAAGCAGATCATTTTAAATGTGTGATACACAAGGTCAAATATATTGAGAAAATTACTGGCAACCCACATTAAATACACAATGCATGCATCAAGGAGATATTTGTATTTGATTGGATCATTTTCTTGACAGCAGAGTTTTCATGATTAAAGAAAGATATCATTCTAAATGATCATCGGCTGATTTTATGAAATAATTTCGCTTTGTATTGAAAGTGTGCAGTAATAGATCCTTGTAATCAGAGTTACAGTGTAAATGATAGTAAACATTTGAGACATGTAACCCATAATAAAACTCAATTGTGGTCTGAATTGTACTGTAGTATTTCCACACACTATATTTTCAAATTCAATAGTTGCATAATGCATTTCCTTGTCGCTAGCTGATAAGTTGTGAAATTTATACATTTCTGGCTTGATTGATGTACTTTGTAGCGTTAGAGGGTTTCAGAATTGTTTCTCATTTATAGTTTGCTGAGAGGTGTTGTACATACACAGTTGCTCCCTGCAACACGTAGCAACACAGACCAGCGCAAAAGTCCAAAGAAAAGGAATATGAACTCCCACACCTCGGAAATACAGTTTGACCTAAATGACAAAGCATTGGAACCAGGTAAGCCATGTGTGTTATCTATATCAATGTCACTGATTATATCGAAATTGGCAGTTTTCAAGAATGGAAATATATTGCCTGAGAAGAATTGAATGTAAAATAGTTATTGTAGGCTGTTGTGGAATATCACTTAAACAGTTATTGTGAAGTCAATTTCTATTGCTTATTTTGTAACATTGAATTCCTATATTGTGCTTGTTTTTTCCTCTTGCCGCTTAATGAAACTGCATAGGCAAGCTTTAAAAATGCAATATTTGACCATTTGCATGATTTTTTTTCTCCAGGAATACACTTAATATGACAAATGTGAAAGAAATAGGGGCATAGATAATTGTTTTCTATCTTATGTGGCAAAAAAAGTAGTATTTGCATAACACTTAGGCCAATTTACCCAGATGCGCATATTCTTGCGAACAACTATTCCACAGAAATGAGTGAGTGAAGAGATTTAGGCGGCTCTTAACAGCGAGGTTTTGAGAGTCAATGAAGGTGATAGAGGTGAGTATGGAACAGCGCAATAATGAAGGGGTGGGGAAATGGGAGATCCCCGAGAAAACCCGCCGAAAAACAGCATCATCCGGCACGACTCCCACATGCGAAAATCCAGTGACCCAGCTGGGGATTGAAAACCGATCACCTTGGGAGGTGAGCGGGCTAACCGATCGGCCACTGCAACCCCATTCCACAGAAATGTTTCAGTCCATCTTCCTCTTAATATGTATAGCAAGTAATAAGCAGTGATTTCAAAAGTGCTCAATTAACTGCAAGCAGACTGTATATATTGTAATTTTAATGTTTGTGCACGAAACAATAATGAATGTGGTTACAAAATCATCAAATACGTACAAATGTTTGCTTGAGGTCCATACTTTGGACTGTGCTTGTGTATTCCCAACACATCATTCCCAACGTAAAGTTAAAGACTCTTCTCCTTTGTGGTTATGGGACAGTTCCATAGTTGCACTGAAAAAAAATCTAATTTTATCATTAGTTTTTAATTTTAATCAATGAAAATTGTACAGATGAATTATGCTTTCCCAAACAGATGCCTAATTTTCTTAAACAGGATTGTGGAGCCAAACCAGTCTTAAATGAGCCTCTGTTATAATCACCACATTCCTCTTTGCTAGTGCGGTTGTACAAGCTGTTGGACAACATTTTCTATGTATTTTTCAGGAGTCTTTGAATACACATTTTTCCATGTAGGTGTGGTGGGAATAAGCTACTAGACTACTCATTACATTTCGAACATGAATCACAATACACAAGCACTCACAGCTTGGTACTTGTGAATACACACACACAAACACAAAACTCAGACAAACACAGTTTCCACACTTATGCGCAGTTGTGACGTTTTACTGGCTAGACCAGCTTCTTCGGGTGGATTGTGGTAGCACACTGCAAACTACATTTTATGTTTATTACTTCATCAAAGCATTTTCTTGTGTATTGTGTGTTGTAGATATTTGTGATTATAATTATTCAATGTCACCTACCGGAATGTAATTTTAAAAAAATAGAGAACAAAGCAATGTATTATGTTCGGAATTCTTAAGTGAATAAGTGAAGAAATTTGGGTAGCTTTAAACAGCGAGGTCTTAAGAGCCGGTAAGGGGGAGGTATAGATTAGCACCAGAATTAAAAGGAAGGGGGAAACAGGAGATCCCAGAGAAAACCCTCCGACCAGCGGCAGCGTCTGGCACGATTTTAACATGCAAAAATCTGGGAGTGACAGCCAAGAATTGAACCCGGTTCGCTTTGGTGGGATGCGATCAGGCTAACCACTCAGCCACCGCGGTCCCCTGGGAATTCATAAAATTTGCAATACCTACATGCAGTCCAAGGTTGTCTTTGAAAAATTACTTTTTGAAAAACTTTTTACTGCAAGTATATTCTAGTGTGTACACAACACACTTTTGTGACCAATGTATTGTAAGCCTAAATTTTACTTTTAGGATGGTCTGGTAGGTACATCAAAAATGAACAATTGATCATATTAAATTGTGGGTAAAGTATAGGGGTTCATTAAGATGCATGCATGTACGTGCACTCTAACAATATCACCCTAAGTTTCCAACTTGTGGAACTTGGGTACACTAAGATATACAAGTATGAATTGTGACTGGAAGGAATGTTTTAGTTTGCTGAACAACGATGCTAAAATTATCTCCCAAAACAATTACTATAATATGGTTTGGTTTCCAGCGTATACTACGCCTTACAGACAACCTTCAGAAAGCTGGAGTATATGATTATGTCTCTTTCTGAAAAGTATGACTTCAAACATGAAAATCTTCCTGCACTACATCTTTCCTTTGTGACATATCAAAATGTTCTTCCAAATAAATTGCTCTTTTATTGTAACATTTTATATATGCTATTACTTGTGTGTGTCGCTGATTACTAATAAAGGTCTATTTGTTTCGGACATTCTTCCTGATGCAAGAATACCAAAACGAAGAAGAATCAATTATGATGTTGAAATGAAGGCCCTACAGATGAAGCTAAGACAAGCTCAGAAAACAGTTCGCAGGCAGCGCAGGGTAATACACATGCTTCGAGAAGACAGATCTTTCTTGCAGGCACAGAACTCTTCATCAAATGTTAAAAATTTACAAGAACATCTTGGTAAGGATAGTTTTTTATAATGTCTTTACTGCTCAACAAAACAAGAAAGGCAGGGCGCGGCACTACACTGAAAATGAAAAAAAAAATCATTTGCATCAGCAATGTATTATTGTTCACCGAAGGCATACAAATTTTTACGGAAATTTGTTGGCCTTCCCACAGTAAGATCTTTACATTTGTGGCTCCAAGGTCTGTCAGTAGCTCCTAGCATAAACAAGAACATTTTGAAGCTACTTAAGTTTAAAGACTCGTAATTACGTGTTGAAGACCGCTTAGTGACTCTTGTATTTGATGAAATGTCCTTGAAAGAGAACATTTCTTACAACTTTGCTTCAGATGTTTTTAAGGGATACCCTGATTTGGGTACTGAGGCCGGAAATTGTGAACCATCTGTGAATCCCCAGCAGTAATTTGCCAGCCAAGTAACTGTTTTGATGATCAGAGGGTTAAAGAAAAACTTCAAACAGATTTTGGGATATTTCCTGACCGCAGGTTCCGTGAAATTAGAAACTCTAAAAAACATAGTCCAACATGCCTTTAAAAAAGTTCAGGAAACTGACCTCATAGTAAAAGCAATCGTTTGTGACCAAGGCCCTAACAACTTAAAAATTCACAGACTTTTTGATGTCTCAACTAATAGACCATACATAGTTTCAAATGGCGAAAGGGTTTACATGTTTTTCGATGCACTCCATCTCTTGAAGTCCATCAGGAATAATTAGAAAAAATTTAATGTCATGTATAATGGACATGTGGCCTCTTTCCAACATATTCTGGAATTTTATGAGGAAGATAAGCTTATGAACCCAAGACTGGCTCCCAAAATAAATTAAAAAACACATGGAACTGCCACCTTTTTCACCTATGAGAGTCTGTTTAGCAACCCAGCTGCTGAGTCATTCCGTTAGTCGTGGTATACTGACACATGTTGCTTTAAACCACATGCCAGGTACATATGTTTTTACTGCAAATTTTATTGAAGATTTTGAGTCATTGTTTGATGTAATCAACTAGCCCAGAAGTCAGATGCAAAAGTGTTTAGAAGATCTATTTCAAATGATATTCCACACTGAAAATTTTTAGAAGATATTGAGAAAAGATTACATTCATTGCATTTTATGAATTCAGAAAGAGCAGTTCCGCCATGTGTGAAAGGCTGGTTTCTCAACATTTCAGCATTAAAGCAGCTGTGGAATGAGTTACAAGGGAAATTCAATTTGAAATTTCTAATGACACGACGACTTACACAAGATTGTCTTGAAAATGTTTTCTCCGTAATTAGGAGTAAAGATTTTCACAACGTCACTCCAGACTGTTCCAAATTCAGGTCAGCTATCAGGAGATTTATGAGCAATCAGTTGTTATGCCCTCTCCTGATAGCAATTGTGAGTTGGATTTCTCTAAATGTGTGCTGCTGAAATCTCATTTCAAAAAATATTGTGCTGGCATCTCTTTAACAAATCCAGTGAACAGTGGAACTAGTGAAGAAGCAGAGCCGGACACCGACATTGTACAAAAAAAACTATGTTAGATATGTATCCGGGTGGTTGTGCATCAGACTTAACCATGATGTCTGCAAAAAGCATTTATCTTCATGCGAGGAATCATTCATATCGGGTGACATTCACGTTTGTTTCGTAAAAAAATATTATAATGGCAATTTCTTGTACCCCACTGAACATGCATCTGAACTATCACGTACTATTAATTCCCTGTTCATCAACAAATTCAGTACATTCCATACCGAGTCCCGATCAGGTATTAAGGCACAGTTAATAAAATAATTTAAAGTTGTGCAAGATTTTCCAGTTTGCCCAGATTGTATTAAATTATTTGCAGTTAAATATTTCAATGTTCTCATAAAGTGTTTTTTGAAAACAACTAATGATGCTTGAAGTAGAATTGTGAAAAGTAAAGAAAACCAAAAATTTTGCACAAATAAGACTATATTTGTAGAAAGATTATCTTATATTTTTGAACAACTTCATTTTACATGTAATAAGTACTTTCTGTGTATTTATGTATGGCTATATGTATATATAGACATACACCTTTTTTTAATGGTTGAAGTGTGTGTACAGTTTAGCAAGTTGGGCTGGGGACATAATTGATTGAGTGTTTCAGAATAGTTGTGATATTTATATCAATGATTGCTCGTACAATGTTTGCATATTCAGTATTGGTATGTTATACTGGCTGGAGCCTCTTTTTAAGTGTGTACTGTATATAGTTCAGTAAGTTGAGCTGGGGA
Source organism: Dryococelus australis (assembly GCA_029891345.1). Taxonomy (NCBI): domain Eukaryota; kingdom Metazoa; phylum Arthropoda; class Insecta; order Phasmatodea; family Phasmatidae; genus Dryococelus; species Dryococelus australis. The sequence continues at coordinate 58,095,055 of CM056998.1, read as the reverse complement.
AATAAGTGATTGCTTGCTTCAAGGTATATAATTGATAGAGTGCTTCAAGAGATATAATTTGACGCACCCTATTTTCGGGATACTGGTTAAGGCGCTGACTGCCCTCCCAAATATCCGATAATCGTACTGCGGCATTTTAGCTACTTTTCTAGCCCGGTGGGTCGTGGTAGGCTCTTTGGAGGGCCGCTTATTGGGAGGATACCGTCTGAGGAGATGGGAATCAACCCCCAGGGTGAGTCGAACCGTGATTGTCTCCCGCCCTGGGAGGTCAATCTTTCTCACTACCAAAGCTGCCAAAAGGCGGATGCCAGCTGTCCCGGGGGATGTAGGGGTCGTGAAATGAATTAGTCGATTATAATGGTTGGGGTGGATGATCCCGCTGGAGGGGCTGGTGTAATACGCAGAGGTTGGGTAGGCCGGCGGGTGGGAACTTAATTGGCGGGTGGAGTAACCACGCAGAGTTTTGGAACGACCTTAGGTGGGATTGATCCCGGATAATCTTCCCAGAAGGCAACTTTATAATGCATTTATTCTGAACGTCGTCCCTCTGGGCTACCTTAAGCAATGGAATCTCCGGCTGTGAGAGTTTCTGTCCTGGCTCCGGGCAACAATCACCTAAATACGCATCTAACTCTGGCTTATGGTCGAGGGGGATAAACGGTGAAATAGGCCTAGGGGCAAACCCGGGTTCAACAGATGGGAGTGTGTCCTCACTCGAAACCTCAACGTTTACCTACGAGTTTATTAATCTTTGCAAGGCTCGGCGTTCTCGGAGCCATGTATGGCACTTCATTCCACCCTTCCTGTTGTGTATTTGCCCAGTCTTCTGACCTTACCGCAGATGTGCAGTCCTAAGGGTGTATCTTATTCAGTCACACCCAAGGCTCTGACATACAGATAGGCAGTCCGGTATTAGGACGCCACCGAGGGTAGACTAGGGAGCACCGGATACCCAGGAGCAGCAGTGTGTCTTTTCAGACTTAAAGCATTCTGCAAGTTCCGTCTCCTGTGGAGTTCGGCTCGCCTCACGACTAGTCCTCAGCGGTGTTTTCTATTGCACCTGACAACAAGTTTTACTGACACAAATAATTAGCAAAATAAATTAACAAGAAACTAATGTTAAAATAACCATAGTCAAATATTTCAGTTTCGCGTAATATTTATTATGGTTTTTGGAAAGTGGGAAAATCCCAGGTGGATTATAAAAGGCTAGCTGAGTATTAAATATTGACGTAAAATATATTCAGGTGAAGGTGAGCCTGGTAAAAGAATAAAAATAAAAATTACGTTTACATTAATTTCCATAAGTCTAAGCTCTTGACAGCGTCTTCTCAAGAAAGGGGTTTGTCCAGAAGGGAAAACGTCATGATGACCTGCTACTGCAGGAGTCAAGTAATCTGGCTGTGGTAAAGGGGTTGCAGGGTATAGGACGCCGGGTTACCTCTGGAGTCTTCTGGAGCAGGAAGAACCTTCTTCAAGCTATTGGATGTTGAAGCCATTTCAAGCTGCTGGAGTGGCTGAAGCCATCTGCAGGCTGTAGAAGCGGAGTGAGATCTTCGCAGACCAGGGAGTGCTCACTGACCTATGCGGCCGGCGAGTCCAGCGTCTCTGGCGAGAGGCACGCTTGTGCCTCCTTATATATTAGAAAACCCCTTGGATCATCCATCTTGCGGTGGGGCGGGGTAGTGTATACTTTCATTGTAGGGGTTGGTTTATCAGGGTTGCGGCAACGCTGCTCATTTCTTTTCTCCCTGCGTGGAGGCGACGACAAATTTATCCACCTCGGCCCGAGGCTGGCGGGTGTGACGTCACAGGACAGTAGAGGTGCTGCTATCCTGTTATATCGCTGGAACTTCTTCCTTAAGTAATTTGAGGATAGTGGTCCATCAAATCAAATAATATTTATTTAAAGAGGTGTCGCTCACATCCCAGATTCTGTGCGGATAATACCATTCATAATTAAATGCGTTAATTGGTTTCGTGTCTCAAGCTGTCCAACGCGTGGAGTCCTTCAGTGGGCATATGAAAAGTATTTTGCCTCTGTTTGACTTGCCCCGAGCTCTTGCCTGCTCGTTGATGGGGCGAAGTCGCTCGTAGAGTGCGCAAGCACGCTGCGCAGCAATATGGCATGTGTCAAATTGTTGATTGCTTCAAAATAGTTCTCATATTTACGTCAGTGATTGCTCATACAGTGTTTGCAAATGTTCAAACCCCATGTTTACCAGTAAACATTATTTTTCAATGGTACACATAAATGCCATTACTTAGTGGATATGCTACAGTATCTAAATACTCTTTAAATTGTCCTTTTATTATGCTAAGTATATGTATTACTGTTTTAAATTTCTTGTAACTGTACTAAAAGTAGGCCTATATGTCAACAATTTTCTTGGTTCCTAGCACAATGTCATTTTATACTATATAAAATCAAGTTCTAAGGGAGGGGCACAAAACCCATTAGCACCTCCTACATCCCCCTCCCCCACCCGCCATTTTAAAATCCACAACTGTGTGTTTATCTTGTAAATTATTGTATATTGGGAAACAATATTTAAAAAGGGAGACAGAAAACACAAGTACTCACAGAGTGGTACTCGTAGGTAGTCACAAATACACAAAATTGAACAACACTTTTTCTTCGCACACATTAAGTTTCAGTGGCCGGGCCAGCTTAAGGCAGCTAGTGATGTCATGCTGAAGCCTTTCGAACAGTGGTTGGAAAATAATAAACCTAGCGGCCAGGAGGTGAACTATGGGGCAGCAGGAAATTTGAAATGCGGCAGAGGGATTATCTTATGTTTAGGCCAGTTGGTTGTCTGAATTCAGTGATGTATTGATGGGCCAGTTCACAGCATTGCAATTCTGTACTGTTTTTAGAATGTTGTAAAGCCCTTGCCACTCTGCTTTTGTAATACGTATCAAGGGTATAGTGTGTGTGTGTGTGTGTGTGTTTCTTTGTAAAAAAACCAAACATGTTTCGTACATGTCATAGTAGCTGGTTATATACAAGTTGCCTGTTATCTTCACAGAAGCAGTACCTCTATTTCTCAAGTTGCTTTTCTCGTGCACTAATTTTTCTGATTGGAAAATGCCTTTTTATAAGAATTTTGTAGGCATTTTTTATATAGGGAAATGAAAATAATTGATGTAGCCTTTTGTTTTACACTTTATTTCTAAGGGAAATACAATTTGGGAAGAGCTATTGGACAACTAGCAGAAATAAGTGTAGCTGTCTTGTGCCACATTTTCCTACCACACAGGAATAAAACCCAGTACACAATGAAGGTGGCCAAGTGAGTCTCTCATCTGACCGGTCAAGCAGTGCATTTTTAAATTAGAATTGTTGCAGTATTTCTATTGGATATAATTTTAGAGAAAGCGGAAGATTCTAAAACATTTCAGCAAATTTTTTAAGCTAAGTGACTGGCAGGTTTCTTAGTGTTTAGTTGTATAGATGCTGTTTACGATAAAGTGAGCACGTTTGTAATCAACCTTAGAAAAAAGTCACTATCCTTACCAGTATATCCTATATTTTAAGGGGCTGAGTGACATGCGCCCATTAAAGATGTTAACGATGAATGGAAAGTAGTTACATATCTTAATGTTGAATAAAATGTATCGGGTAACCATCTGTGATAATTTTAATTATTTCTTTCACTTGCTGTTTTTTAATGCATCGAAGTGCAAAAATGGGCAGATTTGCAAAACATTTTTTTATAATAATTTCACAGATGCACTATACTGACGCATGAATAAAGTGATGAGGCCCATGTCAATGTGAATTTTGCATAAGGCGGAAGAATATACAATTTTGTATACAAGTAAATCTTGAGCAGGGCTTTCAAAAGTGCTTATTTTACCATGAACAGCCTATATCAGCATGTTCGCAATAGAGATTACAGGAAATTACAAGATGTTTTTGGCATTTAGTACCAAATTTATTAAATTTGTTGTCGAGGAACCTATTATGTATATGTACTAAGTAGTAATGTACCTTGCTGACCATTGTATCAGTTTATTGTCCAAAAATTGTGTGGTGATATAAAGTTTATAGAATTGAAAATTTTTGTTTCAAATTCACTTCATCTTATTTGCTCCCTGAAGTGCCCAATATTTTAACTTTCTACACACACCTATGGTATTAACTTAAGTGAGGTGTTTTTTTTTAAACGTATTTTGTGCCATATTCTGCAATGCAAGTAAGTGACTGATAGTGATATGCACGCATCTCTTTTGACCTGTAAGCAAATGTGGTGATCGCAGTATTAGAGAAAGTGCTTGCAAATTGCAGTACAACCACAAGTTCCATGAATCTGAACACAAAGCACGTTAAAATCATGACCAAGGTAAGTTGTCGGCTCAGCCCCTTTTGAATTCTGCGACATATTTTAAAATTTTTTTCCGCCATGAAATATATGAAAATCTCTGGTAAAATTATTGAATAAAGCATGTATTCAGTTTATAAGCAGTGACTTGTTCATTGATGATCTCATAGATTTATAAAGATTTGGATTCCTGTAAATTTGGAAATAAACTTTGTTATTGAACGTGAATTACAACATGAAATGTGATTAATACTTGCAAAACTTGAGAGGTAAAGTACATTAGCTTAATAGCTTGAGTACATATGTTAGTATGAACTATCAAATATTTTGACCAATTGCATTTTCATGCTAGCGCCAGCTGTACTGCATAAATTGCATTAGTAAAGGGGGGAAATGGTTGATTAAAATTTTTCATGATTGCCATTTAGTTATGTTCTCAAATCCACTCCTTAATATAGATGACCTTATTTGAAATTTGTGAAGTATTTAAATGTTTTATCTCATCTATGATCTCTGAAATGTCACTTAAGTGGCATGATATCAGAGGCAATGTTACATTTCCATATTTGGTGTAGGAGTACCAGTGCATGTATGAAAGCTGTAAGCATTTTGCTGTCAGTGTTGCTGCTTCCTCCATGGATTATCTACGCTAGCCAAGAAAGTGGATGTAATGAGTAGGAAGTTGTGTTCCAATGCATTTATGTACTATATGAACACACTATGCGTGGTGTTCTAAGTAATGATCATAATAGTTCTACGAAATTAAATTGGGGTACTCTCCGTAGGCACTGACATAGTTTTGTAAGAGAGGTAACTTGACCTTAATTAGTAGAGCAAAATAATGGCATATTTGATATTTTACTATTGAACGAAACTTATTATTAAAATACTAAATCGCCACCACTTCTGAACAAGTGACTTAATAGCATCTCAACTGAACGCTACTACGTATTAAAATACTATTGAACTAAATGATAACTTCGAACACAGTCTCACAATCTGTGGATATGTTCGAGGTTTGCTGTTTCGTTTTACATAAAAACGTACAAATAAAACATTTTAAAAGGAGTCAGTTATAAAAACTTGCTAAATGATGAAGTGATCAATTAGTGTATATCAAACCAGCCTTTGAAAAGGTGGGGGGGGGGGAGAGATTCTCTTGCCCCTTCTGTGCTCTGCTGTGCCTTTAGCACAGTTACAAATTTGACAGTATGCCCACTTCAATTAAAATTTCCCTCGATCAAGTGTTGCTCTGTACTGCCAAGATACTTTACGTTTTGTTGATGAACAGGCACTAGATATTGCCAAACTACAGAATAGTCCTTTGCGTATAATTTTTGGCTACAGCCTCCAAAATCTCATAAATGGTCTACTCATATTATGTATAAGTGACCGATGTTTCAACTGATTGTTACTTATGATTGAAGCATGGCTACCAGTGGGTTAACCACAGCTGCCTCTGTTTCACTTGAGGCAGTGTAGTTGTGGAATAACTGCACGACAAAACGTATTTATATATGTAAAAGTGAATTCGCACCTGTCTGGTGGTCACATGATCTTCGACCAATTGCAGGGCAATGTTTTTCTACCCGTCGAATATATCTCAAACTTTGACTTTCGGCGGGCCGACGGATGGGCCACCGCCTTCTGACGAGATTCTGTAGACACGAATACGCACTTTGAAATAAAATGTAATGTGCTGGAAATGTATTTATTTATCTTGGTGGTAAATTCAGGAAATAGAATTTTAAACAATAATTTAGTATATATTTATATCGCGTAAAAATTTTATCCCCTAAAATTTTTCTCTTGAAAATTTATTTCCAACCAAAATATACCTTCTATGAAAGAAGAAAGTAGAGCAAAACCCTTTTCTGTTAGGAATATAAATTTGCGAACAATTTATTTTGTTGCTAATTTATTGATAATAGCATCAAAAGCAGTAAATTAAGTTAATATTTCGGCAACTTGCTTGGTTGCGAGGTTAATCTTAAATATCTAAAATATATATAAATTTTTTTAATTTGGTTATGTTCAATCAAGATTTTTTTTTTTTTTTTTTTTTTTTTTTTTTTTCAGAAATTTAAGTTTGGTGTCATCTCCATTCTTAAGAATGTATTGAATAAATGAAGTCAGTTATGTATCTGACAAATTAAATACCATTTAGCACTCCATTGCCTTACTTATAATTGATTAACATTTATCTTTCGTAATTTGCAACATCTAAGTCTGTGCCCAGTAACATGATTTTGTTACAACTGATTGTCCTTGTTTCAAGTGATGATATTTATGTTTTAGGTACATTTTTAAATACGGCATAGTAATATGAATAAGCAACTATTATATTACATTCGGCAAAACAACACGGTTTAATACTACGAGACGGCAACTGCACTTAAATCGTGCATGCCCAGCCATGTAAATTTGAATTTCCCGGGTATTGTCCTTCTACTATATTTGATGACATAACGGAATTCCGGACTGTGTTGCTGAAGTGCATGTCGAATGAAAGTATTCAGTACATTCGAAGCAGGATATTTCTTCTTCAAACTGTTAGTCACAAACGATGCAAACTCAAACACTCTCCTCAGTTACCATAGGTGATAAAATCTGTTGGTTATTAATTTCACATCTGTTAGCTTCATCTACATTTTCGGTATCTCTCTCTCATAAAAATTCTGTGTTAGATTTGAGAGATATTCTTCAAGTTGTTCTTCCGTGTCAATGTTTCCATCTATATCAGATGGAAAGCAGGAATCAAGCAACCCATTTTTCTGTGGAACGCCGAACAAAGCTTCGTAAGGAGTTATCTTAGTTCCAGAATGGTAACTGAAATTTTTTGAGCTCTGAACAATTCGATGACCAGCAACCCAACTTGAAGTATTGTTGTCTTTCATCCAAGCTACCAAACTGTCTCAGACATCTTGATTCGCTCGTTCGATGGATCCTTGGATTTTGGGAGTGGCGCGGTTTTCTGTGAACGATCTTAATTCCATTCCATTTAGCCACCAAAGCTTCTATCATCTGAAAAATAATAAAAACTATAGAATATTTTTATAAATTTAAATAGCCTATAAATTACATTATTTTAAGTTATACATAGGTAATAAAATTAAAATTATTTATAATGGCTACCATATCTTATTATAAAATTCACGCCCATTGACACTATGAAGGATGTTTGGACTCCAACAAACATATATATAAAATAACATCTGCAACTTCATCTGCTGTCTTCTTTTTCAATGGCCGTAAGAAGACGAACTTTGTCAAGTGATCTTGGTAGCTCAGGATAATCTTGTAGTCTCCATCAGGCTCATTTTGCATGTCTATGATGCCATTCTGATGGCAGCAGTGGAGGGATAGACAGGTAATACAACAATTATAATGAAAACTCCGTAAACAAAAGCGACAAAACGAAAAAGTTAATATAATTATAATAAATAATTAAAACATACAAAATGTTATAAATAATATAACAAAGTTGATATTCACCTGGCATCGCGAATTCAGTTCAGACATCGCCATTGGTTTTACAACAACTCCTTTTCCTTTTGCCTTTTTCTTCAAAGTGCAGGTCTCACAGAGGTTTAAATATTCATTTATTACTTCTCTTGTTACATTGGAATATTTTCTTTTTAATTCTACTTCCATTGCCTTTTCTTTTTTATGGTCTCATTTATTATGTGCACATTCAATAATGTCAAACATTTCTCCGACTCGATAATAATATTTAATTTCTGAGTTCGGCTCTTCTGTTGCATTAATCGCCAATACAAATAACGTCGAAGCGTTTAAGACGACAATAGTCTTTAGCTGATAATGGTATTACATTCTTTGTTTTATTCCTCGCTGCTTTAATTTCTTCCACTATCTCATTGTGGCTGTCATCGCTCATTAAAAGGGATTTATCAGCCTTGTCACCCAACAGTTCACTATTTTACTTTCGAGCACTTATCTTATCGTGTGCCCGACTTTCATGGCTGCTTGAAACCAACTGAGAGTGAAAACAAAGTAACATGGTGGTGTGTTGTGTACGTGTCGTCACAAGTCACTCATCTGCTGTTGCAGCTGAGGGTTGTGGGTAAACGCAAAATATTCACAACGGGTTGTGGGTAAAAGCACACTACCCACAACGTGTTCTGGATAATTTATGGTGACCACAATGCGAAAAATTACATTGTTTCGGGTATTGAGCAGACATGAATTTCCACAATGCGTTGTGGGTATTTACAATTACCCAGTGACCGAAAAATGTACCCAGAACGCGTTGTATACATTTGGACGTACCCACAATGCATTGTGGGTAAAAATTTCGGACAGTAAAAAAATCGGACATTGTAAGTAACATATATATATATATACATACATACATACATACACACACACAAATTCAAGCGATATTTCATCAAACATATTCTACTTATCTTAAGAATCTGTTGTGCTCGTGTAGATGTGTATTAATCTGTACATACTACATGTCATTAATTCTATATCCAAACACTCATAGAAAATTTTGTAATATTTTGGTAAAATGCCAAAAAGGGTGGCTAGCAGTATCGCCATAATAAAATACCTGACTTTACTAGGTGTACTTTTAGAATTCCGTATTTAAAATCACAGTGAAAATTAAAAATTTCTATGTTATTTCCTAAAAAATTACAAATATTCTTATGGGTATCACCAACCTTGCTGACCTTTATGGATCCTTTCATATGCAGTAATAAAAATTTATATAAAATACTAAAAATACATACTATAATTAAAGACAGCAAATGGAAAAAGGTGAGAGGTTAAAGTACAAGCTTTCTCAGGGACAGAAACAATAACATGTATCAGTTCAATGAGAACCGCTAAAAGTGTTCGAATTATTAAGTCAGTAAGTGTCTGAGTTGTAAAATCTTAAGCTTGGCCCGAAAAGGATATTTTCCACTATACCAATACTTACGGTATCAACAAAATAAGTTCAGCCAAGAAAATATGTATGGTAGTTATGATTACATATAAAGAAACAAAATTTTCAAATAAACTAAGATGACAGTAAGATTCATAAGACGACATGTAGCAGAAGTTATAGAATCCAATATTTAATTTCTTGTTTAATAAATTTAGAATAACTTTATCTAAATTCCCTGACCTCACAGAAATTTACCTGATATTCCCTGACTTTTCAAAAAAATGTAAATGTCCTTGACTTTTCTAAGTTTTCCCCGCTTTACCTGATGCTAGTCACCGAGCCAGTTCCAGTAATTTGGCCAGTGATTGTAAATTCAGGCTGCTTCCAGTTCCTTGAAGTTGAACATAAAATGTAGTGTTAATTAGTATTATTGAGATAACGAAAACCAAGGGAAATAACTGAAACTAAAAACTGCCGAGTGGTATTTATAAAAAAAATAAAAAAAAAAAATAAAAAAAAAACATACACATGAAATCTGAACCTTAAAAATTATTACCATTACAAAATTCGGAAACAAATTATACACTGAGAGAAAGCTAGCTTACATTCAGCTAAAAATGTACTTGTTTTTATAAGGGCAAAAATGTGTTTTGCTGCTCCATAAAAATATTTTGTTTGATTAAACAAAACTTGAAAAGCAACAAAATTTATTTTGTTCATCTAACATAATACACGCTTGAATAAATCAAAACCTCTGTGTAGGGGCTAAAAGAAATTAAATCCTCAACAAAATATTTAGATGAATGAACTCTATGTTTGGCACCTCGCATGACTGCCTTCGTTCAAAAATACAGCTCGAGAAACTGTTTTTAATTTTTGAGACGTTTAGGACAGTAATAGTATTTATTAGTGCATTTATTGATGTTTTGTAATACTAAAATCATTCTAATAAACAAGTTCAACAGGAAACTAAAATGTAAAGATGTAAAACTTGGAATATTTGTTTACGCACATACGCTCTCAAAACCTCGATACGCACGTCCAGTATTTGAATTATATATATTAAAAAACATTTCAAAGCTATTATTGGCCACTTTAGTTGGGCTTTTATGGCGTAGCGCTCCGGTGCAGACGATCTACGTTCGGATCTCCGACAGGATTCAATTTTTTGTTTTAACCAAATCCGTTTAATTTACGTAGGACCAAACAAATCTTTAGTTGCAGCAAACCAAATCTTAATATGGGGCAACCAGATATGAGCAAGAAAATAATTTGGTTTCTAAAACAAAATATTTCATGGCTCCTTCACTCTAAATCCGAATCAATGAGAATTTCACTGCTTCAATCAGTTACAGTACTCGACTGATTCAACAGTGATCTCAGTGAATTTAACTGGTAATTCAAAGAAGAGATGCCAGTTTTCTTTTACTTATTGATTCAGTGACATATTCCACTGATTAATCAGTCTTTCTTTTTGTCACTGTTTATGAGTGGTTTGTTTTTTGAATAATGGATCTGTTAAAGATCGTGTAAAAATGGCCGTCAAACAACGTTTAAAAATGGCCGTTAAACAACGTGGATCAAGTGAAATAACAACGGATAAACTAATCAAACCAATACAAAATACTATCTAAAATATGTTTCGTCTTTCAAAATACAATATTACGAGGTAATATGAACATAGCCTTTCATTTCGTTTTCATGTAAATATCATGGCGCTCTTTTTGAAGGTTTAAAATGAATGTAATGGGTTGAAGAGAGTACACTCATATATACTATTTGTAACAACACGCTTTCAATAAAGAAGTACAAGACATATATTTTCCTCTTATTTATCAACTTGACATGGTAGCACATATGGCAAGGTAACGGCCGAACAGCGAAGTGGAAAGCGTAGAGTTCAATCTCAAACACCTTCAAAAATCTTGTTTTTATATATATATTACGGTAAATCGCGCAATATGAATAGCAAACTATCGTACATATATTAATTTATCATAGTTATTTGGCTAAATTCAATAAAAACCATATTTTTTCCCCCACTGCAGTTGGCCATCACTAATTCAATCAATGAAATTTTTTTACTAAAACAATTTAGTCGTTTTCCACTGACTCTAAGTGAAGCCATTTTCAATCATTCGAGTATTTGAATTTCACTGCGAATCAGTGGTTTTCCACTGATTCGGGTTTAGAGTGTATATAAACAATTAATTTGGTTGCGCCAAACGAACTTTGATTAACGAAACTTAGATTTTCCTGAGTACTCGTATTGCTGTATGACCTTACAAAAAGAAAAAAGCTGATAATTTATCTAAAGGTTTTCAAGAATACCAAAATGAACTTCTGGTGAAAAGATATTGGTGTGACATTTTGTAATAAATCGAAATAGCATACCAATTACTTCGTAATAAACATAGTTACGTACATTATTTTAACTTACTTATATCAGAATCGTCTGTAGTTGAGCTCTTGAGGTTCACAAACTTGCTATCTTGCTTGATCTCCTCTAAATCCTTCGCGTCTTCTGCACGAACTACACCATGCTCGTGAAGTTGCATCAGGAGATCCACAAAGTCCTTGCGGACTACTCCGTTCGTCTTCCGGTAGTCCACGACTTCCCAGAAAGTCTTACGTACGAAATCGTTAACGACATTGCCCAAAAGTTTCGGACTAACAAAGTGCTGTATCCACGGAATGAAAATCAGAAACGAGCCCAGAAGTATCTGAAAGCCAGTGGGTTCGAATACAGATTTCATGGTGGTGATGAATTTGCAGTTGGGGTCTTCCAAAGCGTTCGCATTCACGCCAAAAGCGCAAGATGCGATGGAGTCCATGGTGTACCTGGACATAGCGTCTTTCACTACAACAGACCTGGCTGTGGACAAAAATAAATGGTTCACATCAGACACGAACCTGTCAGATAGCTTTTTTGCTCATTGCACAAATACAGTTTTTCATTTTAAACACATTCGAAATTTCAGATGGACGAACCGTATGTCGTACTAAAACTGACTGATGCATAAGTGTGCATAAAATGTACGTCATTTTATGTGTTGATACATTAAACATCACAGATAACATGTAGCACGCAGCAAGCTTGCCATTTGAGTTGAATTTGCATTACCGAGAAAGATTATACTATCATGTATGATTCAAGCTTGATTCAAGCCAAATTTCTAATAACTGGCCCTTACTTGCTAATGACAATCATGTAAATGGCATTAATTGTGCTTTTAGGTTGCCAAGGCAAGCTCGCGGCAAGTTTTATGGTCAAGCGCGCTACAAGCTTGACCTGTGGAGACTAGTTAGCTTGAATCATGCTTGAATCATGCTTGATACAAACTTACAGGTTTGTCATGACAGTCATGATTCAGGTTTGACTGAAGCCGATTATGCTATCGGATGGAAAAAAACGTATTAGATTTAATAGCATGGTGATAATCATTTACTGAGGCAAACCAAATGAAATGAAAAATTTTTGCACAAAACATACTAGTTTGTTCTCTCTTTTTATATTTTGTACCAGGATTTTATGATATGACAAATTTAACCCAACATGCGTATTAAAATGTTATCTATATACTAATATAGTTATGAAGAATGATATTCAACTTTGTTTAAAGTTTCAATCTCCAAATAAATTGTAATTAATAGTTAATATCATATTAATATAGTAAATGGTCTAGCTCACATGTTTGAAAGCAGAATGCCGGCAATAAAAAGTGTCACTCACGACACTGTATTCAGGCATTCTGCTGTCCTCTTGGATACTAGGAAGTAATAAATTAATTTTTTTTTAATATTCACTTTATGTATTTACTGTTTAATGTTTCGTCTACAGAGAGCTCAATATAAAAAAAAAATCATCAGTGGTGTCGACAACCAAGATATAGGAAGGAACCATCCCGGCGTTCGCCCGAAGTGATTTCGGAGAAGCATGGAAAACCGAAATAAATAATGCTGGAAAGGAAATGGAACACGGTTTCTCCAGAATGCCGAAATGTAAGAAAGAGTTTGAACCCAGAACCATGGGAAAATTATAATGCAGGACGCGTGTATCCGTCCCTAATGACTTCGCTGTTGACGATACGTCCATCCCCACCTACCTCACCAGCAATGAACGTATCTTACTTAATTTGTCAAAATATTAGTATATATTGTATCATAATTTTTTTTAATCATTCGCCATTTATTTCAGAGCTTGAAAAGTTAAAAAAAAAAAAAAAAAAAAGAATTCTACCCATCCTGCGCTTCCCTAACCCGGCCCCCGGGGCAGGCTGTCCCGATATTCAACCCCCCTATCCACCCCTTTAAACCGCTTTTCCACACCCTCCCGAAAGCGTAATGTTGTTTTAATAACACTAGTTCATATTAAAACACCTCTGACGCATAATTGCACAGCAATATTAACTTAAACTTGAACGGATTTTAAGAGACGTTATCAAAAAGTGTTCCCGAAATTAACTGGTAAGTTTCGCTGTAGTTTGCGAAGCTAGTAGGTGTCATTGACTCGCCAGGTTTTTCCCACGTTTCCCGCCCGCATAACGGAACCACGGGTTGCGGGAGCTTCGTTTAGTAAGCACAAGCTTGTAGGGATTCACCAGCACGGACCGTGGTTTGCGAGACACCGCGCTCCAAAACCACAACACCTGTCGCTAAGCCCCTAACACGCTGTCGCATGTTTCCGTCAAACTACTTCCAATAAGTCTCGTCAAATATAGTTGGACAATTGTAACGTCATCGAAACGTCATAAATGCCACTATATTTGTCTGAGAATGGTGGATGGCTTCGTTTTAAATCAAACATTTTAAGATTGGACCGGTTCTAAAATTTCTTTGGTGTTTGACGGTCTCAGCCAATCACAACCGTGCACGACAAAAATTTTCGTCAATAAACTAAACAACGAACAATTTATTGCTGGAAATGAAGTAGGTAATTAAAATAATTATTTTATGTAGAAGCTGTCTGGGCTTGAATGCTATCTTAGGTGAATATTGTACATAATATTACGAATTCAGAGACAAATTTCATTGTGAAGAAAACATTTCTGATAAATAAAATATGAATTTAGTAATGAAGCAAAAATAAATTACAACATTCCTTGCATTTCTTCCTGTAATGGACTGCATGTAAAAACAAAAAAAAATATCTCACTATGAAAATAATTTTTAAATAATAATTCTAATTAGATTCTCCCAGTAAAAAAATTTGACAGTGGGATATATTTTCAAACACATTCAAGATTATTTGATAAAATTTGTTTGGAAGGAAAATCTTGATAGCCGTATTTTGTCTTCAAATTTTATTGTCAAATATAGTTGAAGTCGAAAATTTGACAGCTTGACAGGGGCTTCTAAGTATTGTGAAGCGTTTCTGGACCAATGCTCAAGTAACATATTTTCATTGGTCGTAAGTGAAGAATATACCCCTTAAATTTTGACGAGTATTTTTGATAAATACTAGCTGATCGATTATGCTACGGTGTCCCACACTATTAATGCGCGCTTAATAATTTAATGTTTGTCACACTTGGCGTTAACATAGGAGATTCAGGAAGTTCGAATAACAATGCAATCTGTACCACCCTACTTAATGTTTTTATAGTTTTCCATAATTTAATGACTTTCCAAAACCACGATATTCTTTTTGTCTGCATTCTAATAAGGAAAAATTATTTTTTGTAACTTGCCGATGCTTTTAAACAGAAGGTATGCGCTTGCTCGTTAATACACAGCATTGTTATCCTAACAGAGTATATGGATGTAGATCCTCAAGAGAATCCAACAGAGGTATTCAGCTTTTACCATAATATTGCTCTAGTCCCTACGGTTGATACTTTTGAATTTCATTATAGTTGTGATCCTCTACAGAAAGACAAATACTGAACCTTTTATCGACTACGTAATCCATTATACTCCCACAAGACAAGGAAAATTTGCAGGTGTTTCATTTTCAACCAGTCTCCCGCACGGAGAATGCCGTACTTCATTAGGCAAGTTCCCGCTCTTGGCACAAGTATATGCACATTGGGAGCTATATGAGCCTCATCATTGACGGTGAGTTTCATGAGACGGTTAGGCACTACAACAAATAAAATATAATCCCAACTTGTTGGCGGTTGTGAATGTCGCAGACGAAGCTCTGTTTCACAACACCGGAAACGTTAATCAATATAACAATCATAATTTTGAGCTGTGATAATCCTCACCTTACGCAGTTGTCTGCATTGCATGTGTACTAGTTTCAGTGTGAGGACTGGTATCTCAGAGGCCACCTAATAAAACCATATTTTTTATGAGAGCAATTTATTTCCATACGAAATATTCCATAATTTCGATTTACACTATGAACCTCCACCGCGATTAACAAAACTAGTTTATACTCAGCACTGCTCTCTTACACTCTTGGGCCCATTGACCATAGTGGATGTGCCTTATGATGTTAGTTTATGTGAATTCGCGTATATGTTTATGTGAATATATTTTGAATGTGTTGACAGACTCTCAGGTGTCCTTAATTTTTATGCGTCTTATTGCAAACGATGTTGCTGAGTGTGTTCTACCAAGGTGACTGACGTTAATTATCCGCGATTGTGATATTAATAGTGTCATACAGTAAAAATAGCTTGGTGGCGATAACCCATTAATTACACCTTATTCGTAAACGAGTTGAGTGTATGCGACTTCCGGGCATGAAAACATTCCAAGATGTAGATTTACAACACTGATCTCTAGCAACATGAAAAACGTTATATTTTTTCCACCGCGGCTGTGAAATACTTTTTCCGACAATAAATGGCCACTCTGCCCCTACCAGCCGACTTTGTGGAGTCCTATTACAGGTGTTTCCTGTCTTCAAGGCTATCAGAAACAGCCCTTTTTTCACCTGAGATTTTTGTTAGCTGCACTGTAATATGAAGACGATACTTATATATAGTTATAAAACATAAATAATTTTGGGGACAATACGTTTACCACAAAATAATAATTGTTTCAGACTCTCGAGACTCCATTGCTAGAAAACAGCATATAGAGATACAAGACGTGTTACATAATAATTTAATTTTAATTTCATATCATAGTACTTCCCAAAACTACACCTACGGGGAAGCATCTCCTTTAAGAATCAGCGCCGCTATCTTGCGGAAGCGCAACCGATGATATCGAGCTGTGTACGCATTGCACAGCTGCCAGGCATTGCTAATATTTGTTTTGAAACTGAGGAACGAATTCCACGATAACGGTGGTATTAAAGATATAGGCTGTTCACGGTAAAGTGAGCACTTTTGAGCCCCTGTGTCTCTTTTTTCTTTTAACCATTTTTTGCCCTTTAAACACCTTTTTTAAATAAATATTTCCATGTAAGTAATAAACACTGTGTGTAATTTCCATCGCACCCTGAAGTTAAATGTCTAAGGCTAAAATAAAATGTATTTATTGACTATTATTCCAAATTAGAATGCTTTCTAAGTGCTCACTTTATCATGAATAGCCTATAACAATATTTACATGCGGCTAAACAAACACAGGTGTGCTTCCACGTCACGAATATAAATTCGAAATCTCGAGAAAGTAGCTACAAATCACCATACAAGCGACGACTCTAAAACTATTCTCAGATTTATTCTAACGACAGCGTAACACACGTAATGATAGACAGGCTTTGATTACTACATACACGCTACATTTGATGGTATTTATTCGTTGGAAATGATACGTTTGCAAATATACTACCGTGTTTCATAGGTGGAAACCTGAATATTCTTAGGGAACGTGGTGGTGATGATGTAGAGATCAGATTATTCGCCTACCACCAAGAGCGAACATGATTCGATTCCCGACATGGTTTGCCCGGATCTTCGCATGTGGGAAACGTGGCAGACGTTGCCGTTGGTGAGTGTGTTTTCTCGGGGCACTCCAGTTTCCTTGCATTCCGTCGGTGCTCCATTTTCACTTAATCGCTGTTATGCGCTGACAAAAACATCTGAACCCAACTTACATATCACTACTTCTGTTTCGAGCAAATGTGCAGCTTATCTCAGTATAGCTCTTGGCTGGCTTCTCAGATTACCGTGTTAGGAGTCCTGGGTTCGGAAAAGTCAAAATACCATCTAGTGGCGAAATAATCAAAGCTTTGAAAAATCGTCACGTGTATGACGAGTTTGGTTATTTTCTAAACATCTCACGTATCACAAGCGTTTTATACATCTATTAATATAAACTATCTTATTTGTGTTTCAATAAGAATGTAACTAATATTTTATCTATAAACTGGAATATTCCATTTATAAAATAATATTAATAAAAACCAGGAGGTAATAGGTGTGTTGATAATGCCTAGTAAGAAATAGTTCTCATGCAAGACATAATCAAATTGAGTGCACACGAATGTGGTGGATTGTCCTTTCGGTGTATTGTTTAAGATTTTGTTAATATTTGTTTGCATGGCGCGGGGGAATAGCATGGAAGTATAACTTCAGCATGGCTTCAGAGAAGTTAGAAGTAACAATGAATGAACGGATTGTACTTATAGAAATTTATTTCATATGCATCGCGTGTATAAATACTTTACGTGTTACGTCAGCTATCAATTTATTCTCCTCTAACTTCACAGTGCAAGTGGCATAGTAAGGCTCTAAATGTTGAACATTAACCAGTCATGAAAACTTTACGAACAAATTATTACCTTCTGAGATCTCCTGTTCTATGTGCCTAACTAGCTGATTGCTAGTTTCCTCTATCAGATGAAACATCCTCTTCATCTTTCCAGAAGTGAAAGTTGGAGTGAGTTTGATCCTTAGATGCCTCCACTTCTTGCCCTTCAGTGCAACGAGACTCCTGCCAAACATGGGGTCGAATTTCTCGGGCAGCATGAAGAACCTGTTAAGAAAGACATCCGCATCCTTTACCAATACGCTTCGTACAACGTCCAGATCACGGACTACAAGGAGAGGCTTGTTAAAGAGGAATATTCCAACAACTTTATGGCCAATAGCGTCAATGTACGTTCTTCTAAGGAGGTGTATTATGCTTTCTTTCTTCGACAATACAGTGCCTAGGTTTCCAATAAGTAACGTTGGTTCAACATAGTGAATTCCTCTCTTCCTCCAGTATTTGTATATGTGGGTGACGTAAAAATACAATGATATGGAGAATACGGAAAGCGTGAAAATCACATCAGCAAACACAGAGCTGAATACTAAAGCCATTTGGATGACGTTTCTTTAGTGCAGCGTCTGCAACAAAAAGAAATACGTAACTATGAAACATATATTAATGATATAAAGTATCTTACACAAGAAAATAATTACGAGTTCAGCATTTAAATATAACATGAATAAATATAAATACTAGTTAACCAAAAGGACAACACGCCATGCTTAGTTAACTATTCTAGCAAAGATGTGCTCTTATTAAAGCGATAAAATATTTTCCTTATTAATTTATACTGAAAACAACTTATCATCAACATTCTATGGCATGTTCATTATTTTCCTTATTAATTTATACTGAAAACAAGTTATCATCAACATTCTATGGCATGTTCATTATTTTCCTTATTAATTTATACTGAAAAAAAAGTTATCATCATCATTCTATGGCATGTTCATTATTTTCCTTATTAATTTATACTGAAAACAAGTTATCATCAACATTCTATGGCATGTTCATTATTTTCCTTATTAATTTATAGTGAAAACAATTTATCATCAGCATTTTATGGCAGGTTCATTACTTTCCTTATTAATTTAAATTTAAAACGATTTATCATCAGCATTTTATGGCATGTTCATTATTTTCCTTATTAATTTATACTGAAAACGAGTTATCATCAACATTCTATGGCATGTTCATTATTTTCCTTATTAATTTATACTGAATACGAGTTATCAACAACATTCTATGGCATGTTCATTATTTTCCTTATTAATTTATACTGAAAACGAGTTATCAACAACATGCTATGGCATGTTCATTATTTTCCTTATTAATTTATATTGAAAACAAGTTATCATCAACATTCTATGGCATGTTCATTATTTTACTTATTAATTTATATTGAAAACAAGTTATCATCAACATTCTATGGCATGTTAATTTTTTCCTTATTAATTTATATTGAAAACAAGTTTTCATCAACATTCTATGGCACTTTCATTATTTTCCTTATTAATTTATATTGATAACAAGTTATCATCAACATTCTATGGCATGTTCATTATTTTCCTTATTAATTTATATTGATAACAAGTTATCATCAACATTCTATGGCATGTTCATTATTTTCCTCATTAATTTATACTGAAAACAAGTTATCATCAACATTCTATGGCATGTTCATTATTTTCCTCATTAATTTATACTGAAAACAAGTTATCATCAACATTCTATGGCATGTTTATTATTTTCCTTTATTAATTTTTACTGAAAACAAATTATCATCAACATTCTATGGAATGTTCAATATTTTCTTTATTAATTTATATTGAAAACAAATTATCATCAACATTCTATGGCATGTTCATTATTTTCCATATTAATTTATACTGAAAACTAGTAATCATCCACATTCTATGACATGTTCATTATTTTCCTTATTAATTTATACTGAAAACAAGTTATCATCCACATTCTATGGCATGTTCATTATTTTCCTTATTAATTTATATTGAAAACAAGTTATCATCAACGTTCATGGCATGTTCATTATTTTCCTTACTAATTTATATTGAAAAAAGTTATCATCAACATCCTATGGCATGTTCATTATTTTCCTATAATTTATACTGAAAACAAGTTATCATCAACTTTCTATGGCATGTCATTACTTTCTATTAATTTATATTGAAACAAGTTATCATCAACTCAATGGCATTTAATTATTTCCTTATTAATTTATATGAAAACAATTATCATCAACTTCTATGGCATGTTCATTATTTCCTATTAATTTATATGAAACAAGTTATCATCAAATTCTATGGCATGTTCATTATTTTCTTATTAATTTTTATGAAAACAATTATCATCACATTCTATGGATGTTCATTATTTTCCTTATTAATTTATATTGAAAACAATTTCATCAACATTCTATGGCATGTTCATTATTTTCCTATTAATTTATATGAAACAAGTATCATCACATTCTATGCATGTTCATTATTTCCTTATTAATTTATATGAAACAAGTTATCATCACATTCTATGGCATGTTCATTATTTTCCTTATTAATTTATATGAAAACAAGTTATATCAACTTTAATGCATGTCATATTTCCTTATTAATTTATATTGAAAACAAGTTATCATCAATTCATGGCATGTTCATTATTTCCTTATTAATTTATATTGAAAACAAGTTATCATCAACTTCTATGGCATGTTCATTATTTTCCTTATTAATTTATATTGAAAACAATTATCACAATTCTATGGCATGTTCATTATTTTCCTTATTAATTATATGAAACAAGTATCATCAACTTCTATGGCATGTTCTTATTTTCTTATTAATTTATATGAAAACAATTATCATCAACATTCTATGGCATGTTCATTATTTCCTTATTAATTTATATTGAAAACAAGTTATCATCAATTTATGGCATGTTCATATTTCCTTATTAATTTATATGAAAACAAGTTATCATCAACTTCTATGGCATGTTCATTATTTCCTTATTAATTTATATTAAAACAAGTTATCATCAACTTCTATGGCATGTTCATTATTTTCCTTATTAATTTATATTAAACAATTTATCATCAAGTTCTATGGCATGTTCATTATTTTCCTTATTAATTTATATTGAAAACAAGTTATCATCAACTTCTATGGCATGTTCATTATTTTCTTATTAATTTATATGAAAAAAGTTATCATCAACATCTATGCATGTTCATTATTTTCCTTATTAATTTATATGAAACAAGTTAAAAACAAGTTATCATCAACATTCTATGGCATGTTCATTATTTTCCTTATTAATTTATATGAAAACAAGTTATCATCAACATTCTATGGCATGTTCATTATTTTCCTTATTAATTTATATTTGAAAAACAAGTTATCATCAACGTTCTATGGCATGTTCATTATTTTCCTTATTAATTTATATTAAAACAAGTTATCATCAACTTCTATGGCATGTTCATTATTTTCCTTATTAATTTATATTGAAAACAAGTTATCATCAACATTCTATGGCATGTTCATTATTTTCCTTATTAATTTATACTGAAAACAGTTATCATCAACATTCATGGCATGTTCATTATTTTCCTTATTAATTTATACTGAAAACAAGTTATCATCAACATTCTATGGCATGTTCATTATTTTCCTTATAATTTATATTGAAAACAAGTTATCATCAACATTCTATTTCATGTTCATTATTTTCCTTATTTAATTTATATTGAAACAAGTTATCATCAACATTCTATGGCATGTTCATTATTTTCCTTATTAATTTATATTGAAAACAAGTTATCATCAACATTCTATGTGCATGTTCATTATTTTCCTTATTAATTTATATGAAACAAGTTATCATCAACATTTCTATGGCATGTTCATTATTTTCCTTATTAATTTATATTGAAAACAAGTTATCATCAACATTCTATGGCATGTTCATTATTTTCCTTATTAATTTATATGAAAACAGTTATCATCAACATTCTATGGCATGTTCATTATTTTCCTTATTAATTTATACTGAAAACAAGTTATCATCAACATTCTATGGCATGTTCATTATTTTCCTTATTAATTTATATTTGAAAACAAGTTATCATCAACTTCTATGGCATGTTCATTATTTTCCTTATTAATTTATATTAAAACAAGTTATCATCAACATTCTATGGCATGTTCATTATTTTCCTTATTAATTTATATTGAAAACAAGTTATCATCAACATTCTATGGCATGTTCATTATTTTCCTTATTAATTTATATTGAAAACAAGTTATCATCAACATTCTATGGCATGTTCATTATTTTCCTTATTAATTTATATTGAAAACAAGTTATCATCAACATTCTATGGCATGTTCATTATTTTCCTTATTAATTTTATATTGAAAACAAGTTATCATCATACATTCTATGGCATGTTCATTATTTTCCTTATTAATTTATATTGAAAACAAGTTATCATCAACATTCATGGCATGTTCATTATTTTCCTTATTAATTTATATTGAAAACAAGTTATCATCAACATTCATGTGCATGTTCATATTTTTTCCTTATTAATTTATATTGAAAACAAGTTATCATCAACATTCTATGGCATGTTCATTATTTTCCTTATTAATTTATATTGAAAACAAGTTATCATCAACATTCTATGGCATGTTCATTTTTTCCTTATTAATTTATATTGAAAACAGTTATCATCAACATTCTATGGCATGTTCATTATTTTCCTTATTAATTTATATTGAAAACAAGTTATCATCAACATTCTATGGCATGTTCATTATTTTCCTTATTAATTTATATTGAAAACAAGTTATCATCAACATTCTATGGCATGTTCATTATTTTCCTTATTAATTTATATTTAAAACAAGTTATCATCAACGTTCTATGGCATGTTCATTATTTTCCTTATTAATGTTATATTAAAACAAGTTATCATCAACATTCTATGCATGTTCATTATTTTCCTTATTAATTTATATTAAAACAAGTTATCATCAACATTCTATGGCATGTTCATTATTTTCCTTATTAATTTTTATATTGAAAACAGTTATCATCAACATTCTATGGCATGTTCATTATTTTCCTTATTAATTTTATATTGAAAAACGAGTTATCATCACATTCTATGGCATGTTCATTATTTTCCTTATTTTCCTTATTAATTTATATTGAAAACAAGTTATCATCAACATTCTATGCATGTTCATTATTTTCCTTATTAATTTATATGAAAACAAGTTATCATCAACATTCTATGCATGTTCATTATTTTCCTTATTAATTTATACTGAAAACAAGTTATCATCAACATTCTATGGCATGTTCATTATTTTCCTTATTTAATTTATATTGAAAACAAGTTATCATCAACATTCTTATGGCATGTTCATTATTTTCCTTATTAATTTATATTGAAAACAAGTTATCATCAACATTCTATGGCATGTTCATTATTTTCCTTATTAATTTATACTGAAAACAAGTTATCATCAACATTCTATGGCATGTTCATTATTTTCCTTATTATATTTATACTGAAAACAAGTTATCATCAACATTCTATGGCATGTTCATTATTTTCCTTATTAATTTATTACTGAAAACAAGTTATCATCAACATTCTATGGCATGTTCATTATTTTCCTTA
Organism: Dryococelus australis; assembly: GCA_029891345.1. Lineage (NCBI taxonomy): Eukaryota > Metazoa > Arthropoda > Insecta > Phasmatodea > Phasmatidae > Dryococelus > Dryococelus australis. Next base: position 58,071,462 of record CM056998.1, on the reverse strand, counting down.
TTAATTTATATTGAAAACAAGTTATCATCAACATTCTATGGCATGTTCATTATTTTCCTTATTAATTTATATCTGAAAACATGTTATCATCAACTTCTATGCATGTTCATTATTTTCCTTATTAATTTATTAGAAAACAAGTTATCATCAACATTCTATGGCATGTTCATTATTTTCCTTATTAATTTATACTGAAAACAAGTTATCATCAACATTCTATGGCATGTTCATTATTTTCCTTATTAATTTATATTGAAAACAAGTTATCATCAACATTCTATGGCATGTTCATTATTTTCCTATATTAATTTATATTGAAAACAGTTATCATCAACATTCTATGGCATGTTCATTATTTTCCTTATTAATTTATATTGAAAACAAGTTATCATCAACATTCTATGGCATGTTCATTATTTTCCTTATTAATTTATATTGAAAACAAGTTATCATCAACTTCTATGGCATGTTCATTATTTTCCTTATTAATTTATATTGAAAACAAGTTATCATCAACATTCTATGGCATGTTCATTATTTTCCTTATTAATTTATATTGAAAACAAGTTATCATCAACATTCTATGCATGTTCATTATTTTCCTTATTAATTTATATTGAAAACAAGTTATCATCAACATTCTATGGCATGTTCATTATTTTCCTTATTAATTTATATTGAAAACAAGTTATCATCAACATTCTATGGCATGTTCATTATTTTCCTTATTAATTTATATTGAAAACAAGTTATCATCAACATTCTATGGCATGTTCATTATTTTCCTTATTAATTTATATTGAAAACAAGTTATCATCAACATTCTATGGCATGTTCATTATTTTCCTTATTAATTTATATTGAAAACAAGTTATCATCAACATTCTATGGCATGTTCATTATTTTCCTTATTAATTTATATTGAAAACAAGTTATCATCAACATTCTATGGCATGTTCATTATTTTCCTTATTAATTTATATTGAAAACAAGTTATCATCAACATTCTATGGCATGTTCATTATTTTCCTTATTAATTTATATGAAAACAAGTTATCATCAACATTCTATGCATGTTCATTATTTTCCTTATTATTTATATGAAAACAAGTTATCATCAACATATCTATGCAATGTTCATTATTTTCCTTATTAATTTATACTGAAAACAAGTTATCATCAACATTCTATGGCATGTTCATTATTTTCCTTATTAATTTATATTGAAAACAAGTTATCATCAACATTCTATGGCATGTTCATTATTTTCCTTATTAATTTATATTAAACAAGTTATCATCAACATTCTTATGCATGTTCATTATTTTCCTTATTAATTTATATGAAAACAAGTTATCATCAACATTCTATGGCATGTTCATTATTTTCCTTATTAATTTATATTGAAAACAAGTTATCATCAACATTCTATGGCATGTTCATTATTTTCCTTATTAATTTATATTGAAAACAAGTTATCATCAACATTCTATGGCATGTTCATTATTTTCCTTATTAATTTATATTGAAAACAAGTTATCATCAACATTCTATGGCATGTTCATTATTTTCCTTATTAATTATATTGAAAACAAGTTATCATCAACATTCTATGCATGTTCATTATTTTCCTTATTAATTTATACTGAAAACAAGTTATCATCAACATTCTATGGCATGTTCATTATTTTCCTTATTAATTTATTATTTGAAAACAGTTATCATCAATTCTATGGCATGTTCATTATTTTCCTTATTAATTTATATTGAAAACAGTTATCTACATTCAATCTATGGCATGTTCATTATTTTCCTTATTAATTATATTGAAAACAAGTTATCATCAACATTCTATGGCATGTTCATTATTTTCCTTATTAATTTATATGAAAACAAGTTATCATCAACTTCTATGGCATGTTCATTATTTTCCTTATTAATTTATATTGAAAACAAGTTATCATCAACATTCTATGGCATGTTCATTATTTTCCTTATTAATTTATATTGAAAACAAGTTATCATCAACATTCTATGGCATGTTCATTTTTTCCTTATTAATTTATATTGAAAACAAGTTATCATCAACATTCTATGGCATGTTCATTATTTTCCTTATTAATTTTATATGAAAACAAGTTATCATCAACATTCTATGGATATTCATTATTTTCCTTATTAATTTATTATGAAAACAAGTTATCATCAACATTCTATGCATGTTCATTATTTTCCTTATTAATTTTATATTGAAAACAAGTTATCATCAATTTATGGCATGTTCATTATTTTCCTTATTATTTATATTGAAAACAGTTATCATCAACATTCTATGCATGTTCATTATTTTCCTTATTAATTTATATTAAAAACAAGTTATCATCAACATTCTATGGCATGTTCATTATTTTCCTTATTAATTTATATTGAAAACAAGTTATCATCAACATTCTATGGCATGTTCATTATTTTCCTTATTAATTTATATTGAAAACAAGTTATCATCAACATTCTATGGCATGTTTCATTATTTTCTATTAATTTATATTGAAACAAGTTATCATCAACATTTCATGGCCATGTTCATTATTTTCCTTATTAATTTATATTGAAAACAAGTTATCATCAACATTCTATGCATGTTCATTATTTTCCTTATTAATTTATATTGAAAACAAGTTATCATCATCACATTCTATGGCATGTTCATTATTTTCCTTATTAATTTATATTGAAAACAAGTTATCATCAACATTCTATGGCATGTTCATTATTTTCCTTATTAATTTATATTGAAAACAAGTTATCATCAACATTCTATGGCATGTTCATTATTTTCCTTATTAATTTATATTGAAAACAAGTTATCATCAACATTCTATGGCATGTTCATTATTTTCCTTATTAATTTATATTGAAAACAAGTTATCATCTACATTCTATGGCATGTTCATTATTTCCCTTATTAATTTATATTGAAAACAAGTTATCATCTACATTCTATGGCATGTTCATTATTTTACTTATTAATTTATACTGAAAACAAGTTATCATCAACATTCTATGGCATGTTCATTATTTTCCTTATTAATTTTATTTACCTGAACGTATGCCGGGTAGTCACTTCTGTAAGTCCTTCAGTGCATTACATTATACAGAATGTTTTTTAATTAGCCCGATAAACTTGGGTTGCAGATTAATCACGAAAAAAGAGAGCGAATACTACGACCTATGGTCTAAAGTGAATCGTAAGGGCGGTACACACATTTTAAGTTGGACCTGAAAAACTAGTTCATCGCAAATATTGAAGAACATTTTTAAGATAGAACATTGAGTGTCTGGATAATGTATTATGGACCAAAACCCTATAAACAATACAACACCTGTCTGTCGCTGTCATCAAATTATTTAACGGAAATAATCACAGTTACTAGCCCTTTTTTCGACTTAATCTCCATGACGTTGTAGGGTACTTGGGATTTAAAAGATGGATTACCGACCCGCATGTCACAATTAATTTTACACATTGTCCAGACAATCTGTGTTCTATCTCCAGCAGTTGTCATAGACGAGTACCTACTCCAGGTCCAACTTCAAAGATATGTATCGCCCTTACCATTCACTTTAGACCATAGGTCGTATATACGTTTTCGCCTTCTTTTTCGTAATTAACTTGCAACCGAAGTTTGTCGGGCTACTTTTATAACAGCCTGTGTAGCATGATACACTGCAGGAATTATTTAGTTGTAAATATTAAATAAGTAAAAATGTTTTATCTATCTGCAGAACTACAAATAAGCTTTAATACCTTTGTGGGAGAAAAATCACCTCGCCCTCTTATCAGATCGATGCGACCTCCCAGCCAATCACAGCAATTTTCTCTGATACCCATAACCCTCGGTGTTGTGTGAGTCTTTCGTGGTGGTAGGTAGGTAGTTGGCTTTAACGTCTCGTCGACAGCGAGGTCATTATAGAGGGTGCAAGTTGCGCAGGGAAGAGAGATTGGGGAACGATTGGAAAGGAATAGGCCATTGCATTTATTTGGGACCCATCTTAGCATTCGCCTGGAGTGATTTCGGGAAGCCATGGAAGGCCGAAATCAGGATGGCTAGACCGGGAATCGAACACGGGTCCTCCCGAGAGCGAGCCAGTGAGTTACCGCTGCGCCACCTCGCTCGGTTCTTTCATAGTGAATACTTGTTTATTGGAGTGAGATCACAACAATTGAAACTGATTTCGGCTTATTCGTTTCATTTAATATCACACGCATTCTCTTTTTTTGCCACATTCGTTTTTGAGGATTATAAGTATTATTATCCAGAAGCTCTAACTTCGAAGGGCAGGTGGCCCGGAGGGGCAGAGAAAAGAGGAAAACTTTACAGGAATAAAGAACCCCTATTCGTTCCTCTCGCAACATGTGCTTGCTACTCTCTGCCAAACCAACTTATTACCGATTACTTAAGGGCTCCGTCAGCCTGCAGCGATTCTCATGTTCAATGTCTCGAAACGCGTGGGCCTTAAGGCCGACTCTTGCTCACTCAGCACTTGCCTCATCGCCTCTACGTGCAAGGTGCTCAACTGGCCATACACGGCACTCCTGGACATAACTTTAAACGGCGACCCTATATTTTTATGGTACGCTAATTAAGATGAAGGTTTAATGAGTCTCTGGAGATACCTGACAAATGTAGCAGCTAAAACTGGTTTTGAAAACACCCATTTTAGCCATTTTCGCTGCCTAAATAATAACCCTTGCAGTTGAAATAAGAAATTCAATTTTTTTTGGTCACGAAACATTTCTTAAATGCTTTTCGTGTTTAAACACAACTACAATATACACAAACGTTTTCAGATCACGTGGTTTGTACAAAACGTCTCCAACGAGCTTTATGCACCAGCCAGATGAAGCTCTTAACCTAAATGTAAATGAAAAGTTACAATAAACCCCTACATCTTATCGTGAATTCGAACTAGGGATGCACCCAGGATTTTTGTTTGAAGGGAGCAGAAGACGTAAAAAAAAAAAATTTAAAAAAAAATTTGTAGCAATATAAATAGCTATATAATTATTGAAATTAATATATTATTCCAAAGTATTGCATCCAGAAAATGGCAATTAAAGTTTTCCAATTGTATCTACTACACACCAAAATTTTTAAAAATTATGTTTTGTATTCTCTTTTAGATTCTAATGATGTATTGCCATTAGTTTTTAACTATGTGGCGAGGACAAATGTGTTTCTCCGCCACTATAAGGAACGAGTGGTCAGTATTGAAGTGGCTGTTGGTTTGCTTTAAGACCATTTCTTGCATTCCTTTCATTTTCAGCAAACTTAAATCCCAGAATGAAGTAAACAGCTTAAGGATTATTCTTATTGGTAATTATATTAAATGTTTAAAAGACCTTTCCTTTTTCTTTGAGGGTGGCACGTGCCACCCTGCCCGGCCACTATGACAGGTACTTTGAGGTTATGTGCTCTACCTTAGAACTTTGAAAAATCATAACTCATAAATTATACATCCGATCGTCAAAATTAAAAAGCCATTACATTCAATTTTAATAGCACTATATATGTAAGTAAGACAAAATAATTATATTAAAAAAATTCCTAACTCTGAAATTAAGGTACTTATAATATCATAAGCCAATGTCACTAGAAATAGATATGACATCATTTATATTCCTTGTCTAAGATGCACCGATGCTGGTGCAGGAGCGTGAGCGGGTAGGAAAATTATTTTCTTCGCATCCATTCTGCCATTTAATTACTATGACTGTAATTTAACAGTCGTGTATCACTATATGTTGGACATAACTCCTACGGAAGCTCACTAACGACATTCTAACGATCACTACATTTTCCATAATGTTTACTGCTGGGAACATTTCTTTCTCCAGCTGGTATATTCGTTGATGCATGGCAATGGCATACCTTAAAACATAAATACTTTTCATGGTTAAGACACACTTAATTGCCCACCCCTTGGGTCCGTCCGTAATTCGAACCCAAACAATGTCCTTCACTCCATCAACTGGTGTCCCAGCTAACTATACCACTGCTAAGAAAAAAAAAACTGAAACATTGCTTTCACGTTGGTTTCAATCATAATGCGTGTTCTGCTGATGTGCACATGGCCTGATCTACGTATGTTCATGAAATCCGTCTGGAAACGACAAAACGTTTACCATATCTACTAGATTAATGTTCCGGTCGAATATCATCACAAGTTATCTTTCTCCTCACAGCATGCCAGTAAACACCGAAAAGGAACAATTTCAAATTCTGGAAGACAAATAAAAACGGGAGCGAAATATTCAGTTATAGCCTAATTTAAAGCCAGACCACGTATGGGAATGATGGCATCAGTAAATTTTAGAATAAACAATTCATACCTATAAATTATACTGTAGCTATCTTATTATTTTTCTAAGCATGTAAAATATTATTTTCTAACATTTATTGTAGATACAGAGCCACTTAGAGTTCAATACTTTAATAGATCCGCCCAAGATATTCATAATGAAGATTTATAAACACTCGGAAATTTCGATAACCATTACAACTTTGATTAGTTCTGCTGGTTATTAATTATAAACCGCATCAACACCTACTCAGTTCAAGGCCTGAGCACTGATGAGTATCTGCCATATTTACATCGGACACAAAGGGCCAGTTGATGAACAATCTCCATGTAACAGCTCCTGAACATAGCTTAAACCCGAGTAGTTGTGTTTTAGATTTGATAGTTTCATCGTTCATGTTATTAACGTTAGCGCGAGACATAGAAAAAGAATTTTTAGTACAAACAAGAATATTTTGAGCCCCAACAACAATTAATATACTTTCCAGCTTTTAAAATATGATAATGCTTTGACGAATGCTATTTATATATTTTATTAAATTATATGATTTTTTCCTTAGATTACAAAGAAAATTAATATGATAAGTTGGCAAGACATTTGGTTTAATTGGATTTGATAGTCTTCGAGGTAACCGATATTCGTTTGCATTCTAAAAGGCAATGGGTTCAATTCTTATCACATTCTCACATTTTTCTTTTTCTTATAACTCTTCGCAAAAAAAATTGAAATAATGTTAACAGGTATGCTCTACCGAATAGTGTTTCTTATATATGCTTGAGTCAGTTTTGCAGTTTCTAACCATGAAATTAATTCTAATTTAATTTGTTCTCTGTAGGTTCTATCAGATGTTGGCAAAACACACACACGCACACATTATATTAAAGTTTAAACAATCGAAGTTCTTTGAAACAGAAGTTTTACGATATAAATGTTCGCATTTATAAACTTCTGGAAATTAACACTGTAAATTCGAATCAATGGGAAACCACTGTTTCGCAGTGAAATTCAACTAGTCGAATCAGTGAAAATGGCTCCACTTAGAATCAGTGGAAGACCACTGAGTGTTTCAGTGAAAAATTCTCACTGATTGAATTACTGACGTGAAATTTTTTCGATGATTCAATAAGTGACGGCTGACTACAGTGGCGAATTAAATATCGTTTTTATTGAATGTAGCCAAATAAGTACGTGAAATAAACATACTTACTATTTATAGTGCACACATTACCGTAATTTAAAAAAAGTAAAAATGTTTTTAAACGTGGCCCGGATTGAATTCAAACACTTTTCGACTCTAGGCCGTTACCTTACCATCTACGCTACCACGCCAACTTATAATAGTGAGAGGAAAATATATTGGTTATAGTATAGCCACGAAATCGTGAAGATTTAAATTGTATGCTCTTACTATTCGTTTTTGGTTTAATTGGTACCGTTAGGATTGTTAAAACGGATAGTATAGTCTTATATGAGTGCCCTCTCATCACATTATTTGCCGTTTAACCATTCAAAAAGAGTTCTGTGACGAATACATGAAAACGAAATGAAAGAAATGGAATGAAAGGCTGTGTTCCTATTACCTCATGAAATAGCGTTTTGAAAGACGAAACATATTTTAGCAAGTATTTTGTGTTGGTTTCATTAGTTTATTCGATGTTATTTCACTCTATACACTTTGTTTAGCTGCCATTTTTAAACGTTGTTTGGGCGGCCATTTTTTCACGCTGTTTAACTAATCCGTCAGTAAAAAATAAACCACTGAGTAAACAATGGAAAAAATGACTGCTGAATTCGTGGAAAGTGTCACGGAATCAATAAATGAAGGAAATCTGGCATTTTTTCACTGATTCATCAGTTAAATTCACTGAAGTGACTGTAGAGTCAGTGAGAATTTTACTGATTGAAACAGTGGAATTCTCACTGATCCAGATTTAGAGTGAAAATTGTAACACCAAGAAGGATTAACTTGAAGGACCGCACATTAGGGGAATGCATAGAGCGAGGTAGGACAATAACGTGATTAGTCGTTCACCCGAGAGGTACAGCACGTGCACTAATGGCGATACTGATAAGTGGTATAAAAGTGGAGGTCGGGCAGCCGCAGAGAGATAGTGATATTGTGTTTCCCCGCCATCGGTGTGCTCAGGCGGAGTAAGTATGCCATATTGAAGAACACAACTAAGCTAACAGGCTACCGCCTTGACCGAGGGAAAATCGTTGTATATCGAAATTTTTTATTATCCTACCGCGAAACTAGTTCTCGCGTTGAAATAAATGTGACCACAGTGAAGCGCATATGGAGTCGGTGGGTGAAGGAGGGACGGGCTGAGCGGTGTGCAGGAAGACAATGGTCCTGTCGTAGCAACAAGCGCGAGAACAGACATCTGAAAGCGCAAGAAGATTATGGATCATATAGCAACACAAAACAACCAGGCGCAGGAGTCATCTGTGTCCACGTGCGTGGTTTGTCACTTAATTCAGCATCCAGGCATCTTGTCCAGGCGCCCATTACTGCGGCAGCCATGACGTGAGGCTGCAATGGTGCATGGAACGTCGGGCCTGAGAGATGAATGGCATGCCATCGCCTTTTCCGATGAATCCCCACCACGATGGTCGCATCTGTGTTTGTCACCGTGCCGCACGGCTAGCCAAGTCCTGCATAATGAACCATAATACCGGCCCAGCACCTGGAGTAATGGTATGGGATGCCATCGGGCTCCAGTCCTGCTCGCGCCTAGTCCGCATCGCTGGTACGCTCATCAGCAACTGTTACATCACGGAGTAAGTGGCGCCTGTTCTTACCCCTTGTATTCAGGACCAGCCTGGAGCCATGTACCAACAGGACAATGCGCGCCTGCATGTGGTACACATCCTCCGATGGTTCCTGGATGACCACCGTGTCACACTGCTTACTTGGCTTTAACGTTCGCCGGATATCTCGCCCATCAGAAACGTATGGTCCATGGTTGTACGACGAATGGCCTCTGCGGCTACAACGGATGAGCTTTGGGAAAACATCGAAGCAGCATGGGCGGAGATACCTAAGACGGGTATCCAATATCACCTCCTTTCAATTCTGCGTCGTGTATCAATGGTTATTGCCGCTGATTATTGCTATTCGTCTAAAATGTGGTGGTGCACAACCATGCATAATCCCATGCAACATACAAATTTAAGGTGAATGTATTCCAAAATTTCGTGAAAATTGTTTGCTAGGAAATTTACGTACGATAGACCTGTTAATAACCCTTCAAGGAAAATAGTTCAAATTGGAACAACACCACTTATTCATGACCATAAATTAACATTTATGAGTTGCTGGAGTCGTGATTGAAGGATAAAACATGAATTTTCTTCAGCTCCCTCGTTCGTGTTATGAAAACTGGCGATTCCATATCTGGTGAGTCCACTTCCGTCGGTAAATAATACTATGGACAGACAAAACGCTTCGCAGATAGAAATCTGCTGAAACCAAGAACAAATGTTGACTCTTAAAAAAACATCGTTATTAAATGCATGGATACGGATAAAAGAGTTGCTGTCGCAAAACTCTCCAGACTTTCGCATGAGCAACGTTCTCTACTGCTGCTGTGCTTCAGGTAAGAGTGTCAAGTTTCCTTCAACATGCTGTAGAATTCGCTCTTCGATATCAACAGTTGGAACTACACTAATAGGTTTGTTATCGTCTCAAACTTGTTTTTTTAATGAAATTTATTTTCGTATGCGTTCTTGTAATCTCTTGAATGTTTCCTTGTCTGTAAGATGTATATCATGTAAAAAAAATTTTAATTTTTATACTATAATTTATAACTATATACAATAATGATTGATTTGGTATGGTTGTTAATATTTTTTTTAATATTTAGAATACAAAAATATATTTTATATAAACCTTACACTTAGCCATCTCTCCCACTAAGGGTGTGTGTGACGCCGCAGTGTGGGTGGGATAGATGGCCAATGGAATATTATATTAAATATTACTAGCTTCCCTGTTTTTCCTGTTCTCGATTCTGTCACACACTGAACACATTTCGATGAATTGACTATGTTTCATGCAACCACTCTAAGCAAATAACACACTGAATCCATTCTGTATTCGATGTTGTTTTCTCATACTCTTCCAAGAATTCGACGCACTCGTTTCCTTCGCTAAATTTTTTGATTCCCCACTGCCTGCCGCAATAAATGAACTTTCATCCGAAGATTATGATGATGTCAAAAAAATGTTATGTTTCTTGATTTTTGACTTTCCCTTATGCTGAGGCTCGTCGCAGGACGTCGTTGCACTCTTGTTTGACGAGCAGCCGTTTTCCTCTTCTTTTCGGCGATGAAGTCCGGTTCAGTGAGAATTGTAGCTGACTCCTTTCTCTTGGAGGGTTTTGTTGTAGGCATCGTTGGTATTGGTGATACTTGGTGAAGTGCCTTGTTTGGAGTTAGGACTATGCGTGTTCGAGAACTTACATCTTGGTTTTGAAAGGGCCTGTTATGACTAGGGCAGGATGAATTATGGCTACGGTCAGTGGATGACTGCCTTGTTATAAAGTGTTTTGTTCGTTGCGCTTGTGGTATTTGGAATATGGCTACTGGATGGAGAACCTAGTTTGGGTTTATGTGTGTGTTAGGGCTTTTATTATTATTATGATTTAGCACAACAGGGTAAGGACTATATGAATTTTGGCCAATGGATCAACATGGCTGGCGACTTGCACGCCTATTGGTTGACTGCAGAATTAGGCCTGATTCACGTCTTGTTTGACTACTGGGGTCAGTTAGTGAAGTAGAACTAATCTCGCTTTCAGAAAGAACAAAGGCATGAGCTTGAATTGCTGATACATTTAATGGGAAAATTCCAGTTGCACGAAAACCAGCATTTCCATTTGCTGTGGTTGCTGCATGAAACCAAGCTTGACAAATGAGTGCATCATAATTAAGACGATTGATTTTCCTATTCGGATTTGACAGCATCCAAGTTTGGCAAGCTTGAAAGAAGTACGTTTTCAATGGCTTGAAAAAGGAGTGGTCCAATGGCTGGAGATAATGAGTCGCGTGATTTGGAAGGCACGAGAGAACAATGTCATTATTTACTGAACACGTAGCATGAAATGGTTTTCCAGCCAATCCATAAATAGGTCAGCTGTGACATAGGCTTATTTTATGCTTTTGGTTACAACAGAGTCAGGGGGTATGCCACCTGAGAATTATGCTTCTTTGTTCACACCTTTGAAAATGCAATAAGGAGGCAAAAAAACTGCCATCAGCATTTGTGCATACTATGACAATGATTGTTTCTCCTTTCTCCCTTGATGTATGAACATGGACATCTTTACTACCTTTAACTGCTACTACTTTATCCGGCCAGTTATTGAGTTGCAAACTTGTTTCGTCCACGTTGTAAATATTTGCTGATTTCCCCATTGGGTTGTGTTCTTGCAGTGTAGCAGTAAATAAATCAAAATATTTATTAACCTCTCCCCTGTTCATTCCCTATGCTCTAGAAACAGAAATGCCTTCAGCTTTTCTGAGAGAAAGGGAAGGATTAAGTTCCATGAACGATTTATACCAATCTCGACAAATCTCAGAAGCGAGTTTCTGCAGTTTTTTTCTCCTTGGAGCAAAGCCAGCAGCTTGTAATTTTTTAATATGGTAAACTAATTTCTCCTCAGCGTCATTCCCCAGACATGATGAGAGGCCTAACTGTCATTTTTCAAAGTTTCCTGAAAGTAGTCGCCTAAGTAAAGTTCTTTCGGGGATGTTAAAATGTCGTCCAGCTTCCCTAATTTTCATTTTCTCTTATATTACACCATGCATGGCATTAGTCAGGTCCTATTGTGACTACGGCCCTCTATTACTTTTCCGTGTATAAAGTCGTGGCATCTTCACTGAAATAAAATTGAAATTATTTATTAATGTTAGCCTTTGCTTTATAGAGTTGAGCACATAGAAAAAATTAAAATATTGGGAGTGAGAGAATATTCTGAATCGGGAAGAATTCAGTTGTAGTCGTCATGAAGAACATATGAAACACAAAATTTACAAGCAAATATATCCAGCCATAATATTTGGGTCCGCATTGATGAAATAGTGGTGGATTAAACTTAAATATAAACGAATCATTTGAATTAGGGACGGGATAGATAAAATCAGTTAAAATTCAGCAATTGCATTAGTATAAAATGATACAATAGACACGAATAAGTAAACTATAGTACAATAAGAAAACATGTCTTAACCTTTCACCATACACGATACAATTAACACATTTCAGTCACTTATTAACAAAACCATTTCGTTACCGAGTGCGTTATAAAATAAATGTAAAACCTTTAATTTGTTAATTAATTGTCTTGATATTGCTATTTTAATTTCAGTTTACAAAACTAATACCACTGCAAACATATATCCTCTCCTTCCTATACGCTTAATTTAGTCAGAATATTTCCTCGCGCCTCAGACGCGGCATCTCACACCCATATCGGACGCAGTATCTTTCCGTAAACAGTGGGAGAGATGCCGCACCAAGCCCTACGAGGAAAAACATGGCCAACCACCTCCAACCGCAACACAAAGAACGAAGACAATTCGTTCTTCCGTATGGAAACGCAATACTACATTATTTGCATAGTTGATTGACAAAGCAGTGTGTTGAAAACTTACCTAAAATATTTCAGCCCTCCTTGGAACGATTGTTCTTCGTAAACATGGAGCAAATACAACGTATTTCATTTCTACCTCGACACAAAACCCGTCACAAACTTTCACTTCCAGGACCATCCACTCGACTGGCAGTCAGCACGTTTCCACGTCACCTTCAGGGTGAGTCACGTGCTGCGTCATCTCTCCCCCGCGGCAACTCACCCGACTTTACCCTACATAAAATGCGCCTCTGCCATTTCCTGGTTTCAATCATTCATTACCACGACCAACTCACAGTACAGTACCAACTGTTCTTCTCAAGAGGACAAACAGGAATAACATATAGTATACCTAGTAAACAGGCCGAGAGATGTATAGAGTATGTGATTTTTACTAAGAAACAAGTTAAAATAGGTCATGGGATTGTATGGGCTTTTTTAATTGTTTTATTTTCACCTGTTCACCTGTTAAGAGGGTTTCCACATGTTACGAAACCTACGAAACACATGTGTAAATATGTATCATGACAGCACAGCTAATGTGACGTTCACGATAGTTTTCTGGAGTGATAAATGTCGATAAGCCGGTTGATCAGATGTACAAGACAGCCGTAAGAGCAACTGACGAAGAATGAGAAAGTCCGGATAACAGGGCTGCGCGAGGCAAGTTGGTCGGCACTTTGGTGTTCACAATCTGTGTCGAAGACAATGGACACATGAAAGTACTCACACAAGGCGGATCAACCGCGTGGAACCTCGATACACCACTGAGAGGCAGGGTCGTTTGGTTGCCAGCCAACACCATCATTTTGTCTACCATCCAGCGACATGTGGCAGTTTAACTAGATCATGGTATCTCCACACTGTAAGTATTCCAACTCAACTAGTACGGGCAAAAACATGATAATGACTACAGTCCCCTCACAGGCTCTTTTTCCTTTTTCGCCATACATTATCGTCATGTACGGTCAAATGGCTGGTGAAAGGACTGCACCTCTGTGGTTCTGCGTTTAACAACTCAGCATTGTCACTTTCATCTGAATTGTTGCCAGCCCAGCAGAGAGCAACGTGGCATACTGCAGGCTGGCAAAGTATTGTATTTAGCGACGTATCGCACTTTTCTTTGGGGACGGACTTCCACTGTGCCGGAGTTTTGATTATCTCAGTTGAGCGCTACAATTCCGACCTCAATTCACAGTGTCACGCAACACGTGCTACTGGATTCATGTTCCTACCTCCGCTTTCTCTGCTACTTTTCCTGTTCGAGTACCTGGAAGGAGAGGGCGAAGGGGGATCTCTTTCACAGTCGTGTATAGCGAGGTTTATAGCTTGTAGCGCAGTTGGCGATATTCTCATTAAACAGTATTCCGCTGCATTTACTGGTTTCGTCCATTATTTGCATCACTCCTTTCAAGCTACCTTCGTTGGCCTATCAGGAAATAAATACCGATAATCTCTTTTTGAGCTCATGGGACAGTCTCGAATATTATGGCTCATCAAGTGGTGTAAACTGTAACCAAAGAGACGTAAAAATGTACAATGTTAATTTCAGCATAAAATGTTTCTGTTTTGGAGAGAACTAAACTGAGTGCACTGAGCGATAACGTACCATATGGGGATATTATGTCATTTTTTGAACTAGTATTAAATAAACAAATACATTTTCCGTGCACTTGCGAACAAAATGCGCAATGGCGTGGGTACCTGTGTATACGACATTATGTTCAATCTGAAAATAGTTATTTTTGTAAAATGTGGATTATAACATTTAAATAATACACAACTGCAACTCGTGAAATTGCACCCTACTAATGCAGTTTTGTACCAAGTTAATGATTATTAATTGCTTGCAGTTTTACAGCACTTTCGGAAAATGCTCAAAGAAAGAAAATGGTATTCATAACAGTAAGTAATTTACGAGTTTTTTTTTTTTTTTTTTTACGGCGCACTTAATTTGAAACGTATTAGGTATTCTAGCCACATTACTACGGTACACTACATAATGATTTTAGAAAAATAGTGGTTTCACCTATTTTCACTGTATTTTATTTAAACACCATGCATCTGTAAAGGCCATTATTTCTATGAAATTCCTCAGGTAAGTAACACATTCAAATTGTATATTTAAACTGCGTTCTCATGTCGCAATAGAGATTATTTAAGACCCTTGTCATTTCAAACTACAACCCTACTATAAGAACGAGAATTAGCTGGTACGATAACTACAAATATCAACGGTATGGACACACAAACCATATAACCACCCACCATCGTGATGATTTTAAACCATTAAATTGTTTAATATTTCGGTTATTCTGGCGTATTTTATAAGTAATTTAATGCTAACTCGTGCAAGTCTAAGACATAAATATTCTACGATTTGTATGTTTATGTCGATTGGATAGAGTTCACTGCGTGAGATGCACCACACATCGCTGGATAGATTTTATTTGCCGTTTGCTATTGGAAATTGATTGGAATCGTTTAGTTACCATAATAACTTTAAAAATTGTTTCTTAACTTTTAAAATAAGATGTTGCTTTTCTATCGCCACATTAATTTAAAATAAAAAAATGTTGTAGGTGTGGGATTCGGCTAAAACATTATGCCTTGCCTGGAAATATTAAGTTCTTCAAAGGCTGTTAAAAAAAAACGGACAGGTTGAAATGTTGGCCCAAGCCTACAAAAAAAACACAACAAATATGGAATGGACTTACTAGGATATTACAAGTGTGAGGTCACAGTGTGGCTATGCGTCTTATCGAGGTTAATTTTCTAAACTGAGCCGGGAGTGGGGTTCACCAAACGCTTTTCACGATAAAGTTAGCACTTTGGAAATGATCCTTTGAAAAAAGTCACTTATCCTGTCTGCATAGATTTTAACGGCCACGTCGATAGGCATGCTCCCAGTAAAGTTAGTAACTAAGGAGAGTACGTACTCCCACGTCTTAGCGTTGATTTAAAGTGTTAGGTAAGCATTTGTGAACACTGAAACGATTTATTTTGTTTTTGTTTTATCTGAATGCATAAAGGTGTAAGCAAAAACGAACTCGTAAAATTTGCTTTTCTAATAAGTGCACGGTTTTATATGCTGTTCACGGTAAACTGAGCACTTCTGAAAGCCCTGCCTAAGATCTACTTATATGAAGGCTGTGTATTATTCCACCTTATGTAAAATTAACACGGCTTTGGGCCTGGTCACTTTATTCATGCGTCGGTCAAGTGAAACTGTGAAATTATTATAAAAGTAAACATAACATAAATCTGTTCATTTATATAATTAGATATATTAAAAAATCGAAAAACTAAATTAATAATTTAAGTTATCGCAAATAGTTAACTAACACTTTTTTTTCGACGTTCAAACATGGAACTACTTTCCCTCCATCGTTGCCAAATTTACTGGGCGCTAGTCACTCAGTGCGCCCGTTAAAATATGTGCAGGTAGAAGTAGTGACTTTTTTCTAAAGTTGATTTCAAATGTGATCAGTTTATACAGTGAACACCTTATACTGAAATGTTCGTGTAAAGAAAACTATTTGGAATACGGATGGACGTTTGCGCACACGTTGGGCGACATCCTGCTGATAATGTAAGTAAAGGCAGTCCAAGGTTAACTGAGCACTTTAGGAAGGCCTGCTTAAGATCTGTTTTCCCTCTCATTTAGTATCCTTCCGCTATATGGAATATTAACAATGCCACGGACCGTCTCACTATATTCATCAATCGTACAAGTAGAAAACAGAGAATATTTAACGAAGAAAATTTGTTATTGATATGCAAATTCGTGCACTAATATGTATAGACAAAAAATGAGACCTCTGGAGACATGAATTTTTGTATTAAGCCTTCATTAAAACGTAAGATTCCAGAACTATTTTTTATTAATTCAATGGCCAGTTTAACTGGGAGCTTGCGTGCCAGAGTGTACTGCGGTATAATCTATTCGCGGTTTGTTCACATTTTTAAATCGACCTTTTAAAAATCACCCTATGTAGGACGTCTTTCATTATTTTCTAAATATCCCATGTATCACAATCGTTTTATACTCATGCTAACATAAGAAGTATCCTACTTTTCGTTAGACTGAAGTGTTACCAATATTTTATTTATAAATTATAATGTTTCTTTAATAATAAATATTTATAAAATCACTGAGAAAACATTTGTATTGGTAGCACCTAGGAAGAAATCGTTCTCATACAAAATATTATTATAATTTCGTGCGCACGAATTACGGTGCGTTAACCTTTGGTGTAATTTTCTAGACTTATTTAAGTTTAGTTTGCACGAGGCAGAGGAATATCTTGGACGTTGAACTTCCGTATGACTTCAGAAAAGTGTGAAGTAACCGTGAATGGAGTACGAGCAGTGATATTTTTCATTGCTTGGATTCAAAAATGTTCACTTCACAGTCAACAGCCTATAGTGTAAATAATGCGAGTGGGACTTACTTCTCAAGAACGTATCTCCCTCGAGTTAAGTGAGCTATCGCACGCTCGCTGCCAGACGACGCTGCACCGCACCTTGCACTGAGGCTGACAAACGCAGTCTGAGGCCATTGCGTCGTTGCCGCGAGGCCGCGCGTGACGTCAATCTCCACACGGCGCGCAAAGCCGTCCGAGTGTTAGTTATCCTGGCACAACGGGCGGATGTATACATTTATGCAAGAGATGCCAAGCAAAGTAGGTGGCATCTGGCGGCGAATTTCCGAACCCACGGAACGGTGACAAAGATGGGCTTACGATATAAAAGACTGACGAATTATGAATTGTACCTAATGACTCAATAAGCACACGGGAAATGAATAATAAGTTTAAAACTAAATTATCCACTGTTAAGTCTAGCCAATCAGAATCGTAGAAGACGAAAGAAGCCGACATAACCTGGAAATATGGACAAGCGTGAATATTAATTAGATGTATTTAATTACTTGTGGTTACTGTTTGTGTAAACGTTTTCAAAAACTCGTGATATCTTATAGAAGGGAAAGCCAATGCCAACATTGGGTATTTACATCAATACATCCGAAAAGGTTAATTAAATCGGATTTAATAACCTCTTTCAAGAAAGAAAACATGGCCACGAACTATTCTTAGACTTAAAAGGATACTGTCTCTCGATTAAAATAATTATTTGCATACGATTTCACAATACGACATAATCTAAATCCAAGATGTAAATACAGTTTCCCGCCAACAACAAATCTCACTGGTCTCTGATTGGCTACTTCGTATTAACTTGTACTGAAGATATAAAATACAACGATATCTTGTCACGCCAAGAACGCAAACGACCCGTCAAGACCCGCACACGTCAGTCATAAACTAATACCCTTGAATACACTGAATCATAACTCAAGCACACAGCGCACTTATTCTGTTAAGTCAATCATAAACCCACCTTAAGTCATGCCTGGCTTGATCTTTCACGTGCAAACCAATGGAAGACGTTATTTTAGCTGAAAAAATATTAACTGTAAAAAACTTTTTAAAACCAAGCATTACTTTATAAATGAACTAGGAAGATGTTCTACAAATTCTGTAATTAATTTTATCTTTTTAGTTTATTTATAAATAAAAGCTTGGCTTCAAAAGGTGTTAACAGTTTATTTATTTTTCACTTTTTAGTCTCGCCTATTTCTATTATTATTATTATTATTATTATTATATACTATAGCATTTTTCGCAAAGACAGTGATGACAACATATCTAAGATATATAGAGGAGGTGGAGTATTAATCGCCATTAATCAACATAGTTATTCTCATTTTGAAGGAAAAAAAGTTTTATCTTTCCAAAGAAAATATTGAATCAATTTGGGTGGAAATTACTAATTATAAAAAAAATTTGATCGGAAATATTTATCTTCCTCAGCATTTATCAATTGAAGAAATTAAAGGATATTTTTCTTTTCTTGATGCTAAATCAACTAATTACACTCATCAGATAATAATTATAGGGGACTCTAATATACCGGGAAAGACTGGAATATTTTCACATCCAGAACATTGTCCATTATTACAATAAACTTAATGGTCAAATTTTATTAAAATCCATTAGTTCACTTAACCTTGAACAATTTAATTATTCCAAACCATACTCTGAATTATTAGATTTAGTTTGTGCTAATTTTTACATTAGTGTTGACAAAATCCATTGATCCAGTTGTTGCGCAAGATAATGATCATCCAGCAATTTCTTGTCAGGGTCTAGTAGCTGCTCATAAAAACCAATCTAATGATTTTAATTCTTACAGAAATTAATGAAAAGTAGATAACATGTCTTCATACTTAAAAATTCGATGTTTTGATTTGTCTCCCATCTATCAAGTGGAAAATTTTAATGTTATGGTTGATTTCTTAACGAATAACTTACAACTATTAATTAATCAATTCATATCAAAATCTAAATATGTAGAAAATAAATATCAGTCTGGTTCTCTCAAGATTTGATCACACTGTTAACAAGGAAAGAGCACTTCTTCAGGATTTTCAAAAAAAAAACTACATCGGAGCATAACTATTCCTGCTTCTCTGAACTTAGAAAAAAGGTCAAAGTTAAATTAAAAATTGATAAGAAAATCTGGCAATCCAAAATTAATGAAACTTGAAAAGCAATCCTAGCAGTTTTTGGAAATACGTAAAAATCAAAAAAACTGGTTTCAGGAAAAAAAATTACTTGAATTTCAGAAGACAAAATGGTACAGGAACCATATACTTTAGCCAATATTTTTGCGAATTATTTTGCCAAATGTTGCACACAGTCCACCTCCTGTGTCAATTTAAAGCCTCGTAATTCTATTAATAATGTAGACATATCTCTTCCACGCGGTTTGGTTCTCTGTGATATTAGACAGCTTAAAAGCAGTAAGGCAACTGGTTGCGATGAAATCCCGCATTTTTTAAAGGTTGCGCCAGCATCTTTACCCGTATTTTAACTCACATATATAATTATGATCTTACTTGTGGTATTTTTCCTCATATTTGGAAGCAAACATTAGTAGTTCTGGCTTTAGCCACTAGGAGCACTGGTGTCGGTCTCGTTCGATTAGTCGATCTCTCAAAGACTTACGCCTTAGACCACTCGTCTATCGCGACATGCACTGGGGCAAGAGTTTTATAAGTAGTATATAGCTTGGAGATGAATAAATAATATCATGCCTCTCATTTAAGACATTACATTTAAATTTTTTTTAAATATAATTTTTAAGTATTTCATTTACATATCAATAATTTTTTACGAGTATATACAAATCATTAATTCTTTAAGTTTGTATTTTTATTACATAATTTCTACTGCTTATATATTCTTTTAAAATTTCTTAAATTTATTTTTAAGTATTTTAAATCAATAATTCTTATTGTATTATTTCTAATTTCTTATTTTATTATTTTGGTTTAACTTACATATATATTATTTAAGTTTTAACATGTACACTTCTTTGAAGTATTTTTTATTAATCTTTAAAGTGTATAGAGTGAGGAGTCTACGGATTCGTATTTGTCAGGCAGATAAGAATATATGATTATGTGACTATGAAAAGCGTCATATTGGATTTTTATATACAAATAAAAAAATTGTTTTAGTAAACATATTCCAAGTGTTTTATATTATGAGCGTTGATTATTTACACTTTTTAAATTTTTAATTACATATAATAATTTTTTTTAATATCCCACACTTAACTATATACATGTAGGGACTTCTATGTTGAACATAGAAAAACATATACTCCTATGTAATGTAATGGTTTTAATTTTTTTTCCAACATACTATCCCATAAACTGTTCAGTATCCACTCAACCTTACCTAACTCTAGATAATTTAACCCAATCATCGCATAAGAACTCTGGATTTTTTTTTTCTCTCGACATTCAACCATCATACTCTAGTCATTTCCAGACTCCTATTAAACTCCCCTCTTTCCGGCTTTACTTGACAGCCATATCAAATTGTACTGAGTAACAAAACGGATACAATACCTTTCACCATGATATTAGCTTGCTTCATTCATGCAATGAATAATACAGGCCATATCCACCACCGTACCTTGGACTTACTGATCAATAATAACAGTCAACTATATCGACTACAATTTCAGCCCCATCTGACTTTGCCAGTTATACATATAAACAAGCCATTCTAGCTGCCGAACCAATCAAATATTCCATCCATGCTATCATAAGATCAATACTATTCATTTAGCCATCTATGACATCCATATTATCTTAATTTCCATCAAACCATTTCGTTCATACTAACCGACCATACCAGCTAAGCATTCTGCCCCTCCCATTTAACTAACTAAACATCCCATAAAACCATTGCGCTCTTACAAAAAAAATAGAATCACACAATTAATCCATTGTCTCCACACCATCTAAGCTACACTTTTTTTCATGCGGTCAAAATAACCAGACATGTGATCAGGTCATATCAGTCAACCATACAAGCAAACTAACTGCACAATCAATTCATACTTGTATGTGTTCAACCCCATGCCAGGACTTTGAATATATTTTATTTTTCTCGCCATCCACTTAATCATCCAAGTAACATTCCAATCTAGTCACTTCAACTTTTTGTCTTATATACTCCACACACTTGCGTAAGACTCAGAAAAGTATTTTCATATTGTATATGACACGGAATATTTTTAACTTAGTCATGCCCTTTCTACCCAATGTCAGGACTTTAAAAGAGATGTTAACCACTACACTCTATAGTCATGTACGTTATAACTTGGAATAATTTTTAAGTATATTTGTTTGAAAGTATATTATGGCAAGGTGTACCTATGGAGCTATGGAGCTATGGAGGTATGAGTGTGACCATGAGTTCAAGCTGAGCGAATACAACACTAGAACGAAATATATTTTACACATTAAAAAGAACTTGGCAGTGATGATTAGTTAGTGGTTTTTGTTGGTCTTTTAGAACGAGTACTGTAGCCCTCCTATGACATGAACTCATATAAAATATGATTTAAACTGAATTAATAAGTGTTTCAGATAAGCAAATACACATATTACTATGAATTTATATAAAAATTTAATTTACATATATTCAATAGATAGATCGCCGCATTGTTATGTATAATATCTGCTCTACTAACCAATACCAGACAAAATTTACTCATACCTGAAACTAGAAGTCATGTAGACCTCAGCCCACAGTTCAGACATCTTTAACAACCCATTGCTAGATTTAAACTCACCAGGCCCCCTTCATTTTAGCCGAAGACCAGCTGACCTTGTAAATGTCAAGAGCAGGTCTGTACCTGCACAGTAACTGGAGTCTGCACATGCTTCATTGTCGTTTGCACAATCTACAGAGTGTCAGATGACCATGTACGTGGTAATAATAGCTATGTGACCAATTCTGCTCCCCTTTGGTGTCTGGTAACTGGAATCCCTATGTTCTTACAAGTCGTTTTCACACATAGATGTTGTCAGATAGCCTTAGTCAGCACATAGCATTTCTGATCCCACTTGGTGTCTAGTAAATAAAGAGAATGAGTCAACAGGCTTCACGAGCAAGAACAAGCCTGCAACTTCACAGAGCTAGCTATCTCCAACCTAATACGACATATAAGGTTAGTGAAGAATAAAATGAATGCAAAGTAAAGTAAAAACAACTTTTTTTATCTATGTACATATCACTACCTAAAACATTGTTAAGTCCTACTTCAGAATGTCTTTCTTGTCGACCCAGGAGTTGTCATGCTTCGAGTGTCCGAGCCACCTCATGTACACACATCCATTATGTTGTTTCAGCATCTTCTCCACTAAATACACATCTGGAAACTTCATAGGCTGGATCTCCTCTTCGTAAAATCCTCCGAAGATGGGTTCGCCTTGTAGGTCCTTCAGGTAATACATACTTCGATACCAACGTCGTATGCGATCTACCATGTACAATTCTGCCGATCAGTTGTGACAGAAGCCTTTATGGAAAATGCCATGCCGTTTGGAGATACGCACCAGGTCTCCGATCTTGGATTTGGGCTTGCGCATGTACCTCCTCGTCGGTATAGCATAAACCAACCGAAGCAGGGAGTCGTCCTCGACATCTTCGAGCTTCATCTGAGTAGTAGAATGAACTGTAGAATTATACTCGCAAATGAGTTTCGGCCAATAGCTCAAGCCACTTATAGTCTCTATTCGCAGTGAAATGTCTCCACAATTTGCCTTTTAGAGTCCAGTGAAAACGCTCGACGATGCTAGCCTAGAGTCCAGAGTACGTGGAATTGTGATTTATGCAGTACTTTTTATCAGTGTACAGAAAGTAGCATTAAAGTATTCTTTACCATCGTGGATGTGGAAATTTTTCGGTATGTTTCCTTCGCTCAACACATCCACCATGGCCTCTCTGACCTCACATGCATTCTTCGACTTGTGCGGCCTTGCCCAGACATACTTGGAAAACATGTCTGTGACAGTCATAATGTAGCGGTGGCCTTTATTCACATGAGCAAAGTCTTGCATTTCGATCAGATACGGATTGGAAAGTATCATCCAGCCCTTTCATGATGTAATTTCTCCGAGGGTAATTCCTTCGATCCGACCTGTGCAATTTACCAGAAACTGCATATTTCGTCATCGCACGATGTAGCCAGCTTCGACGAGTTCTATGATTATGAATATAATCTCGTTTGTGTGCGACCAATTACAAGCAAACTGTGAAGTGACAGGTAGTCGTAGTCTATCGACGAGTTAAATTGGATCGTCCCAATGCACCTAGTCTATCTTGCATTTTGTGTCGATCTTCTGCGGCAGCAGACCCGATCCAGTAACTTCGGCCAATCGTAGAAACTGCCCTGCGATAATGTTGAATTTTACATAAGTCATGTACTTAAATCGCCACGTTGAGGGGTTATCGTTCGCATAATGAGCACGACTGGACTGTAGCAGGCGATGGTACTTCTGCAAATCTGATTCGGTGTAGTGTCTGGGACGCCTACGAAACAAAAGTTCGCACAGGCCATGAGTCATTTTCACCTTGTGCTACCCGATCTGCATCACATCTCCTGGAAAAACATCACTTCCTTGTTTCCAATAAACATTTTTCGTCGTGGTGTCGCAGGCCATACGTCTTGTCGCTGTTCCGATCGGAGTAGGAAGTGATGTAGTGCCCGACCAGCATCCCCACCTCGCGTTTGCTCTCTCGTGCTCGTTTCTGTTCCCGTGCATGCAACAAATCGATCAGGGGCAAATCATCTTCATCGCTAGTGATGCCACCTTCCAATTCGGTAAATTCCAGGTTTCTTTTCTGTTTACGCATCGGGGTCGATCCTTCCAACTTGATTTAATGTTTGGTATCTGTCCGAGGCAAAATTTCCTCCTTGTATTGTCGACCAATTTATATGAGATGGCTGGTTATCGGCTTGTAAGCCTCTTCCCTTCGAAACTCGAGAGCCAGTTTGTAACTATTCGCTTGCTGTAGCTGAGTAATCAGTTCGATTCGGTCCATCATCATTCAATGGAATAAACACACAACTTTCTCCTGTTGAGGAAAGTAAATCTTCGATCCTTTCTAGTCGGTCGATGCATGCATCCAGCACCCTCTTGCTATGCCTCGTAACATCGGTTTTGGCATCAGTTTATGTGATAACATATTTTGAAAAGTCTTCAATTCTTCCTGTCTCTGCGCATTCGACGCATTGATCATGTCTATTATCCGTGCCTCCATGACCCCTATGTGCCAGTCGATAGCCATCATATCTTCCACCAATTCATTCTTCACACTCTCGATTTTTTGCCCGAGAAGCGACTGACCCCTGAGAATATCGGCTAGGTGAGCTTCCATTAGCACATTTCTATCATCATCTGAGTGCATACTGTGTCCAAACTTGGAAATTGTATTGTGACTCATGGTCCATGTCCTACTATAAACTGATCGAAGCCACACCTGTACCTTGCCATTATATAGAGGCCAGTCTTTTACGATCACTAAACATCCATATTTCTCTTTCCAGCACAAAGCACACATATCTTTAAACTCTGCAAACATCATGTCCGTATTGGCGTGGTCATTGTACTCATGCCACAAGTTCATATCATCCATGCGAAACAGTACCAGCACATTGGCATTATGGCGAAGCAGTTGTTTGGGTATGTGCGAATAAGTCTGCCCGAGGTACACACAGTCAACATATGTGTGTCGTCCCATGCTAAAGTACTCTTGATTACAAGTCTGCTTCTCACAGCCAATGTCATCAAAGACAAATATCGAGTTTGTCAGTGCTTCGCTCGGCGACACAATGGCTTTGTTATCGCTGCATGGGAAATAACCCAAGCCTTCCATGGCCTGCAGTATCAGTGCCAATAGTTGATATTTCGGTTTCTGGAGTGATTTGGAATACATGTACACATTTTCGAACCAAAGACCATTAGCTTCTTCCAGCAGGCTCAGTAGGGCACATGTCTTACCACAACCTGATGGTCCTGCGATGGTGCAGCTCACAGTATTCGGAAATAGGGTTCCATGTCGTGATTCGTGGCAAATAGCTTCATCTTCAGCACGAATACGTATGGGTAAAGTAGCATCTTCCTTGACAATCGGTATGTTACCACTACAATCTTCTTGAGCAGGTAGAGTCGACTGTAGTCGTAGAGAACCAATGCTACAAGTTTTGAATTGGTATTTAATGCATCCCTATGAAAAAACTGTATCTTGCATTTATCGCACTGAAATGTCACACTCAAACCTTTCATTCTGCAGGTCATTATTTCATGTCACCGTAAATTCCGCAAAGCTGTGAATGCTTTACCACAGGAGTGGCACAGCACATACATCTTTGGCAATTTATGTCCGTACTGTTCCAAGTTTAGAATGAAACCGAAACAAGCAAGTATAAAAGGGCCATATTTATAAGTTTCAGGTTAGTCTTATTCACTGTGTCGTAAAGTAAAAGATGTCGAAATCCGGCCATGGTATCATCGATATACTGATCGACAGTTTACCTTTCGAGCTACACATTCCTTGATACAGGTTCTGTGGGCCAGGAACCAAGCTAGCAAAAAGGTTGGTACACGGTGATACAGGCATTAACGCGCTGGATGAGACATGCAAGTGGCATGATATCGCTTATTCCTAGCACAAGGATATGCAAATCAGGCACCAGGCAGACAAGATACTTGCACAGAAGGCCAACGAGATAAGAAAATCGCCTGATACTGGACTTGGTGAAAAAATAGCTGTGTGGGGTGTTTCCAACACAATCAAAACCAAGGTGAAGATGAGCATGGGAGCAAATATAGCAAGACGAAGTTCCAAGAAGAGAGGGAAGAAAAAGAAGGGAGAATTCCTTCCTTCCTTGATATCTTCAATCGGTGCCTTGGATGGTATCGTCGGGGCCATAAAGAATATAGTTAGTGCATTGAAACGAGACTCGAACGAACGTAAGCAATTGGAGGAAATCCATCGCCACAACCATAAACTGGATGCTATCACCATAGCTAAAATAAATGGCAAAGGACTTTACATACAATGGCCCTACAGAGGAGAAGGTGCGAGAAAGAAAAAGAGTAGCAGCAGGAGAAGGCACTGATGAAATCTCTACCGAAATGGCTGCTCACGAACATGGATTTAGAACTTTTTGCACGAAAATTGAAGATAGCTAATTTTAAAGGAGGGTTCGTGCGAGATGCTTTGCCTGCTAAACCAAAATGTAATGAGTGTGCCATAATTAACCTAGAGATGGCAGCCGTGCCTCGCATGCGCTGGGTAGTGTATGCAAAAAACGGTAAACATGCAAACTATTATGACAGTTTTGGGAATTTGTATCCTCCACCCGAACTGCAACTGTACCTGGAAAATTGCAACCTAACCTACAATTACGAAACAGAGCAGCTGCCTAACATGTGGAACTGTGGATATTTGTGTCTTTGCTTTCTAGTGCAATGGAATAAAAATAAATTGTAGGCGAATAATTATTTGTTAATCGTTCACATAAAATGTGTTTGCACTTCTATTCTCCAATCAGTATGTCGGTGTCCATCATTCTAAGTGGTAAAATATCCGAGCTGAGGGCAATGTTTTACCATCCCTTGGAGCTGGAAGGCGAGTGGGTCGTCGGATTTATGGATTTTCGGACTTACAACTCCATATCCAACATAGAAGAAAATGTGAATTCCCGCATTCCGGTACGTAGAGGCAGGTGATGCAAATGAGATATGCATTCCCACCAGTGCATAGGAACTGAAGGACATCACTAATACCATCAATAAATTCATGCCATCAGGTGTGACTTTCGAACTACGTGGTAATCCAAACACACTGAAGGCAAAAATATTTTACAGGGCAGATATCTACTTTACGAAACCAGATACCATGGGACCAATGCTGGGGTTTGAGATGCGAATCTACAAAGCTGGTAAAATGCACGAATCGTGGCGGTCAGTGAACATATTTCCAGTGGCCATGATATGCATAAACTGTAATTTGGCGAGCAGCTGCTACGTCAATGGTAAAACCAGCAATACACTGCACGAGTTCGCACTGATGACTCCACCAGGTTATAAACTGGTCGAAGTTCCAAAAAGCATCATTTATATTCCTGTGATCGCGAAGAGCGCACACGAAGTAGTTGTATCAATCGTCGATCAGGAAGATAAACAGATAGACTTCAGACGCAAAGAAATCACTTTGCACTTGCACTTTAAATGATGGGATTGAGTTTTGCTATGCGTACCGTGCATAAAGTCGAGAGCAGCACCAAATCAGAGACCAGTAGAACTCAAGACACCAATGTACTAATGCACGCCAACGAACAGTTTCTACACAGCCTCTGGTTGAAAGTGAACAAAAATGGAAGACGACAATGCACTGAATGTGACCCAGCGGGCAGAATTCAACAACAGCATCGACAAGTTTGAGCTGCATTGCTACCAGCCAGTGGCGTCTCATTAAGGCAAGCAAGGCAAGCAGTGCTTGTCCAGACAGTTTCCTGACAATGTTATATTTAAAATAAATATTAAATTCTGACTTATATTTAGGCTAATTTAAGGTAATGTTTCACTCATGCGGTACACATTACACTCAGGAAACAATACTGCAAATTATAAGAAAACAACTCGTTGGCTAGCAAAACCAAGATGTTTGGAAGCGCTGTAAGTAATGCTTTCAGCAGATAGGCGGTCGCAACGGTTTCCCGACTGATGGAGGTGCTGGCGGGGTAGGAAGACCGCACAGAGAGGGGCAGGGGGCTTATGGCTGCATCAACCTGTGTTATATGCTACGATGGTAGTGCTTTCTTCGCCGAACTGAAACGGACATAGCTGAAGCTGGCCTAGCTGCAGGCAGTTGACGTGGTGTAGTTTACAGTAACTAGATCGATGTGTGGGCAAGTTCGTGTGCACAACACGAATCGTATTGTTTTTATTTAATTTAGTTTTGGTGCTGAGAATGTTATACATATTTGTGTGTGATGTTTATTCTACATAAAAATTATCAAATTACCATGTGAGACTGAGAACCGAGTAGATAGAATGAGTGAAACAGAAACATGTGGATGTAAGTGTGGTGTGTGTGGATTACGATGCAAAAATTTTTCCAGTAGTGCTTACACTTTTCAGGAAAGATGTGGCATCATAAAAGAGGGTAGGCTGACACCTGAACTTGCGATCATGACAACACCCAAGAAAGGTAATTTTGTATGTCATTTCCAAAAAAAAAATTTTACCAGATACACTCGTGGTTAGCTGGATGTAACAACCTAAACAAACTGTTTTGCTGGCCATTTTTGTTGTTTTCAAAAGATGTTAACATGTGGACTGCAACTGGGTATTGTGAGCTTAACAATCTGTGCAATGCTGTTCAAAAACACGAGCGTTCTGAAATTCACATAAATTAGTTTTTGTCTCTTAAAGAATTTGGTAGAAGTAGAGTTTATTTTGGTCTAGATAGTGCCAAACAATTAAGCACACAACGACATAACGAAAAAGTTAAAAGAAACAGAGAAATTTTGAAATGTTTAATAGATGTTGTTTGGTTCTTGGGTGTACGGGAACTGCATTTGAATGGTCATGATGAGACAAAGGAATCAGAAAACCGTGGCAATTATGTTGAGTTACTTGCTCTAATTGCTTTAATTGGACAATGTTAGAGGTTTGATGAAGGTATCTTTGCAATATTTTTCACTTGGGCAAATTTTATGTTAAAAAAATTAATATTTTTATAAGCGGTGTATTTTATATTTATGTACGAAAACATGTTTAAATGGCACCAATTAGCACCTTTAAATCCTAATTTTCCCGGGGGAGAACCCCCGGAAACCCCTTCCCCTTTACTGGGGAGACCAACTTCTCCCTGCACACAGTAGCTTTCCCATAAAATTATAGGATGCATCGCCTCTGCTACCAGCCGTATCTGACTGGCCCCTATGTACCCAGATGTGAGATTTGAATCCCGATACAGCTTCAAGATATCTACACCTTGCCAACACAGTCATTCTTACACATCCGAGGTACGCTCTCAAAAGAGGACGGGACCGACCCCGCCACAACAGTGCTCGTTCGCAACGGTATACTTCATCTCATAGAGCGAGTAATGTATGAAATGAATGGTGTTACTATTGACGAAATGCAGGATGTGGAGATAACCACCACCATAATAACTGCCTCTCGCTCACGCCTAACAATCTTAACATGATAAAAATGGCAGGTTGGGGAATGGAAGATGGTTACAAAGTTCCCATCTTCGCAGAAGGCAAGTTCGAGGTGAGTGTGAAACTCTCGATGCTACTTGGTTTCGCTGAGGATTATAGGAATATAATAATAGGGGCCAAGCAAGAACTGGTAATAATGCTAGCCAGTTCACATTTCGATGCAGTGTTTAAGTTCGAGAAAATCCACAGCCCATCGTCATAACCCTGACCAACACGGACTGGTTCGCTCCCCACGTGACTCCAAGCACCCGTGAATGCGTGAAGCTACTGAACTACGTCAAGAAAGAAAAAAATATTGACCTAACATTCAGGAGTTGGAGTTTGGTTACGTGTCCGGTCCTGTCATATGCCACGAGGAACCACTGGGTTGTGAACAATTCTTCAAGCATAGAAAAACCACAATTACATCGTACTGGCATTTTAAACAAACAAGCAACACAACATCTCGGCAGACAAACCGACCTTCGACCACTACAAAGTCAAGACCATAAAGATATTTTAGAATAGTGAAAGCTAACCGTACTTAGATTTGAACTCCTCCTTTGTTCAAGAAGGATTTACTTTGGCATATTATATGTATATGCAGTTTCAAACCTCCTACTGCGGATGCGAGTCCTACCCTGTCCTGAGCCCAGTAAGGTTCAGTAAAATGGCGACATTGCTGGTCTTCAACACGTCCAAACAAAACGAACTAGTTCAAAATGGTGTGGTGGATTGTCGTATAGAAATCATTTCCAAGGAAAAAGTGCTTGCGAACACTGCTGTCTATAGTTTTATTTTACCCGACAGAGCAGAGAGCTACGACTGCTTTTTGGGACTGGTGGATATGGTTAGCTAAACATATATAAACAGGATGATCACTGCTTCTCACTTCAGTTTGTATCAGGATGTACTGTAATCTGCAAGACTTCCAGAGGCAGAGCAGCTACGTGCTCAAGGAGATTGCAGTGACCTACAACGATGGCAAAATGCGCACATGCTCCTTTCACCCCCCTTATTCGTGGAAACTCTTGGACGAGAAAAGCAAGAAGACGAACGACTGGCTGACCAAGTACCACTATGGACTGGAGTGGGATAAAGGCAAGTTTCCGTACTACAAGGACTGGTTTACGTGGCAGGGCCCGAGCAGAAGCAATGGCTGAGCGACTTCTGCAAAAACGAAGTTGAAATCATTAATGTGCAGTGCGAGTATGACTGTCCTTCCCTGCACAAGTTGACAAAACCTTACGACGACCAGCACAAACATGTTGTGACAGGTCAGAACCTGTCTGGACACGCACATATAGAAACTCACAGATGCTGCACAAATGTTATGCTTCATCCTTGGACCCTGAATCGACAAGTTACGACTAGACACGAAGTCACCCGAAATGTACAAGAATTTTAGTTTTCGCATGATGGCACACCTGTTCATCGTCCGTATTTTATACAGGTGGGGACAATCGGTGTACTCATTTAGACGTTGCCTAGAGGTCTGATCGTCACCACGACTCCATTCTGTCCTGCGAACAGTTATACAAATGCCAAACCTGACTATGGCAGCATTGAATACAGTTTCATCACAGAAGATGGATATGTGCACACCTACACCAAGACCTGCGATGGTAGCTGCATGAAGCATTGGCGTTTCATGCATTATCCAATTGTCTACGAACCAGCAAAGTTTCAATTGGATTGTCCACGACGATTGGCCTGTGTCGTGTTCCACATGACGCCACAGACACAGCTGTCCTGCACCAACGAGCAAATCATCGCCTCGGCCCAGCTGCCTGCTACCATCCACACACAAGATTGTGCAGTAGAACTGACCCAGGTGGGGCACGAACCTTCACAACATCCTGAACCCAAGAAGAATAATGTCAGTCAGAAGACCAGATGTCGCCGAGTACAGTGTCGACACCAGCCACTCGTGTTGGTACCCACCACGAATGTCTCTGCCTCCATCTTGGGAAACGAACCTGCACCTACCCGTCGGTGCCACCCATCAGTGCTTATTCTTAGAGCTGTGGATGCCGGACCTGCTGTTGACAATGGTCCCACCATTGCCGAGACAAATGTCGCGGAACCAACTGTTACGGAGGAGCAAGATCTGCTATGATTAGGTGGATGGTCAACTGGCAACTGATGGACATCATCATGATACAGAGACTGGCGCTGCCTTTCCCAAGAAGCTAATGCTTACAATCATAAGAGAACTGCTTAGCCTTGTATGTGACAGTCTTCTAAAGTAAAGAACTGCAAGAACTAATTTTTTTCAACTACAAATGTATTTTGTAGTGACTGTATACTAAATAAATAGTGTATGAAAATGTATTTGAGTGTTTTATTTATTTCTTCTTTGTGTAATTTCTTAACAATATAATTTATTTTATTTTATTGTAAATGATTTCTTTATGGTAAAAGTAATACATTTTCATAATTATTTTTGTTAATTACTTTAAAAATTTTTATCTAAGTGAATAAATAATCTATGTCCTGGGGTCACACCACCCCCCCCCCCCCCCCCTTTTAAGAGCAGAACAAAGTACCAGGTTTTCTTGGTGATGTCCTAGCTTTTAAAATGTATTCTGCAATTAATTACTGATGTTCTGAGAATTACTACTATAGATGCATTACCCCATCATGGTATAGTGACACACACACACACACATACACATGCACATCCACACACAATTAAAAATACTGACCACTGACAGTAACATTTATTCACCTATAAGGTTAATCGTAGGGACAATACACCCCTGTAATGTGTTGGTGTTGTATTTTAATTATTTGTTTTAAGAAAAGGCACTTATTACTCAATGACTGAAAGAGAACTTGCTAACTAACTCCTCCGCCACCACCAAAGTACTGTATCAGGTGATGGTTACTGATGTAGAAGAAAATATTACTCATTTTCGTACAATTACATGTATTTTTTAAGTATTTATGGCCAAAATACAGGCTTTTTGCCTCCATTATGCCATGTGTTAATCAGTGGGGTGTACGTATGTCTGGTTAATCAGTGGGGTGTATGTATGTCTGGTTAATCAATGGGTTGTATGTCTGTCTGTGGAAATATCTAAGTTAAAAAATGTATTATAGTAATCATAAATATTTTAAAAATAATTATTTTCAATATAAATATTTTAAATACAAATACTTTAAATATTACAACCAATAGAGATTTATGACTTATGAATTGAAACATAATTTCAGTATGGATTTTTTCCAGTAGTACCAACCTACTTCTGGTATAACCATATTTGAACCCCAATCTTCCGAGACAACAGCACGGGAGTGCTAGGCAGAAATACAGGAAATAATATGTACAGACTTAAAGTACACTGCATTTTTGTATCATCGTTCTAAGGAACAAAACTGCCCGTAGACACTCTGTTTGAACCTCAACTGTTCAGCAGGAAAATGAAATTTATTCAATACGGACGCTTTCAGTACTCTCTTACGAGCGCACAATACAGACGGTAACATGCAAGAGGTTAAACTAAACATGACAACCAGGATGATGTGGCCTTGCTATTGTAGACACCCTATACCACAAGTGGGGGCTCACGATGACTGGCAGCAATTTTGGGCAAGGGCAAACATTTCCAGGCAGTAACTTACATCTCACTACTTCGATATACTATGTTGCTGTGCAAAAAGTAGCATCTTGCCGATATATCTTGATTTATGACATAAAATCGAAGTATCAACTTCGTTACTTTCATTTTATTTCCACATAAGGAAAACATATTATCCAGTTAAAAGAGGCGTGTTCATGTAAAGCCCTCTGCCGTGTCCTCAAAGCAGTCAATATTTTTTGTTGGTATGGATGTTTGATAGAGGTAGTTTTTAAATTGGACTACTGGAGAAAATTTATTACAAATGTGATTGTTTCAGGAAAATATAGTTGGCTAAGAAGAGCTGATAGTAAAAAAAAAGACACACTTAATTGCTTGATTCCGTGATTTTAGCATCAAGATGTATTGATTGGCTGAAATATTTAATTGTGATAACGTAACATTTTATAGTATTATTTATATATTAATACTTGTCTCATTTTCGAATTTTTACCATTTCTTTTTTCAGCATGAATGAGTTACAAAGTTTGTTCGAAAGCTATGTAATACAAGATCTGATTTATTTTTGATTTTCATAAATACTACTTGGTCAGAAAAAGTCTGTTACATAAGCATAATTGAAATAGATTACTTGTGTGTATTTGACATATATTGTTTCACTGATTGTACTTCTGACCAAGTTTATGCTGCTTATGAAATTATCTAGTATTCCAATTTCTGTAAAAAAATTTTGGTAAACATCCAAAACTGTGTGGAAATAATATCACAGATAAAGCTGAGTAATGTTTAGCATTCCTTTCTATACAAAGTTGGGAACTTCCTTGTGCATTTTACTGTCTGCAATGTACCTCATACGTTGGTCAATTATTAGCTGGCGAGGTTTTTTTTCTCGTTTCCCTCGCCCTCTCATTCCGGTGCTGCTCTATTCTCACGTCACTTCACCCTCATCATCTCTCAAGACCTCCATGTTAAGAGCCACCCAAATCTCTTTGCTTTAATATCACTTCTCTTCATTCCATTCTCCACTCCTTATTTTCCGTATAGCAAAACGCTCCTGTTGAAGTCCCAGTGGAAGTTAGTCAAGTCAAATCCACACTATAAAAAAATTAATGTCTTTAAAAAGAAAAAAGTATTTCCTGTAACAAATCTCCGTGTAGACTAATAATATATACAGAGAAGTCATAAGGGGTTTTGGTAGCATCCAATATTATTTACCTACATATAAAACCCATCAGAACTATCTGTTGTGGAGTGTGTGATTGTATCTTTCAACAGTCATTCTGTGCTTCTAAATAACACACAGTTCCTTCGAAAGAACTACTCCAGAATTATTAGGACTGATCTGGTGATAAAAAGAAAACTGTAATAAACTAACACAATAGTCCATTCATGATTATATCCAACATTTCTGAAGCACTTCTCAAGAGCTGCTTCCTAGATATTTCCTCACCTCTGCAAACAAAGCATAAACAAGTTTAGAAAATTACACCAAAGGGAGACAGTGAACCACTTTTGTGAACGTATTTTTATAGAATAACTGTAAGCATTCGATATTAAGATCTGTTTGTTTAATGCCAAGCTGTTGGGGGATGGGGCAGCATGCATCATGATGTAATTGCTTGATTTAGCAATGATGTCACCTCTTCTGTCACGTAAGCTACGCCTCTCCCATGCACGCAGTAAAATTTCACACATGTAGCTCCCTGCTGGCAAGCTCGCATTGCGTGCCAGTTGCGTCAGCAATAGGAGACACCTCCGGGTTGTCCCACACACAGCGGCCGAGGCCTCGCTCGTCACGTAACTGCTGTGATCTCAGAGCTGGACAATTTTTCGTACATCAGACTTCTGCTGCATGCATCACAGCTTGACGACGGCCGACATGGAATTTTTAATCCCTCGCACCTGTAACCGAACGAGCTTGCGTAATGGTAACTTACTGGACTCGAATTCAGGAGGACTTGGGTTCGATTCCCAGTCCGGCCATCCTGATTTCGGTTTTCCATGGTTTCCTGAAATCTCTCCTGGCGAATGCTGGGATGGTTCGTCACTAATGGCTGTTCCTTCCTATCTGTGCAACTTGCACCATCTCTAATAGCCTCACTGTCGATGAGACGTTAATCCCACAAACCTACCTTGGGCCTATACTTAGTTATTTCATTAAAAATATGTTTTCAGGAAAAATTAAATTAGTTTGATAATAATTGAGAAAGACTTTTTCCAGTGTAACCTGATACTTTATTTAAAAATCGCTGGAATAAAATTCATAATAATTGTATGGTGTATGTAACAGGCTATTAGACAAAAAAAAAACATGATTTCGAGACCCTGGTTCGAATACCGACCTGTACATTGGATCGTTTTTAAATGAGATTTTGTATGTGATTTTCTGTCTATTTACGTGCTTATTGTACCTGATATAAACATTTCAGCAATATTCATTGGTTGGGAGTAGCATAGGGTCTCCAGTTCCAAGTCCGAAATGATAGAAATTTTTTTTTCTATCCGACTTAGAAAAAATTCGACAATTTTTCCCATTGTTCGCCCAATATTATAGGAACTTATAATAAAGGCGAAACGACGGTGTTAACTATCGTATACGGGGATCAGGGTATTATAAGTGGTTCGCTATTCGATTAATGACGTGAGTTTTCGAAGCTTATTAGCGAGGCTCGAGTGCGAACTTTTGGCTGATTGTGTACACTTGTTATAAATGCCTAAGCAATATCTACCGGCTAGACATGGCATAGGGATCTGTGTTCGAGACCCTGAAACTATTAAAAAAAAAAAATGTCTGTGTTGGAGATAAAATCTCGCAACTTTTGCTCAGTGTTTCGGAGACAACTTTAGGAATATATAATAAACGAAAAATATATTTTTTGGGCACCAGATATAGGAATCGTGGTAAGATAAGAGGTTCACAATTCTACTAGTGAACTGAGTTTTGAAAACATTTTTAGTAATGTTCATATATTATTATCTGTAATTGTAGTATTCATAGTTTGGGATGTATGAAGTGTGGTGGTCAGCATTTACATTGGTATGGATAATTGATAATCAGGTGGTTTGTTTGATGGGTGGTATGATTTTTGTCTGGTGTCTGATGGTAGACAGACATGTTGGAGTTAAGATTTTTGGTACATTTTTCGAAATATTTTTGTGATTTTTCTTTGTTGTGTAGTATTGGTGGGTGGGTAGGTAAGGGTAGGGGTTGATGTTTAGAGTGCTTGGGTGAGTGTGAGGTTAATGTGATATTTTTTTAGATTATTTTTTAATTTTTTGGTTTTCTATTATATTAATAAACAAATTAATTAATAAATTACACGATTACGTCATTACTCGCAATCAGTCGAGCTGTAGCGAGTGTAACACGTTAGCTGGGCGAGGGACATTGGCGAGGTTCACATCTACAGAACAGCTCTCGTAAGTGTATTGTATTAGAAGTGTATGTGTTCAAATAAAATAGAAATTTGCAAGATTTTCATTCTTTAGGACTCGAAGCCCGTAGCGAAGTTGTAGTGCACTAGAAGTGTATTTGTAAATTCAAAAAATTGAAGCAATTTACTGAGGTCATGCATGTCGGAGGGACCTGAGTTCGAAGCCCGACAGTATAAAAAAATTTAATTCACTTTCGGACTTAGAAAATATAGGACCATGATTTTCCGAGTGATGGGAGAATTTAATATAGAGCATGCTGATACCTTAGTATCAGGGGAAGTTAAGGTCGATTTGGAAACATTATCTCTCGCTATACAAACGAGTTGAATTGCGAATATGTAGGGCTGCCTTTTGACCTCAACAACTATGGAGCCACGACCCACATTATCGCTGACTGGTTGTCTCCAGTGCCGATTCTGCGATTGGTTTAAACCCCAATGTTCAAAATGCCTGTCAGCTTGAGAGAACGCCCTGTACGAAGAGTCATTTTATTAAATCCATGTAATATTTTTATTTGTAAACCAGCAAACCAAAGTTCATTTTTATTTTTGTTATTCTATGGCATTATGACATACTTATATGAATTCTGAGATAAGCGGCTATGATCTAAATATGTTAACTTCCGTTTGTTTTTGTTTATTTATATGATTGAAAATTATTTTCTTATACTTTAAAACATAATTATTTATTTTATTTGTTACTTCGAAAGAGAATTAATGTTTTAATTTTATTTACGTTTCGTTTTACCCGAAGTAGTTTCATTCCAATAAGATAGGGTTTCTAGGTGGTTGCCGGAAGTTGCTGCTTCTGGGGAGGGCCTTGAAGGGTCCAAACTCAGTTAAGATTATTTACTATACAGGAAAACATTACTGTGCAGGTACAGACTTGCTCTTGACATTTACAATTTCAGCTGGTCCTCGGATCAAATGAAGGGGGCGTTGTGAGTTTAAATATAGCAATCGTTTGTTCAAGCTGTCTGAATTGTGAGCTGAGGTCTACAGAACTTCTAGTTTGAGGTATATTTAGGTATACAGGTATATTTAGCCTGGTATTGGTTAGTAGAGCACATATTCTGCAAAAGAAAGCGGTGATCTATCTATTGAATATATGTGAATAAGAATATTATATAAATGCATAGTAATATGTATATTTGCTTCTCTGAAACACTTATTAATTCAATTAAAATCATATTTTGTGTGACTGCATGTCATAGAGGGACTATAGTACTCGTTCTAAAATGCTGCTAACTAATCATCATTGTCCTGTCAGAGAATAAGTTCTTTTTAATGTGAAAATATATTTCGTTCTAGTGTTGTATTCGCTCAGCTTGAACTCATGGTCACACACATACCTCCATAGGTACACCTTGCCATAATATACTTTCAAACAAATATACTTAGAAATTATTCCAAGTTATAACTTACATGACTATAGAGTGTAGTGGTTAACATCTCTTTTAAAGTCCTGACATTGGGTAGAATGGGCATGACTAAGTTAAAAATATTCCGTGCCATATACAATATGAAAATACTTTTCTGAGTCTTACGCAAGTGTGTGGAGTATGTAAGACAAAAAGTTGAAGTGACTAGATTGGAATGTTATTTGGATGATTAAGTGGATGGCGAGAAAAATAAAATATATTCAAAGTCCTGGCATGGGGTTGAACACATACAAGTATGAATTGATTGTGCAGTTAGTTTGCTTGTATGGTTGACTGATATGACCTGATCACATGTCTGGTTATTTTGACCGTATGAAAAAAAGTGTAGCTTAGATGGTGTGGAGTCAATGGATTAATTGTGTGATTCTATTTTTTTTGTAAGAGCGGAATGGTTTTATGGGATGTTTAGTTAGTTAAAAGGGAGGGGCAGAATGCTTAGCTGGTATGGTCGGTTAGTATGAACGAAATGGTTTGATGGAAATTAAGATAATATGGAAGTCATAGATGGCTAAACGAATTGTATTGATCTTATGATAGCATGGATGGAATATTTGATTGGTTCGGCAGCTAGAATGGCTTGTTTATATGTATAACTGGCAAAGTCAGATGGGGCTGAAATTGTAGTCGATATAGTTGACTGTTATTATTGATCAGTAAGTCCAAGGTACGGTGGTGGATATGGCCTGTATTATTCATTGCATGAATGAAGCAAGCTAATATCATGGTGAAAGGTATTGTATCCGTTTTGTTACTCAGTACAATTTGATATGGCTGTCAAGTAAAGCCGGAAAGAGGGGAGTTTAATAGGAGTCTGGAAATGACTAGAGTATGATGGTTGAATGTCGAGAGAAAAAAAAAATCCAGAGTTCTTATGCGATGATTGGGTTAAATTATCTAGAGTTAGGTAAGGTTGAGTGGATACTGAACAGTTTATGGGATAGTATGTTGGGAAAAAAATTAAAACCATTACATTACATAGGAGTATATGTTTTTCTATGTTCAACATAGAAGTCCCTACATGTATATACTTAACTGTGGGATATTAAAAAAAATTATTATATGTAAATAACAATCGAAAAAGTGTAAATAATCAACGTTCATAATAAAAAACTTGGAATATATTTACTTAAAGAGTTTTTTGTGTGTATATAAAAATCCAATATGGCGCTTGTAATCATATATTCTTATG
Organism: Dryococelus australis; assembly: GCA_029891345.1. NCBI lineage: Eukaryota > Metazoa > Arthropoda > Insecta > Phasmatodea > Phasmatidae > Dryococelus > Dryococelus australis. The sequence goes on along the minus strand of CM056998.1, from coordinate 58,032,164 downwards.
ACATTCTTATCTGCCTGACAAATACGAATCCGTAGACTTCTCACTCTATACACTTTAAAGATTAATAAAAAATACTTCAAAGAAGTGTACATGTTAAAACTTAAATAATATATATGTAAGTTAAACCAAAATAATAAAATAAGAAATTAGAAATAATACAATAAAAATTATTGATTTAAAATACTTAAAAATAAATTTAAGAAATTTTAAAAGAATATATAAGCAGTAGAAATTATATAATAAAAATTCAAACTTAAAGAATTAATGATTTGTATATACTCGTAAAAAATTATTGATATGTAAATGAAATACTTAAAAATTATATTTAAAAAAAATTTAAATGTAATGTCTTAAATGAGAGGCATGATATTATTTATTCATCTCCAAGCTATATACTACTTATAAAACTCTTGCCCCAGTGCATGTCGCGATAGACGAGTGGTCTAAGGCGTAAGTCTTTGCGAGATCGACTAATCGAACGAGACCGACACCAGTGCTCCTAGTGGCTAAAGCCAGAACTAATGGGGGAAACAAATGACAAACGAAAAAACCAAGAATGTGGCCTCCATGTAAATGTAAACAAAGTTGGCGGCCTCCAGTAACTAAGATGGTGACCTCCAGCAACAAAAATGGCGTCCTCCAGTAACAGCCGATTTAAACAAAGAAGAAAAGAGAATGAGAGAGAAAGGAAATAAGGAAATAAAGAGAGAATGGAAGAGAAAGTAAATAAGAAGGTAGAAGGAAAGGAAGAGAGAGAAAGAAAAAAGAAAGAATGAAAAGAAAGATAAAATGAGAGCACTCGGAGGAAACCTTCGGAAAGCAAGAAAACGAAAAATGACATACTGGTTACCAAGATGGCGGTTCAATATAGCGACATACTGGCTACAAAGATGGCAGTCCAAGATGATGGTGTACGGACTACAAAGATGGTGGCGCACTGGCTAGCAACATGGCGGAATCAAGGTGGTTGACGCGTGTCAGGAATGATATATCAGGAAGTCCGGAATCGATTATGGCGGTCGTGCGACCTTGGCGCCTCACGCCTCTGCCTGAATTCTGATGCCCTCGGAAATACCATATCCTACTATTGGTGTTACTAATTTCAATAAAAAATTTTCTAAATTTGATAATTTTTCAGGTACGAAACTCGCCTTTCTGGATCTATTTGAACATTACACTATTTAGTAATTTTGCTTTAGTAAACAGTTGTTTTCTAAGTTGTTTTCCTTAGACTATGTTATATAGTAATTTGAATATAATATTCAGAGTTTCTTACTTCTATCAGAATTTATTTTGAATTTTTTTATTTATTTGATATTTTTCCATTTTATGTCTTTCTATGTTGTGTTTTGTTTTCATTGTTTGTGGTCATCCCGTGCTTAATGTATGTTATTGTCTAATGTGTTTTGTCTACTTTTCTGTTAATTTTGTAGTTTTTGTGCCATCCTGTCATAGGTCGTTTCTGTACTGTTGGACGGCACATAAAGCCTGTTAATAAATAAAATTAATAGATAAATAAATAATTATTATATAGGGAGACTATTTTCTACATTCACATACACGTCCATCATCGTTATCGCTTGCGATCAGGCGAGTTTCAATGCACCCTTTTCGCGGGAAGTTGTACAGGCATACTGAATATCCTTTAATCATTTTACACGTGTATGTACGTCGATGTATTTGACATTTCAGTACCAGCTCACGTAGATTGGAATTATTTCACATACACACACGCGGTCGATCATTTGAATTCCTCTCTTGTGTTTTGCCCACACAACCATGTGTAAATGAGGACTTCCCCGGCACTGAAACTCTACATGCCACCAGTAATCGACAACTTGTCCACCAAATACATAGTGATTGCTAGTGAATCGGTGAGCGCCGGACAAACACCTCATAGACACATACCGTACATACAAACAAGCGAAGTAAAATAAAAGCTTGTAATAACGAGGAGGCGGTGCTGCTTAATTTCCTAGTACAATACACACACCTAACTAACACTTAACTACATCAAATTCCCAAATATCCTAAATGAATGGTGAAATATGGTCCTGAAAGTTGCCATTCAATCCTACGTTGAAACGTCCAGCTAACTTATTGCGTTTGCAAACAACTAATGCCCAGTCTAAAACATATCTATTCAACATCCCAAAACTGATACATCACTGCTACACTCTATAATGGTTATAATCGTCACTGCATATAAAAACCATAACATATGGTTTAGTACTTGTTTACTCACGTTTTTACGAAGTCGCAGTACTGTGATAATACAGCAAAAAGTGTGATTTTGTCTTAGAAGTGCCACCCTTGTTACACAAATTATAAAAATATTTATAAAGCCGCTGCGACTTCTTAAAAGTGTTTTCATGGGTCCAAGTTTCGCCTGCTAGTTTTCATAATAACTTAGTTTAGAAACGATTCTGAAGAAGACAAAATAAGCCAAGCTTAAGGGCGCCGCCTGGCTGGAGCTAGTCCTTACAGAAGAAAAAGAGCGATAAGGACCGCACTGTTTCCCGAATACACGTTTTTTTGTTATAAATGACCATTTTATTATTTTTCTTATGAAACAGTTCCTCCCATTTTAATATTTGTTCTGTATTAAATTGCGTACGATATTAAATCCAACAAAGTATCTGAAAACAAAAAAAAAAACACTGAGGCATTGGATAGCACGTGAAGAATATATTTCTACCACAATTCCGGCCGCCTACTTGGCCTTAGTGGTGCTCCTGTCATTACTTAGCACCTCGGATAAAAATAACGAGGTCGAGAAGGAATTTCCTCTTGTTTATAGAGCCAATTACCTGACACGACACAAGGCAATTCTATAAACACGCAAGATTTCCAGTGGCACCATCGTACAGCCAGTCAAATAACTCTATAGACTAAAGACGAGGTGGGCAGATTTGCATCTCCCGCGCATTTACCCAACGTTGGCTCGCCTGTAGCCAACAGAACTATCGAAATTGCATGTAAACAGGGATGAACGAGTGTTTACTTTGGAAATTTTCAAGAGACCAGCCACTTTATACCAACAAAAAATTAATTTATCTTGGAGATATTCTAGTTGCATGAAAACATGAAAACCTCGTTAGAGGATTTTATAAACATGTCAAATCATACCCAAGTGGCCCGGGGGGGGGGGGTGGAGAAGAAGCCATAATTATGCACATATCCATCATCATAGTATAAATTTCTGTGTGTTGCATACAATTGCCACAGGAAAACGGAACACTGTAAAAAAAAAAAAAAGGAAACTTACACACAAATATTTTGGTTATTTTACAATTTTGTTGTGTGATTTGTATAAACTACTGTAATACGTATAATTTTGCGCAAAAGTTCTTAAGAATCCAGAGAGTACTACAGGTATTTGACGAAAGTACATGAATGTATGTTATAACAAACACAATGTTACTGTTAACTTACACATATGTACACATTTTGAAGTATGTGTAAAAACACACACACACCTTGCACTAAAATATTTTTTTCTGTTAGCTATCTGCTGGGCGAAAGGCCTTTATTTACAATCATCGCATTTCTTTGGGGGGGGTGGGAAACCTCTTCCGACCTCAGGGTGGGTAGTTAGGGACATAGGTTCGGACGCTATGGGCGAAGATGGGAGGATACTGCTGGGAGAGGGAGAATCTTGGATCAGCGGGAGCGTGCTTGCGGTTCGACTCAGCTTCATGCTAAGTTTTGGTACTTTATTTTAACTTCATTTAATTTTTGTGCCCGGGTTGTATTTTATGCTTAGGGAATAGTTAGTATTTATATTTTATTGTTATACCATGTTATGGTTGAATAATTGAGATGCTAAGATCATTCTAGGACTCGGTCATCGTTATCATACTGGCGTTCCAGCGATGGAGTCGTCTTCTACTCTTCTCTGGCGCACTTCTCTCTTGAAGGGCCTTACTGGCAGTCGTTTATAGCCCGGATTAAGGAAAGCTCATCCTCCAATCAAATTTATTCGTATTCATAGAGCCTTATTATTGCTAGTCCGGGTATCACCGACCGCGCTTTAGTACGGACTAACTCTTAGTCCGGACTTGGGGTAGGACTTCCGATGTATTAATGTCAAAAATAAACATGGCGAACTTAAAATAAGACAATATTACTAATATTGCATGCAAATGAAAACTAGATAAAATTTACGAAACCCACAAAATACGTTAAAGGCCGATTCTTGTAACCTGTTGAAACAAAAATATACCTATTTAATGGCTTAAATGTCCCATGAATAATATTTCAAAGGAAATCGTATCATAATACATTATCGTTAAGCGACAGCAATGCCTTTTGTATTTCTGTGCCAATCAAAGGCTTTCTCTGAAAACAAATTCTTACCAGACGTGATATAAATACATCCAAAGAGAATTTTAATAAAAATACTATTTCGCAAACATGTATTATAAAATATTTTCTTGTGATAGTTATATTAGTAGCTCAGTAGTACCATCACGAGTTGGTGTTTCCAAGGGTGAAATTTCGAATCGTGTCGGTGTAATATTTTTTTAACCATATTATTATATATTTTTGTAGTGTATTTAATTTTTTTACTATATTATGATGTATTTTTGTAATGTATTTAGCATTCAAGTACAAATTTATCATTACAAAGGCAGCATTGGCGTAAAATGAAACCAGCCCAAACTACCGGTGCATAGGGGTGTGCTACGAAAAATTAACAGATCAACATGGAATAATAAGAGTAACATTACATTCATTCTTTTTTCGTTCTCAATTCTGCGGTATTACAATACAGGATTGACAGTCAGATGAATAAAAAAGAATTTCAAAGCAAAAAAAATTCTGCAAATAATATATAAAGCTTAAAAGGAAGTAATTAATTTCGTTAACATGTACTTGCCGTTGAAATAAATATATAGTTATAAAAAGTTTCGAGCGAACAAGTGATATTCGAACCTGCAGTTCACATTTGCAGAGATAGAACCTTATCCACTGCTCTACACAGTCATACATATGATCCACTTAACAATTTGATATAACTAATTATGTAACACTAAATCATAGATGAAATATTGAATATGGGGAAATTTACAGGAAGTATGGTAACTAAAAAATTAACAATCTCTGCTTGAACTGATTGAAGCTACTTTTAATATGTGTGTCGTCTCATATGTGAATTTCCTTTCGTAGTAAAGGTTTTACTTTAGATGAGAATCTACCATGCGCATGCGCAGTAAACCTGGTAACAGTGTACTTCGATGATCCCTCGACTAAAGTCAGTCCCACTCTGGTCGGGGTTTGTGAATACGACATAGTTAGTCCACCCTTAGTCCCGACTAACCCCAGACCAACTCCGAGGAAGATGATCTCTGGATCATCCTTGGACTAAAATCTGACTATGAATAAGGCCCGCAGTGTTCAGTAGAGAGTATTGCTCGTATTGGGTATGTGGTTTGTGATTTTAGGTCTGTTAGTTGATTGATGAGTGGGTTGCTCTGATCTAAATTCCTAAGATGTGTATTTTTACTCTGTAAAAATTATACAAGTATTGGAATATTTTAATTTTTATGTGTAATTTGTATGGTATTTGTAATCTTACACTGATGTTCCTAGGAATTCAAATATAACTACAAGTACTTATTTAAAACACGTGACCTAGCGGTAAGTATTAAAACAACTAATAACTTAATTTGCGTGTTTAAAACGGAAACGGAACTGCCGCTGATGGACATGCTTGATGTTTGCATATAAATACGTATTCTACACACGAATGTTATAGTTTATTATCTACTACATAGTGACTGTAATTTTACGCCATTCAATGTAAAGTTAGTAATACAGTGTGTACGTTGTACTACTAATTTTAAAATAAATTTACTTGGTCAAATAGAAAACAGATTGGCACGCGTATTTGTAATAATACACCGAATTCAGTAGTGACACTGCTGCCACATACATTTGTGTAAAATGACACACAGTATTTTTACAGTGAATGTTTCTCTTTGTTCACCTTAAGGATTTCACAAGTTTCGCTTTCAAATAGAAACTTTTACGAATTACACTACGTTTTATTACAACATTATTTTACAATGAGTGTATTTTAATTTTTGCTCATGCACTTTGAGTAACTTTATTAAATTTTTCCTCTTACTTCCTTATAGGGAAATTTTGTTATTTAATCAATCGTATATATTGTATATATTGCATATTTCATTTTCACAAACACGTGCTAGATATTAATGAAACAAACATGAATATGCAAAGAGGAAATATAATAATCGTAGTGAAATGTTTGTTTTTTTTTAGTTACAGGCAATGTACGGCTGTGAAGTGAATTAAGATATTTGTAGTAATAAGAATTTGAGGCGTGCTCTGTGGGGTGTGGCTACCTTAGATCGCAGTGCGGTGACGTTGACTATCCTACCCAGCCTAGCTCGGCCTACCACGGCGAATACTAACTATTCTATTAGGCCAGTGAGGCGTAAGGGGGTTTGTAGTATTAGGCCGCTTGGAGTCAGGTATGCTACGGGCTGGAGTGGAGTCAAACCCCAGAGTGAGGCGGAAGGAAGTGGCTGTCAGTCCAGGGAGCTCGATCTTCCTCACTATCAGGGTCGCCAATATACGGGATGCCAGCGATTCCTAATGGATGAAACGAAGTGAGGTTTAATCTGACGTGATGGTGGGGGTGCGGAGCCAGGCAGAGGAGATCTTAGTTGGACGAGTAGGTCGGCCTGATGGGACGAAATCTGCAGCTGGGGATGATGCACGGGGCCGGTTGTCTGGCTGGACCGGGAGTCGAACCCGGATGATTTTACCCGATGCAAGTTTTATGGTACAGAACTTAGGGAGAACTGTGCCCTCTGGATATTTTACTCTAATCAATGGTCCAAACTGCAATTTAACATTGCTCGTGGTTTTTTGGGATTTGCCTAGCGGGGATGTCACGAGGAGTAGCCTCATTCTCCTGAGCTAGCAACTTTTCCTTTTCCTCATATTCCGCCGTTAGGTATCCTGGCCACTGGCCACCGAGCAGGTGATCTAATGACGTGGAGATGTACAGGGGAACAAATGGGGAAATGGGTCGTGGAGCTGGGTCGTGACCCTTTATTTGAGGTTCGTCCTCTGACGTGGGACTGTCTATAGCTCGTGCTAGGGCGCGACGTTCCCTACGTCGTCGTTTACTCTGAATCCCCCCCTTTTATCCGTACATCGGTTTTTTTAGTGTTATATGCCGTTCACGGTAAAGTGAGCATTTTTGAGGCCATTGTTACTTTTTCTTTCCGCCGTTTTTTATCCTTTAACCACCTTTTTTAAATAAATATGACCATGCAAGTAATAAACACAGTGTAAATATTTCACCGGACTCGAAACTTAACGTCTAAGGCTACAATAAAATATATTTATTGACTATTATTACGAAGTAGAGGGCTTTCAAAAGTGCTCACTTTACCGTGAACAGCCTATATGCACCCCCAAACGCGACGGCTCATTACAACGGAGTCAAAGGAAGTTGACTGGGGTAAGGATTACCGGGGTTAAGCCGGGGTATACCTGTAACTGGAGTAGGCATCTCACGTGCAGGTCTTTGGTGGCGTGCAGGTCTTAAGAGAGAGAGAGTCTCCGCAGACTGACGAAGGCCTTTAGGTGCACGTTAAGGTAGGAAGGATTAAGGTAGGAGGTAGAGTGCCCTTGATCAGGCTGAAAGGAAAGTCCTCTGCAGACTGGGTAAGCGGATAGTCTTTGCTGACAAAGGAGGTATGCAGAAGAGTACTCGCAGACTCAAGGATAGGTAAGACCTTACGGACTGAGGAGGTTAAGAAGAGTATTGGCGGATTCAGGGTACACCGAGAGTCTTCAGCAGACTCAAATATTTGTAGACTGGTGGTGGGCTCACGTCCTCTTCGGTCGCCGAGCCCGGCGCATCTGCCGGGTTTTTTTTTTCTTCTTTTTTTTTTAACTAGCGAGCCCGCCCTCCGACATGCTTGTTAGTAGCTTAGACGGGTTGGAGAATGGGATGCGTCTCAGGGCAATGCCTATACGCCTTAGGTCGGGTTTAATTAACAAAATGGGCGCATGCATCGCGGCTGAGCAGGGTTGTCTGGTGCCATGGCTGCAATTGTAGCCATGGACACACCCCGCAATCCCGAAATCCCGAAATAAGAAGGGTCCAGTAAGGGGCATAGAAAACCAGGCAAAGTGGAAAGGGCCTGGAAAAAACCACGCGACAGTCACGGAGGATAAAAATAATTCATCTTATTCGATTAGGGATGGAGAAAGTAGGGTTATTGTTAGTTCGCTAAGATAAACTTTGTGAGGTTAATGAGGGTAATATGAAATGTGTCGATCCGCTTCTGGAATGTATCCAAGGCCGTACCGCAGTAGCACGGCCCTGGAGGCGGGTGACAGAACTGCGCCACCCGCCCGCAGATGCCAGTCATCTCTTTGGAAGCAGAAAAAAGTGGTAATATCCCGTATGTATTGTGGGAAAGTTTCTAGTTTTGTTGTGACTATTTTCTGTGGAATATGCTCTGTCATACCTTTATTAATAGTTTCAGTAAGGACTGAGACTGCTTCGTAAATTAGTGCAGTTGATGTTATAGACGCTGTGTCTAATTGCGGTAAATTTTCGTCAATACGATTTGTAAATGCGGGCCAATTCGCATGGGAATAGTCTTTAATTTTTCTAGGGGCAGTAGATTTAACAGTAAGTGAGTGGAAATCTATATGTACTGGTAAGTGGTCGGAGGAAAGATCCTGCTCGACCCTGAGGTCGAAGCCAGTACTAAACTGTTTATTTATTACGATGTCAAGCACATCAGGGTGTTGATTTCGTTGTGTCGGGTTATATGTCGTCTCATAAGGTGCCATAACCTGATAATTTCGGTTAGTTTGGTGCCTTTGCAATAGCACACCATTCGTAGTTCTAGTTCGCGAATGCCAAAACGAATGTTTCGCATTAACGTCCCCGATGGCTAGTATTACAGGGCCTACATTATTAATTAATATGTCAAGATCTGCTGCTGTAAGAGAGCGCCCTGGTGGGGCATAAATTGATAGCAGTTTGGTTTTTGGTTGGCCTAATTTAAGTTCAATTCCCACTGCTTCCAGTGTAATAAAATCTGGAAGTAATATTTCATGATGTACGGTTGAGTGGTGTATAAAAGTTGCAACTCCACCACCTCTGCCTACATTCTGCGCCCTGTCCCGCCTGTATACGGCATAGCCTGGAACAGAAAATCGATTATTTAGTGTAAAGTGTGTCTCGTATACTGCCACGATTTTTACTTTAAGCCGAGACAAATAATCAATCAACTGTCCTTTTTGTTACTAAGGCTATGCGCATTCCAGTAGAAAATTGTGTGTATGTGTGGATCGGAATTATTTAGTGTAGCTGCATTACAGTTGTTTACTTGCATGGTTAATACTCTTGACCATCTTTAGGTGGAGCGTAATTGTCCGTGCAATTTTGTCTTCCTGCGAAAGTCCGGGAGTTGTCCAGACGACAACCAATTGCACTAGGGGCATTAACTCATTCATTAGTTGGGGAGTTTGGCTCAGTTCAGCATCGCTGTTGAATGCAGATTTAATGGCATTCATGATGAAAGGAGCCTGCAGAGGTGCAGATACTGCCTCCATGGGGCCAGGGCGCGATCTTGCCGTTTGGCCTTTTTCAGGCCTCTTTTGTACAGGAGCTTCGCGAGCCTGCTTGCCCAATGGGCGTTTAGCTGGCTCCTTATTGGCCGCGCATGTAGGAGCGTCCTCTGGCGCGGCTGGAGCTTCGATCGTCATGTCCCGGGTTGGGGGGAGGAGGGAGAATTTTTTTGTCCGTTTTTCCTCATAACTTTACGCGGTTTTTTGCCCCAGCGCCTGTTTGGATCGCGGGGAATGTAATCATTCGCGAGAGGCGGGAATTCTGCCTCGTTCACAAAATATCCAAACCTATTATAGGTCGGGATAGGCTGGGGTCGTGCTTGTTGTGGCCTGTGTGGCAGAAAATTGTTTCGTGGAGGCTGAAGTGGCGCCTGCTGTTGCCCTGAAGGGGCCTGAGGTTGCGGGGTTGATTGCCATGCATTCATACGCACATTCTCGCGAATAGCCAGCTTGGACTGGAACTGGCGCTACTGTCTCTCGTCTTGTGGCAGTCTACTCCACTTAGCAGCCTTGTAATTTTTACACCCGCGGTAATTTGAACAGTGATTGTCCCCGCGCTGTGCGCATTTTACTTCTGTCGATCATTTTGAATACTGCAGGCAGATGTAAGGTGATCTCCACCACAGTATCTGCATTTAGGTGCCGTATTGCACCCACCAGTCACATGGCCAAATCGTTGGCATCTTCCGCACTGCGAGGGCCCAGTCGGGTGCTGGAACTCTTCCACTTTGATTTGTAGCCCTGCGAAGTTTGTCAGGGCCAGGTAGGGCGTAGGGTCCACTTGGCAGTTCAACCACGAGTTTATTTATCGCGCGGCGATTGCGATCATGGACAAACCAGCACCGCTGCACTGGCATTCTCGCTGGCGCGAATTCCTCCTAGAGGAATTCTATAGGTATGTCTGCGTGGACATGACAGAAAACCAATTTAACCGGGATTTCTTGATGTAATCGGCTACCCAGGCTTGTGGGATTTATTAGTGCGATACATATTTTCTGGTTTGCCACTTTATTCCGCCCCTGAGCGCACGTGGCTCGTAGATGAGGCGAAATCGTCCGTAGAGCGCGCATTCTTACTGCGCAGCATGCTGGCATGCGTCAAATTGGATATGATTGCCTACAAATAAGATTTTGCAAAAGAAATTTTAAAGCTTGCCTACTTGCTATGCAGACATATATTGGAAATGATGTTGGGTTTTGATATGTGTAACTGTAGCAAGCACCATTGCACAGAGGATATTTAATTCTTATTATTAGTGGTATGGTTATTGGTATAGTTACCCCGATTTTTCCACTGCCTTTACCTTGCTGGTAACACGATGGCGCCACGGGCAAACGAAAATGACTAAAGAATTCCCCCGGGTCTGACCAGGGAATTAGCTCTAAATCTGCGTATAAAATGGCTTATAGCTAAGACGGGCTGCGGTGACTAAGCAGTTAGACTGCTCGCCTCCCACCAAGGCGAATCGGGCTCAATCTCCGGCCGGGTCACTCTCGGATTTTCGCAAGTGAGAATCGTGACACACAATGTCGCTGGTCGGTGGATTTTCTCGGGGATCTCCCGTTTCCCCCGCCCTTACATTCCGGTGTTGCTCCATTCTCATTTCATTTCACCCTCACCGGCTCTCTCAAGACCTCGTTGTTAAGAGCCGCCCAAATCTCTCAACTCAACACAACTCTTGTAGCTTGGTCCCTACTTTAGTATTATAAATATACTGGCAAAACATAGTGAACAACTGTAATGTAACGCTGCATATTGATGCACGGATTTGACTTTCTCACTGTGGAAGTCCAACTAGCACGCGGGCGCTGAGCGGACTGTAAATCTCCTCTTGGAGTAGGAGTTAAAAATCTCGGTGAACAGCGATTCAGCTAAAAATAAAGTGGCAGAGTGGAGTTCGATTTCTAAACACCTCGAAGAAACAACAAAATTATGTACTGTAAGTCGATCGTGATGTAATGGATATTGAAATGAAAAAAATTCGTATTAAATCTAGGGGCTCCATAGTGATTCATTTTAATTTATCGTGGTAAAGTAAATGCATTGAGAAGACGAGTGTCGAAGTAGACGAATAATGGTGTTCAGTAACGGTTGGCTTGGACTGTACATTAGCATGGATGGAAAATTATATTGCAATATTTACAATTTAATACTTACAGCAAATATGTGTACTGCAGTTTGTGGCATTATTAACTAATAGTTAGTGTAATTAATGTGATACTTGTGACATGTATTTACTATGTGTGTGTGTGTATATATATATATATATCAAGTTATAGTGAATGATGTACAAAGGACAAATGTCTTATTTTATTGGTATTATAATAATTGTATATGCCTCTGCCTGTTGCTAGAATTCTTAGAATGTTACTCTCACTTGCACAAGTATGCTGGCGGACACTGTTACACTGTTGTCAAAAACTCAGTTTACTGAATATTATATGGCTCAACTTGAAGGAAAGAGGTTTCATATACTTATTGTTTAACTTTTTTTATACCTCTATAGTAATGTACCAAACTTACAGATATGATTTTTACTCCAAGCGAAGGCGCATTTCAATGTCATCATAGCCATATATGCACTAACGCATAAAGAAACACTGCAGTAGATTGACTAGACTTTTGCAGCGATACTGTAACAGGGTATTTAAAATGTTCTTTTTAGCGAATTGTGCGAGATACGTATACGATGGTTGTAAATAATGCCAACATATTTTGTATAAAGATGGTAGAAGACTTACAAACGATTGGTTTAATTTTCATGGCCGGTGGTTAAATTTTGTCCGACAGTATAAATAGTTCTACAATAACAGTTTTTGTGACATAATTTATTAGTTTTAACATTATGCGTAGTTCGACAGAATTTTGTAATAATTATAATTTCATAACACTCATGCTGTGAAGGGCTGGGAGCAAAAATCAGCTGTAGCATCTGTATTGTCGTACCTTTTTTCTTTAATAGAGTTGTATAAACCATTCACGGTTACTCCACACTTTTCTGAAGCACTGCTAAATTTCTGCTTTTGGTTACCGATTACGCATCCTTCCACTGCATGCAATCATAAACAATGCCATGTGAAGGTAGAAGGAGAAAAGGAAGACCAAGAGTAAATTTTATAGACAGCATTAAAGGCAAGCACACCTCTTTCCACTTAAATATGTTGGCCAAACAAAGGAAACGCTTGGAAGACATGCATGTTACCCACCTACTCAAAGGTTGAGGAGAATAATAAGAAAAATTAATACGTTTTGACTGTCAAAAGCTTTTTTTCTGTATTCAGTTGTTCAAAGAATTTAGTCAATTTCATAAACTATTTCGTACAAATGTTCACAATTCAGGCCTATACCCATATTTAGGTCAGCTTTATGACTTTTTGACAATGTCTGTGTTGATGATAGTTCTTACAGTTATTTTATATTCTTAGCCTATTTGTTATACACGACATAGCATATTACATATAATATACATTAATATATTTCCGCGACAGTGTTTAACCCTGTTATAAATGCGGGGAAAGGAACTGTAGTATTTAACATATAGTTATTGATATGTGTTGGATTATTTCGTTGATAGGACGCCCTCAGTTTGAATAAAAATAAAACGAAGTAACAACCAGTCCAACGAAAAGACACGGTAAATTCATGCACGCAACTTGCGTCACTTATTTTTTTTGTACGTTGCAACGACAAACTTAAAATATAGTGGTGAACAGCACACAAATAGCTCTACCGTAACTTTTATTCCGCTCATATTTGTATGCATTGTTACTTCCTGTTTTCTGTATTTATTTCATTATTTATTTTAATTTATCTGGCTTGTCTTATTATTTTGTTGGCGTTGTGGCAAACATTCAAAACAGTAAGCACTTTACACAATTGTGTTTGAAACACATACGGCAAGGTTACAACATTGTGATAAAAAGACGTTCCTTTTGAAACAATTAATTTCATCTTAAAAACAGTTCACGGTTAAAACATAAATTTGACACTTCGATGATTGTAGTCACACTCGACGCACTGGTCCAACGTAACGTAATGGCAACAATACCCTTTCGCACGCACGATGGTCACGACGCACTTTACAGTATATTTATTCCTGCCGTAGAAAAACATATTTATCACAACATCGTACCTTGCGTAGGTAGCTTTAAAAAACGAGTACGAATTTGATGCTTCGTTCAGAAACACGCCACGTCATTTCGACGTCACCAGTCATCACTTCTGCCAACTTCGGATCAGTAACCGTCCCGCCATCACATGTAAATATATTTAAATAAGTACATATTTAAAAAAATCTCGTTTCAGTTGTAATTTTAAAATATCATTGTTTTCTGTGATGAGTATAAAATATGCTAGAGTTTAAAACATGTATAATTTACCTTCTACTACAGGCGGTTCGAAAATTCCCGAGATAGAGAAAGATATAGAGAGAGAGCGACAAGTTCCGCTCCGCCTATTGGAATTTCTTCCTCGGACGAAAAAAAAAAAAAAACACCATGTTACAGGACCAACGCACAGTAATTTGCGCTGATATTTTTAACTGTAACAATGAAATATGTTTCCTTCAGTGCTAACTAAAAATTCAAATACATCAGTAGGCAACTTTTAATTTACAAATGGAATACCAAAAAACTAAGATAAAACAATATTTTAACTGTGGACTATTTCTTACTCGCCGTTGTCAACACATCGCTGCTCTCGCAATTTTCATTCGTATTTAATACGAAATAAATATTACAAGTTATAGAAATACTAAGTTAAAGTTTTATTTATTCAAAAATTCAGTACTTTAAAGTTAACCACAGTGTTATATATTTGTAGTATACAAGTTACTGAAAAAAAACAGGTTGATATGTTACACCTAGGGTGATTTTTCAAAGGTTCGTTTCAAACATCCGAAGAAACCGTGAATGAATATACAGTGAAATGAATATACGTGTGTACGTATAAGGTGAAAATGCTGCACGAATGGGCTCCACTTAAATTAATATAAGGTAATTTAGTACCGAGGAAAAGGTCCCAATTTAATGGCGTCACTGAAATAATTATAATGGCACCACGTAGGTTGCCAGTAAAATGTATATTACAATGTTGGTGTTGTGTTTGGGGTATCTTTAATTACTAGAGAAAGGTTGTTAATGACCCAAGTTGTCGTACAGGAAACTTGTGTGTTGTAGTGAAAGTAATAGTAAAACTTGTAGTACAATAACCACATTAACAAGACATCGGTAATGATCAACATTGTAATTATAATAAAGAAAATACCACTACTGAACAAACTACCAACCAATAAGCATAAATTATTGAGGAGCGTTTAATTATTGCATTTGGAAGTCGGGTGATGAAACATAAGCAGTCTAAGAATTCATGCAGCTCAAATTCAAAACGCCCAACTCAGAATATAATTATAATTAGAGTTGACATTTGGCAACGTAAGTCGGTCTTTTCACACTAAGGGATATATTATTCAACGTCTAATAAACAAAAATGTGTCACTTGGTTTCTACTCCATTAATCAGCAAATACCTTTTCTTGCCTGGGCTGCTCAGATGTATAAAGTATTCAGGTAGAAGCATTAGATCTATTTTTCTGAAGGAAGTGTAGGCAAATTTTACAAGGAAGACTTTGTAGAACAGGTTGCGCAGAATTCTTGAAGATTAATTTAGAGAAATCATACTATACAACGTGATTCCGAACAACTCCGACAACCTCCGCAGGTTATTCCTGACGTAAATATAAGACGACAATTTCTGTACCACTGGTGCAATAAAGTGATTATCAAGGGAGCTACGTGGCCCTATAATCAACGGTTTCGAATGTAGTTTTGTCAAAAATAAAAGTAACCACCCACGAGTAAGCAAAAACTCGGTGAATAGTGTTATGTGGAACGAAGATCCTTCACCTGTGACAATGCAGTTGGTAATATCATCGCCCGTCATCATGAAAATAGGGGTTTCCCCCGTGTATGCAGGAAAATTGTACACATTAAGCTGTAAGCGATTTATTGAGATGACTTAAGAATCAGCACATCGTAACCAACAAAAATTGTCGTCTTGTCGGAAAACTCTCAGGTGAACCGTTGTCGCGAAATCCGTCCGGAAAGAGCGTATGCAAAACAGAATGTGAGTGGCTGCGAGGTAGGCAACACGTACTTCGCAGGGTGGTGCATCACCACGTGCATATTAACTGCATGATGCGGTAGTGACAACGTGATAGCATGAAAATAGTAATGGTCGTGTACTGGGTGCGATTCCGGGTGGGTTGAGTTTATGAAAGTAAAGTAGTGGAATTATCAAAATGCAAATACGTACTAATTTATTGTATTGAAACAGAACACATAACCTACGTTTACAAACGTAAAAGCGCTATTCACAATGTTTACTGGAACTGCTCAATGGTCCTACCACGGACGTCAAGACGGGCATTGCATCGCCGCGACATTGACTGACGCACGAGTTCGAAAACACCGGGCATCGCTCGTATGCTGTCGGCAGCTGCTTGTATCCGCTGTACCAGATCGTTCCGTGATTCTACTGGCGAGGCATACGCGACATATGTCATGTGTCCCCACACGAAGAAATCCAGTGGTGACATATCCAGTGATCTTTCAGGCCATGACACAGGATCTCCACGGCCAATCCAGCGAGCACAAAATGTACCTGACAGGCACGCACGCGCATCTCTTGCAAAGTGGATAGGGCACCATCATGTTGGTACCATATGCCATGGCCCAGTCAGTCGTTGGGGCAAGACGTATGGCCCGAGCAAAAGTGTCACTAACTACACCGCACCATACATTGACACAAAACCGTACTTGGTGACAGGAAATGTGGATGGCTTGTGTATTCTCACTGGCCCAGACGTGTATGTATTGCATGTTGTGAATATCCTCGAATGTGAACGTGCATTCATCAGTGAGCAATATGTGCGATGCAAAATCAGGAGCGGAGATGCACTGCTGCAGATACCAATGTGCAAATGTAACGCGATGGTGGAAATCGCCTCCATGCAACGAGTGCACTTTACGCAGACGAAATGGATGCAATAGTTGTTCTCTGCAAACACTTCAGACTGTTTTTTGGCTGCACCCCATCTCACCTGCCACCTGACGTGTGCTTGTTGAAAGCTGCTCCTCATATCGCTCCAATATCTCCTCCTCCAACTGTACCCCGAACACTGTCCGCCGTCGTCCTGTTTCTGATTTCCGTACCTGAAGCACATACCCCGTACGTTATGGCTGAGGACAGCATACGACAAATGACCTATTTCCACACGCATTGCCTTGCCTTTGCCTGCACCGTTCATATTTCACGAAGTCGTCTGGTAACTGCCTCAAACGTCGTATGGTGTGAGACATGCCTGCCGGGAAATCGCTCTGCGTAATGATGCTGGGCAGCTCGTCAGTTATAATCGCTGCGCCCATACACCAACACCATGTCTGTACATTCTGCCCACGTGTAACACTCCATCGTGATTTCTTACTGCAACCAGGCCAGTAACACATCTAACGCTAGCACACGACTTAATGCGCTCCGTTATTTACATCGACTACTTATCAGGCCGTCACTAGCGCATCGTGATGTCAAATGCCACGTGGTGTTACACCGCCCCGTGTCAGGCCACTCACATTCTGTTTTGCATACGCACTTTCCGGATGGATTTCGCGACAACGATTCACCTGAGAGTATTCCGACAAGATGACAATTTTTGTCAGTTACAATGTGCTGATTCTTAAGTCACCTCAATAAATCGCTTACAGCATACTGTTCAAAATTTCCGTGCAAACACAGGAGGGAAACCCCTATTTTCACGATGACGGGCGATGATATTACCAACGGCATTGTCGCAGATATAGAATCTCCGTTCTACACAACATTATTCACCGATTTGTTGCTTACTCGTGGGTGGTTAATGTTATTTTTGACTACATTACATTCTAAACCGTATATTTTAGGGCCGCGTAGCTCCCTTAATAATCACTTTAGGGTAAGCGTAGCACAGGCACTTTCCTTTTATATTTACGTCAGGAATAACCTGCCGTAGTTTGTCGGTGTTGTTCGGAATCACGTTGTATAGGGCTGCTGCAATCTGCAACTTTACTTATCTGTAACTGTAGTTATTCTGGAGCAAGAAGTTCTCGTAGTTCATAGCAATTTAATTTCTATCAAACAGGACATGCAGCAAATCAGATAGCCCTTTTCTGAAGATTGGCTATATGGGCATTCTTCTTTTACGTCCCTAGCAAACGGTCGCATACAGTAATGTCCTGAATATTTCTTGACTATAGGATCCACATTAAATTTTTTTCAATAGGCCTATAAATTTCCGCTGAGCTTCAGGATCCAATATGCCGACTTAAAAGTTCCAAGAACAAAGATAGTTTTTCAACACAATCCAGTTTGAATTTACCATAGCACAATCGGCGAAGCACTTCCAAAAATCCCTTTGCTAAATATTACTTATTGTACTATGCTGCCAACTATCAAATCAATGTTTACATTTAAATATATTTCTTATAGCAATCTGTTTGACATTGCTATCTTAAAATGCTGCATTAAAACATTAAGTTAACCTAAAAATTCTAAAAATATTTCAATCTGTGGTCATACTCAACTCTAAAACTGCAACCAAAGATATAAACATTAAAATAAACAAACATTTGCAAAACATTACAAGCTTATAAAGTAACTAAATAACAAATAATTATGTTTACAGAACTGTCATGCAAATAGTAAATATAAACAATAATGTTTCAGTGGAAATAAAAAGAAAACTAATAAGTTGGAATAAATGCCATGTTATCGCACGTTACAACGGTTATAACAACATTAAAAGCATCTCCGTAAATAAATATAATGGTTGTAAATAGTAACAAAAATTATTAGTTTCATGAAACTGTTAACAGTCTGTAAAATGCATACTACTTTTAAAACAAAATCTTAACCTCAAACTGAAGGGAAAAGTTTAAGAATGCCAATGGAAAATTGCTCAAAGATAGAACACGATTTCGTGATTTTAAATTACATGCTTAACCAAACTGGTGGCGGAAACTTTCTTTCTTACTGAGTGTCCTACCATTTTTGCTTATATGAAATATAGCAGGTGGGAGGGATCCAATACAATTGTTATGAATTGATCAAGTAATTATATCACAATTTTTAGTTTTTACTTCAGCTTTATGAAAGCTAGAACTATTTCATTTTTAGGCGATAACATTTCACTGAATGGCTTCATTTCGAGTGGAGGTTGTGGAGTGTCTTTGCAGGGTCTCACTTGGAACGTCTTCATGATGTACACCAGGGCTATCTTCATTTGCAGAAAGGCGAACCGCATTCCTGTGGAGAGAAAACATTGTAAAACGCATTGAAAGACTAGTTCATCGCCATTAGCATGGTTAAATTAATATACAAAACAAGCAACAGCCTATTAAATTGATTTTTAAATTTCACTGTCTTAAAATATTTGCACGCACAAAGGAATCATGTATGCTATCATAAATATTACATTATATTAGTCACATTTATCTGAGATTTAAGTCAGCACAAGATCTAAAACTGTGGGTAGTACGGGGCAGGGCGCATTGGAACCACCTTGTACTCCCATAGTTGAATATCTCCAGTTCCCTGGCTTTTTCCCAGGAGATGCCATCGCTCTGACGTGCAGGTAAGTGGCAAAATTTGTTCTGGGACTTTTCTGTCAGCACCACGATTCAAATTTCTTGCTTTAGTACGATTTCGTCAGAGGAGTCGCATTACAAAAATTAAAAATTCTGCTATTTTTTATTTTTTTTATACAATAAAATATATCAATTGCATTGGAAGTCGAATTATTAGTAATAAATGCACTTTAAGGCTTTAGATATTCTTTTACATTATTCAAGCATCAATCTTAATATTGAGACATTTTGTTAGTTACAGAATTAATTTAGTAAGTCAGGAAAAATACTTTTTATTCAGAAACCGCAGATTTTACTGTTTTCATTTATTACAAAAGTTAACATATTTCCCTATCCTGTGAATATCAAAGTGGATTATATTAGGCCTGTGACCTGGTTTCTCATTGATTAATTTATTGTATGTGGTGAATCATCAGGTCCCAGTTCTCTTAATATGTCATTACCGCTTCTAGTAAAGTAACTTTTCTCGTGTCTGCTGTGGTAGCAGATGTTCTCAGCGCATTTATATTAATTCAGATCATGCATCACGTGATGCCGGTGTCCTCAGTTTACGTTGTACGTCAAGTGATTAATACTATTTTACATCATACTTTAATGAACACTCAACTATTTTATAGTATAATGACGAGACACATACTAAATTTATGACACATCAAGCGTGTTACGTAGTATTCACTAGTATAGTCTGTGATATGAGGTTTTTGCCTAGCTTTTCAGTGTGCTGTAGTACCATTAATATACTTTTGGTTAGCAACCATGTAGCCAGGGACGAAGCGTGGATACGTTGCAAGACATGCGCTATTTGATCCCAGCTGTACGGCACGTGGCATTGTGATTGTGTAGGTGCCTGCGGATCACGCAACAAATGAATGTGTGACCATGTGGTTGTAGTATTCTCCAATTTTCTCTCACACGCTGCTTATACTGCTGCTGGCAGTCCGTTGGTCCGTCGAGTGAGTGGGTGAGTCAGTGAAGAGATTAAGGCGGCTCTTAACAGCGAGGTCTTGAGAGACGACGAGGGTGAAGCCAGGTGAGTATGGAGAAGCGCTGGAATGCAAGGGCGGGGGAAAATGGGAGAAAACCAGCGGTTTCGTCCGGCACGATTCCCAAATGCGAATATCCGGAGGCGACCCCGCCGGGAATCGAACGGGGTTCACCAAGTGGGAGGCGAGTACCAACACGGTCACTTGGTCCGTCGAACCACTCAGAATTGTGTAGTCATCGCCATACAGCGCATGCCTTGCACTGCTTTCACGCCTCACCATTGCATGCAGCACCACACTACAATTTCACTCACATTCACATATACACTTTCATTTCACTTCACATTCCTATGCTTACTTTATGTTTCCATGCGTGGTATCAAATACTAGTATCTCCTTTACATCTTCCTTGCACATTTCTGGGCAGACAAACCTGTCAAACTCAAGCATACATGAACACTAGCTCTCTCTCTCTCCCCTGTCCCTCTCCCAATCTCCCTCTCCCCTCTCTTCCTCACTCCCTCTTCCTCCCTCTCTCTCCCTCTTTCCCACTCTCCCTCTCACCCTCTCTCCCTCTCTCACCCTCTCTCCCTCTCTCACCACCTCTCCCTCTCCCTATCCCCCTCTCTCACTCTCTCTCTCTCTCTCTAGCCGCAAATTGAAGTCGGTAGCACGACTGATCTAAGCCGAACCACATCAGTAGATAGGTTTAGAGAGATCTGGTGCAGGTATCATGCATCGGAGCTCTGAGCTACCAGACACCTCGGTTGTCGAGGTGGCCGGCTGCCTGAGGCGGTCATGTTATTGACAAAATTCCTGGTCCACCCTAAAAATCACTTCAGGAATGAATTATTTTACCAAAAAAACCACTTTTTTCAAGAAGAAATTTCCCAAAGAATTGAAAAATGAGGAAAGCATAATTGTAGCTCCACGATGCAAGAGCCCAAAAATCCTTAGTCGAGCAAGAGAATTAGATACTCTTACCGGAATGAGTTACTTAACCCTCAGAGCAGGAGAGGAGGATTCGAGACTCCACGCCAGGTCCAGCGGACCGGGGAGGATCAGCAGACCTTGCCCCCTCCCCGACCAAAATCCAGCACCAACCACATCCACACCCCTACCACCACCCCTCATCGTAATCAACTCACCCCCTCATAAACACACACGTCCTGGGAATTATTATAAAAAAATAGCGAAAAAACTATAAAAAAAATTCTAAAAAATGTTGAAACATATAACGTTACCCTCACACAAATAACAAAACCCTTGTCTAACCACCCAGGTCCCTACCCCCTCCTCCTCATAATACAAAATTATAAAAAATCGAGAAAAATCGCAAAAAATATATAAACTTTTTTTTTTAAATAATCAAAGAACATGAGATGTTAATATCACACTCAACCCACCTCACTCACTTCGCCCCCTTCACAACCACCCCAAACCTCACCCTCATAAAAATCAAGAAAAAACTGCAAACGTCGAAAAATCTATTCTTTAAATCGAGGATCATATTATGTTTACCTCACACATGCCCCTCCATCCTAATCAACACCCTCTGCACCCCCCCCCCCCCAGCAATAAAACCACCAACAAACATAAACATAAAAATTCGAGATTAATCACGAAACAAAACGAAACATTAATTGTGAATATCGTGAAACATATAATGTTACCTCACACTCCCCTTCCGTTCCCCTCACCAACCTAGCCAACACCCCTCTCCTCTCCAACAATCCAAACCAATAAGAAATAAAGAAAAACCTCAAAAATAGAGACACTAATAAAAGTTTACGAACATATAACATCATTGACTCTGACACCTATATTTCATGCCGGTGACCTTGACCCCAATGACTTTGAACACAAAGAGTCGCAAAAATATTGTAAAAAATCGAAAGAAACTAATAAAAGTTTAGGAACATATGTTACTAACTCCGATCCTCATATTGAATGTTAACCACCTTAACCTTGAAACCCATTAATCTTCAACTATAAAAATTGAGAAAAAAATTGTAAAAATTCGAAGAAACATTTGTTAAAAAACAGCGAATAAACTACATTACTGACTACAACCACCATGTAAAATGTTGCGAACATAAACTTAGCCCAAATGACCTTGAACTCGGAAAATCAAGAAAACCGCAAAAAATTACATAAACGTAAAAGTAAACACAGGAAAAAATGATATGCCTATTGCGAGAAACTAAGAGCAACACCATTCCCAGGTACGACGATCAGCGGAAGACTGAACTCTCGCCTCAAATTTAATTTGCCATATAGCCGATAAATCTTACAATCCCCGAAGCAAATGATTGATTTTATGCAGCCCATAACCCACCCACCTCAAGCCAACAAACCTCTTGTCATTGCACTTCCCTCGCCATTTATTTGACATAGCTCAGCCATCATCAGCATCCACGCTTGCCACCAACAATTCAACCGAACCCCACCCCCAAACACAATAACTCGTCATAGCTCGTCTCCTCGCCATTTACCCTCATCACCAACCAACTAACCACACGATTCACCAACTCTCTCCTTCTATAAACGAAACCCCAACCAGTTCTTGAAGAGAGATAACTCTACCCAAGACGGGCTCTTGCCAAGTCCAATTCCTGCAATAATGGCTAGAACAGTGGACGAGACGAACCCACCATACCACCCACCTATACGATCAGTCCATGACGTCCAATCTCGAAAAAGTAGCCTAATACGAATGGCATGGCCAACCAACCACTTGCAAAACATTCCTCAAAGATATTCCCCAGTTAATTTGTTCGTGTTATAGAACTCAGCCGATTTTTAATCGACCCGAGTAACGCACAATACTTCAGATCCTGGCCCCTCGTCCTGAACACTCTCATAAATGTTATATAAAACATACTCTCGCAATCGATTGACACTCCACCTAATTAACAAGTCATTCAGAGAAGCATAACGGTCTGAATAAGAAATTAAACTAGCATTATTATGGACATATAAAATAAGTTTATTTACTTATTATATACATTCAATCTTTCAAATTATTTCATAATTTCGATCATTATATTTATCAGATGTTTGCATATCAGGGATAGTAGCTAACAGTCTCATCTGATAACACCGATCCTTCAGTTCACTAATGATAGAAGATATCTCGTTAATGTGAGAGAGATCTTCATCTTGCTGCGAAGCGGTCGAATAATGCAAGTTCATTTGGGTCTTCGGTAAACATGTAGTCAGTATTTTCAGCGTCTTCTGCCTTCTCCATTTCACTCGTTGCAGCACATTAAGGAGCATTTTTGACACCTTCTGCTTTGTTTACTCCACTTGTCGAAGGAAACTCGGTGAAATATGTGAGAACGTCGAGAGAATCGGCGTTCTTCTGATAAGATACTTCATCAACACTGCTTCATAATCATTATCATCAATGCTGTCTTCATGATCATCTTCACCTCCTGTTTCATCGTCAGTATCAAGTCTATAATTCTTTGTGTGAGTCACATGGTCATCGTCAGAATTTAGAGCCAACTACTGTTTATTTTTTATTTCGTCGACTTTACGCGAAAGTACATTGTACACAAACCGACTCCACTGCATTCATTCCGTCTTTAGCATTAACTGTCTCATCATTATAGCCTGACGAGTCAGTACTCACCGATGCACCATGGAGGATTGGCGACATGACTTGCTCGCTTCCAGTAGACGAGCCCTTGCGGATATCGATGTGTTCCTTCAATGGATTGTGAACGATTAGGTATCGACACTTAGTGAAATTTATTTTCTTTTGGTAATTTCGCACCTCAGGTGATAGCATTGAATGCGCAGCGTTTTTATTGTTTTTCTGTGTGCTTATATTTTGTTACATACGTGCCAGTAAATTATTCTTATTGCTATTTAATTACATATTATGAATATTATTGCACATATTTTATATGGGTGTTGTTTGTAATATTTGTAATCGATATTATTTTGCAAATCGATCTGTAAATAGTCGCGTCTGTGGCGCTTGGGTGGCGTAAGTACGTGACGCCACCTGGCGGGTGGTGCGCTCCCAGCCAGTGCGGCGAGTCGGGAGTTGCAAGCCAGACGCAGTATGCGCCTCACCGTGGAACAAGTGTGTAGCGTCCCAGCTGTGGACGGTAGAGTCGGCTCAGGCGGATATTTCGGCAGTATTGGGACTGCAGTATAATTACTTCTAGGTCGCGATGTGCCTTGATTGACGTGAGTGAGTGTAAGTCACCGTAGCGCAACTGGGACTGAATAAACTGACTGTTAAAATAATACTACGTGAATATGCCAGAAGTGAACGCCGACAAGATATTGTAATGAGTGCCTGTAGTGCGCAGCTCCCGTTGCTAAAGTATGGGGCAGGCATCGCAAGACTGTAAACTGTATACGAGCGTGCTGTGTGTGTGAAACCGCTCTATGAAACAGCAGCATTCTTTTTAATATGAGCATGCCGAAAGTAGCTGAAATAGCTGTGAGACCGTTATTTATTACAGACGGCTCGCAAAACTAACATTTGCTGAGCTGGATAAACTGTGCGTTTTATGTGTTCTGTGGACTACCACTTTATGAGTACGTTTGGTAACACTGACGTACATGATCGGCTCATGTTTTTTTTGCAATATTTTTGGAGCAGAGAAAAAAAAACTTTAAATATTTAGCAGTAAAATTATTTATGCAGGTTTTCATTTAAACGCACGTTCATGCGGTTAGAGTGCTGGGTGCATGTCCGTACTTTTTCAGAACGGCAAAACGGGCAGAATATAACCGAGTGTGTCAGTATGAATCTTCACGCGATGGAGCACAAGTAATCCGCGCATGTGAGATGCCTTCCGACCCCCACAAGGGGGCAGGGGAGAGTAACAAAATGTGCCTCACTCCGTCACCAAGGCAATAACAATCCCCAACCCCACCCTTGGATGATGTTAGACGTGCTCAACATTAAACACCCACCTAACGGGGACTTCATCTTCAACACAAATGTCATACGGGAACTGGTCGCAACACCCTACCCGACTTGTAATCATGTCATCGTAATCACGTAACATTTTCTCTAGCCTGTCCCACAAATCTTTTCCCATTACTGCAGTCCTGTTCTGGGCATTAAACATCCCTATCTCATTCTGAAGTTCTTCCGGAGACGGATCTTAGCACCTTTGGGGTCGAAACCAAATACCAGCTCTAAATTCCGAAAATCGATATTGGCCTTAGTTTCCACCAAAAATTTTTAACCTAGGGTAATGTAGTTTACCAATCCCGGCACCACCCAAAAATCTCTAGTCCAACTATATTTTCCTAACTTTAAAGGCAGGCGTAATTTCAAATTGACGTTACATACTCCCCCATTAGCTACCTCACCCTATATAGTTTCCGTTTCAATTCGAGAAGTTTTGTCACAAGCCGGCTAGCAAAAGATTGACTAACGAAATACTCACTCGCCCCTGTGTTTACTAGGGCAGACACTTTCATTTCTTTAATTTTTATTTCTTTAAAAAATGTTCCCCCTCCTTGGTTCCGCTGCCCTACCGCCGCTATAGTTTCGGGTTTTACTGGGCTATTCTTCCCCCTTGCTTGGCGCAGCCAACAATCCTACAAAATATGCCCCTTCTTCCCACAAAAGTAACATTCTCCTTTATCTGAGCCCTTCCGACACCGGGCCACTAAATGATCAGTTGCTCCACATTTGTAACCTTTTCTTTTGCCGCCACTGCGGTAATTTTCAGTCCCTTCGTTCCCTTCAATATTTTTTATTTTGTTCTTCGCATAAACCTGACATGTATGCCCGGTTTTCAACTAGCATAGCCCACATACGATATTCTTCTAATGTCGCCGGAATATTATGCCCGACACCGTGTGCTCGCACGCTTGGACGTTGATTATCTAACAACAAACTCACCAGTTCTTTTTCCTCCAAGAAAATGTTCAGACCGCTCGCATACTCACTTACTGATTGTAAAAACTTTAATAAGGATTCTCCTTTTTCCTGGAAACGAAAAACAAAATTCCTGCCCATATCATCCCCTAACCTGCGGGGACAAATACTTTCCCACAAGCTTTCTTTGACGTCTTGTCAATACCATGCACGATTATTACGGTCAAAACTCCCGTGGTTTTAATCATCATAGCTTGCAACAGCTGGATATCACTGTCAAAAATTTTCAACGTCTTTAAATGATCTATTTCAAGACAACATTGCTAAAGTGAGTCGGAATCGCAGCTTTTCATATTACTCACCACGCCGAGAGAAGAGCTGGCCATTTCCCTCACAGTAATATTGCTAACGTTATTTTGTATCACCAAACATTCACTAGGAGGAGAAACTTTTCGTGTCTTTTGATTTTAATAATCCTGTAATTTTCTTTCTCAGCTCTCGCTGCCTGTTACATTTAGGTTCGCGGCTTTAAAATTTACCAGCAAGGTGGGTTTGTCCACCTTGTATACCAACGCCGTCATACTTACAATAAATTATATCCAGCACGGCCAACACACTCATAACGGAACACAGTCAAATGGGGAGCAGAGTGCGGCATATCATTCCGTCACCCAGACAACAATCCCCAACCCCACCCTTAGATGAAGTTAGACGTGCTCAAAATTAAACACCCATCTGAACCATGTCCCGTCCACGATGTTGTATGCAAAAATACCCCAAACAGCTATTGAGGTCCATCACATTTAAGCACGAAAGAATGTCCTCAAATTCAAGTCTCTAGGGGCAACAAATTTTATTATTTAAATTACATTCCATAAATTCACGTAGCATTCCAAGAAATCTCTGGCAAACACATTAAAAATACTGCATTAAAAATTACTCTTAGACACATTACGCTAATTCAAAAAGATGCGACCAGTCTCAGAGAAGCCACTAGGTTCGCGATCTGGCGAGTCCTTACTACGGCGTTGCGTGTTGCACTCCGGTAGTGAAGATATAGCAATGTTATAGTCACAGTACCTTGGCAGCGGCCCTACCATGGGCCCGACGATGTGAAGAAAACAACCAGACCTTTCAGGCAACGACGCAATGCAGGGTGTCGAGCCACCTCTGACCGCGACACCGTCGTGTCGCACTCTTCAGCTCTCGGAATTCTGCCCAGCTGTTTTCGCCCCGCTGACGCTCTCTTCATTCCCATCGGAACTACACTTGAATTACGCCGCTCTTGCGGGACACACTCGCTCCCATATTAAGTTTACCGCGGTAACCATGACGTGGACGTACATGCCCGGCGAAAGTTTCAGCTAGCGGAACAGTCAAGGTTTTACTCCAGGCCAAAATGACTCCCATCATTTAGCCGGTCAATTTTACCAGCAGACCGTCCAGTAGCACAGGGCACAAATCCTAACGCGTCCACCGTTACAACAATCTCAGGGTTCACCTCGATACGTTTTACACACTTAAGTCCAGCATTTATTTCAGTGACTTTCATCGTTAAAAATAGAGCATTGGACATTTGGCGATCTCCAACCATCTCTAATAGTGTTCGAAACTCCAACCCAACTTTTATTAGCAGTGTAAAGTTAATTCCTCTCCAACTCCGTGCCCTCGATTACGTTACACAATCTGTCTATATTTGTCGTGAGTTTTACACACATTTTACGTGGAGGGTTGCGTTTAACGAAATATAAACACCAGCTTAAGTCTAGTACTGCGCGGGCCCATTTCACCAAGTCGATGTTCGTTCAACGCCTCGCTCAATAACGGGAATATTTCGTCGCAATCCAACACGACACCGTTGGCTTACTATCGCACAGTATGGGCACAATCCAAATTTAAGTGAGGCAACAGCGGTGGAAATCCTGCCGCAGTCCGACCTTACGCGCACACCGTTCATTCTCTCTTGCCCAACGCTGGCTGGTAGCGCACATAACCGGCCCACCAGTGCGTAAGTTCCCGCGACGGCTAACATACACTTTCCGGCAGCATGATCATACTTCAGTCCCGTAACATTACACTGCTAGCGCACACAGCTGACTCTCCTGACAGCCCGCCGAGCTCACACCCTACCGACGTACTTCTGCCCGCCTCACGCGCGCTACCGGCGCCGGCCCACCCCCGCGACGTTACACATGACACGCCAGATGTGGCACCTGGTGGCCGCTCTTTACATTAAGGAGGTGGCACTAGGAACTACATATGCCATAATCTACTCACAGCCTTTATCATAATCGTCACCCAGAAATAACACTCATTAATAATTATCACGCAGTAAATAATAGTAAGTACTATTAAATGCTTTGAATGGTTAGATAAAATAATTACACTGTATATATAAGCAAATGATTAAATTATAGGGATAAATGTATGACTGGTCATTGTACAGTTATTAACATACATACTAAAAGGTACCAGCACAGTAATATCAACCGCTATAAAAAATACAATAAAAATATTTACTAAAGACACAAAAAATACTGTGGCAATTCCCAAATCGTCACAAGTTTGCGTGGGACCCCGAGATGGCTGACCAGTCTGCTGTTCCATTTCAAGGCGCCGAACTATGCGGAGTCTTCAGTGGGGTGCCGCTGGCTAGCAAAGGTGTTCTCCGACCTGGCCAAGTGGTCAGCGTTTGGGTATTCTGTGTGAATGTCAATCCAAGGTATGAGTTAGCAATAAGCTACGTCATCATCGCGTCCCTGCAGAGTCCGTTATTTATTGGAAACATTTTGAAAACCGTGTCAGACAAGCGCCACGGGAGACATTATCCAATTAATTTTTTGTGTGGATTTTTAAAGAGCACTGTGTATTGAAAATGGTTGCTTAGGGAAAATAACATTGTAAATTATTAAGGGTTCTATCTATGCAATCAAAATTTTGAGTGTTAAATGTTATAGAATTTTTTATAGTGTGCATAAATATTTTATGGAGATATATTTTTCTTAAAGTCAGTGCTTGTAAACATTATAGAGAACCAATGGACCCTGGAACTAACGAGTCGGGAGACATTATTTTGAAATGACCCCCCAGTTAATAATTACTTGTTTTGCTGTAACTTAAGTAGTGATGTTAATAGTGTAGATAGTTGTAAGGGATTGAGTATTGGCCGCGGTAGTTGGGTTTTACAAGTCGAGAGCGCTTGACGTGAACCGAGCTCTCCCGTGTGCTCTTATGACCATTTGTGCCACCGCAGTCAGCTATCACATTAGTGCACGCCAGGGGCGATTCAAACAGCCCAGAGTACGTTGGTGCAGACCGCCGGGAACAGCGAGTAACTTTCCCGGTGACCCAAATCGCGTTAACTCCAAATAAGCCGTTTAACATATTTCTCACAAGAGGGAACTCTTGCGGGCAATAAGTTTGCGGTCTGGCATTGCGTTCCTGTGAAGCCACGACCGTCAGACGATAGTACCATTGGGGGGAACGAGGGAGCTGCCTGTACATCAGCATAACACGTGTATCTAGTTTGGCGTGTGTCGGCGTGCCTGTAGGCCGAAGTATAAGTGTAGCGATGATGTGAACTGTTTCAAAAAGCTAGTTTATATACTTCATCCATTGTGTCAAGACGCCACTCGTGTGGTCACAAGTGTTAATATGAATTCATTTGTAGGCGTGCAGAATGAAGCTGCACTTAGCTCGTTTTAGCCTTCAGCTACATCTTATAGATGAATACCATAGGTGTGACGTCAAGGAAAACGCGTGTTCACAGGACGTTACTTTATGCAAGCAACGCCCTGTGAACGATAAAGTGTAGTACTCTCGCCAGTACCATATTTGGGCGGAGTTTTTATGATAATAAATGTACAGGGTTTTATATCATCATTATATCCAATTTTTCATACAGTGTTCATCCCGCATATTAATGTTTATATGAAACATTCGTAAGGGCGGCGGCATTCCCATGACGTCATCACAAAACCTGTTAATTTAGCATTTAGAGCCACGGGAATGTCGCCAATATGTGTAATGTAATTAATAGGAATTGAGAGGGCATTAGAAGTGTAAGAGTAAAGGCAAAAAGCATAATGAGCTAGCACGAATCTGAACGCACTTACAGCTTTCGCCCACGCGATACTGAGCGTCGTTTGGAGTCTGACCTCCGCCATCAGACAGCACGCAGCTCAGGAACCGCGCTCTTCAGTGCGTCCACTCAGTATAGCAACTTTTGGGCGTTAATCATTCATTTATCAATAGTGTAACTTCTGGAACCTCTTTGCTTTTATTCTAATGCCGAGGGGCCGACCGACAGCTAATTTTATCGTAAGAACTTAAGTACGCAGTATTAACGTATCGAAAGCAGGATCGGCTAGTGGCAGGCCACAGTGCCGAGCCCGCATAATGTGTTTTTTAGAGTACAAGGTCAGTTGTATTCAGTTAGATGCAATCAAAGTGTATGTGATTAATTCCCGCCTTTTATTGCTTTTACCTTAGGTAATTTAGAGCACGGTACCCTTAAGGCCGAAATTTAATCTCAGTGCTTTGTGTTGAGTAATATGGGTCCTGCCCTCCTTAGGCAGAGTAGAGTCAGTGTTTGTCAACGGCTGTGTAAGGGGGCCTTTACCCTTACGCTTGTATAGTGGTATAAACCACTATTTCAACATCAGCGCCGTTAAGTACACGACGAACACCGCAACCAGCACGATAGCAACATCCAGGAATCCCCGTGTCCGTCGGCCCACGACCCCAACATTTGTTCAATCGAACTGGCGCCAGGAAACACATCATCTTGCCCCTGCCTTGGGTAAGAGGCAGGGCGACCCACATCGTTCCTGAGAGAGGGCACACGTCACGCTTTCTGCCCCATAGGGGTAGTTTAGGTTATGTTAGTGTGTCGTTCAAATAAGGCAGAAATTGACATACCTAACACCCCTGCGGGGTAAAGGGCGTCTCAGTATCACCTTGCATAAACTGCATGGTACCAATGTCGCAATGCTTCATTGTGCATAAAGGACTCTTCGTACATGTGGTTCTCTCATTTAGCCGAGCATGGCAGCTTTTGCTGAAGATCTTTCCAAAGTAGCAATACTGTTTTCGATTTAGTTTTCCTGCAGTGGGAGAAGTTGCATCCATAGAGGTAAGCACTATAGTAGACTTCGTACTATCATTGGCTTAGATCATATTAATGAAAAAACTGACATTATTCCTAGAGTAGAAACTTGTGTATCTACTTTGCCTAGCTACTGCTCTATATATAAACATACTAACATTTTTCATCAGTGAGATTTTAGCATTTTTATGCATCTATTCAACCAGACATTTTATCTATTTCCTTGATCACAATACCATGCAGTTACATCTTTAACAGTTTCTTCCAGACATGTTCTTTGCTCAAATTGAAGTCATGCTCCACAGATAACCCATCCTGATCCACAAGTGACCCTAAATCACCTTTAAATCATCCCGTAATGACCCCCAAATGACAATAAATGATCCCTCCTGCTCCGCAAATGACCCCTCCTGCACTGCAAATGACCCCTCCTGTTCTGCAAATGAAATTTCATGATCTGAAAATTACCCCTAAATAACCCCCTCTGCTCCGCTCTTGCTTTTCAAATGATCCTTCTTGCTCCACAAATGACCATTCATGTCTCCTCAAATGACCCCTCTTGTTCCGCAAAGAACCCCTCATGCTCCACAACTGTCCCCTCAAACTCCACAACTGTCCCCTCAAACTCCACAACTGACACCTCACGCTCCGCAACTTATCCCTCACACAATCCAGGATTCGCATTCACATAGTGGTTTGCTGATTTCTTATGTTGTAATTATCTGCAGTCAAGTAGAAATAATTCATTAAGTGCATATCCACCAAGTCGATTGAGCATACATGTTTTCAGCTCTAGATGATTTATGGAAGCCAGGGTCAAATCCGAACCCTTGGAATCCATTTCTTCTTCCTCTTGGCATAACTTGTGTATACTATCATCAACAGTGCTTTCTATTGTGTCTACATCATACACATAGCTACATTCGAGGTATTGAAGGCTCTAATACAATATTCGTCATCGTAAGGCACTGGTTTCGTATAGCTACAATCCAGCCACATATAAGTTACAGCGCCGTATTTCTCCACCTCATCGATACGTTGGTTTATCATATTAGGTTTCATTCTTGACAGGAACGAGCAAGCATCTTTCGATGTAATTGGCATATTCAATTCATAATATTATACAAGAATACCCCTGAATGCAGATCGCTTCAGGAAAATACCATTAACATTAGGCTTCGGCTCGCAGAGCCCTGGCGTAGGTTGTATTGTACAATCAAGTGTCGTTAATTCAGGTCGCGGCTCCATGTTCGTTGAGCTCAAAGGCAGGCTTTCGTAATCACAATTCATCTTCGTTGTATGACTAGATACCTTTCTAAATCTTAGGTTTTAGAATAACAACTGCCTTTTTTACAAGCTTTTATTTAACTTGCCTTGTTAGTTAGTTTGTTTGTACGTTCGGGTGAAATCTTGCAAGTCGATTTTAAACCACTTCGCTTTATTCAATTAAGCTGAAATTTCGCATACATGTGTAGTTCCGATGATAATACAATGTAAAGGCACCATTGAGCTGATCTGATGATGGATCCTAACGTTGCAAGCCTTTTTATGAAACTTCACGTCTATGTATGTTAAACCACTTTCCGTTATCCAATTATACTGAAATTTCGCATACATGTATAGTTCTCATGACAATACAATGTGAAGGTACCACTGAGCTGATCTGATGATGGAGCCGAAAGTGACAAGCTTTCATGTAACTTCACGTGTATGTATGTTAAACCACTTCCCGTTACCCAATTGAGCTGAAATTGTGCATACCTGAGTAGTTCCCATGACAATATAATGTGAAGAAACCACTGAGCTGATTTGATGATGGAGCCGGAAGGTGACCATAGGAACTCTACAACTACATGGAGTAAACGTTGTATCGAGTTTGTTTTACAGAATCGAGTAACAGTAAAATGGAGATTAGAAGTGTAATTGCTGTTGTGCGCTTGCCCAATTTTGTAGAGCCAAATGGTTCTGAAAACTATTTTTATAGTTTGCTCCTACAGTATGTCCCGTATCGGAATGAAATTGAACTACTGGTTGATCACCATACATCATAGGGATCTTTCTTAGCAAGGGAAAGCCATATTCGTGATACAAAGACGTGATTGGAGACTATAAAGTGAAAACTAAAATTAATGTAAAAAAAAACTTTTAATACCAACCTTTTATTTATAATTGCACTAAAAAGAGAAAAATAATTATAATAATTACACAATTTGTAGAACTTGTAAGATGTGGTCGAACAGCCGTAATAAACTTTACTACCCATTTATATTTAGTATATAAAAGCTCGACGCAATATAGAACGTATACCTCATTTGCGTAAGCGTAGTAAGCATATTTCTTGCGTAAGACTCTTAACTATTCCCATTATAGAACATATTATATCACATTTGTGTAAGCATTGGAAGCACATATCGTGCGTAAGGCTCTTAACTATTCACGTCAAGCTTTTATATACTAAATATAAATTGATACAAACATATTAATATGTAGTAAAGTTTATTACGGCTGTTCGACCACATCTCACAAGTTCTACAAATTGTGTAACTTTTATAATAATTTTTCTCTTTTTAGTGCGTTTATAAATAAAAGGTTGGTTTTAAAAGTTTTTTCACATTTATTTTATTGTATATAAAATGCATTTTTTTTTTTGCAGTAAAGAGCCTGGTTTCTGCACACAGAAGGCATCCTGTCATGCATTTTAATTTTTAAAAAGTTAGAACACTCTGAGGAAACCCATATAATCGTTCGCTCTGGAAGAAAGCAGGCAGATACCTAAATATCAATGCAAAATATATTATTTTTATTTTCTTATATGCATATACATACATATATAAATTAATTATATATCACAAAAAATTCAAATGAAAATAAAAACCATATTTTATTGCTTTAATTTTTTATATGTTGTTTACGTTTTTATCTGTTCATGAAAATTCATATTTACAAGCGTATTACGCAAGATTACCAACAAAGCAGTCGAAAACATTCACTGAGGTAACAGTCATAGTTTATTGGTTAATACGCGAGTGAAAAATGTCACGTATTCATTAAATGACGGAAAACAAGTGTATAGATTATTCAGTGAATTTACAGATAGTGTTTTTGAGTAACTGTTTTGTCGGCCAGACTTCCCCTATCGCTTGACATTTAGTGTGTAGAGTTTTGTTCGGCAAACCATTCATTCCAGAAAAAAAAAACAAGAAGAAGAAGTGGCAAGCATTTCGAAGAGCAATACTTTAATGTTTTAGGTTGTCTTCACTTATCATGTATTCAACGAAAGGTATGATCTAATGCAAATGGGCTAATCTTGAGAAAATATATCCCTCCTCCGAATAACATAATTTTTTATATACTGCTTGGACTGACGTGAGCATATACAGTCAGTCCACAGAGAATAAAGAGGTTGCCTATAAACGCAAAAGAAAGTTTCCTTTTGTGTAACTTTGCTAAACTCACTTTCTCCGTCTAAACACCCAAAACGTTACATTAAGTAAGTAGTGGTTTCACTGTCAGAAAGGTAATAAGGAAATATTCTCAGTAATTATTCGGAAGACTTTAATATTTTGGTGTTAACTTTTGCAATAGTGAAATATTTTTATAGTGTATTTTGCTATTTTATGGCCAATACTTCCTCTATTACAAAAAATAAATCCTCATTCCAGTGCATGTATTGCGTTTATTGACCCAAATATTTAAGACAGATTCACTTTTACTTATGTGCGTATTATTAGTATTTCTTACCTATACATTTTCGTGGTCCTTCGCCGAATGGTATATATGCAAAAGGTGAACGGTTGCGTTTATTTTCAGCACTGAATCTTTCAGGATGAAACTTCTCAGGATCAGGATAGATGTCAGAGTCGTAGTGAATACCAAGCATAGGAATAAAAATTGCTGTTCCTTTTTCTACAGTGATGTCAGTTCCTTCGAGTTTGCAGTCCATAAGGCATTCTCTATCCAAGAAAGGTAACGGCGGGTATTTTCTCATAGTCTCTGAAAAAATTAAAATGAAGATTGACTGAGCATAATAGTATACTGATGCATTAAAATATTAAATCCGTACATATAGAACAATTTTTATCTTTCAACTCGTCTACAAAAGTCAATACATTTAAATTAGAACTGTGATAAAATCTTAGAATGCACGGAAGATCCACATTATTGTGCTTTGTCAATCAGAAAATATGAAGTCAATAACCAGTTTCAATGGATGCGTATATTTAGAATGTGATATGTAACAGGCAAAATTAAAATACGGGCTTCTAACTATAAGTCACCGAGATAGCTGTGTGTAAACCATACTTAAAACAGAGTCCCGCCAAAAGTCAGGGCAGGGGAAAAAGTTTCACATCTGGTGGAAGTGGTAGCCAGGAAAATGCTTCAGGTCGACCTTCAGGTTTGCAGTTTCCCATATTTTCGCAACAAAGAATATTAGGTTAATACTTTTGAAGCTGAGCCAATGCAAATTATTCCGACATACCGTGTTTACTGCCGTGTCCACTGACTGCGCAGCAAATGAATATATTGTTGACATTCCCGTGTTGCTACAGTACACGAGGACATCCAAATACCATATCCGGAAGTTGTGGTGATATATATAGTAATTAGGGTCGTTCCGAATGCAACTTTGTAGTCACTGTTTATACAAATGAACACTTTCTACCACTACATAGTAATTATATCATCTCTGTGAAATACTTCTTGTGTGTTGTTCCTGCTCTTGGAGATATTTGCCTTTTGCTTCGTGTTCCTAATTTGAATATTCTGTATTCCGTCGAATACAAGTGATCGTATCCAAGCTGGTATCCAAGAGTTAGTTTATTTTTTATATTACAAGGTTTTGGTATATGTAGGCTAATAAGGGACGATCGATCTATGCACAACTATAGAAGATATACCAAAAATTAGCGACGTACTTAACTTAAAATTAAAACAGGATTGCTACATTTTTAACAAAAATTCTAATACAAATTTTTTACACTTATTGTTTTTAAACCGTTTATGCAAATATACGTTTTTAATTGACGTAATCGTAGTTTACTTTTATGTTATTTTGCATCGTTTAATAAATAAATGTATAGAACTTTTCATGAGATTTGACTTTCTCTGCTTATTTATTAACATGCTATCATGCAATCAGACATGATCAAGCACAATCGTTATACCAATTAGTAAACATCTTTAACTCCAAAATATTGCATGAAATTTCAAAATTCCATGATAATATATTATAAGTAAATAATTGCATTAAAAACAAAAATGGAAACAATTCAGTACCTTTATTAATAGCGTTTAGAAATCTTTATATAATATTCAACAAGAATAATAAATAAATAAAAATTAATTTATTCTTCCAGTACAAAACTGTTCATTATGGTGTGACGACTTATGCTAATTAGTATCATGCAATTTGAACTTCTAAACTAAATGACTATCTAGAGGAATAAAAACTGCGATCCATTTATGGGAAAGAAAGCGTAACAACCACTGTGCTAATGGATAGTCTAAGTACGTCAAAAATTGCCCAAATTCACCAAGGTTATTAAACTTAAATTATACCCTGCAAGTCGAAGTTTATAATGTTTTACAGATGGTTATTCACCCTATTTCTATTTTCCTGAGTTAACGAATCATATAATTTAATAATAGACGGATAAGTCACAACAATATGACTATCCAAAATATTTGATGTCAGCAGCGATTATCCAATGAAATAAGGCACGTATTGCGAAAAGGCTTGGTGGGTATATGAGGTGAGGTTTAGGCAGGCTGCAATCAATTATCCATTACTGTCATGAATAAAACGTGCGATTTACCATACCCTGAATAGCTAGAGGATGATCTTCGGTGTGATGGTACTTATCATTACATTTGTGGTTGGATGGAGTCCCTAGCCTGAGCGCCTTACCCCTGTGCTTGGCAGTTTGGATATTTTATGGCTGACTGCGGGTTTGTATGCCAACGGCACACAGAGGTCCCTGGCAGTCGCCTATCCAAGTACTGACCACGCTCGACGATGTTAAACCACGACGATCAGAAGATGACCGGGTTGCAAGCACGGTATGGCTGTCGGCGGATGATCATCAGCTTTCGGGCCAAGAGCAGTAGTATCATTGAAGCAGCACAGTCTGTGAACTTTTCGCGTACTGTAGTGGTTAAGGTTTACCGTGAATGAGCAAACAGCACCACTGCGTACAACCTACGTAGAAACTGTGGGGCACAACTTGCCACTGGTTCGTGAGTTAAACGTTGGTTGCAAATGTGTGTGAGGGCCCATCGACATGCTACAATTGAGCAACGCATAGTCCAAACGAACACGACGCCTCACGATACGTGTCTCAAATAACACAGCGAAACCTGTTGTGCATGGGACTTCGACGCAAACCGATGGTCACTGCACCCATGCTGACTGCTATTCAGCGACGGAAAATACCTCAATTCGCACGACAGCACTGGACCTTTTCAAGATGGTAGAGGGTTACATTCTCCAGTGATGAGTCACGTATTGTGCTCCATTGAATAGACAGACGCTGGTGTGGCAGGGAAGAAACCTACGAATACGAACACCATGCATCCATTACTGGAAGAACACAAGTTGGTATAGCAGCAGCATTATGCTCTAGGGAATGTTTGCATGGCACCGTTTGGACCACCCATACCTCTGAATGGCACTTTCAACAGAAGTGATTATCTGTTCATCCCCAGAGAGACCATGCACACTCATAAATATCGACTGTCTTCCCGAGGATGAATGTGATATCAGCAGGAGAGTTTTAGATGCCATACGATCAAAATTGTCCACAATTGGTTAAAGAAGCATCCAACCAAACATTTTCCTGATCTCCTTGTCTAAAGTGCCAAAATAAACCACCACATGCCAAAAATTTTGGTTAAAACTGCCGATTCAGTACAAGTATTTATTTATCTACTAAAATTAATTTTACAAATTATCATCTTTATACTTAGCAGACTTCAGTTAAGGTGCAAGATAGTAGCTCTGGGCTTAAACTGATGTGAATATCTAACCTGGCATTCAAGCAAACTTCAAACAGATTTTACGTATGAACCTCTTTAAATGGGTTCTTTGCAATAAGCTGTGCAAATAATGTATATTTTAGAGTGATTCGTATGCACAAATTATTTCTGTATGTCATATGTAGCGAACAGGGATTTCGGAAATTCATTCAGAGTAAGCTCGAGTTCACTTTTTTGTCTTTTTCCTGTTTCCTGAGCCTCTTATGTGTAGATGTTTGTATATATATAATACATATAAGTGTATATATGGCATATATACACTTATATATATTATATATACACTTAATATGGAAGA
Organism: Dryococelus australis; assembly: GCA_029891345.1. NCBI lineage: Eukaryota > Metazoa > Arthropoda > Insecta > Phasmatodea > Phasmatidae > Dryococelus > Dryococelus australis. The sequence goes on along the minus strand of CM056998.1, from coordinate 57,993,575 downwards.
CCATGTTAAAATGTAATTCACAAAACTTGAACGTGCGTAGAGAAAAATGAGATATGTCTAAAAAAATTTCATATATTATATATTCCTGAATTTTTTCAGGAACAAAAATGATAATTGAATTGTTTACAAGCACCAAACAGTAGCAATTCATAGTTATACTAGAACATGTTTAAAATCAATGGCACAACAAAATAAAGGTTTAATCACATTATTTGATTTCTTTTAATTCCACTGAAAGAATAAAGGATACTACTACGAATACACAAATTAAAAATTAATACACTTTCCTAAAATCCAAAAAATAATAATAAAATGCAAGGATTTAAAGATTTGTCTGAGTTTAAAGTTATACTCTAAAGATCCAATAAGTGTAGGTACAAGAAGAAATATTAAGAGAGTTCAGCATGAAAAACGGATAGAATGCCTAAGGTGGACAGAAGATTTTACGATGGCTCACCATTGTCTTCCGGATTATGAGATTGACCCAGCTGGGAATGAAACACAGGACTTTTGACTATCCACTAGGGCGTTCTTACTATTGGACAAAACTACCGGACTTTAAGAAGATAACCACGCACACATAATGCGGTGAAACTTACAATACAAAAATTATATTAAGATGACTCACCAGCAAGCACCATGTCCAGGTAATTCATCTCGGCTATGGCGTCGTAAGTGACCTTGTGATTATTTTGTTCTAGTACTTGTTCGATTTCTCTTCGCAGCTCGTCTTGGACGGCTGGGTTCATCGCCAGCTCAAACAAGGCGAATCCCAAGACACTAGAAGAAGTTTCGAAGCCCGCTGCTAAGAAGATGAAGGCTTGAGCAACGATATCATCACTCTCCAACTCTGAAACATTGGTGTTTAAAACAGTGACATTAGCATTTGCCCCACAGATCACTGTCGCTATAATTTAACAGTACCATAATAAAAGTTAAGTTTTGTCAAAGAGCCCATTTTGTTGAATAACATATTTATAAACATGGGTAAATAAACACTACATCACAGGTGAAATAAAATAAAATTTTTGTTTGAACAAACGATTTTGTTAACTGGCTTTATTTTATGAGATGCCGCAGCTGCATCCCTATCCATACACAAATCTTCCACATCTGTTAAACATTATGGTCATATTTTTTCACTCATTTATATCATATTCCATTACTAGAGATACTCGAATTTCGCGATAAGATTTCATGACCAGTTATATTCCATAACACTTTAGCTCAGATACACTTCAGCGATTGGATGATCTAGGTGTTACGCGTCTTAGGTGACTGCCCGCGAATCACAGATGTACATTAGTGGAGTAACTTTGTTCTGATTGGCCAGTCAAGTAAGACAATGTCTCCTCCCAGACACACGCCGCCAATAAACAAAATAATACTGCTTGTTTGACCAAAGGGTATTCAAATCTAACACGTGAGGAAATCTCTTCGTGAAATTCGGGTGTCCTTAACCATTACACATTTGAATCATCCAATACTGTCTACTTACATTGCTCTCATAATTCGTGCAATATTTTTTGAAGTTGCTTAACTTCAGATATTTTCATTACCCTACGTGATGAACAGTGGTCAAGATAAATTTTGGGTTGTGTACTAGGAAGATTTTAACTTGAGTACACAATGGCACGAGTATTCTAGCATAAATGCCTATAAAATAGGCATCAGACGATGCAAGAAACCTGCATATGTTCACGTTTTATTGAACAACATGTATTGTTTGACAGCTAAGGCAACGAAAGCTAAATTCGGAAGACTGAAAACGACTGCACATATGTGGGAGGACGATCACCATTGTTTGGTATTACGGATAAATTTTTTGCTCCCAATTTTTATCTCTGCCAATGCGGTAAAAAGTACTAATTAGAACCAATCTGGGTAGTTTACTCGAATAAACTTATAAATTTTAATTAATTTTGACCAAATGCAATATTTTAGGTTTTTAAATCTAAATTATAAACCAGTTCATATTTTAACTGCAATTTTTCCTTAAAGATTTTATTGATATATACCATGTACAAAATTGTGTCCGCATGAAGTGAAGTAGGGCGCCAAGCTCTCTCACTTCAGACACGGCCGGCGCATATGTGCATGCCTTGCAAGTCCCTCACAAGGTGGTGTAATTTTGCCTTAGGTAAAATCCCCACCACCCCAAGATTGAGAACGAAGCTTTGAAAATACTAACTTGAGCAGCATTGGAAATGAAATTAACTATAAAACCCATTTACTCATCAAGTATAGACAAATTCTGATGAAATCACATGAAATAAGAAACTTAATACAGTTGTATATCCAGATAAACAAATTTTAACATATATAAAATACTTTTACTAAACGGAAAACTGATATAAATTAATATTGGGGAAACATACCTTAATTTTTAATCAAATAACTCATATATATAGTTCAAAATGAAAATAAATATATTAATTACCATCATAATAAAATTAATAAATGTAACGAGATATTTGATTTAAAAAACTCGGAAAGTAGGCAATTAACTTCAATACTAGCAATAATTAAAATAAAGTTAATTAGCAAAGAGAGAGATAATTATAATACTCATTATAGCAGTAACTGAACAAATTATTTAAAAATTATGTTTTCAAAATAGTTCAATAGTGAGACACAAATAAATTGGCAGTGATGCATATTTCAAAAATCATGTAGGCATACTTAAGAGACGAAATATGGTGACATAATTAAAAATATAACCGTTGCATTAAAAAAAATTATAGCCATTCTTTAAAAACTTAACGTCGTATTTGAAAACACATGTAAAAATAGTGACGTATGTAACAAAAAGTAGTGACGTATTTAAAACGGCAGAATTTATTAGTGTACCTGTAGTCGGGCGCAAACCATTTCCTGCTAGACTCCTCGCTGAACAAACGTGATGTCTAAGGACACTCGATTTTAGCAAAAAGTTTTCACGACCAGTTATATTTCATAACAATTTAGCTCAGATCCACTCTTGTGATTGGATGATTGATATAGGTGTTACGCGGCTTAGGTGTCAGTCCGCAAGAATCACAGACGTACAGTATCGTAGTAACCTAATTCTGATTGGCCAGTCAATTACGAAGATGTCTTCTAACAGAAATACGCCGCCAATAAGCAAAGGAAAACTGCTCTTACGCCCGTAGGGTATTGAACTCTTGCATGTGCGGAAATTTTTTCCCGAAGTTCGGGCATCCCTAGTGATGCTTTATCGAAGACATGGACTCATTTTACCTTCCGCATTTAACTCTAATGCTACCGAGTAGAAGCATGACCTTTATAATAGTTGGACGTTTTAATTCGTTGTAAGCTGCACATAGTATAAATACACACATGCAGCGTGTGAATTCGACCAACCGAATACGCTATATGATGTAATATATCCTAACTTGATCCATAAACTACTTAAAACCATGGAATTGTGCCTGAGAAATATTCAAATGTATCTAAATTATTTACAGACGTATGTTAGGATAGAAAAATGAGAAAAATTGGTCAACAGTGATCAAACCATTGTGCATTGTGCTGTAAATGTACGTCCCCAAGTGTATAACTGAAAATCGTATAGCAAATCACACTTAATGAAAACTGTGCCCTGAGTAGGAGACGTAAAGCCATTTTATCTGCGCACAATCATAAAGGTTGTATGTACCTAAACCGGCATTTTTGTCGAGTCACCTTCAAAGGTCCGCTCTTCTCCATTTTTCAGTCCATGGAAACCAATGTGACGTGAAGTGTGACTGTCTGCACATGCGTTGTGCAGCTCGTCCATTTGCCTCATTTCCTCACGTATAAGTTACCCTGCTGCGTCTTTTGTCCCTGAGAAATTACTCGCAACGTTGTTTTACAGTTTTCAATTACGCTACCATAAACACCACTGGCTGATACCAAGAGTGTCTATAGCTGTATTGTACATGCGTTTTCCAATGATAAATTATGTCGCTATTCGGGACTTTTGCCGCCATTCCGAGGCCAGTTGTTTAGAAACTTTTTTCGCTCGCCACGTGGGACAGGGAATAGGCTTGTGGTTTTCAAGTCGGAATGGAGTGACGAGACAACCTGCTGACTACTGTTTCATGGGCACCCTAGTTCACTGCGGATTCTAGCGAGCCGTGTTACGACAATCAAACAGTTTTCCCTCGTCTATGTAAAATCATCCTTGTGAAATTGGTTGTTGTTTTTTTTTTTTTTTTGTTTTTTTTTTTTTTTTGCGATTATGACCAGGCCACGATTGGCTAACTTGCCCATTTAGCTGGTCTCCCACCAGCATAAGCACGCGTGTGTTAAGACCCTGTATCACTGTTTTATCGGGGCTTTTTGTGACTGAAACGCCGCTGCCCTAGGATAAGGAGTAGATCTTCGCATAAGGGGAACCTTATCCTGTACCCTGAGCCCCTCCGAAACGATGGCTGCCGTTGACCAAGTTGGGAGAAGTCGAACTATCTTTTAAGTTCAATTATTTAAATGTCCGGTTTGGGACTCGATATGGGGAGTTGAGGACGGCCTTATACTATGTCTAGTTTGGTTTATTTCTTTTTCACCTGACTTGAGTTCCCAGGTATAGTTTGGATAAGGTTACGTGTTATGTTCAAGTCTAGATTTTTATGGTAAAATTTTAGTTTATGTGGTGTTTAAATGCGGTTTGAAGTTAATTTGGAGCCCAAGCCCATATGACTCGTGTATACCGAGCGTCGCTCTCTGCTGAACTCTCAGTATAAGGGTCTGGGAAAAGTTAACTTGAAGTTTTTTTTTTTAATATCACTAAGTCAGGTAGGGATTGTCAAAGGTTTGTTTATCTCAGTAAGCCAGTTCTTCGAATTCTGAATAAATCGAAAATAAAATAGCTATATTTGTCACATTGTCATCATTTTGTTTTACCGAAACCACCACATCATCAAATTCATAGTCTATGTTTACTTAAAATGTATTTAACAATCAGTTTCGTTACGTCGTAACTTAATTATAATGTTCGATTTAGTTTGCACTTAATTTTGCGTGTCATTGTTTAATAAACGTAGATCGAGAACCCCCCCTTCCCTCCTTGTGTTAGATAGTAACATCATTTAGTATTAATTAATTTGTATATCGGAGTTGTCAGCTGTTTCTAGGATCCTGTATTGGGCCCAGTATTTATCTTTGTACTCGTGCTCATTTCTTGTATCTCTCGGAAGCATTTAACTACAGAAGTAGCCAAGAGTGTGAAAAGACTTGGTTGAGCAATTGCCTATCATTTAGGTCCCACTTATGCCCGGTTGCACAATCGTCGTTCGAAACTCGATCCGAGATCGGATCTAAGATCGACACAGAAAACTGTTGCAGCATTCGACTTCAGATCAGGACTGCAGATCGAGATGAAGTTCATTTATAACCGCCGAAATTGGCGGTTCGAAATCTCGATCCGAGAACAGCAGCCATCGTCGACAAATGTAGTTTGAAAATACGCCAACAGATAGAAGTATGTTCAATTGTTTTCTTGGGAAATTAAAACAACATTATACGCACTTGAATATTTTTCAGTAAAATTCGTACAGCAATAATTCACTTAAAATAAATAAAACATTGCACATCTAGTTCTACCTATAGTGAAAAATACGCCTACTTCCATGACGTCATATATTGCGAACCAATAGAAAAATTTGTCTCATACTAAATATCGATTTCTCACTTTGAAACCAAGATCGACGAATCGGAGATCCAGAATCATGAAATTTTGTTGGTGCAACACTTTTACATTGGAACCAAGATCAAACTCGATCATGGTTCGGAACTAGGATCATTCGATCTCGGGTCGGGGAAGATGTTGGTGCAATTGGGCATTGGTCATTCGTCACTGAGATGTGACAACAGTATATTGTAATACCCGCAGCGGTTGTCTTTTGTGAAGTTTGTGTTATATGTTCACTGGCCACTTAATGTTCGTGTTAATTTTTTGTTACAAATAGTTACGTCGGTAGTGCATCATCAAATGCGACTTTTTTCTTCTTATATGGATATTAACGCTGCCATGCAGTAATCAATAATTCATTCGGAACAACATATTCACTACACAAATGAGAGAAGGCCTTTCTATAATTTTTAATTACAGATTCTGTCCAACACTTGCATGACTTCATGCACAGAAAAGGAACACTGTCTATTTGCGAAAGCGGGCATATGTGTTTTATTTTCTACTTGCATATAATTGCTGCATCAATTTCTTATCATCTGTTTACCATTTCTATATTTTCGTCTCGTGTTCAAGGACTCCAATTTCCTGTAAAAAGTACGTCTTGTTGCGTATTTTTGCCTGCCTGTTATTAAATTCAGCTGTGGGCGTTTTTCCTACCCCTGGTGAATGGTTTGGAACAGATCTGGAAGACCACGATGTATGCTGCCTCGTCTACGGTGAAAAAGATGTAGAATATTCGGCGCTCGACGTCAATTGGGACTTCGGAGGAGCAGCGAGTCGACCAGTATAGTGGCTGCCTCATAGTCACAAATCCAACTACTGGGAGCGCCCGTGTTTCCAGCCCGGCCAGACGAAAGACTGACGTGCCTCACTACTATCATTGAGTAAAGATATGCACTAGATTGGCCATGGGATAGTAAAAAGTCTGGCCAGTTTTATGTGTTGGTTCCACTAATGATCCAGAGGAGCGCTAGTGTTCTCGACGACGTCATCCGCGCGATGTTGCCAATTCGGCAGCCGCGAACCGCGCCCTGGTCTCGGCTCACCCACGTGTTCGTACAAGTTCTGCCAAAGGCAAGCCTGTCACACGCGAGTTACCAGCATTCGTTGCTGCTGTGAATACCTAACTCATGATTTACTAGTGGCGACCATGGCATGTGTTTCGTTTATGTCGTGGAATTATGTGTTTGCGGAAATTTGCAGCGATATCAACTACTATTTGGTTTTATTTACCTCTGCGAAAATGAATTACCATAAATATATAACGGTCATTGTTTTTAATTATAAGCTATCATTTTACTATTGTTTAGGTGTTCGTACGAATAGACATACTGTTAGCACATACAATTACAACCTTCATATTAATCATGAATGATGTCATACATGATAGTAAACTTTTCATTCCGTTCTTATGTGAAAGGAAATGAACAGAAAATAATTGTCCAATATTGGAGAAATATATGTTTGACGCACGACGGTCTACAATTGAACGCAATTTTTTTACAGTTTCGGGTTGTGATCTACTACAAAGGTGACTGTCCGTACAAATAATCAGCACGATCAATGTGTCGATTCAAGTGTCATTAAGGCCGTGTCCGAACCTAGGAATGCACTTCATTCCGACAGGCATACATTTGCATCCCTTACAGCAACTAGTTAGCTGACAAGATTCTGAACAAGCTTTTTGACTGAGAAAACATACTGAATATGTGCTGGAACGTAGGCGCATATATTTAGAATTATCAACCCATTAGGAGCTGTAGCTGGAAAGCGTATGGCAATTAAAGTGTTCCTATGAACCAATCATATACAATTTTACAAGAAAGGAATGAATGTATATTTGAGTCAATAAACGCAGTTATCGATAATGTATCATTAAAACTGGTAACAACTAGAAGTTAATTTCCTTGTAACACTAATATTGGCATGAATAAAAATTAAATGCCGTATTTTCATATAACGTTTTCACTCATCCATGCCTTGCCTTGTAAAAACATTGGAAGTGTTCTCACTGCTCTGCTTATTAACTATAAATTCAATACCACGCCCGGTTTACAACAAATCACGAAGAAAACTGGTCATATTTATCCCGGCTCTTCAAAATCATTAATGGTTAAGGAGTATACATTGTTAAGAACTTTGTTCAGTGGTGTTTCTACAAAGTTAATACCTCCATTCCATTCTTTATAAAAATAAATATAAGGAATAACAGTTATTAACTACATATAAATCGATTTTCATATTAGTCGCTAATGGGCTGTAAGGGCGCGAGACGTACACACATTCGTTTCCCCGTGTATGTGCGTATGTCATCTCCCGAAACATGTGAAACATTTACGTATGTAGACGAATGCAATCGCTGTATGAGTGTGCGTTTCATTAAGCAGAAAACATTATGCACAGTGCAGGAAAAGGGCATTATTGATCACGTATAAGGCACAACTCTAACATATGTTTGTTTTAAAGCGACAATACAACTGTCGTCTCTGTAAGAGCCAAGTTTACAATAATAATGTGCATTAGTGGATTTTGTCTAAAAAGTTGGCAGCTGTGTGTATTTACATTTACACGGGTGTTACGCAGTACACCAATGTATATTCTACACTGAAACCTCGAACTCTTAACAGTGCGAAAAACTGACACTGAAGTGTTTATCAATAATGTTAACACTAACTAACGCATGAAAACTAGACATAACAAAAAGAGTCACAATATTATGTTTCAGACTAGGTAAATTACAAAATATAACTATTTATACACTAAACATCGGTTGAATGCAATGACTCGGTGCCAATCACTAATAGTCAACAAGCTAAGGCCGTGTCCGAAAGGACAAATTCATTATTTTGTAATGTGTCATTTCGTAGGTTTCAATCCGGACGTTGTCGACAGTCACTTGTTTAGCACTCGTGGCAACACATTCTTACATTAACAGTGAAAATTCGTTTTGTATATATTAAATGCTTAAAATGGACGTAATATTTATACAGTCATCACAGGAATGCTGCAAATGTGTTAATTAACAAGAAAATAATATAATATCCAATAAAGACTTAAAATAAAACATGTTTTGCGAAATATAAAAACAAAGCACAACACTTACTTGCGTTTTAAAACATGTCCAGTGTATTTTATGAAAAGTTATTTGGTTTAAAAGATCTTTTACGTACGCATTCACGCAAGTTTTTTGAATGTCAAAACCAACATGGTGCTGATTTTGTCATTTTGTGTTTTTGGTAACATCCGTTATATACAAAGTACGAAATATCAATTTACCAAATACTTCAGAATGTTTGTATACAAAATCGCGTCTCGTGATCATTTTATCAACACAATCTGCCATTTAGGACACGACCTATGTTTACAATACATAATTAATGCATTTTATGACGTAGGCGCTTATCTGTCATACGGAAACACGTCTTCTGTATCTGCAGTTTCCCATTAATGTTTTAACCAGTAATCGGGCCTTCAGAAACCGCGGTCTGAGCCACCACATATGAAGCAGGTAACCGTATTAATTAGTATTTATGGTGCAATGTCGTCTCGGAACTTCGGCACGTGCTCGTTAGCTACTATCGGCGCTCGCTCGCACATCCCGACTTGCAATAGCAACTATGCTGAAAGTACGACTTAATACTTCAAACTTAAGACTTAAAACGTAAGACTTAATACGTACTATTTAAGACTTAAGACCTAAGGCATAAGGCCTACGAAGGGCTTAACTGACCATGGGGAGAGAGCGGGGAACGGAAAGACAAACCTCCCCCAACTGTGAAGGAAATCGGTCAAAAAATGCGTCTTCCAGGCCGAATACAGCCAAAGAAAAGAGGAATGGTTAATTGCCCCCGCCCCCCCCCCAAAGGAGGGCTTGCCCATACTGGCTTCACCATAAAGAGGCTCAAAAAGGTGAGATATGGGACGCAACACAATCCCACAAAATGGAAAACATACCCCCCTTGTACCTCTAACTCCTCCCTGGTGGGAAGGGGTCACTTGGGGGGGGGGGGGTTCAAAGACGAAGGATTGGGGATGAGTGAGGAGCGGTCAGCTTCACAGCGGCCCTCCAAAAACAGCGTTTTTTGTGCAAAAACTTCCGTTCTTGATTAATCAGTATTATTCTTAATTCCAGCGAATGGGAACAAGCAGCAATCCTGTCATGTTTACTTTTGTTCTTAACATAACCTCGTATAAAACAACCATATTGAAGAATATCATACTTCAAAACCGACATTTGCTATCAAAGAAGCTTATTATTTGTGAACAAATATAATCGTCAACATGTGCACACACACGCCTTTGTCATATTGTTTTACACTTACATTACTCTAAATAACAGTTTCCCGCCAACAACACCAAATGCTCTGTACTGCTTGGTCGTAGCCTAGAAATTATTTCTAAAGATATAAAATACAACTATTTATTTCAATGCTTAAGGAAATCCCACCAACGCACACGACATGATAAGTTCCACTGGAAATCAAAACATAAGAGAGCACACACACGTTTCTTCTGCACACATCTTAACGCATAATATAATGCTTAAATATTTCTATTGTAAATCCAGCTTTACTCCAGACGTAGCAGCTTATACTGCATTACAGCGTGCAGGTGTGTGTACAGTTGTTACGAAGAATAACAGAAATATTTTTTAATATATTGACTGTGAAAAGTTTTTCGTGTATTCTGGAATGTTTGTCGTCTCCTAGCCTAAAAATGGATAATGACAGCAATTTATTAACACTATGTAAAAATTGGAATGATTTGTGACAGTACGGGATTCTTGTGTGTTATTTTTGTGGCGTGTTTACATAATTATAATTTACTTTTCCTAAAAGTAGTTATGTTCTGTGTGCCCCATGTTTTGTTAAATAAATAAATACTTTAACCAGTAACGATCACTCATTTTGTTTGCACGATTATACTATACTAACAAAGTATATTTGATAACATGTACGATAATTTTCATAACAAGGAGTGTTAATTCATACATCAAGTGTAGATTGGATTCGTTTATTTAAACAAGGGCGCAGCTAGGAATGTATTCCTGTGGGGGGGAGGGGGAGATTTCATATTTATATTTTTGAACAAAATACAAAACCTGTATTATTACAAATTTATAGTTACATGATTATTTATAATCAATGGGTTAATGTACACACACATACATATATATGTGTGTATGTGTGTGTGTGTGAGAGCCAAAAAGGCCCCACTTGAAATCGCTGTAGCCACTGGGCCACTGCGGCCCCACTTTGAATAGTTCTAGCCACCTAGCCACTGCGACCCCACTTGGTATCGCTCTAGCCACTGAGCCACTGCAGCCCCACTTGGGATCGCTCTAGCCACTGGGTCACTGCGACCCCAATTGATATATTTCTATCCACTAAGACACGGCGGCTCCACTTTCAATAGCTCTAGCCACTGGGCCACTGCGGCTCCACTTGGGATCACTCTAGCCACTGAGCCACTGCGGCCCCACTTGATATAGTTCTATCCACTAAGCCACTACTGCTCCATCTGGAATAGATCTAGTCACTGGGCCACTACGGCGATTGGGAAAGAGGAAACGAGGAGAGACTAGAGACAAAAAAGGAAGGAGAAATGACGGAACTTTTTTTAACAACGCTTTTTTTATGCAGTAATCCTAAGAAAAGTTTAATCCAGTACCTATGTACAGCCCTGATCACCATCATATTTTCGGAACTGTTTGAGATATCTCGATGAAACAAAGACTAAGTTAGTCCGGGTGTTATTATCTATAGACTATGTAAATTTCATGTCTATGCGTTCAGTGGTTTTCGAGTTAAATCCTGTCGGACAGACCGACAGTCAGACAGATATAAAAAAATGAACAGTAAATATGGCTTAGTAATCAATTATACTATATGAAAAAGTAATTAAAAGTGGAAAATTCGAAAATCACAGGCAGACATTTATATTTTATTTATTTGAATATATATATTTAAATGTGTCTAACTGGTATACCTAACTAACCCCTTATATTGATTCAAAGTTTTGTTTTGTTTTCCATTTTCTTGTAATGTTTTTTATTTTTAACGTGATTTCTTTTATCGCCCCAAGTAATTATTTTCATTGTATTGAACATAATACTTAATAGTAATTGTAAATCACCCATAGCTTTTCTAGGTATAGGATTTTCATTAATTAATTTAATCTTAAAATTTAAATTTGATTTTCCAATGACATATTTATGTTGAAATATTCCTTTAAATTTTTAAGTGTAATTATTTATTTTTCAGTTTTATTTTAATTGTGTTTTGCTGTCTTGTGTTTTCTGTTTTGTGATTTTTCAGTCTTTTTCCTTTTTTTCCTGAAGTTGGTTCTGGTTTTAGTGTTATCGCGATGCGTAGTTGTCGGAAATAGGGCTTCTGGTGGGACTTTTTTAGTAAGGCGGCCGTGGTTTAATTCCACCTGGATTGAATATTGTCAATCACTGGCGCCAGCATAATTGACATATTATTAGAGTGGTCCCAGAAGTAGTTTAATATTGGTAGGGACGCAGCGCTGCGTTTTTAAAATATGAAGCAGATGTTATTGTAGGGATTTATCAGTGGTTCCAGACGCCACCGACATTGAGGCGCCACTTAGCGCCAGGCGCCATATTAATGAGGATGACGCCGACGTAATCCCATGTGGTGCCAACCTTTTTCTGATGCCGGTGGGCCAGCAAAGCTTCTAAGAAATATTTCAGTGGATCGTTTAAGAAGTTTGCTAAAAGTTTCTAGCAGTGATGGGAACGTGTTATTTCTGCGTCATAAATTGTGTAATACGATCCAGCAGTACGGACGTTCTACGGACTTGAGCTAGCGCCGGAGCAACGTTATTTGTAAATTTAACCTGAGAAACTTTTGAATCAGTTAAATTATTATTTGATATAATCAGCACACAGGGAAGAAGGTATTTTAATTTTTAATTGGCTCTTGTATAGATTTTAAAACTAATGACATTCTTTTCCATGGAGTAGTGAAGTTAAAACTTTGTTTCTAGAAAAGTGATAATCAAGGATTTTTTAACATGTAACACTTTCCAAGTTTTCTTTTCAGTTCTGTCCAACAGAAAACAGCACTGCAATTTTTCTTAAGTTTTCGATTTTTCGCCAATATAAGTACATTTTGTAAGTATGGTGGTAATTTGAATCCAAGCACCTTCATTTTTCACTCAACACAATTTGATTTTTAAAGTATAGTATTTTCATTTAATAAACCTTAGTAAAATTCATCAGATCGCTATACAGAATAGATATTTGGAGTTATTTCTGAGTGCTTTATTCGACTCCGGTATTTTATGTTTTATAGTTTATGAGTGTCTGTCTTTTGAAAGTTCAAATGTCATTCGTCTACAAACCAAGGAAATGTCGCCCACACACTGACCATACTCTAACTCAGTAAAGCTTAAAATGTCACACACAAAATAACAAAACAGAAGTAGTGTATGAATAATGTACATAACTGAAGTGAATAATTATTATTTGTATTTACTATTTACGCTATTCTATTAAAATCACCACTTGCACTCTCACTCACCACACTGGGCTTAGTAATTTATTGGGATTGTGGCAAACATTCAAACACCTAGGGAAAATTTACAAAGTTGTGCTGAGTAAACAGTCTCGTGTCTTTCAAATGATTAATTTTGTCATAAAAACAATTCGCGGCTAAAATGTATAAATATCGCAAGTCCAATATTTGCAATCGCACACACTGACTCAACGTAACAGAGACGTAACATTGCCCTTTCACACGCAACGGTCACAACACATGTTACTGTGTATTTATTCCTGCCGTGGAAACACAGGCTTATCACAACATCGTAACTTGCCTATGTAGGTTTAAAACACACAACATGTACAAATTTGATGTAATAAGTTTAGGTGTTTTTCGCAGGAAGCAACACACCTTGGCATGTCGCCGCACTTCTGCCAACTTCGGGTTTGTAACCGTCCCGCCATTGTATCTGAATATATTATAGTAAGTATACAAACATTAAAATCTCGTTTCGGTTGTAAATTACAAATCAAAACATTATTATTTTTGCTGTAATAAATATTAAATATCTTAAAACTGAAAACATGTATAAATTTACTGCTACTACTGGCGCTGCGAAACTTCCTGAGAGAGAGAGAGAGAGAGAGAGAGAGAGAGAGAGAGAGAGAGAGAGAGCTACAAGCTCCGCTCCGTCTATTCAAGTTTCTTCCTCGGACAAAAAAGACCATGTCACTAGGGCTTAGGCACCGTAATTTGCGCTGTTAAGTTTAACTGTAACGATTAAATATCTTCCCATCAATGCTACCTAAAAAATTAAATATTTCAATATGCAATGTTTAATTTACAAATAGAATACCAAAAAATAATTGGTTAAAGCAATATTTTAGTTGTGAACTATTTCTTACCAGCCGTTGCCAACACATCGCTGCTCCACTGTTTTTAATTCGTATTGAATATAAAATAAATATCACACGTTATAGAATATTCTAAGTTAAGGTTTCCTTTATTCAAAAATATATTACTTTAAAGTTAATCACAGTGTTATATGTTTGTGGCATGCAAGTTATTTAAAAAACAGGTTGACTTGTTACTCCTAGCGTGATTTTTCAGAGGCTTGTTTCAAAACATCCGAAGAAACTGTGAATGGACTATATTTCTTTGCATATTGTGTCAAATGAAACATTACTCATGGTATTCAATAGTGTACTTACTTATATCAGAGTCGCCTGTTTTCAATTTTTCCAGGTTCACAAATTTATTGTCTTGCTTGATCTCCTCCAATTCCTTCGCATCTTCTGCGCGGACTTCGCCATCTTCGTGAAGTTGCATCAGGAGATCCACGAAATCATTGCGGACTATTCTTTTCGACTTCCGGTAGTCCACTACATCGCAGAACGTCTTGCGGATAAAATCGTTAGAGCCATTGTCGAACATTTTCGCGCTTACAAAGTACTGCAGCCAAGGAATAAAAGCCATCAGTGAGCCCAACAGCATTTTAAAGCCATTAATTTCGAACAGCTTCCTCATGGTGATAATGAATTCGGAGTTGGGGTCGTCCAGGGAGTTAGCGTTCACGCCAAAAGTGCAAGATGCGATGGTGTCCATAGTGTACCTGGACATCGCTTCTTTCACCATGACCGATCTGCCTGTTGACAGAAACCAGTAGTCACACTTCAATAAGAATCCTGCCACATTTTTTCCCCACTTATGCCTAAATATGTATCGGCATGCGTTAGAGAAAAACTACGGATTTCAAAAGGACGACAGCATGATAATTTTCGCAATGTGATTTAAAGATGTGTGTGAAATGTAGTGTGTCGTAAATGTTTTAAACAACATTATAACATAAATATAACAATGATGCTTTCTAAGACGATATGTATATTCAGAGATGTGGAATACACATTAGTTTGACAGTTTGACATTCTTTTTACAATAATTGTATATGTATACATTATACATGCATAATTTTTCTGAGTTGAGTTCCTGTATACCTAAAAGATATAGGCATACTTGTAGATAGAAGAGAAGTTGAAATTAACACTAGGGTTTTGATCTACCTCTGTGAAGAACAAACTAACTCCCAGCGTTGAAACCTGTGTAACTAATGAATATTGTTTAAATAACCATGAACTCGATTAGATCAATACAGTAAAATTAATAAAAGGGGGTTACATCCGTAATGCACAAGAAATATAATCACAAACATTTCACTAAATATATATTTTGGTTTCTTTTTTGTAAGATTGGTAAAACTACTGGCATTATTAATATTATAGATGTAAAACTATTGCAAATATCTTGCAAAACATATGAAATGGCCATTTGAAAACTTTTTTCAACTACGACCTGGCAGAGAATTAATAATTCGAGTTGATAGGGTGTGAATAGCATGAAGTTAAGTATTGAGACATCTTCAGAAATCTTTCCCGTTGGAATTGTAAGCTCGGAAAGTGAAGATAAAACAACCGAAGAAAAAGATCCCGAAACAGATGCTCGCATATCATGACAAGGTGTATGTGCTTAATGGAAGTGATTTCATTTTGTTACAAATCAATCACTTTGATTTTGGAAAGAAATTTAGCGGATTTTGTTTCTACAGGATATACATTCTTTTATGAGAATGTGACTGTCTACTGACATCAAACTACGACTAAGTTCACCTCGCCGTGAAAAGTTGTTCCTACATAAGGGTCGTGGACATGGCTTACCTTTGCTGCTATGGGACCCCTTCGACTGACTACCTCACTGTTGTATCTGGCATGGATGCTGGATGCCTAGTGCGCGGGGCGCGCTAGTTTGCTTTCTGAGAAACCTCGCTCGCCGCCCCTCCTACCCGTGCGCGTCTCCATGACAACGTGACGCCGGCCAGCCATGACGCAACCAGGGGCGTTTCCGGATCAAGAACGTCCTAAAATTATCTAGAAGACGACGATATTTTTTATATAAAGCCGGTTTTTTTCCCCTTGTGCGGAGAGACGGGCCAGCGACTTTAACAAAGGAGGAACTGCTGTTTCTTAATTTCAATTAAGGTTGGGGGGAGAGAGCTGTTACTACTGGAATTACAATTAATGTAAAACTTATATTTAATCTTTTGTATTAAATTATATGACGATAGTAATGCAATGCAAAGAATAGAAACGGGAAATTAATATGGGATTTTAGTAAACTTTCAAAGATATTTTATGGTCCTACCCAGGGGAATTTTGTACTACTGTATAATGGGAAAGAATTTTAATATACATATTTTGTAAATGAATTATTTTACTGTTACAGACCCAAACCCTTGATAAAGCACTGAGGGGAGTCACTTTTTTCTTTCAAACTACAATATTTTCTGAGAAAACAGATATGGAGATCAGAACCCGGCACAAAAACTTAAGGGTTTTAGTTGCTGTTTACATAATGCGGTTACTAAAAAAAAAAGAATGAAAGAATACGGAGGGTGGTTATTGTACCATCAAAAAGATTATTTTATTGTTTTGATTGGTTTATTTTTATTCTACGAGGTGACAACCAATAAATTGTACCCGCAATAGAAGCGACAGTTCGGATTTCATGCTCAAGACATTCTTTTTTCACAACAGTCACAATATCATTATAAAAATATCAATCTTTTATCAGTTAGTTTTGGGACGTTCACATTGCAACTTGTGCACCGAACATCAAATGTTTTCACCTCCCTCTGCCGTGCTTCTCATATGGATACTCACATAGTTTGTCGTTCTGTTGTGGCAAATGAAACTGACGTCTGTGCTGTTGCTCGATGGTTTGCTAGCTTATGATGTGAAGGGTCCAGTTTTCTGAGTAATAGTTTGATGTTAGCACAATAGTGCAAACAACTGCCATACAATAATAAAAAAAATGTATTTCCATACATTGTTATAAATTTAAATTACGATGTCAGCAAAGAACGAAATGAATAGGAATTAATTCTTAAAAATAAAAAATAAAAACAAGTGTGTACATGCTGAAGCTCTAGTGTAATGAATAGTGCAGAGATACGCCAAACTAATTTCATAGGTTGAATCAATCTGATATTGCTAGGATTCAATCTGTCTGTAAAACCTATAGCAATGTGAGTTCACGCATTAAAAATATAAATTCATACACAGTGGTTGTAAAAAACCGAAAACTAAATTACAAGTCATTATTTTCAGTAATTAATCAGCTTATATAATAGTTGTGATGCCCAAATAAAACATCCAATCACAAAAAAAAGGATATTTTTAATTACCAACATGTGGCTGCCTTGACAATAGATGATTGCTTACCTTCTGAGGCCTCCTGGCATATGTTCTTTAGCAGATGACCGCTAGTTTCCTCTACAAGATGCAACATCTTTTTCATCTTCCCAGATGTGAAAGTTGGAGTGAGTTTTATCCTAAGATGTCTCCATTTCTTGCCTTTTGTCGCAAAGACAGATCTGGCGAACAAGCGGTCGAACTTCTCGGGTGTCACAAAAAACCTGTTTAGAAAAGCATGAGCATCCTTCGCCAATATGCTCCTTACCACATCCAGATCTCTTACCACGAGGATGGGCTTGTGAAATAAATAGATTCCTATAATTTTGTGGCCTGCCGCTTCTCTATATAGTCTTCTAAACAATGCCACTAAACTTTCCTTCCGTAAAAACACGCCACCTAGGTTTCCAACGAATAGAGTGGGTTTAACGTAGTGTATTCCTCGCTTCTTCCAGTGTCTGTAGATGTACGTGAAGTAAAAGTATAACACAACGAATATTACTGCAGGAGCGAATATTACGTCAGCAATGACAGAGCTGAATATCAATGACATTGCGACGTAATTTATCACTAGTGGTATCTGAAAAAATAAGAAATAATAATTAATCAAACATTTTCATTGAAACGCATCATTAAAACACAAAGTAGAGTGAAATTCGACCGACATACATGGTGGTGTAATTCGTTATGCAAATTCAAGTGGGAAAATTAGTATACAGTATCTTCCAAATTTGAACATTAAGGGAGATATGGGCCCTTGAAAATCGGGATTTTAAAATATATTTTTGCAAAAGATGGAAAACAAGCGAAATGAAATCACAATCCTCCGAACTTTTTCCATGTTATTGGGATTTCTTACTAATACCTCCTCCAAAATGAAAATGACAGGGGGCCAAACTGACAACCAAAAACTTGCTGTGGCGAACAGTATTTCAGATGCTCGCGATCTTCATACATTCATTTTCCGTCGCTCATTACTAATGGCTTTCGATGACGACAATTATAATAATGCATTTGGTGGTTACCCCTTTTTGGTGGGTGGGGATTGGGGAGAAGGAATACCTAACCCTTAAGTAACGATATTCCCAGGTGGGTGATCGTAGGTGGTCATCACCATGGAATCAGACATGAAATGGTACCTTAAAATGGGGAAGCGAAGAAATGCTAGGGCGGGGGTAAATGAAAGTAGGTCTACTTCAAGGAAACTCGCCACTTTCCGAGGATAATATCTTCTAGTGTGGTATTGTCTTCGTGGACGCTGCCCTAAGAATCTTCACTCACAGTCACAACACTTTTTCTAAGTTCGGGTACAAGGCGCATAAGCAGGGCCTGTGTACACTATAAATTCGAATAAGTGGAAAACCAGTGATTCGCAGTGAAAATGGCTCCACTTAGAATCAGTAAAATGTTTCACGTTACTAATTCAATCAGTGTACTATTTCCACTGACACGATCAATTAATTTCTTCTTCACTGCAGAGGCGGGTGGGTACATGATTACACTTCTACAAACTTGCAACTGATTATACATATTATTTCATAACAGCACTAGGATGTGAAATTGAAATCCTAGTAAAAAAAAGTTTAAACGCCAACACGTGTAATATTAAGGTGAATCGTGCCGCTGCCGAGAAATTTTCTTAGGCCATAGCCTTGAAACACAAAATGAGAACCACTGAGCCGATTTTGGCCAAACAAACTTTATTTAGATTTATGCATTGCACAAGAGCTCTACATGATCAAGAATATTCAGATTGCCAGTACGTACTTAGAAAATTTCTCAGCAGCAGCACTACACACCTTAATATTACATGTGTTGCGCCGCATTTAGACTTTTCCCAGTGTGAATTTAACATTGGAGATGAGAGGTTTACCCTGGGAGGTCTTAGCCGTTACTTGTTTACCTTATCCCTTAACTGGGATTTCACATCCCAGAGCTGTTATCGTCTTATCTATGACAATATATATTTTATCAGTTTCAAGTTTTTTTAAGCCTAACCATTTGCTTATCCGCATTTGTATGGAAGGTATAGATCGGTACACTAGCCACCCATCTATGGCCAGCGTGCGAATCAACTGAAGGTCGGGGGGATGTCAGGGAATTCCCATCCTCAGTTTTTTTCACCTGGCTCGTGTAAGAATTATTATTGCCCTGTAGGCAATGTGATTTCCCTCTCTGAAGAATAATAATGCACGATGCTTGATGAGATGAATCGTTCCAATGTACAAATTATTAACGACGAAGCTTTATGCCTACTTCAAATTGAAAGTACTGGCTGGAAAAAACACGAGGCCACAGGCGACTAAGATAATGACTGTTGAAATCCAGGTTTTCGGTATAGCGCAAAATTTCGTGTCACACTTGGTGTACTTAATTTCACATCAGGCACGAAATGGGAACAGATAATAGGCTACTGAATTCTGTTTATAACTCATAAGCTGATGCATATTTCTGCCACCAGATATTAGTCACTTGGCTGGAAAATGCTTATCTCCGAAAGTGTCTCGAGTTCACAAAAAAAAAAAAAGAGCTCCCCCCTCACTGGAATGTTTAATTCGCACCCTAACTACGGCCTCTCTGACTGTTGTGTTTCGGAGCCTCAACTCCCGTCCGTGAAGCCGGGACACTCCCCCAGGTGTCAGTGGAGTAAGCGGGAAGATAGGCAGGCGATACAGCAGATTTCACATGACCCAAGATACATGGAAACGCCGTGCAAGAAGGCACTCTCATACTAAATCCCATACGGGAATATCTCGCGTAAGGCAAATCTCGTACGGAAACAAAAGATAGAGCATGTCATCTCACCACCTACATATCAAGCAAAAAGGTAGGAAAAGAGCAGAGAATATACATGTGGGAAGAGGAATCAGGCGAGAAATGTTCGTTGTGAAGACTTCTTAAACTTACTTTTTTTTTTTTTAATTGAAAGGCGTTTAGATAAGTTTGTGAGATTGTTGGGCGAGTACAAGAAATATTCTGATATATTAAATAGCCACTACTTTAAAACAGTGTTTGTTCATGAGAGTTCATTACCGACGTTATGACTGTTCCGAGGCCATCAATTTTCTCATGCGGGGAGATACTTTGCTTCAAGTTTGTTCTGTGGTCTCGTTTATCATGGGACATTCCTGATATTTTCGCTTGATATTTTTCATGGGAGGCCTCGTACGAATTTAATTTTACACTGTTTAAAATCAGCATAACGGAATCAGCAATATATGAGAATGCCACTGGCTTGTAGGGCGACTGCATGAGAGTTCTTCTGCGTAATCGGGAAGGATGAGGTCAATTTATCCAGCAGTTGAAGCATGACCTCGGAGAGAAACGGCCTGTTACTTGAATTGATTCAACAGCGAGGTCGACAAGGTACATGTAGACACGTGGTGTAACTGAGCCCTTTGCCCAGTTGGCAAGCACTAGTCCCATTACAACTGACGGGGAAGCAAATGCGTTCAAAAACACTTTCTACACAAGCTTATTTTAGAGTTCAGGAACGAAAACAAACTGTCTAAAAAAATGTGCAAACGTCCTAAGAAAATCCTTACCAAATAGAGGGTACGAAGTGTTTGTGTGTGTGTGTGTGTGTGTCTCTCTCTCTCTCTCTCTCTCTCTCTCTCTCTCTCTCTCTCTCTCTCTCTCTCTCTCTCTCTCTCTCTCTCTCTCTCTCTCTCTCTCTTTCTCTCTCTCTCTCCTCTCACACTCACTGTCTCTCTCTCTCTCTCTCTCTCTCTCTCTCTCTCTATATATATATATATATATATATATATATATACACACACACACACACACACACATACATGGCCGTCTTAATTAATGCACAATATGCATGAAAATTTTAATTTTAACCTAGCAAACATTACTAAACAAAAAAAACCTCAAAACATGAATGTCTACGTGACAATAGAAAATAAAGTAGTCAGAGGACTTTACAGGAAGTAACATTAATAAAGTGAATACATTCTACATTAGTGTAGGACTTGTAATTACAAGTGAAGTTCCATCCTTATATCAAGTTTTGTATCAAATGTACAAAGAAAAATCCACACTTGCGATCAGTTTTCTTCAAGTCTAAGGACCCTGCGTAGACACAGGAGCAGATCCAGACTTTATGTTGGGATGGATGAAGAAGGGGGAGGGGGAGGGTGACGGGAGGGCATTGTCCATTTTTGCCGTGCAGGTTTAAACTTTCAGTTCGTGACATGGGAGGAGGGGCCCTGTTTAACATAGTTTTAGGAAACAATATTAAATTAGTAAAATTAAATAGCTATTTTGAACAATTCAAATGTTATTTCATTTAAGTTTGAAAACATCCATAGAACTGTTTAATGTCAATGGAATGGGTTCTTTTTGGAAGGGGAGAGGGGCGATACGTCCACCGAATATCCCCCCCCCCCCTTTTTTTCCCCAAACCGAACCAGCGCCTGCAAATAAATTGTTCTCGAGTGCATCTATAGTGAAAATATAATGTGTTTTTTAATTTTTATTCGGGTTCAGTGTCTTTGTGGATATAGTATAGCTACATAATATTGAAATGTGTGGATGTTTGTGAACAACGAATACAATGGTGCAGGTGTAATACAATCGCACAAATAAATACTTGCCAAGAAACAGTTTTGTGTGCAATCACCAAGTTTTTAATTTAAAGAGAAATTCGATTTAAGTACCATACAGTTTGAGAATGGTTTAGTCGGAATTGTCAAATTCCTTGAAAACAAATCTAACAGATTTTACAGTTTAACAGCAGAAAAAAACGCGGAAACGGTACACGTGTCCTTTAGAATCCATATTGTAGAATTCGTTTGGATTGTTAAACGTCTCGTCTTTCTCTTGTGTTGCGTGACTTGTTCCTACAACTTGTAGGCGTTATGTTAATCCGCAGTCTTCGTGACTCACCGCTCCTCAGTACAAGGAACCTATGCTTGGAAAACCTCTCGAACGTTCGTATACGAAGAATTGCGGAGTGGTAAATTTCGTAGATGATCATCTGTGCAACAAAAATTGTATGCTTCGCTACTTTTCGTTCGTAGACAAAATCACTATTCGAACACAATTCGGCTGTCAGTTGTGTGACTTTAAATGACCGCGAGGACTAGCCAGTCATAAAATTAGGTTGTTGTTGTTTTGCATCAATAGGGGCCAAATTTGCCAGGGTGAGTACTAATTGTTTTAATTTGGAATGCGGAAAGAAGAAAATTTCAATGATCCAATATTTGGTATTGCACATTTGTGCGATAATATATGATACGATAAATCTAATAATACCGTGTAGTGAATGTCAGCAATGTCTGTGGTGATTAGATTCCCATTGGCCTATCTCAGTGCAGCGGGTAGTTCGTGCACCAATGGAACTCTGGTATAGGCCCCCCGGGTCCTTCATTTGACGACGTGAAGCGGGTTGGTAGCTATGACGTACCTGAGATTGGCGTCTTGCGTCTGGCAGCGGTCAACGCCTTTCAGAAAGTAAGAAATTGCCTAATTAGTCCAAGAAACCTCTGAACACTGAACTGGGTCATCGGAGGCGTGGTATGTGCGGAAATATTCAAAAAGAGGGATCGACAAGTATAAATACAGCTTTCGCCCTGCCGACGACAGTTCTTGAGCGAGGTGGGAGATCACCAGAGACTGACGTGTTGGTGCAAGTAGACTACATCGTTTACGTATATTAACATGGCTAATTATTTATTTAATTTAT
Organism: Dryococelus australis; assembly: GCA_029891345.1. Lineage (NCBI taxonomy): Eukaryota > Metazoa > Arthropoda > Insecta > Phasmatodea > Phasmatidae > Dryococelus > Dryococelus australis. Next base: position 57,970,457 of record CM056998.1, on the reverse strand, counting down.
TAATTTAGTTATATATTCGGTAGTAGTTTATTCGTTTCACATAGATTTGTAATTGCTTGAATTTCACTAGATGTTAGAGCAGAAAAGATGTATAGGTTATTTAGAATTGTAAATAAATCAGGAAATTCATTAGACCTCCGTCCCCCAAGAACCATGCAACACCTAATTAGTGAAACAATATTTTTTTTCATGGATTCACTGTTGAACTACGCTCAAAGCACGTTGAATAATAATGTTCTTTAGTAAGTTTAAAGTTATATGAGTTATCAAAGCAGGGACGCTTATTTGCAAAGTGTCAATATGTATGCCTAGAATGCTGGTAGATCACATTTTTTTAGGCATCACAGGTAAAGGACTAGTGATACACAGAAGGTCATGCGTTTATTGAGTGCAATAACGCAACATTTCCATTGCGAATTTCATTTCTATTTTAAACTACATTTCCATGTCATATTAGGAGACACGAATGACGTTCGGATACGTTCTAGTACACTTGTTATCGCTATACAATATACGAATATTTGCAAGAATTTGGACCTGTGCAAAATAAATAAGGGCAATGCTACTGAAACTCACTTGTCGCAACCTGCATGGCATGCTGCGTCTTAACGTATTGTAATCTCGACTATAATTCCATTCGTGTGTCAACAACTGGAGTACAGTAATCAGCGCGTATATTTGGGTTTGACATGTTGCAATATTTCAAATGAATTGAGAGGATGCAAACGCTGTCAAAGGACATCAGAAGGCAAGTATAGTCTGATGTTTTCTCTCTTTTCTGGAAATAACTGTCCATTTATGTTCATTAACCAGCGTGGCCAGCAGAGGCAGTGTCTCAGGTACGTCCCAGTTTATTACTGTAACTAATTTAATTCCCACCTGAAGACTTTCTTATCTGCGAGTGTGGGTTCGCCTCTTTCACCTGTGGAAATAGGTCTCCTTAGCAGTTCGCTAGGAAGTTGTTCCAGAACGCCTGTGCCCTTTCCTGATATTTTACTTGTGGTTAACTTGGTGGAGAAGTCCACATGAAGCAAAGTGTAACAAATATGACCTTTTACCACGGACGCGGGATATCTTAAACTACTTCAAGTTATTTATTTCGTTGCCAGTCTGTGCAATTTTATATTTGCGATACCCGAGTTTATCATCCTGTAAATATTAAGTTGGTTTTTCAAACTTTGTCTCGTAGTATACGCTTTTAAATTCCATGGTACTTGTGACTGATTTAGTTTCACATCGGATATTTCTGGCTTTCACCAGTAGTCCTGTGAATATTAATTTAAGTGTCAAACCGACTAACTGTTATTTACCAGATTTAAAAAAATTACTTTTACGTTTTTTTACGAGTATGAATATAAATTCTTGTAATTAAAATACTGTTACTTGCACATCGACACCATCGAGCAAATATATTCAAACTTTATTTTTTTTTTTTTTTAACTAACCAGTAAATTAAAGCAAACATTTTGCTTTCACCGAATGTTACGTTATGTTGCACAAGTATATTTTTCTTGACTATTACGCGAAATATTTAGCCCGATTCTTGTTGCAAAGGTTTGTGAACTTATTTTACGTTTGCAGTGAAAGCAGAAGTACTTAACGTGTGGTGCGGATCACCCACGACCAACCAAGCAATTTCGAGAGTCCTATTTAGTTAATACTTTATGCTTAAGTTTATCTTTCCGCCTCATGTCAAAATTACCAATACTGTAACTCAATAACAAGTATACATGACCGTATAAGTAAAATCGGTGATGATGCTTAAAATATAATTATAGTTAACGCCATCCAGTATTGCTCTAATTTTAAGAAAATTAGAAATGATGACGAATAAACTATTTTATTTTAATATTTCACTTTTAATCAGATTTAAAAACAAATATCTATTTCTTTTCCATTTTCCACTACTAACATTACCGTGAGAATTTTAAACGGTGTTTACATTAAAATATGCGTGACTACAATTCCAGAATAACTCAGCAGTGAACGCGTTTCAGATTCTGTTACTGACTGAAACTGAATATGTGGAAACGCGTCTGTACTTTAAGACTAAATATTTTCTCCAGTTTAAAAAATTCTATCTTGCATATATTACCCTCACAACTGATAACTCGATGGTCAAGTTCTATTCCAAACATGAAATGTTGTTGTTTAGGCCTAAACGCCATTTTTCATACCGGCGAAGTGATATAAATAAAAGTTACACGCAACTAAATCCGTTTGAATTGACTACCCAAACGTTTGTAGCTTACCTATCGACAGTGCAGGAACGACCCTGAAATGAGGAAATCCTTTGCACACCTTCTACCGGACGATGAGAGAGGACCTACTGCTCCGAGCCTGCCACATGCAGTCTGCCGTTTGTGCGTCGCAACCGCCTACATTGTCGCCTGTCCACGCGTTACGTCATAATATCCCCCAAACGACCCGGCAAGGTCACGTGTGTTAAAGCAGACACTTACCCAGTATAACAAACCAGTTATTGAATCAGCCGTTAAGTATCACTGTGTTTTAGCTTTCGGTGTCTCCCACAGCTGAGACGACCTCAGTGGTTAGAGGTCGCGTGGCGTCACCTCCATGTTACGAGGATCTGGGTTCGAATCCCTGGAAATCCAAGCATATGTGTGTGACATTTTGACGTGAGGCCACGGTGGCTGAGCGGTTAGCCTGCTCACCCCCCCCCCCCCACCAAGGCGATCCGGGTTCACTCCCCGGCCGGGTCACTCCGGATTTTCGCATGTGGGAATAGTGCCGGACGATGCCGTTGGTCGGTGGGTTTTCTCGGGGATCTCCCGTTTCCCCCAGCCCTTTCATTCAGGCGCTGCTCCATTCTCACCTCAATAACCCTCATCGGCTCTTAAGACCTCGGTGTTAATAGCCACCCAAATCTCTTCACTCACTCACATTTTGAAGTGACAACGTCTTACGACTCAGAAAGTGAGCGTCACGAAATGTTGCTCTCGGGTCCGTGCCAACTACTCGTTGAGAATGAACAGTTAAATGTAAATGTACGATAGTATAGGTCGGTTCTTTGGCTTCATGCTTCATGCACAAACGTATCGTTCTGACGTCATCGGGTAGCGGTGGGAGCCGCGCTGCGAACCTCTGATTGCGAGCGGTTTAGTAAGCTTAAGACCGCTGTAGCGACCGAACGGCTCATCCAATCGGAGAAGTTCTGATGTCAGTTTGTGCGTAGCAAAAGAGTAACTAAAAACTTTACCAAGAACCATAAATAATAAACACACGTACTGACTTTCTAACCAATAATCATTTTCTTTGCAGATTACAAACCAAAATAGTTAAAAACAACGAGTTAGGCGAAAAGGACACTAATGATATTAACAACACGAATAGTGCTCGACAAGACAAATCTAATACTGAAAGTATGATCGGCTACCTCAATCCATTACGGAGTTATATTAAGAAGAAGTTGAGAATTCTACGCAGCAGCGAAATGCGAACGTGGCGATTGCGTCATCGCGCACATGCCACGTCACGTGACGAAACTAAGTCCAAACAACAACGACACAATCAGTGCAAACGCAAAACAAATAAATTGACTTAAAAAAAAACTCACAGAGTCTATCATTTTGTTTCCTCTCATCGCCCATAGACGTCACGTAAAAATACCCACGTCCGTGTAGACGACATGGCTTACCCCATTTTTAAAAGGTAAGTTTAGTGCAGCATGTAAACACCTAACTAGCCTTGGCCATAACACTAAAAAAAAATTGTCGCAGTTTAATTCCAAATAGCAGTTGGATATTTACAACTGTACCTGAAAGTGTTAAATATTACATCTGATTGACGAGTGGCACTGCGTGAACAACATTATTTTTCCGAGATGTTTCTCAAGACTTACTTTTATTTAATAACGAAGAATAGGGTGTTCCGAAAGTGTGATTAGGTGCAAATATCATCCGCTAGACATTGCTCTGCTCAGCTGCCCCTCGGTTAATTTTTAGAAACCAAATTTGCTATGTTAAAGTTCTGTGCACTTGAAGAGAGGAATAGGTAACGGAATATTGTAATGAATGCATTCCAGTTTAATTATGCTAAGATTAATCTGCTTCGTTTGTATTTATTTTTTCCATCAGGTATTTGTTTATTTTGGTACCATGCCTAGGTTGTTTAGGACCGTAAAAATGTTTTGTTTACTTTTCGTTTATTTATTTTGTCATAGCATAATTTTATTTACTTCAAGACGTCTTTTTTTTTTACACATAATGGAGTATTAATATGTGATATTTATGCAATTTTTAACTATCTTCCTAGCATATTCAAGGGAGTTATGTTTCTGTTTTGTTTTTTTTTTTTTTGCAGCAAGTTTATTTTACTTAGGCGAGGTATTGTTACAGAAGGTCAATGAATTCGTCTCGTGACTATGGGGCCCTTTCTAAGTTTTCATTTGTGATTAAAGCTGTCGTTACTTCTCTATTATCGTTCGGTATCGACAGTTCCGCATATCCTAGTTTTTTCTCCGGCGTCATACTCGATGCTAACAATTGTTACAGCCATCGTTTCGTAACGACAGGCTATAGAACTGTCGAAATTTATAATTGCACTCGAAACAGTGTCCAAAATGGGCGACGTGTAAACACGATTTTTGCTACACGTCAGCATTGAATGTAAATTTTAAAATGGAACAAACGGGTTGCCTATCCACTGAAATAAATTTGGCAAATATGCCACACGCTTGGACACGCCACTTTAATATATATATATATATATATATATATATATATATATATATATATATATATATATATATATATATATATATATATATATATATATATATATGGTTCTTTAATACTTTGCCCCGCGTTATGTTACACTATAACGTACGTGCTACGGCCAGGACTTGAAAGTACACTTGCACGTAAAAAATAATATTCACAAGAAGACACTAACACTACAGCCAAAACTACCAAAAACAAATAACACCACTCATATGGTGGAATAACATTTACTGATGACCAAAATTATGTAGAGCAGCTTTTGAAATATTTCATTAAGTTTAGAATTATGACCAAAATGTGCAACTATGAAATAAATTGACGATGTTAATTTTAAACAAATTTAAAAAGTATGACAGATTGGCTCCGTAGAAATAAATTTTACATTATAGTGTCTTAAGAATAAAGTGTTTCTCTGTTACACTTGAATTAAAATGAAATAATTAATAAAATTTGGTTAGCTCAGTTTTTTAAAGGTAGAACATTATTACTCTTGGCACTGAGAGATGTGTAGGGAAATTACGAAGAAAAGTTTTAGTAGCTTGTTAGAGATCACCAGAGAACAACTATAAGATGCTTGATTTGTTAACAAAATTAGGTTGAAACTAGCAGGAATTCTCTCTTGGCAACATAAAATAAACATAATACCTCTGTAGATATATCATATCTGTAGCCGGAACATGTCAAACCAGCTCGGAATCTTGAGATAGGTACTAGTCCTGGGTACCACGTTTTCTGTAGGTCGAAACACATAAGTTCAATTTGCAGAGTTTTAATTAAATATGATCGGTGGCCCTCTTATTTCGTTCCACGAGCACTGGTGAGGCCATAAAAACCATTTTAGCTCTTGAGTCACCTAAGAATAATCTTCTTCCAGCTCCATGTTAAACATCCATTAATACAATGCGAATTTTAATTAACCTGCTCAATATAGGACTTAGCTCAGAGCTGCGTTCAGAAATGCATTATTAAAATACTACGTGCGGTCAGTGCTGCCAATTTCTTAAGATGATAAATATACATCAATTTAAAATATTTAAAAAAAACTTGAAATCTGCACAAAATAAATAAAACCTTTTAAACATATTTAAAACTTAAAACAACGGATGTTCATTAAATGTAATACACGTAACATATTAAGTTGCAAATTAAAATACTTATGCCAATAGTAACGTCACATAGAGTAATAATAACTTGATACGAAAGCTAGCAAAATAAATATCTTAAAAAAGAAATAATAATGAATACCACCGTGAAATATTACACGTGACATTCCATAATCTATAAAATGATGTAAGAAAATTGTATACTTCTTAACTAAATCACAGCCGGAAGGTAGTCCGCAGTTAAAAGGTGCTCAGTTTGCGGTAAATTCGTAGAATTGTTAGCGTGCAGAAAAACTGCTAATACCTGTATGCGCGACTATATTTATACGACGTCAAACGAGTCTACTGCCCGGTGACTGTTTCTTATATTGTGCAATAATTAATAACACGTAACATTGTAAAATAGTACCTCGCATAATCTGCCGGGTCGTGCATTCTCATACATAATTTATCAGTACGAAAGCCAAGAAGTTAAGCAATGTCAACTGTGTGTTGCGAATAAAGAATTTCGATATTTCTTCAAATGCTGGTAGTTTAATCGGTATATATTATATTACACCATATTTACAACTATTTGCGGTTGCAAAAGATCCACAGCACTTATTACAACTATGTAATTAATTTGGGTTGCTGCATTTCAACGTAAAATATTATAGATTACAATATTCTAAATCTGAACTTTAGAGAATTCAAAAATAAGTCATAAAAAGAAGCTCGAAAATATGCTGTATCCACGGATTTTGTGTCTACGAAGTTCTTCCAGCTGAATCTCACCGCGTGCATGAAGGCACTCCCCAAAACCAAGCAAAACACATTTAATGGGCTGAAATGATGAAAGATATTCAGTTTATAGTATCATTGCTCAACGCATATTTTATATCTAATTTATTCTTTGTTTAAACACCATCCTAATTATTCACTGTGTGTGAGGTTAATTTTAATTTATTTTATAGTGGAAACGCCTTTCATCTACCCCCTAATTTCCCTACAAGCGATCGTCTACATGTTTTAATATCCATATTGCGATAAATCAAATGAAGCAGAGTTACAACAACTGCAGTAATGAAATATCTATAACAGTAGAATCAATTCTTACCGCAATTGTGAACGAAATAGTTTTATAACTTGCAATCAATGACCTAACGATGGTACAAATTTTGTTCACGCAGCTCACTCTAGTCGCTAATAATGTATATTTTTATCTCCAAATTTTAACATGATTACAGCAGTTAATTTTTTTACGTTACCACTTCAAAGTAGTACGGAAGGAAGGGACTTAATAAGGGGAAGTAGGTAATCGAAAAATCTAAGATGCCTGAACGACTGTGGTTCCGTAACGATTAAACACTTAGAATACACTTAATTGTCGTACAATCCTTTCTGTCGTTAAGTGCGCTATAAAAATAGCTTGACAATGAGGTGTCTCGACGTATGTTCCCAAATATCGTGCAGTATTCAAGAAAAGTGCAAAACAAACTTTATAGGCAAGGCCTATTTTTGAAGTAACACACGCATAATTAATTATTCAGAAAACACTTTCTGCAACAATAAAAATCTGTACTTTTTACAAAAAAAAGAGTGTTTTAGTTGATTTTTATTTCTTTAATCTTAATTGTGTGGTTCTTGCCGTATTTCGTTACATTTCAAAATGTGTATGTCATCCAAAACAAAGGGCCTCGACTTAAAATTGTTCCATTATATTAAACTAGCGGAAGTTTGTACTTCCGAGCGTTATTTGTACTGATTTTCAATACCGTTACACGTAAAAGCAAAAGGGTATATGAAAGATTTTTGAAAATACTCAAAATAAGAAACTCAATGAAAAACGATCAAATTTAAGCCAAACCAAGCAATTTTTTTCCTGTTTTCAAGTAACTTTTTCATATTTTTAGAAGCCTCAGTTTTCAACTCTCAAAACAAGCAAATTTACCTCCCAAATTAAGTAAATTGAACCTAAAAGCAAGCAAATTTTACCACTTTGATCAAAAACTGCTCGTGCAGGATTTGTCTTACGTCATAAACCGCCAATTTCCTTTAAAACTACAGGAAAAACTAACGTTACAACTATTTCCTGCTATTTTTAACAAAAGTACAAGGAATAATTAAAAAGTTAAAAAATCAGTAATTCAATGAAAAATCGATCAAAATCGAGCAAATTTAAGCTAAAATCAAACTTAAATTTTAAAAAGATAATTTATAGAAATCAAATTAATATAAATTATAAAAATAAAAAATTATTTATTTTCTCAATCAGATTCATTATCTGCATTGTAATCAAATTCATCATCTGAAAATTCTGTATTTAACTTTCTGTATCTGAACTTTCTAAAGCATCAAAACCAGATTCACTATCTGAACTATCTGCATCTGAATTTGAATTTGAATTTTTAAAATCATATAAATGTTCAAAATAATCTAAATCGACATATAAATCATAACGAGATTCGCCTGAATCACTTCAATAATAAATATCAAAAATATTAGGTTCGTCATCTGCATCTAAATGCCATTAATTTTTGTTTTTTTAGTAAGATTACTTAGAAGATATAAATTTTATAAATAAAAAAATATTTTTCAATCCGTCGACAATCTGTTTATAATTTCAGGGCACCGAACTTTTGGTACCCTGGCTGTCTGAAGTATTTTCGTTGAATTTTTATAAATTCAATGAAATAAAAAATATTGATAGTCTATATTCGAAGCTCTACTAACTTTTTAAAAATTTCTTCTTTATGCTCTAGTTCATCAGATATTTCTCGAAGTTCGTATTTATTGTCAATGTTATCTAATATCGTTAATTGCAAGCTTTGCAGCTCACTACGAAATATATAGATTAATTCTCTGGTATTTTCAGAAGCATTATCTAATTTATAGGAAGGTGATCTTGCATCATCGCCACCTTTTAAAATGTTAGTCAGCTGCAGGGAAAGATAGGAATTTTCTTTTTTATTTATATTTATGAAATGATTTTTCACTCGATAAAACAATTTAACTGTACTTCTAAGAATTTCTAAAAGTTTTAAAAGTTTAAGCAATCTAACTATACGTCTAAAACGTTGTATTAAACAATCAAAACATTTTGTTGACTCATCCACTTAATAAAATTATAAATTTGTATATCTCTAGTAATTTTTTCTTACAAATAATCACAAGTTAGCTTTCTTTTAGCAATTAAAACAAAATTACAAATAGTACCTGATCCAACAACTTTATGTTTGTTTTTTCTTTAACTACAGTAGTTTTTCTGTATAAACATTCTATAACATATAACGGTCTTCGCCCCCAAAATTAATAATAATTAATATCACAATCAAAGTTTGCAGTTGGTTTATAATAAAGTTCATTATGTCTATAGTCGGTATATAATTTGGTTTTTGAATTTCTAAAATCATTATAAGCAAGGAATTAAGACAAGCGCTGTTTTCATCGTTCAGATTCCAGTTTTCTTTGGGAAAGATTTCATTTCTACCATTTTTAACATAAATATTTCTTACATTACAATGATCAAGCATAGTAGCGTCTTTATGCTGTTCAGCATGATTCCTTCTATTAAGTGAAAACCTACAATTACAAAATCGGGCATATCAAATTGTAAATTATTAAACTGATCTTTTATATCAAAGTTTAAAACACTCGATCCAGCAGGAACTCATTTTTCTAAAAATAGCCAATAATCAAAACTAATAGGTATTTTAGGATATTTGTATGTTTTTCTTTAATTTCAAAGACTGTGTTAGATTCATATTCAACAATAGGCCACATAATTTCTCATTTTTTAATAAAAATTTTACCATAATCATGACAATGTTTCGTAACTTTACCTTCTTTATTTAAAGTTTCATAAAGAAATAAACAGTTGTTATCAGATGAATTACGAAAAAAAGTAATTATATAACCACCTTTCCAATAAATCTCATTGTTGTCACGAATAAAACCAAACGAATATCTCAGCGCATTCATTATTTCATTCATGTTATCACTAGACACAGTTTTTAACTTAATCTGTTATATGACTAGAAACAGATTTATCTCGATATAGATTATCAACACCAGTAAATTCTAAATAATTTGGTTCATTTGGTGATCTTAATAAAGCCTTCAGAATTGTTGATGTGATACCTGGATTATCAGCAACTTCAATAATATTTCCATTTTTTGAAATTTCTACTCTAGAAGACTGAAAAGGAAAAAAGTTTGAACAAACTCAGTATATGTGTATATATATATACTTAATCTTTATATTTCACGAATACCCCTATCAAAGTCATCAATCCATCATCATATTCACATTTTTTTTTATTATTTTAAATGTTAAAATATCGCCTCTTTTAACATCAAAAGACTTACTATAATCTATTTTTCTAGATCCTTTAATAACAGTTACAGTATCATACAGTAAATTAGGATTATCAGTAATTATTTTATAAACAGTAAAGTCCATAAAAAAAGTAAAGAAAATTTGATTATTATCTAAGTTAAAAAATATATATATTCCATTTTACAGGTAAATAAAATATATGACTTTTCTTCCTTACATTTTTCAACTTTTGAGTTAACAAGTGTATGACAATAATTAAAAACTGATTGGTGTAAATTTTGCAATTTAACAGTAATTTCTTTATCAAAAATATATTTTATTGACTGCATCTGTTCCGTCTACAGGATCAGCTATAATATTAATTCTACGATTATGGAGAGAAACATAGTCTTTTGTATAAACAAACGTTTTACTAATTTGATCTTGTAAAACGGTAACAATAATAATGTATTTTGATTCTACATATGGTTTTAATGCATAATCAGAAACAATAGCATTGTATTTTGAATCTACATATATTTTGAATGCATAATCAGACGCATTCGTTTTATATTTTGAATCTACATCTTTTTTTTAATGCATAAGCAGAAACAATAATACTGTTTCTCGAATCTGCATCCTCTTTTATTACCTGTTTTGCATCATTTATCCATTTTATATAATTGGCAATAGTATTACTGAATTGCAAATTTATATCTTCTTTTAAAGCATAATTAGCTATTTGTTTATTTTAAAAAATATTTTATTGACTGCATTTTTATCGTCTCTAGGATCATCTGCATTAACAACTCTATGCCCTAAAAAAGAAACATAAGATTTTGTATAATCAAAACAAGCGCTTAGTTTACATTGAAAAGCAGAAACACCCGAATTGCATTGTGAATCGACGTATGTTTTTAATGCAAAAGCATTAGTGTCACAAATTTTATTTATTGATGTGACTAATGGTTTTCCAAATAAATCTGTCATTTAATAACAAAGAAATTATATCGTTAAATTTAAAATCTTTCGAAATGTCCACCTATAAAGAATTAAAATTCTGAATTTTGTCATCATTATAATAAATATTTCTGTTTTTTTAAGTAACTAGGAATATTACCTCCAAGTGAATCATAATAGTAAACGTCGTCATTATTTTTTTTAATAACGATTCCAATGAGCTCCGTGATTTGATGAAATGTCGAAATTAGCCACAGAACATAAATTTTTGTTCGTATTTTTCGGTAATTAATCAATGATATAAACATTTCTGAAATTTTTAATATTTAATGTTTTTACATATTTTTCAATGTCGATATTAGAGTAGATACATATTCAAATTTTATTGGTCTTCCCTTCTTTTTTGCAACTAAACCACTTCCTGATTTACTTTCCATTGTGAAATCGTATCTATTTTGCTCTTCTAATTCTTTTTTATTTTTTCTCGTTTCTTCAACAGAATTATAAATTTCAGTAACTCCTCCTGCTACAACACCAAGTGCGCCTAAAACTGGAAATAAAATTGGTAAAAATCCTCCATGATATAATTCATTTCCTGTTTTTTCTTTTAATATATTTTTGAGTATAGGTAATGTTAAAGTTAATTAGAAAACTTTACCTTCTTTTAATTTCCTTTTTTTCTAAAGTTGTTCTTTCGTTAGAAAATTATCTATACCCAAATCTCTTAATTGATCAATGGGTATATCAAAAGTTATATTACTTATGTTCATTTATATAAGTTAAAAATAAACATATAATTAATAAAACATTTTAATCCCCCATCCTAATTTTCTTTTCGTAAGCATAGCTGAGGCAAAAGAAGCAGAAACAATTTTTTCACCAATTGGTATATTTTTATCTAACATAATTTCCTTTTTGTAAAATTTTATCAGCATTATGTCTAGGTTCTAAATATTTATGATCTTTATAAGAAATATTGTGATATTTATAAGCTTCATATATTTTATTTATTCCTGTTTCACCTCTTTCTAGTCTTTCATTTAATTTTGTAAATAGGCCACAATAATTATAACCAGGCAAATGCATTTCCGGTAAATATAAATTGTTTAATTCCCAATTTATAATGCCTTTACCATGATGTGCTGAATTCCAAAATTAATGTAGAATAACCTTTAAAACTCTTAAAAGATAAAAATTGCTTTTGGATTATTGATAACAAAATCAGAAAATTTATTGTTTAACACATTTATTATACTTACTTTTTTGTTGTAGTTGTTGTTATTTCCAGCATTTCCTTCGCCGTTGATAACTAATATTTTATCGATTAATTTCCTGACATCATTCATACAAATATGTTCTATTGGTAAACTATTGTATTTTTTTATACCTTCTCCAGATGTAGGAGAATTTAGAGAAATCATTCTTTCAGGTGTGTTTGGCGCTGATTTTGAATGTGATTCTTTTATATAGTTATCGTAAATAAGTTTAATTACATTTATGTATTTCCAACTTCAATTTGAGTTTATTTTCTTTATTGGATTTTTTTTTTTTAATGCTGCATTGGTTGATAAAATAATTTCTGTGTAATTGTTTATCTTCAAGATCATCTTCTTTTTGTTTTGTTAACAAATTGGAAAGTCCTTCTGTTAATTTATGTTCTTTAACATTAACAACTATTTTATACTCATCTATCATTACTTTCATATCCCAATGTAAAATTATTCTCCTCTCTTCGTAAACCATATTGAGTATCACTAACATTTATTATTTTTGCAATTTCTTTTCCGAGAATTATAATAGAATCAGGTCATGTCAAATTTCTTATGGGTACAATTCCCATTTGCTCTTTCAAATTAGGATATTTTGACAATAATTCTCTTTCAAATGAGGTTTCTTCAGGAGTATGTGGATAATCTAAATTTTTTGATAGTACTGTTATTAAATTTATATTTTCTTCACTTTCTTTTTGTACTTTTTACTCATATTTCGTAATTCGTCTATTAATGGTTGCTCTTTTTTTTAATTTCATATTCTTTTTCATGATGCTTTTTATATTTGTTAAGTCTTTCAATGAGTGATTTAACTCGAGAAACTCCCATTGATTCCGCCATTTCTATATTTTTTTTCATGTATCTTTTTTTTACTATTAAATGGATAATACTTTGTGTTTGAAATTCAAAAAAGTCACTAAATATAATGATATAAAAATGATACTACTAAAAATGGCCGATTAGTTTTAAAAAGTAAATGTTAAATATATAATCCTAATAAATCAACATTCTTAAAAAAAAATTTGCTCAGTGCAAGAGAGGGAATAATCAGTTAATTATATAAGCCAGCAAAAAGAAATTTTTCGAGAATAAAAGTAATTTCATATGGTATTGATGATTCATGGCAAATCGGTATTGTTTAGCTGGGCACTGGTTATTTAAAAAGAATATCTTATATAAATTATGAATACACATGTATTATGACACTTATCGATGGTTTTTTGATATGCGTTTCATATTCCTATTAAAGATAAAATGGCTAAAAATGTATCAAATGGCTTAGAATCTATAATGATTTTTTAAAAAAACATTCGATTTGCATAGCAATAACAGGAGCAAGTTTTTTAATAAATATTTACAGAACTTATGAAAAAATATAATATCAAACATTATTCTACATTTAGTGAACTTAAAGCTAGTGTTGTAGAAAGATTTAACCGAACTTTGAAAAATAAAATGTGGAAGATATTTTATTTTAATGGTAATTATAAATGGGTAAATATATTACAGGATTTAGTAAAAGAATATAACACAACAAAACATAGAACTAATGGCATAAAACAATCGAAGTTAATAATAAAAATGAAAAAAAAAAATTAATTCGACCAAATATGTTTACTAATCCGAAATACGATGTTAGAGATGTCCGAGTTAGCAAAATAAAACGATTTTTTGAAAAAGGCTATACTGCTAACTGGACAACATAATTATTCACTATTATTAATGTTTTAAATGATGATATATCAACTTACAAATTCAAAGATATCAATGGAGAATAAATCAAAATATGGTATTTATGAATACGAAGTTATGAAAACCAAATATCAAAATAAATATTTGGTTGAAAAAGTTTTAAAAATGAATGGTGATAAAATGTATGTTAAATGGTTGGATTTGATAATTTTCATTCTTTGATTAATAAAACATATGTTTTGTAAATCTTATACATTTTTAGAATTATCTAATTCAAATGCAAAAATGTAATACTCATTGTTTTAACATTTGTTTCAACTTTACCGCAGTATATCTATTTTACATTTTATTTATACATTTTTTTTTATATAAATACAACTATAAAAATGGTGACCTTCAATATAAGCGAAATGAGAGCTTGCAAGTTGAGAGTAATTTCTAAAAAAATCGAAAATTAAATATTAATATAGTCTAAGGAAAGGTGATTATATTTTGTTTACTAAACCAAGGATATTAAATGAACAAACGAAAATGAATTTTGAAAAGTTACCTTTTTCAGGTTACAAAATTACGTATCGAAAAACTAAAAAGAATTTTAAATCAGTTATTTGTAAAACAAAGAGATAACAGTAAGCGAATAAAAGAATGGGTAACAAAGAATAATTTTACAAATTTACCCTTATCTGATGTTAATATCAATGAATTATATCAACAATATTAAAAACTAATTAAAAGAAATTATTCCTTATTCCACTAACATATTTGTAAATACAAGAAATAGAATAACCAATAAAAACTACTTAGTTTATAAAGCCATTAAAATTAGGATATCAACATATAACATTGAAAATACCTTTAATATTGTGCAACCTAATCATTTTTTTAAGTTCAGTAAAAAAATAAGGGTTTTGATACATTACTTGATCATATTAGAAAATTTAGAGGATTGAAAACTAGCATTAAACTATATACCAATTGTCATAAGCAAGAGATTGATCAAGTAGAATGATTTACATTTCAATCATATAATCATACAATACTTAACGAAGGAGAAATTTAAAAGTTATAATTTCATAAAACAAGAATTACTCACACATTTATCTGAATTTCAAAGAAGAGGTTCAGGATGGACTTTAGATAGAATAGTTGGAATACAATTAGCTTTAAATAAGTATAATCTATTAAATATTGCATCATATATTGATCGACCAGAAGCAATTAAGAATTAAAAAGCATGCATTTATGACAAAAATGAAGCTCAAAAAGGTTTTCTTTGAGCATTAAAATCTGAATTATTTCCAGCAGACAATTATTGAGAAAGAGTAACTAAATATAAAAATGTTGGGCTTAATATTGATAAAGTAATAGATAATTATGAATATCCAAGTAAAATTTATGATACACTAAAAATAGAAAAACAAATATACACATATATAAATTTATACTCTTTAGATGACTGGGGAAGTGTATATCCATTAAAACGTACAAAACATAAAAAAGAAAAACATGTAAATTTACTTTATTTCAAAGACTTTCAAGATGACAAAAATGCACATTGCTATCGAAATTGCTTTCAGTACAAAATAGTAAACATAATAGCAGAAGAAGTATTTGTGACGTGTATCTTCAATTTTTCACATCTCAAGAAAAATTATATAAACATACAGAAGATTGTACAAAAACCAAACAGTAGAAATAAATATGCTTTTCAAAGGAGAGCAATTAAAATTAATAAATTACAAGCATACAATGAAAGTTCCTTGGAGCAGATTTTGAATCAATAGTAAAGAAAATATCAACAACATAACCAAATCCAAAGGAAACAAATAAATTTAAATTAATCAAAAAATATACAGTTTTAACAGAAGATGATAGTGATAATACATTTTATAAGGGAATGCTTCAATAAAGATATAAACTTACTAATGAACAAATAAATAGAATAGATTTAAAGTTGAATGAAGAATCATTAACAATGAAATATCAGTTACACGAAGATTCTCATTTTTGCGATTGTATTGTATCTGTTTATGGTGATTATAAACCGCCGGTTTTATATAGACGTCCAAATGCTCATAAAATGTTTATACGGTCAATTAAAATAGAAGTAGAAGAAATTGGTGAAATATATTCACAAATTCAGCCAATGCATCCAATAACTAAAGAAGAAAGAGCAATATGTAATAAATCTAAAAATTGTGTTGTATGTAAATGTGAATATTCTAAGAACAATAAAAAAGTACATCATCACGATCATATAACTGGAAAATCCACTAACCCAGTTAGTAATAATTGTAACCTAAAATTACAAAATCCCCATTTTGTTCCAATTTATTTTCATAATTTAGCTGGTATGATGGTCATTTATTTATTAAAGAGCTAGGATATGATAATAAATATATATATATAATTGCAAGCACTGAAAAAAAGTTTCTTACTTTCGGGAAAGCAACACAAAATTTAAAAATTATATTTATAGACACATTTAAATTCATGGCAAGTAGTTTAAATTAATTAACATCTAATTTAACTATCAACCAAAAGATACATACACAAAAGGATTTTTTTCAGAATATAAAGTAAATATTGTTATTAGAAAGGGTGTTTATCCATACGATTATATGGATAACTGGAAGAAATTTGAAGAAACTGAACTCCCACCAAAGAGCGAATTTTACAATAAATTGATTGTGATATAAGTGACGATGATTATGAACATGTAAAACTTGTTTTTAATCGGTTTAATATTAAAAGTTTTGCTTATTATAATTATTTATATTTAAAAATCGATGTTTTATTATTAGCAGACCTATTTGAAAATTTTAGAAATACGTCTATATATGCATATGATTTAGATCCAGTGTGGTATTTTACAGCACCAAGTTTATCATGGGATGCAATCTTAAAAATGACTAAACAACTATTACCATTATTACGTGATTATGATATGATATAATTAATAAAAAAGGAATTAGAGGAGGAATATCACAGTGTAGTAAACAATACGTAAAAGCAAATAAATATTTAGAAGATTTTAACTCTAATCAAGAATCAAATTATTTAGCATATCCCGATGCAAATAATTTATATGAATAGGCAATATCACAATATTTACCATATGGTGGTTTTGAATGTCTTAATGGAAAAGAATATGAATTAGATACTATTTGGAGGAAAAATATATTAAATCTTAAGGATGATTCTCCACATGGTTATTTAATAGAAGTAAATTTATAATATGCTCTAAAATTGCATAAACTACATTAAGATCTTCCCTTTTGACCAGAAAATAAGATAGTTCCAAAAATAAATCAATCTAAATTATTAACAACATTATTAAAAAAAGAAAAGTATTTAATACACTATCGTAATTTAAAACAGTGTCTAAAGAATGGTTTTAAATTAAGTAAAATATATATGCATGATGTTCTCTGTATCATAATAAACCACTGCTACACATCAGTCAACTACACCCTTGACAGCTCGTCCACGAGTCATGTTACTGCCGCCGACATCTGCAAGACTGTATTGCGTACCGGGCCAGGGCAGGCATTCCCTTTGATAATTATTATTTCGCCCAATGAGCCACCGAGACTATGCAAGAGGTCGGTTGCAAGTACCACAGTGCACCACTAGATGCCACCACATACAAGAGATGTAGATCCTGGTGCTCTTCACTACGCTGCCTGCTTGGAGGATCCAGATTCCAGGTGCGCACCTGCTGTGCCCCCTCCCCAAACACACTATGCCAGCAGAAGAAGGGATGGCCGAGAAGTATAAAAGGTCTGGCAGCCAAGCCTCCTGGTCTTACTACTCGATTGCTTCCTGATCTCTCACCACCCCAGTTACTGGTGACGAGGCTCTAACATCTCCTAAGCTTCGTCGCTCTCTTCGTAGGGTCGAAGATCCTCTCCAGCGGAATCCTAAGGAAGACCTAGCGGCCGTCAAGAAGTTACAATTAGACACATTCGGTCCATTATGGAGAGTCACCTGAGAGAGTAGAGCTCGCCTCGAGGAAACACGCATTAAGTAACTCTCTAATCCACTCAGCTTTGCACAGGTCACCTTCCCCATTAAACAACACTGTGTTTAACATTCCGTATACTCCGTGGGGGAATTAGGAGTTAGCACCTCTGCCATTAGTGTTTATTTCACTTCGGTAAATAACCACAGTTCTTACCAGTCATCTTAGCTTTCTCTCCAAGCTCCTTCCTGTGTCACATTCGGGCTGCAGGAGACCGGGTTTTGATACTGCCGAACACACACTGCACAATAGAACAAGTACATCATTGGAAGGCCACCAGTTCCTTGTATGCTGTAGGAGGAATGGTAAAGCCATGACATTAGGAAACTATCCTGTGGAAATTGGCTTGTCAGGGGTTCTTCTTTGAGTTCGGGGATACCAGTGACAACAGGACCCTCACCACAACACCATTGGAAGCCCACCCGTTCCTTACACCACGTGGAAGGAAAGGTAGAGCCACGACATTAGGTACACTCCCAGTGGATTGGACTTGCCAACCAAGTGCCGAGAGAGCTGCAGTCTGGTGGAGGGAAGTCTACTCACATGGGAAACACGCCCACTGTTAAACACTGGCACGTCAACTGCCCAAATCCTGCTGCTCTGATCTATACCTCATGCCGTACACCCACAGGGGTGGAGTTGAGAGACAGGCCAGGTAGGTGAGGGCAATTGCTAAGCTTTCCCAGGGAGTACATATCCTTAATAGCATGCTCGGGTTACTCAGTCCATGGGAACAAGCTGTGCTTCAACAACACCTCAGCATACCAGTTCCAGACATCATTCCCATTGAATTGTTAGAGCCACCCACCAGGGTCGCAGAGGGATACCATCCTGTAGTGCAGCAGGCACTCATTGGCATCAGACTGCTAGATGAAACCAAACCACAGCCAGAAGCACCCATACAGGAGCACATCACACCCCAGTTAAGTGAAACACCAGTCAGTGTGAATACATGAGTACCCGCCACCCCCATGCCACCTCGCCGAATGGTGGCACCACTACCCAAGCCAGTACCTTGTAGAAGGGTCAAGGACGTAGGACCTGACTTCATGCCCAGCCACCAACCCACAAGGCCTGTACGGTACACCAGGCGGCCACCTGCGCCCCGGACCAAATAAAGTAGATTAGGTGCGACTCGCCTAGCATCGCCCAAGTGACATAGGGGCTGGCGCAGTCTGAGATCCAGGACTGTCACATGTCAAGAAATAGAATATTAAAGTTTAATCAGTCTGATTAATTTTAAAAAAGTATATAGACTTAAATACAGCATTGAGAACTATTGCAAAAAATTATTTTGAAAAAGATTTTTATAAACTAATTAACAATTCTGTGTTTGGTAAAACAATGGGAAATATTAGTATTAGTTTAGATATAAGACTGATCTCAAATGAAAAAGCCTGTGATAAATTAGTAGCAAGGGTAAATTTTAAGTCAAGTGCTATATTTAATTAGAGTCTTTTGGCTATACGTACAAATAAAACAAGTGTACAATTTGATAAGCCCATTAATGTTGCTATGTCAATTTTATATCTGTCAAAATAATTAGTGTTATTTTCATTATAAAGTGATGAAACAAAATATGGAGATAAAATTGAAATCAAATATCAGGATACCAATAGCTATATGTAAAACTAAAAACAGAAGATTTTTTATGAAGATATGAAGTCGATCATAGATAAATTTGATACAAGGGATTTCCCCAAAAATTATATCTATAACATGACACAAATAAATAAGAACGTTTTGGGTAAAATGAAAGACAATTGTAATGTTAAAATAATGAAAGAATTTGTTGGTTTACAAGCAAAAATGTATGCATATAAGGTTGATGCTAAAGAAAATAAAAAATCGAAAGTGTAGAGAAATGTGTTGTTAATAGGCGAATTACCTGTGACGATTATAAGAATTGTTTGTTTGATGAGAAAATGCGATATAGAACAATGAATTTAGTAAGAAGGGAAAAGCATTATATATATATATATATATAGAGAGAGAGAGAGAGAGAGAGTAGAAGTTAATATAATAGCATTAAGTCATTATGATAATGGAAGGATTATATTTAAAAATATATTAGATACATTACCATATGGATATGAAAACATAGAATCTTAAGAAGTTTTAATTTCCAAAACAATATCGATAAAAGATCCATCAAAATGAATTAGTTTGCCATTTCATCTCGAATTTCCAAAAAAAATATGATTAAACTGCTCATTGTTAATTTTATAAAAAAATTGGATATGAGGGGTTATAAATAATATTATCTCTAAAATCAAACATAATTATGGCAGAAAACTAGCAATTACATTAGATTCTAAGTGATAAGATTCATCATATTTTATAAACATCTTATATGCAAAGTTACAATGATAATTTGTTGTTTTAAATGGATTAAAGTAGGTTAGTGTTTATAACAGTTTTGTAGGTTTCAATAAGCATATTTCTTTCAAAACCAAGAATGTCAGATAGTCGATCATCAAATTTAATATCAAACTTAGATTTAATAGATATTCTTTTTTCACATTGTCTGCTGTTAGTTCTATCTTATTATCTGAAAACTGCTCAATTTAATTTTATAGTTTCTATCAACGATTCGATATCGTATTGAACTCCATGTTATAATTTCATTTTGATCAACAACAGCAATCAATTTTTAAATTGTTTTTATAGTATTGTTGTTTGTATTTGGAGTTAAAAATTTTGCATGAAAACTAATCAAAGCAATAGATTTATCTTCATGAATATCGAATGAAGTTTCTTCTTAAGTACAGAACTATTATTTGTTAACTTATATACTTTATTATCGATTTAATGAAAAAGGGGGTGTTATTAAATGAAAAAGTTGATTGTGTTGCCTGTGTATTAATTACCAAACAAAATGCCAAAAATCAAAAGAATGGCGAACTTTTGCCTGACAATATAAGGGCCATTATCGTGAGTCAGAGTAACAGTGGGAAAAATTATTTGATGATAAATTTTATTTATAAAAATGGTTGGTTAAATTATAAAAATTGTTTGTTTGCTCAAAAAGTTTAAATCAACCCAAATATATTGAGTTACAAAAGTATGTTGATGTGGTATCCAAAAATGTATGAGATGCCACCCTTTCACAGGTGGCATCTCGTAGAAGCTCTCTCAATGGCGTGCTCGTCTGAGGTTGAAGTCGGACCATGGGAGGTGGTACTCTCGTCTGGCATGACTCAGGCAGAGCCTCCGGTGGTGGCTGACAAGATGCCACCCAGAGCCGCCATCGCACTGAGCTTATATACTCCATTCCTGACCTCTTGCACAATCCCCCGAAATATGTTACGTTAAAACAATGGCTTGGTGGCCGAGGTCGCTGTGCGTCTTGCCTCAGTGCACAGCTACGCAACCCTTGAAGGAGCAAGTCGAAGCAAGGCCCCCCTCTCAGGAGCATACAGGCGCCCTCGCCTGGGACATGGGGTTGAATGGTGTGGGGGATTGGCTGGGTCAGGTCAGGCGATTGGTGTAGGAAGCCAATGTAGTAGTTCAGTGGGTGGCCAAGCCCCATGGTAGTAGTGGAGCCCTCCAAAAAGAGATTGTCTTTTGAGTCGTGATAACAAGTGAAAGTATTAATTACTGAAGAAGTTTCCACCCCTCCCCCTCCCCATAATTTAGACTCCCTAAGGCAATGTCAGGCATGAAGGGTCGGACATGCGTTACAGAGATGACTGCCTTATAAAAATGGCAATTCTAAACCATTATCTTGTTTCAGTTATTATGTTGTTCCAATAATTATATACGTAAAAATACACTGAAGTTTAGACTGTGCCTCTTAAAAAAAATTTACACGTGATATGAATGTATCTAGTCATACTACAATATGATTGTCCGAAGACTTATTTTTCCTCTGTACACATGCTTGTTCTATGTTATATTACTAAACTTATTTACATGTATTAAGTGACTATTGAGCAATCGTAAATAAAATTTAGTCTCTTATGACATTTAACTGTTGTGTACGAAATCATTACAAAAGATTTATATTATATAAAATGGTAGTGTGAATCCAGTGTTCTTTAAGATAGACTAATTTTACTGTTAGATGTGATGGCACTATTGGTTCGTGTTGGTTCTTCAGGATTGGGAAGGGCGTGCTCAACTCTTTTATTATAATTAAACCCCTCTAAAAGAAATTGAAATATGCTTAAGCCCAGCGTCGAATGTGTAATGTTGGGAATGAAGGTAATGCGTGCTTAAGAAACACAACATTCTTACAAATAAAAATATCATTGTATACATGCCACATTGAGATGGCTGTACCCTAACTATGCTTATACATTTATGATTTTTGTGTCCTAAAAAGTTTTCATTATACGTGCTAGAGTTGACATATATATTATACAGTTACGGTCATTGAAAATGAACTGTTATTCTTAATGACGGAGTGTGTGCATCAGCTACTGCACTCTACAGTTTTGTTTTTACCTTACCCTGCCTGCAGTTGCAACTTTATTCACTGCACTTTGAAAACTGGTAGCTAGGTAGCACTGTGTGCTTATAGGTTTGTGCGCACCCTGCCTGAGAAAACTGTGCTGTGCTACCAAAGAATATATATATATATATATCAATTTCTCTTTTTAGAAAGTTCATACCGTAGCACATGTTAATATTGTATAGTAGAGCTTTATACACTTATTGTTTTCTTTACTTTAGCGCCTAGTCGGCCTTTATCGACTGTGACTTAAGCCCTGACAATGTATGTACACTAGCTTTGTACATCCTATACTGTCATGTTTTGCACTACTGTGTAGCACATGTTAATAGTGAAGGAAAGGTTTCCTTTCTTTCTGGATATACAACTGTAAGAGCCCCTGACTATCACTAGGCTGTGTTCCTCTCTATTAAACTGCATTATCTTACAGATGTGCCACCTGTGCCATGTGGTTCATTAACATTGCTATCTTAATCAGCTTATAATATATTCCTGCTAGAGCTATAGTCAGAATAATAATCGTAGAGAAGCTGAGGAAATTATAGTGTTCCTGTGTTAATGAGGAAAACATGTGTGTTTGACGAAATTCTGACCTCGTCTCTGAGTACCTGATAGTGGGAAGTTCTGCATGCTTGATTTTCCATTCGCTATTAATAATATAATTAACTGAGTACAATAAAATCCCTTCACTAGCTTTGAGCTGTTGCACTTCAAATCCATTTTTATGGAGCCATTGAACTGGCAAGACAGTGTGCGTGATTGCGAATTGTGGGCTCTTTATATCGCAAACATGTGTAGCTTTAATAATAGCAACTTTATCTGAAGTGATTTCGCAGCCACATGGTACTTGGATATGTATAGTCCCTACCTTGGGATTGTGAATTACTTAACTTAGCGTCTTGTTATTACACATGAGTACCAATTCACAGGGCATGTTGGTTATTATGAAATGGTGTGGTTCGATAGCATGGACAGATAGTGAATTTCCAGGCTGGCATTTAAATTTATAATTTTTGCATTAAACTTTTAAGATCATTGAGGTAGATTGCAGCCTTTAAACAATTTATTTGTTAGTTGGCGACTAATTACTTAGAGAGAAAATTTATGCCTTTGGCTTGTTCAGGAGTATCGTAATTTTTCGTGTTTATTTCGTAGTGACATCAATAACGACTATATTTGAAGGGGTTCCTAAAATGCATGATTCATTATTGTACTCGTAAGAGACTTCTGTGCATCGAAATAATTGCCACGAACTTTCAATCCCTTTTAAGGGAACTGGTATTTTTATCATCATTTGCGTGGGCGAGAGCATGCATTCTGTTAGTGGTGAGGTGTAATATTTTAATGTTTCTTTAATAGGAATACTTAATTCGACCCTAGTCTGTAGACTTTTTCCTGTAATTTAAGAAGATTGCCCCTTGATATTTCTTTTGGGGCTGCTAGGAGAGGTAAAAATTGATGTTGGCATTGCTGGATATATGTGTTAACCCTAAGCTCATTAACAATATTGTTTACAAGTTCCAGCACCATACTAGTAAATAATTGTGATTTACTGAGCGAGAATTCTATGTCTCTATCCTGATTACTCATTTGATGTGACATGACCCGTATGTTTTTAATAAGATCATTTACTTTGTTTTCGACTTGAGTTTTTAATTATGACATGCTATGAATCATAATATTGAGATTGTTGTTAGACATGATAACATTATTTTCCAATTTATTTAATTGCGATGCTAGCTTCTCTTCATTGGTAAGGAGGAATTTTAGGTGACGGGTTGTGAGAATGTCGCAACTCCATGTTGCGACATCTCCTAGGAAGGTAATTCCACATTTTCTTTTATTGGACAATGCAATCCCAGACATAAACTCTTGTGCAATATTTTATGTTGTTTCATTAAAGAATTTGCGCATAGGTCAGCATTCTTGCAAACTGTGCTGTTCTTGGTGGTGCAGGCCTGGTGGTACCACACGACAATGTTGTTGGGAGTGACCGGTTGGTGCAGCGGTAGGGTGTATGCCAGGGGAATGGTCTCTTTGTATCGGATTTCTGGTGAAAGTTGTTGAAAATAGATTCCACTGTGCATCTTGTATAAGTGTGCGCCTGTGGATGCCGACACTATGTGGAGCTCTAACAGCAGCAGTCCCACTCTCGTCGTCCCCATATCAGTGACGAGTTACCTGTAACATGCATGTTTACATTAGTTTTGTATATGGGCGAGTTTGATATTTCTAGTATTGACTGTGTCAACCTTTGTGAGCCATTGTTTCTTTATCTCGTTCGCTATTGTTGATGGCCCCAATATATTGTGGATCCTGTAAGGCCCATTATATTTAAAGTTGAGGGCTTCTTGTCTTGCGTGGGTATTTGCCCATACGAATTTGCCCGACGTCGAGATCGTTGGGACGAAATTTTTTGTCAAAATTGACTTTCTGTTCTTTCTGCGAATAAAGAAAGTTTACACGAGCCTGTTCGCAGGCTTGAAGTCGCTGCGAGAATGTGTGCACTATAACATGACATGGTTGGACGGCTTCAATGTTGTGTAGCAGGAAGAATGGGGAAAATCTTATACTTCTATTAACTGTGGAGTTGTAATTAAAAACTATGTATTTGGACATATTAATCCCAATGTGCATGGTCTTCATTCGTGCGTGCAGTTAATTGCTGTGACAAAACCTTATTTACTTGCTTGGTCAGCCCATTACAAGATGGGTTGTAAGCTGTTGTCTATAATTTTTTTATTTGTAGTTTTTGTAATACCTCTGCAATCAAATCGGTAATAAATGATTAAATGATGTGCCCTGAACGGTTAAAATGGACTTGGGGCACCCGTACCAAAGAATGACATCTTTGATAAATTTGGCACAAGTTTTCACGTCGATCATGTGAACAGCTTTCACTACCACATAACGCACAAAAATTTCTGTCATCATGAGAATGTATTTGTTGCCGGATACCACTGTTTGAGTGGACCTTTGGCATCGAGACCCCAAGAATGGAATAAGGGAGGGGCTTAGATAGGTGTCATAAGACCTATAGGTTTTTGGTTATTATGTTTCACCTTCTGGCAAGTGAGACAGTTTTTGTTGTAATCTTTTACGTCTTTCGCCATTGTGTCCCAATAGTACTGACTTGTAAATTTCTCTAAAGTTTTAACTGGCTGAAATTCCCTCCGTTTAATAGGGCATCATAGTGCGCCGTAATAATTTCCGGGATGTAGTACTGAGGTACTAAAGTTAAACACTTTTCCCCACTGGGGGTGTGTACTTTATAGTGTATTTCTATGTTTCCTGTAAAGCCATATCTTCGTGCTAGGCGAATGTATTTTGGTGTGCTGTTTTGTGGTTCTGTGAGGGCGGTTTTCAGCTGTGTTATATGTGGGACATATACTGCCAAAAATGGGGATGTTGTGTTTGTGTGATGGGTGCTAAGAACAGATTTGTGTCGTCTTTAACTTTGATATATTCTTGGTCGTGGATATAAATGGGATGATAGTGTGGTGTGGAATTGTATACAGTAGGGAGAATTTTGCAGTTTAAATGAGGGTCAACACATGTTGATTCAATTTTGTTGGTGTGGCCTTCCATATTGATTTCCATATTTACCTGATATAAGGTTGTTGTGATCTTTGGAATGGCTTGTAAGGGTAAATATTCCTCATTTATAATAATTTTGGCTACGCAGGCTATGTCATTTGTGCCAATATCTGGTTTAATTAAAGTATTAATCTTGTGCCAATTGTTAATGACGTATTTTGCGATACTTTGTTTGACTTTGCTTTGTATGGATTTTGTAGCAATGTCTCAGCAAGAACTTTTTAAAAAGAGGTTCAATTTGTGTATTCTTTTTTGATAGTGTAGGGTTGTTTTTCTACTTGTATTTGCGTTCATTTAGCTTTTCCTGTTGTAGGAATTCGACTCATCACATCCTCATATGTGTTTAATTTTACTTTAACAATTTTCGCTTCGAATTCATACTCAGTAAGTGCTATCACTGGCTATCGAAGACTGATGTGATCTGCCTCAATAGTAAATTTTTGCCCATACAAGTATTGTTTAAAGTATGTAACGAAATATTTAATAGCTGACAGCTCGTGTTCCGTCGCCGACCTTTTTTTTTTTTTTTTTTTTTTTTCATTAAGTAAGAGTTTTTTCGATGTGAATGCTACAATACTGCGATCTTTACTGCCTGGTTTCTCTTGCATGAGGATGGCTCCTATGGTGGTCTGGGATGCATCGCAGGCTAACATAGTGTTTCTGTTATCCTGGAATTTTGCTAGGATGGGATGGCTTAGTAATGCTAATTTAAGGTTTTCAAAAGCTTATTGCTGTTCTTGTTTCCATTGGAATGGTGTTGATTCTTATTGAGATCTGTAAATAATATATCCAATTACTTTGCTAATTTTTGTATATGTTCCTCATATGTGTCGCCTATGATGAAAATATCATCTATATAGGCTATGGCCGTGTTCCAGCATAGTGGCCCGAGCATGATATCTACAAACTTTTGAAAGTAATCAGGGCTTGTGGCCAACCTCATAGGCATACACGAGTACTCATATAAGCCTACGCCATTCACGCTAATAGCGAGTTTTTCCCTGTCTTGCTCCTTTACTGGGATTGCATAGAATCTGCTAAACATGTCAATTGGTGACATGTATTTGGAATTCTGAAGTATTTTAATTATATCTTTGGTTCTGGGGATGGGGTATTGTACCTTCTTTAAAAGTTGATTAAGGAGCCGAAAGTCAGTTAGAAATTGTATGCCTCCTTGGCATTTCTTATAACTGGGCTTGGCATAGCATAAAGAGTTTCAGAAGGTAAGATTTTACGTGCGTCGAGCATCTGTTGTATCTGTTCGATTACTTGTCAGCGTAGCTGCGGATTTATTCTATATGGTCTAGTATGAATAGGTTTGTTTGTTGATAATTCCAGTTTAATTTCATAATTTTTTAATTTCAGTTAGTTCAGTTATGTTGCTAACAAAACAATCTTTGTATTTTTGGAGTAATTCTCTGAGTTGTGTTTTCTTGTGTAACGGTAGGTTGTCATTTATGCTGCCTAGTGCAGTCATAACATGAGGGTTAACCATAGAATCTATTTTGTTTATGTAATATTCAATGTGATTGTTTGTGTCACAGTACACATGATTAGTATTAATTTGTATCTCAATGACATTTTTATTGTGGTAAGAATATACATACATAACATCTTTGGTTAGTATCAGCACTATGTCATACCTTTTAATAAAATCGACTCCCAATATAATGTCTAATTTTAAATTATATATTAAAATGTGGTCCTGATTGAAGTTATACCCAGCATTTTCGTTGGTTTTATATTTGGGTAAGTCGATAAATGTAGTTGCACCCACTAGTGTGAACTGTTCAGTGACTGGTTGCCTTTTGTGGTTGTGTACAAGTGTTGTAGCAATGCATGATCGCGAACATCCCATGTCAAGCAATGCATTATATGATCTGCCCGCATCCTGGACAAGGATGTGCGGCATTCATATTTGTACATAGCTTACGCGACATTCGTCCTTGCCAGTTGGCAGGGCTTGTTTGTTTTTGGACAATTTTCTGTGTTTATGTTAGTACTGTTATATAATGTGTTGTTACTTTCTATCTTAGGGATGTGTATTTTTTACTTCTGTCAACCAAAACATCATTTAAACTTTTAAGAACGCCCATTTATATCTGTGTTGAAAGGTTGTTCTCGATTTGGAGAAAGCGGGCATTCTGAGGCTCGGTGATCCTGATACATGCACAATGCACACATCATGACTGTCAACGACCGTGGTCCGATGAAGGCCGTGCATGCGCTGACGTCACAATTGTGCTGACTCGTGGATTCTCGGGCTCAACCTCGGCTTGCACCGCCGCTTCCATGATGTGTAAGTTCTTGGCTTTTACAGGTGAATGTTTATGTTGACGTGAAGCCGTGTCCTTGTGTCAGGTGTCGGAATTCTCATTGTTCTTACTTGGCCTGCATTTAGTTTCTTTAAACATAATACCTGACAACCTGGTTTCTATGTTTTCATATTTGGGAGACCTCTGTTCAATATGAATTTGTTTTCCCTGCGGATGTTGAAAGTTTTCTGATCCGGAGATTAACTTAGCTATATCTGTGTATGTGCACATTGGTACTATCTTGCTAAACAGTGCCTCGCAGTTGTTAATTATACGTCTCGCTTTTACTTCTGGTTGAACATTTACACTCCCCATATTTTGTTTCATGTACTCGTTCTTTTTGCCCCTGGTTATACCTGTATTATATTTATAATTAATTTTGGAGGGGCTATTTTCGTCATTATGCTGTTTTTTCTGTTTTTTTCTTATGTCACTTAAGGACCATGCCTGTCTGTCTGTAACTGTGGTAGTTGGTTTTATGCACCTTATGTAGTGTTTTGTCCACAGGGGTGGTGCTTATTGCCCCTGTGTGTATGAGTTTTTTGTTGGTTGTATTTGTTGGTTGGATTATATTTTTGCCTAGTTTGATTTTGGTTTTGGGTGGTACTTTGTAGTGTGGGGTTTGCACTGAAATGATTCTTTGTTTGCAAATTACCATTTTGTGGTGGTCTTCTGTTGGCTTGGTGGGGGTTGTAGTATTTTTGTGATGTTTGTACGTATTCTTTGACTATGACAACGGGTTGTCTGTTTCGACCATATTTGCTGTATTTGTAGTACTGTGGTGTCTGTGAATTATTGTATCTTGTGGATTTTTGTATGTAAAGGGCTTTTGGTTCTGCAATGTGAGGTTCGCAATTTCCTCTTTCAATTTCGCCATTTTGGCTCTTAGTGAGTCTGTTTCTGAATGAGCCTGTTGCCCTATAATTGCCTGGTTGTATTGAAATAGTCCTACCTCTATGTAAATCATTACTAATATTGTTTAAATTGTTTGTAATTACACTCGTGTTTTTATAAACATTATCATTCCCATCAACTTACTTTATTAATTTCTCTTGAATATTGGTCGATTGCTATTTAAATACATTTAGCCTAATGGTATTTAAGTCTTCCACATAACGTTTATTTTCGGCATTGCTATCTTTCACAGCCATACCCACATTATGTAATATATGTCCATTAAAATCACAATTCCGATCACGATTTTTTGTTAAAAAATTATTGTAATGATTGTGTTTTATACCGCTATGTCCAAACTCTGAAATACTCATTGTTCTTGCTCTGGAAGTAAAAAACTGTCAAATTCAGAGCTATATCTGCCTTTATATAGGGGAAGTGTTGGTATTATCACAAGAAAATTGTAGTTGTTTTTCCGACAGCAAAAACACACATCTGTAAACTTTGTAGATGTCATATAACCTAAAACATGTTCATTGTAAATATGTTGCAGATTCATATTGTCCATTTTAAACTCAATATCATATTTGTATTATCACGCCAATTATGTTTAGGAATATGTGCATAACGTTGCGATAAATAAAAACAATCAACGTTTGAATGTCGACCAAGACTAAAATATTGCTGTATTTCACCCTGTGGTTTGCACCAAACATCGTAAAATATAAATACGGAATTGGATAAAGCTTCATTCGGAGGCATGATGTTTTCTTTATTTGTAAAAGGGAAATACCACATTAATTCAATTAACGATAAAATAGTCGCTAATCGTTGATATTTTTCTTGTATTGTTTTAGAAAACACATAGACATTTTCAAACCTAAGTCCATTCGGATATTCCTACAATGCATATTTGATGGTAAAAGAATACCATGTTTCTGTACAATTATGTTTTCTTTCGTATTTAAAATTACCAGAAGATGTACATTTTGTTTTACAACCTTCATTTATACAGTATTACATAACGTAATGTACTAACATAAAACTATAAATGAGAGTCTATGTATAGGTTCGCATTCAGTTGAAAATAATGGTTTGTACCAAATGTATCAAAAAAGGATGCAGAGTATTGAATACACTGATTAATAAATTGCCATTTTAATTGCATCTACCAAAATACAATTATTGTGAACCTGGCACTAAACTTGCAAAACGAATGGCATGGAACGATCAAGGAATAAACTCTTTGGATAATGCTTGTAAAGAACATAACATAGTTTACGATCGAACAAAAGATTTGAAAGATAGTCATATAGCATAAACAATTCTAGCCGATAAAGCAGCAAATATAAGTAATAATCCATCTACATCTACAGGTGAAATCTTAGAGCTTGGGTCGTTAACAAAGTTGTGCAAGCAAAATTTAAAAGAGGTGTGGGTTTAAAACGTAAAACCGAATGAAAAAACAAAGAAAGGAGGATTCTTGCCTTTGTTTTTTCCAGCATTAAGTGCTCTAGGATCGATCATTGCAGGAGTTTCGGCAATTAGTAGAGCAGTTAAATCAAAGGGTAAAGGAATGTATTTGAAACCCTATAAAGTAGGGCAAGGGAAAAAACCTCCAACCGTGGAAAAAAACACAGAAAGTCCTAAATAGTCTTCCAAAACATGCACTTACAAACAAATACATTAATGTGTTTGTAAAGAAACTGGATATTCCCTATTTCCGAGGTGTGCATATGAGAGACGATTTACCAAATATACCAAATCTCCATCAATGTATGATTATTAATTTAGATTCGAAACAAAACGAAGGAACACATTGAATGGCACTAATTAAAAATATAAATCAACCATTGTATTATGATAGTTTCGGTTATTTACTTCCTCCAATTGAAATACGTAATTATTTTTAAAAAGCATGCAATTAAGATACAATTTCAAAATGGAGCAGTTACCAAAACAATCAATTGTGGATATTTGTGTCTATGTTATATTTTACTATAATTTGGATATGTAAGTAAGTGCAATATTAAACATATTAGTAATATGTCAATAACAAATAATATTAAAGGGTAATTCGTCACAATTGTGTGCAGTATATTTCCCAGCATTGGAGTTAGATGGAGAATGGCAAATAAATCTAATCAAATTCGTTACTTACAACAGCATACCAAACATTGATATGCACAACCAATCATTTACGGTTAACATTGATGGAAAAATCTACAAGATTGTGATACCAATAGGATTTTATGAGTTGGACGACTTAGAAATGTTCATTAAAGTGGCATTCCCTAAAGATGTACATTTCCCATTACAAGGAAATCCAAATATGTTATCTAATTCGATGTACAGTAATGTTGATGTTGATTTCTTGGAAGACAATTAAATTGCAAATATGTTAGTTTACAAATGGAGAGTGTATCCTGCTAATGAATTACACGAATCATCAAAACAGGTTAATATATTGTCGGTAAATGTATGTCGTAGAAATGTTAATATTGTAGGTGGTTCATATTTGAATGGGAAACGGACAAATACACTACATGAATTAATGTGTGCGGTGGCTCCAGGTTACAAAATATTTGTAAAACCAAATACATTAGTATATTATCCAGTAATAGTGAATTGTCTTGATGAAATAGTTGTTACAATTGTTGATCAAGATGGTAAACATATTAATTTTATAAATGAAGAAATTATCATCCATTTAAATTTTAGAAAAGCTATATAAACAGTTGCATTCCGTGAGCATTGCAATCATAATGGGTATTGTGTATAATATTCAATACAGACATAAAGTAGGTGGTTCTTTTCATAACTATGTCACTAAGGAACATATTTCGAAGAAAGGAACTATAAAAAGACGTAAATGCAAGCATAAATTGCTCACTTCAAATACATTACCCGTGAAGTTAACACAAGGCAACAAATTGTTTTTAAAGAAAATAGGATATACTGTTAATAGAAATGGAGGACATACTTATTGTTGAAGAAGCAATAAATTATGAAGATGCAATCACCAATGCAGAAATACCATTCCTAGCAGGTCCGTACACATTTCGATCGGAAATAAGGATTTCAATACAGAATCACTGTATTTACATATTACCATGGAAATCAAGATTAAGGTTTAGAGGAACAATTAAAAAGACAGTAGATGCAAGTAATCTTGTAACTAAGAAAATAGTAAGAAATTGAATACTTAATTTAATCGATAGAGTTGTATATCTGCTGTATGGAGTGGAAATTGCTCAGACAAGAGATGTTGGAATTACTTCCATGATAAAGAACTATTTACTGCAAACTGTAAACGATCTTTATATAGGGGTTATGGCTGGATGGAGCAATGCTTGTGATTATTCACTACAAATAAACCCAGGCAGATAATACAAAGTTGTTATACCATTATGTATGGTACTTGGCTTTACTGAAGACTACAAACATGTCATATTAAATGCTCATAACAAGGAAGGTGTAACATTTGAATTAAACAGTGTCGAATGGCTAATGCCACATTTTGAAGTTAACACTCGTGAACATGTAAAGTTTTTTTAATATATCGAAAAAGGGAAGAGTTTAAACATTGCTTTCAGATCATTGGGTCTGGAGTCTTATCCATCACTACCAACATCACAAAAAGTTGTGTGAAATATGAAATCAAGTTTTTCATCCAAAAAGCAGCAATATGTTGTCATTTGTTTTCAAACAAACTGACAAAACAATTTAAAAGCATATCGATCATTGTTCGATAATTGTGATATGAAAAATATGAAGCTGTATCTAAACAGCCTTTGTTGATTTTTATTTGCTACAATATGTATACAAAGTCTCAGGAATCATATTATAGCAAAATGAGTTCACCGGTACTAGAAGCTGACACCTTTAAAAGTAAAGTAGCATTATTTGTGTTTTATGTAAGCAATCAAAACTACACAATTAGCTATAATGTAAATGATATCCAAATTGAAATAATTGCAAATATACCCATTCCAGTAAACATGCAATCTTTTGCTTTGATAATTCATGATAGATTAGCAAGTTACAATGTAAGAGATAAGCTAGGGAAAATAATGACTTGAATCAGTAGATAACAAACTACAATTGCGATGAGATGTTTTGCAATGTGCAGGGTTTTCAACTTCAGATAAATTTTTCATAAAAGAATTAGCTATTACTGATATGGAAGAACACACAACTGTGTTCAGTTTCAAAGAACTGTTCGATTGGAAATATCTAACTCCCAAATGCAAGAAAACTAATATATGGGTTACCAAGTATCACCACGGTTTACAATGGGAGAGTGGATGTATGGACTATGAGAATATTTAAGATATTTGCAAGCAATATTTAAATAATTGTGAAATACATGTAAGTGGAGTCGAGGAAAAATGAATTTTAGAAAGTATGTGGAATAGAAAGTAAGGGATATTAAAAAGAATACAATTGTACATCGTTCAAACTATTATGTATGGCATATGGATACAAATCGACATTCTTCTCTGCAGAGGAAAACACTACATTACTGCAAACTTGATAATTTATGACTGACTAGGGTGAAGCAGATTATGATGATTCTCCTCCTGAATTCCCAGTAGATATTACACGAGTAATATGGCACTATTTGGGATGAGAAAACATTGAGGACTAGAGAGTGAAATTCAGTATAAAAAGTATTTGGTTTAATTAAACCAATATTTCGTAAAGATGGATCAACAAGAGAATGAAATCACATGCTCTTGTATGCAAAAATCAAAATGTAAATTGAATCTCAGTAAGTTATTAGCACGGTGGAATAATGCATTTAGAACCTGTCTCGAAAAGAAATAGTTTTAATATCTTTGGAACAGCCTGTACTTAGTTGTTTAATGATGTGTGTATATATTTTTGAAACAACCTGTATTCATGCATATTTTGAAATAATTGTCTAATATGTGCTATGTTTTGAAGTATCCTGTACTGATGTGTGTATGTTTTGAAAGATTATTGTAATTAAATTTTTGGATCAATCTCTATTTGTGTATATTTTGTCAATAAAATAAGTCTTAAAATGAATTCATTCGTACTTTTATATAACCTCACCCCTAAAAAAGTGAATTTGTTTTTCTAATAAATGAAAAAATTATCTTTAGTTAGTAAAATTATCATAACTAATGTTCTAATGAAAAAGCTATATGTCTTCATTTTATAAATGCTTTAACCTAAGTGAATCATGAGGACTATTTTTGGTGAAACATTGTAAGCTGAATAATTTATGCTCGCTTCAAAATGCTAGACTTAGAGTCTTTGCAAATATCTCAAGATGTGTAAAAACAGTTATGTTTATAGGTCTACAACCCTAACAGTGCTACCAACCCTTGACCAGACTCACAAGCTATAAAGATTTAACTTCAACAATTTTTCAGTTTACCAACCACACAACCAAGATCTCAGGGTGTGCACACCTGAGTCCAACAACCCTCTCCGGAAACACTTTAGCTTTAAAATACACTGGAGACATTTCTCATATCTCTTTTCACTAAGCAGGCAGCCATGACTACCCGGAGCATCCTGCTAGTGCTCAGGTCAGGTCATATCAACGACTTAATCGTCAACCATTCTAAGGAGAAAACGTCTTCCTACCTGATTGCAAACTCTCGAGCAATATATTTTGTTTTCTACTTAATAAAATTAATAATCACTCTCCAGCTTTCATTAAGCAGGAAAACATATGGAAATTAAAACAACAAAATTATACAGTATTCTGAAAAATACTCAAAATTTATATCAAAATATACTATTATTTATGAAAAAAGCTTTATTCCACATACACGCAAATCTTTACAAAAGTTGTAAAAATATCCTATACAGTAAAATTCTAATCACCATAGTGAAAACATGATCGTGTACATTAACAGAAGATATCTGTACATGTTTCGTGCAAAATATGAATAACAAAAATACTTAAATTACTTTGCAAAATATTAATTGAATACATGAATCTTATGATTAACTAGAATTTATGCCAATTTAAAGGTTTACAGAAATATTGGGTGATGTAATATTACCAAACATAATAGATCATGTTATTAAGCAGTAATTAATTGAAAGCTTCCAAAAAAAATAAATAACATTTCCTTTAAAAGGCATAACTATTCTTAGAAATCCTTAAACATGGAATATCGCCAACCATTAATAATTTCTTTATAAGGATTATAGTAATTTGTTTTTCTGTAAATCTATACCATATAATTTATATATCACTTTATTGAGTGTGTTAAACCATATCATATATGCCAATCCTTTTAATTTTATTAATAATCAAGCAGAATTTATTTGTAATGAAGCAGAATTTATTTTAGTATTAAATAAATGGTATTCATTTCTTCCAAGATGAAGGTAGTATAGAGGTTTGTCTCAGAGGTTGTGGTGAGCAGTTGAAGATATTTGAAAGTCATGGGTGGGGGAAGGGAAGGGAATGGGTGTTTGGCTTTCTGACTTTCTGGTTGGAGAGGAAAAATCTCGCTTCTTGACTGTTTACCTGGGAATTTGAAAATTTATATAAATAGGGGTTTAGCCTTTACGCTCCCTTCCACTGTTTCGAGTTGTGTGTCTGTGTGGTTTGCATTACGATGTCACACTCCTATGAAGATTATTTTATTGGTTTGTCTAGCCAAGACGTTAATAGAGAACTTCAAAATTTCAATTGGGATTACTTTAATGATATATTGAACAATTCAGATCCTTTAGTAACAAATTTGGTAGTTACTTTGAACAACAAGGAGAGTATTCCTACACTGTAACAATTGATTGTGTCAATGCTCTCCTTAGGACTAACACAGTCGCCGCTGGCATCTTCTTCCCTTAAAACTACAGTGCAGCCTCCGGCATCGACTTCATTTCAAACTACAGCGCCGCCTCCGGCATCAACTTCACTTCAAACTACAGCTCCGCCTCCGGCGTCGACTTCACTTCAAATTACAGCACCATCTCAGGCGTTGTCTTCACTTCCTACTACAGCGCCACCTAAGGCGTCGTCTTCACTTCAAACTACAGTGCCGCCTCTGGCGTAGACTTCACTTCAAACTACAGTGCTGCCTCCAGCATCGTCTTCAATTCAAACTACGGCGTCATCTTCACTTCATACTACAGCGTCGCCTCCAGCATCGAGTTAACTTCCAAGAATGTCAGCTTCGACCTTTGAAGCTTTAAATTTAAAAACATCAAAATCAGGTGAGCAACATCTGAATAAGCAAAAAATGTGTTCTTGTTTCACTCCAGTAGACTTAATGGCTCTCCCCTTAAATGATTTGCTGATGGATATGTATAAAAACGATTTATTCCAAGAGTTAGAAGAATTTTTACACGTGAATGGTAACCGAAACGGCAGGGAGTATGCCACTTTCATACAAATAATTCTTCCTGGTTTCCTGGAGGAGATACGACTAAGAGAAAGAATGATAATGTGGTACCAGCACGTTGGATGCTCAGCACATAATGCCGTGCATGCACGGCGTGTTCTGGACCGAAAATATCCTGGAAGGTGGATTGATCGTGGAGGACCAGTTCCGTTGCTTGCTGGGTCTCCTGACCTTAACCCCCTGGACTTTTTTCTTTGGGGTTACCTCAAAGGTGCTGTCTATTGAGATATTCCAACAACACCAGAGAACATGTAGGAATGTATTCTGCGTGCTTGTAATGCTCTTCAGCAGGCAACACTGGAGGAATCAGTGTTGTCATTCATCCAGCGACTGAACTTGTGTATCGCTGCTAATGGTCACAATTTGGAACATCTAATGTGAATGTTCTACCCCTCGCAGTACCCATATGGATAGTAATACAAACGGGCAGCAGAGATCCTACTTTCTGTGTCGTATTTAATGTTCATATTATGAAAGTGTACGTTGTGCTACATGTTTAAATAGGCCTTGACGGTATTCATTGAACTTTTGACCAATAGATACAGGGTGCCATTTAAAAACCTGATACTGGTACTCGTGTCTCACTTATAAATAATGATATAAGGCAGACTCCCCAGTAGTATTATTTCTCCATGTAACGTACCATAACGACAAAACGACTAACTCTTGCATACTGCACACAACAGTATACAACAATGTGAGATACACTAAACGTAATGCAAATTAAAGATAGACTGAGAGATAAAAGGGTTCTGTATACCTCTGTGTATATGAGGATAACGTTGCGACAGCTTTAGTATGTTTAACAAATTGTCTGGGTAGAGTGCCAACCCTATTTGTGCAGGGACGATCATCCAAATTGAGTACTGAATTTGTGTGCTTATTAAAAATCAGTATTATCGCCCCTTTAACTCCTTGATAACACAAACCAGTGTACGAACTGGAAACTGGATTCACCTTGGTGACGCTTGAAGGCAGTCTGGCAAATTACTTTTTCCCCGACTCCGTCCAGACTGTAAATTGGAATACACACACACACACACATCTTACCAATCTGTAGTAACGTGTACCGTTTGTACACCCAGAAACGCAGCAGTCTGGTAGCAAAAATATTTGTGGACAGAACAAACACTTAAAAAGGAACACTAGGAGAAAACCTGCTACTACTACGAAATGACAACAATGGGTTACTGTGATTTAAAAAAATTGTCTGGAGGTTTAATTGAGCTCAGAATAACATGACTTTTCCCAGAAAAAAAATAAAGTACTTCATCCAGATGGCATTACAAATTAGCAAACTATTTGTGACTCCAAAAATATTGACAGTATAATTGGACATTTCTGCTTGGGGCTTGCGGCCTTTGAAACACTACTGCCCTCGTGATGCTTAAGAATTAAAAAAACTTAAAATGTTCGAAAATCATGCCATGAATCTTTAATGTTCCTCACAAAAAGGTTTACTTTAAACAAGGCGTCTGCAATTAGCTAGCAGCAGAGCAAGGAGTCAGTTCAGGTTTACCGTAGTAAATGTCAGAAAAAGTCGTGTACTTAAGGAAAACAACATGGCGGTGTGAGAAAGTGTTCTAGAAGGTTGTACTAAGGGTGTTAGGTGAAAACTTTATTGGAAATTTATTAGCTTAAATTAGTAGTCAAACGTAGAATTTGAATATCTAGAAGTTCCCGATTATCAGATACGCCGACGGGGCTTCTCTCCGGATGCACAGCAGCCCTAGGTGACGTTTTCGCTATATGTAAGCGCACAGCTTACGGTGCTAACATACAATTCAATGGCACCTTAATTGACGTCTCACAAATTCTAGCAAACCTCTCTGGAAGCTACGCGGAGGGAGGCTATACAGACATATTTAATGCTTAAAACACCTCGCGTCTTCATCTCTATTAGACGGCCTGTAGTTTCAGAGATGCGAACTCAGACTTTCCTATGAAAAATCTAAATGTATTACCTAGTGCACAGCCCACCCGAGCTGGCTGCCTGACATTGTGTAACAAGATGTTCGTCTTCCTTCTCGAAAAACTTAACCTAAAAACGTTCTTTGAAAACTGACCAATTACGAAGATAACAATTCATTTTCATCTGTACTGCCACTTGAAACTACCCACAACGAACGAAAATGCAAAGAGTCATGGTCTTGTAAGTACAAGTACACAAGTTAAAACAGAAAGACATATAAATATGCGGCCAAAAAATGTACGGTTCCAAAACCAAAATAAATATTATGGACTCTGTTTCAAAACAAATCTTGCCACAAAAAAAAATAATCATGTGAAAAATAATATTTATCCTGTTAATCATAAAAATTGCATGTTAATTTATTATTCATTCTTATAGCTCAAGAAGCGTGTGTTACACCCCTTCCAGTTACAGAACCTTTGTGTGAAACACATTTTTTGAAACGCGGGACACCCGATACAGAGTTTTATATATATATATATATATATATATAAAGTGTTTGGTAAACATATTTTAATGTTGAATATATTAATTTTACTTTCTATTTTTTAAATGCACGCGAGTGAATGTTTTGGCAAATGTGTAAAATATTTGTTTGTGTACAATGGCATAATTTAATTTAATCGACGCACGAATAAAGTTATGACGCCCATGACAATGTTAATTTTACATAGGGTGGAAGAATACACAATTTGCATACAAGGAGATCCTAAGCAGGCCTTTCAAAAGTGCTCAGATTACCTTGAACGACCTTTACAAATTGTGTTTACATTGCTCTATTTGATGTTTGAAAAGTATCCCCAAAAAAAGCAAATTTGCATTTTCGTACAAATTGCAGGTTTGTTTTTTTTCCTTTAAATTAGTATAAAATTTTATGTATTGGACTCAATCTTTTTAGACATTAAACAAAACTGCTACTTTGGTTTTCTGCTAGTATAAAAAGGACTTAAAGTGTAACAGATGTATTTTACTTATATGATGTTATTTAATATTTCTGTTATTTCTATTTAGTTTTTTACAAGTACGTCTTGTATTCTCAAAAACATAGCAAACTAAGAATTCTGACTTTTCATTTGTTAAAGTCTACATTTTGACTTTTTATAACAATTTTATCATATATAGCACTTAACGTACTATAGAAATTCGAATGCTCACAACATAATTTCCCACAGTTGTAAACAGTGAACGTTTATAATGTTGTAAATCACAACTAAGATCATTAACATGCTACGTTCATAAGTTCTGTCACTCTCACAAAGGTGGCATGAAAATGTTGTAGATATCTCTGCGTGAATTAAGGTATATATCTAGATACTGAATAACGTTTTTGCAGTAAAGAACAATTTTTTTGTGCCTGAAGTGTTGGGGGAAAAAGTAGAGCGCCTAACAGTTTTCTTTTTAAACAAAAGATAACGATAAAATTTGTTGAAGCGGACACCTCTTGCTGACACATGTTGCTGGTTTATTCGATTATCTACAGATAAATAATGTTTACCAGAACGTGCCGTTGTTATTCTGGTAACATAGTAACTAGAGTAACAAGAAAAATAATGAAAACATCGTTACGATATAATTAATTACACATAGTACGTTCCGCCATTACCGTTTAAATGGTAAAATTAGGCTCATTATCTCATGTATGACTATCAAAAATAACTTTCACGTGAAATAAAAATATATCTTCGCTCCTAATTACTTGTTCTTTTTATAACTACCTTTAATAGTTATAAATTTGACAAATGACAAGTTTGAAAAAAAAGTCAATTTAGTAGACAAGCTATATTGTCAACGAAAATAACCGTACAAAGTACGCCCAAATATATATATATATATATATATATATATATATATATATATATATGTGTGTGTGTGTGTGTGTGTGTGTGTGTGTGTGTTCATCCCCAAGGTTTTGTTGATTCATTAATATTCAGAAGATAGATTTGTATAGTTACTGAAAAGTGGAAAGAAACTATTTTCATCCCATGTCGATGTTCCTGTGACGTTACCGTAGCACTTGAACTAAAGGCTGATGACAACAGCAATTTTTTAAAAACTAGATTTAGGGGATAGTCATAATTGAATAGGAAAACACCAAAGCATTTGAAAAAATAACGGCTTTCATATTTTTAGGGCAAAACAAAGCATTTTAACTAAAAATTATTATTCGCACAAATTTCATAAAGTTATTTTAACAGTTTGGTTTCTAGGAGTAGCATGTTGCTATTTATTTGAAATGCGACACAGAATTCACCTGCGATAAAGAACTCAACCTCTAACTATTTTAGACCTTAAATATTCTTTCAAAAGTGAAAATTGACATATGGGTAAGCGAAATAAAGAATTTTTCAACAAGATATTTTTCGCGACATTCTGATGACATGGACAATTATATTTTCAGCTGTAGTTGTCCAACATATGAACTTTGTTAGATTTTGAGATTCTTACGAACACACACACACACGTCTATATATATAATAGAAGACGATTGCATCTAAGTAGCAGTATTGCACATATTTATCATGATGGTATTTAAGAGGATGTTTTCATCCACATTGCCAATTAAGTATAGCTTCGTACCATGTGTGCCTCTTGTGCAATAGAGCAGATCAGAAGTGATTTTTCTACTTCTGTGTAAATTGTGTGAAGACAAAAGCTATGTTAGAGACCCGAGATGTTGCTAGGACATAATTTACACTGACAACATATGATTTGTTTTTTCTGGTAATGACTATGTGTTTATCTACTACTAAAATTTTTTATCATTTTGCAAGACTCGCTTTTTTCCCCTACTTAATATTTGTGCTGTTGACAGTGGTTCATAATGCTAATCATATGAAATAGACAAAAAGATTATTTTTTTTTTGGCATTGACTGTAATCTCGCAGAAGCTATTGTTTAAATAGTTGCTAGCATTGTATTGGCAATAATTGCAATGACTGATATATTTTCGAGTAATTAAATTTAAATTTATCTAAAAGCTGTTCCTTAGCTAATCATATAAAATAAAGTCCTGCATTTTGTTGTCAATTCACGTCAATAAAATATAATAAGTTGCATTTAATAAGTAAAACTTACCGTCAAGGGAAATTTATTTCAAGTACATTTACACTAACTTATTACAACGATAATCAAAACCTTATCTCCGAACCATTCCAGGCATGTGCATGCACTTTAAACCTGTTTTTTTTATTCACATTTAGTAATAAATTTATTTTATTCACAATTTATTTAACTGTTGCTTTATTACTATTTTACAAAAATTCTTATGTGATGTGATGGCAACAGAAACTCAATGATTGATAACCACAAATATTAATTTTTTAATGAAAAAATATGTAAATAAATGTGTTTTTTTATTTTGTTTTACACATTTATGTGTTTGACAGACATAATTTCATCACCACCTTCACCACTTTGTTTAACCATAAGTATAAAACAGTGGACCAGTAATGTATTTGCTGGGTCCTTCTTTATAAATACTATGATATGCTTCATGCTTTTTTCATTGATGTGCATGACTCCACATATACCATCAAAGTGTTGTGGTTGTTGTATATATTTGTCTAGTTTTATTATTTATGGCCAAATGCAGACTTTTTTCCTGGATGTTGTATCTTACATCAACTGTTCGATTACAAACGCATATCACCACAAGGGTGACAGGCTCCAAGTGAGTTCTCTGCGGGAACTTGTATCACTGTCAGCGATCACAGGGGTGTGGTTAATCAGTGGGTGTGTAAGTATGTCTGATTAACCAGTGGGGTTTTATATATGTCTGCATGTAGAATAATCTATTTTTAATAAAAAATAATCATAATTATTTAAAATATAGTTATTTAATATAAATATTTTTAATGTCACGACCAATATAGGTTTATTACTTATGAATTAAAACATAATTTCGGTATGGTCCAATACAAGCATATTTCTGATATATCCATATTTGAACACGAATCCCTAACTTAATCTTCTTCAGAGAAAACAGCACAGGAGTGGAGTAAACTGAATGAGGAGCCATACCTATCTGGTGGCATTGTAGTGCACTGCATTTTTATATCATTGTTCTAAGTAACAAAACTGCCTGTATACATTCTGTTTGAGCCTCAACTTTTCACCAGTAAAATGTAATTTATTCGAGTTAGATGTTTTAGTACTCTCTTATGAGTGCACAATGCAGATGGTGCTGCAGGTACATGCAAGAGGTTAAACAAAACATGACAACCAGGATGATGTGCCCTTACTATTGCAGACATCCTATAACATGGGTGGGGGCCCACAACAACTGGCAATAATTTTGGAGAAGGACAAAAATGTCTGGAAACTAAATCTCACAACTCCGATATACTAGGTTAGTGCAAAATGTAGGATCTTGCCTAGAAATCTTGATTTATGGCATAAAAGCCAAGTATTAATTTCGTTACTTTAATTGCAATATTACCCCACTAAAGCAGGCATGTTCATATAAAGCCCTCTTCCATATCACCAAAAGCAGTCAGTATGTTTTGTTCGTATGGATGTTTGATAGAGGTAGTTTTTAAAATAGGACTACTGACGAAAATAAATTTAAAACTGTTTTTTCTGTAACATTTAGTCAGTTAAGAAGCACTGATAATAAAAAAACACTCACTTAATTGCTTGATTCCGTAATTTTAGCATCAAGATGTATTGATTGGCTGAAATATTTAGTTGTGATACCATAACATTTTACAGTATTGTTTATACAAAAATATGTCTCATTTTCAAATTCTTGCCCTTTCTTGTTTCGACATGATGAGTGAGTTACAAAGTTTGTTCAGAAGCTACGCATTACCAGATCTCTTTTTTTTTGTTTCATAAATACTACTCAGTAAGAAAAAATATGTCAGTTAGGCAAGCATAATTGAAACACATTACTTTAGTATATTTTGACACATATGTTATGCTAATTGTACTTCTGACCAAGTTTATGCTTCTTGTGAAATTATCTAGTATTCCAATTTCTGTAAAAATATTTCTGGTAAACTTCCAAAACTGTAATGGATGTTTTTAACCTATACACTGTGTGGAAATAATACCACACAAAGCTGAGTAAATTTTAGTGTAGCTACTATACAAAGTTGGGAACTTCCCTACACATTTTGACTGTTTCCTGCTTAAGATGTACTTGTGTATTCTTCCCCTATATGGTGCAATGGACCTCATGTGTTTGTCAATTATTAGCTGGCGAGGTTTTTTCTCGGCTCCCTGCCTTTGCATTAAAGTGCTATTCCATTCTCACCTCACTTCACCATTATCTGCTCTCAAGA
This sequence comes from Dryococelus australis, assembly GCA_029891345.1. Lineage (NCBI taxonomy): Eukaryota > Metazoa > Arthropoda > Insecta > Phasmatodea > Phasmatidae > Dryococelus > Dryococelus australis. Next base: position 57,926,449 of record CM056998.1, on the reverse strand, counting down.
CCTCATTTTTAAGAGCCGTCCAACCTCTTTATGCATATTTTTCTAATTATTAATGATTTTATTAACCTTAATTTTTACATACACTGTTTATGCAAATCAATATCGACTGAATCTGAATAGATTCTGGAGGCTCCTGAAATGCGAAAAAAAAGTAATACTGATGTCACACATTAACGAAAGTCATGGCTCGTTACCTTCGCCACCTCATACTAAATATACTTTCTTATAAACTTTTTAAACAGTCCACATTCTTATATCATGGACTTCACATTTTAAAGCCAATAGATTTCAAATTAAAATTACATAGTGAGCCATACAGATCGCCAAAAGTTGTAAACAGCATCCAGAAGTTGCTAAGAACAAAAATGTAGACTCCAAGACTGCTGTGATAAATGTATATTTTACAGACGATGATAAATGTGCATTTTACAGACGATGATGAATTGACGACATTTTGCATAGAGTAAAGAAAATATTGCTGAATATAATGACTACATGGCATCAAATTCGAACCCAGTACCCCCAGTACCAGGTTTGCTACAAGTAGGTATCTTGTGACTTTGGTACATGTCCTAATAAAGTGTAGCTACCTACATAACCTTTCCTGCACAGTGTGACAGTGTAATAAATGTCACGATATTTTTGCACAAGCACAGGGCAAGTGTGAATAGCAAAATGCATAAAATACTGTAACCTACAACAAAGATGCATATATATTGAAAAATATTGTAATTTTTTGCCGGTTATGTATTTTTTCATTATGTGTACAATAAATTTGTGTTGAAAAATTATGCTGTGTTTTATTTCTAAGGTGCGCCTTTGCAATATATATATATAATTAATATTTTTAAAACGAAAAAATATTTACAGAGTCTTATACGAGTAAGGTCAGTGAGTGTAACAAAGTTTCTACATGCAAATAAAATACTTAAAAAGTTTTTAAGTTATATCTGAATAACGAATTTAAAAATTCTGAAATGTTTAACCCCTTAGCATGGGTTATTATATATCTGTTTTAGTGCCATTCGATGCTGGAGGTATGTTACCTTGTAGGATTCGTAAGAGCAGCTATAAGTATGAATGGCTGGCATAATTAACTGGTTTGTTGGTTGATAGAGTTTTTATAATTACACACAAACAATTTATGTAAAAAGTAATATATTATTATTTATTTTTGTCGGTCTGGTTTAAATATTTGCAAAATCCTTCATGATGGTTTGGATATTTAGAAAACTTTCTTAATGTTGTCCCAATTTTCAATTCAGTTGCAGGCTTGAACTTGCTCGTGAAGCCTGCTAACTCATTCTCTTTATTTACTAGACACCGTGAAGATACAGACCTGCTAACACAGCTATTCCCACGCACATGGTCACCCGACACAATCCTGGCGTGAAAACAACTTGTAAGCATGTACAGACGCCAGTTACCATACACCAAGGGGAAGCAGAAATTCTATGTGCTAACTAAGGCTATCTGACACCGTCCAGGAGCGAAAACAGCCAGGAAGCACGTACAGACTCCAGTTACCATGTAGGTACAGACTTGCTCTTGATATTTACAAGGTCAGCTGGTCCTCTAATAAAATGAAGGGGGGCGTGGTGAGTTTAAATCTAGCAATGGTTTTTTCAAGATGTCTGAACTTTGGGCTGTGGTGTACTTGACTTTTAGTATGAGGTATGAGTAAATTTTGTCTGGTGTTGGTTGGTAGAACAGATATTCTGCAAAAAAATGTGGTGCTCTATCTATTGAATAGCACAATATGTATGTGAATAAAATTTTGCTTACATTCACAGTAATATGAATATCTGCCTCTCTGAAAGATTTATTAATTCAGTTTAAATCAAAATTAATGTGACTGCATGTCGTAGGAGGGCTATAGTACCCATTCTAAAATGGTCTGCGATAGCTGCTAACTAATCATTGTTGCCAGTGAATAAGTTATTTTTAATGTGAGAATATATTTCGTCCTCATATTATCTTCGCTCAGCTGGAGCTCATGGTCACACTTAAAGCTGACTACTGTCATACCTGCCACTCATAAGACTGATTATTTGACCCTTGACAGAAAATGACCCAAAAATTACTCTAAATGACATATAAGAGTCTATTGAAGCAGTTGTGTTGGTGGTGGTAGTGGATATGTTAGTTTAGGTGAAGTTAGGTTAACATGTGTTCCAAGAGTCCTGACATGAGGTAGAATGGGCGTGACTAAGTTAAAAATATTCCATATCCTACACAATATGAAAATTAATTCAAAGTCCTACACAAGTGTGTGGAGTGCATACAAGTATGACTTGGTTATATAGTTAGTTTGTTTGTATGGTTGGTATAGCTGTTAGGTTGATTGGTATGATCTGATCACATGTTCGGATATTTTGGTAGTATGAAAAAAAAAATATATTAGATGTTGCGAGGAGAATGGTTTAATTGTGTGATTCGTTTTTTGTAAGAGAGAAATGGTTTGATGGGCTGTTTAGTTAGTTAAATGGGAGGGGCGCAGAATGCTTAGCTGGTATTGGTTAGTATGAACAGAATGTTATTTTTGAGAATTAAGATTGTATGGGTGTTGTAGATAGCTAAAGTAACGGTATTCATCTTATGACAGCATGGTTGGAATTTGATTGTTTCGGCAGCTGGTACGGCTTGTGTGTATATATATGTGTGTGTGTGTGTCTGTGTGTGTAACTGAGAAAGTTATATGAGGCTCAAAAGGTGGTCAATATAGTTGACTTTAATTGATTATTAAGTCTACGTTATAGTGGCGTACATGGCCTGTATTGTTAATAGCATAAATGAGGCACGTTAATGACATGGTGAAAGGTACTATATATGTGTGTGTGTTTTGGTACTCAGTGCAATTAGATATGGTTGTTAAGTGAGGCTGGAAGAAGAGGAGGTGAAGAGGTGTCTGGCGATAACTAGAGTATGATGGTTAGGTTAAGTGAATGCCGAGAGAATTAAAAAATATATATTCAGAGTTCTTACAAGATGATTGGGTTAGGTTAGGTGAAGTAAGGTAAGGTGGCATTAGGTTTAGGTGAAGCGCATAATTATCTGTTTATGGGATAAGGTGTTGGAAACAATTTACTAACATTACATTGCATATGAGTATGGGATATTATTTTCTAAGTTCAGCATATAAGTCCCTGCATACTTAAGTCTGGGATATTAAAACAAAATTATTATATGTAAATAAAAATCGAAAAGTGTGAATAATCAATGTTCATAATATAAAACACTTGGCATATATTTGCAAAACCAGTTTTATATATGCTTATAAAAATCCAATATGATGCTTGCCATAGTCACATAATCATATATTCTCATGACATATTCTTAACTGCCTGACAAATACGAATCTGTAGACTCATCACTTGATACACTTTAGGGTTTCATAAAAATTCTATGTATAAAAAAATAAAATACCTAAAAAGTATAGAAGTTAAATCTAAATAATATGTATGTAAGTTAAACCAAGGAAAGAAGAGAGAAGGAAAGGGAGAAAAGAAAGAAATAAAGAATGCAAAAGAGAATAAATGGGAGCACTTGGAGAAAACCCTCGGAGAGGAAGATAGAAAGAAGAGAAAGGAAAGAAGAGAGAAGGAAGAGACAAGGGGAAAAAGAAATAATACAAAAGAGAAAAAGTGGGATCACTAGGATAAAACACTCAGAATGCAAGAGCATGAAAAAATTACATACTGGTTGCCAATATGGCGGTCCAAGATGGCAGCATACTGGCTAAAACGATGATGGACAAAGATTCTGGTATACTGGCTACAATGAAGTTGGAATACTGGATAGCAACACGGTGGAATCCAAGAGGGCAGGCACATGACTGGAATGACAGAGCAGGAAGTCCAGAATCCGACATGGTGGTCATGTGCATGTGACCTTGGCATGACATCATCCAAGGTCAGATCCATATCCACCAGCCGAAGCAGTTTGCCACAGAAGGAACATTATCCTACTACTATAGACATTCAAGCATAAAACGTTTCGTGTTTGATGTCATATATTTGGTAATGTAGTGATTTTCACACCTGGGGAACGATGTTGATAACATTTAGTTGATGTCGCAGGGAGACGAACTTGTTACTCACATATTTGTGATAAGATATTATTCACAGCGGATGAGGCGTTGGATGTTAGACTTTTAGATTAATTATTTTAAACCACTATCTGTCAGTTGATTGGTTCACTCTTGATATGGCTGGAAGTTTAATTGACTTGTAGATGCTATTATGCCAATTAACTAGCTCATTGGTGGTGATATGCCTTCCAACTGAATGAAGAACTGAATGAAAGGTGCAAAGCTGGTGGAGGAAATTTGACACACACCTTATGCTGGAGTGAGGCAAGGCTTACAGCTCAGCAGGTCTACACATTCTGGATTCCATGAAAAAGAAAATTTACAGACTTCCAATTGTATTAAAACCTTACACCAAAAATAAAAATTTAGCTATTCATCAGAGCGAGTGAAGAGATTTTGGCGGCTCCCGAAATCGAGGTCTTGAGAGCCGATGAGGTTGAAGTGTGGCGAGTAATGGAGCAGCGCCAGAATACAAGCCTTCTTATCGCCACTAGACTTGTATTACTTGGTGTACATGCCACCAGTGCTGAATAGCGTGTATTGTGAGATATGAATGTCCAATTGTGATATCAGTTGTAAAGTCCACTCACTCCCATGAGCACTAAATTCTTCTAGTCTGGTAGTTAGGTAAGGCACTGTGCTATCATAAATTAAGCTAACATCGTAAGAATGAAGGATAGAGAGGGATTAGCTCTGAAAATAGAATGTCTTCGCATCATCTTCCTCTGCCATGATGGATTTCAAGTAATCACACACTAATGTTATGCTAATTCTAACAGGGCGAGGTGATGCTGTAGTTAAATCTATCAAAGGAACTCTGCACCTAGAGAAAAAACGTGAAGAGACAGTGTCAGTGTTAATCCTGTCATTAACTATCCGTGCATAAGTTAGCCTGCCAGCGAATGCCATGGCCAGTATCTCATATCTGAGACTGGATGATAGACTTTTCACTGAAGCTGGAGAGACGGGAATCTAATTACTTTTCATCCCTGAATTAAAACATCGACTTTTTTTGAGGAAATGCAGTGGGTGGAGCTGAAAATGTTACATGTTGTACAGTAGGTGGACACTGCAGAGCTAACTGTGGTGTTGTTTGTGAAGCATGTGGAGTCTATGGAGCATGTGGAGCCTGTTAAACATGTGGAGTTTGTGGAGCATATTGTGGAGCATGTGGAGCAAGTGGATGAGGAGGTGGAGAACCAGTGTTGTAAGTTTTACTATGTCTATTTAAAGCATCACTTCGAGAAAACTGCTTCTGGAAGAAATCACACTGAAACTGTTTTCTTGAAGATTTCAATCCACAGGTCGTTTTTTCATGTCGTCGTAAGATCCGCAGCACTGTAAATTCTTTACCGCAGAAACGACACAGCAAAGACATCATTGCTTACGTACTATTCCAAGACTAGAATGAAACTGCAAGGGGCACACCTTTTATAGATAGTTAGAGGTAATTCTAGGAACCAATTCGGTTGCATTATTCGTTTTAAACACAATATGTCTGAATTATATTATGTTTACAGAGTTTTATTTATTAAATCACTTTCATATTACTAATGTTTATTTAATCAATATCCTACACACAAACCTTTATGTGCAAACATATTTAGATTTGATAGCTAAATGCATGTAAACAAAGTTTACATAACATTACATTTTTAGAATAAATCATATGTAGATATTACAATTAATGCATTCGTAAAGTCAGTAAAACACAAAAGTATTTTCAAACCATATATGTCATTACATTTTGCTTACAGAATACATTTTCTCATCATCGGGTGTTTAAAAAAAACACTTTTTACATCATTTATTTTCCATTCTCTCCTTGGTTATATAAATACATGTAGTATTTTCATCTGTTTGATTGTTAAAATATTTTTGTGTATTCGGGTCCATGTAATATAATACATTCTGGTAAATCAGGAAAAGTTTCATAAAAGTGCGAATACACTTATTCGATGTTCGCTGGTAGACTTGTATTCGGACACACATGGTATACAGGACATTTTTTCAGATCTGGACAAGATATTAAATAATTACATTTTTCACCCTCAAAGGGACATCGGATATTTTTTTAATGAAACAGCCCATCGCATATCTCTTCAAAATGGCATTATTCCTTTAGAAAAACAAGAGTAATTCACATTGGAGTTTCCAGGGTTGACAGATATGTAAATACATGTTGGGTGGAAGAAAGACATGTTTGAAGTAGGAAAGTCACAAAGATACTAAAACTATTTCTTTCCCAGACAAGATCTAAAAGGTTTACTCCAACGAGCATACCATGCTAATATTCAATTTGCACTTTGATTTCTGTATATAAGAGCATGTTATTTCATTGTCTGGTTAATTCACCTTTGCGAAATATTGGTTTACATAAAACCAAATAAGTTTTCATATTAAATTTCACTTGTTAGTTCACAATGTTTTCTTATTCTAAATAGAGCCATATCACTCGTATAATCGTATAATATCCACTGGAGACTCAGGAGGAGAATCATCAACTTCACCCCAGTCAGACATCATTGCCCAAGTTAGCATTAATTTAGAGTTTTCCTCTGTAGAGAAGAATGTTGATTTATATCCATATATCTTACATAATAGTTTGAACGATGGACAATTGAATTCTTTTTGAATATCTGTTACGTTCCCATTCCACACTTTTTAAAATATGTTTTTGCTCGACTCTGCCTACATATATTTCACAATTATTTAAGTATTGCTTCCAAATATATTCTAGATTCTCATACTCCATATATCCACTCTCCCATTTTAAACCATGGTGGTTCTTGGTAACACACATATTAGTTTTATTATATTTGGGAGTTAGATAAGTCCAGTCGAGCAGTGCTTTGAAGCTGAATACAGTGGTGTGTTCTTCCATATCAGTAATAGCTAATTCTTTAATGCAAAATATATCTGGAGATTGAAATCCCTGCACATTGCAAGACATCTAACCGCAATTGTGGTTCGTCGTCTACCGACTCAAGTTATTATTTTCACCACCTTATCTCTTACATTATAGCTAGCCAATCTATAGTGAGTTATCAAAGTGAAAGATTGCATATTTTCTGAAATGGGTGTGTGTGCAATTATTTCAATTTGTAAATCTATGACATTAATGCTGATGAAGTCATTTTGTTTGCTTACATCAAATAAGAAAAAAGCTCCTCTAGTTTTTATTGCTTTGGGTTCTAGTATTGGTGAACTGATTTTGTTATAATATGTTTCCTGAAACTTTGAGTACATATCGTAGGAAATAAGGAATTTTTCCATTACCAAAGTTTGCAATAAAATCCTCATAAGGATAATCTTGGCTGTTTAGATAAAGTTTAAATATTTTTCATATCACAATTATGGAATAATGATCGATCTGCTTTTAAATTGTTTTGTCAATTTGTTTGAAAACAAATGACAACATATATCGGTTTTTCGGACGAAAAATTTAATTTCACACTCCATGCTATTTTTTGTGATGTTGGTAGTGTTGGAAAAGACTCCAAACCCCATGATCTGAAAGCAATATCTAGATTCTTCCCTTTTTTCGATATATTTCAAAAACTTTGCATGTTCACGAGTGTTGACTTCAATATGTGGCATTAGCCATTCGAAACTGTTTAATTCAAATGTTATACCTTCCTCATTATTAGCTGTGTCATATATATCATTCAAACGCATATTACTAAATATAATAATTGATTCTTGTTTAGCATTTAATATGACTGGTTTATAGTATTCAGTGAAGCTAAGTACCTTACTTAGAAATATAACAAATTTGTATTTTCCTCCTTTGTTTAATTGTAGTGAATAACCACTAGTATTGCTCCATCCAGTCATAAGCCCTGTGTAAAGATTGTTTACAGTTTTCGATAGACAGTGGTTTATCGTGGAAGTAATGCTAACATCTCTTGTTTGATCTATTTCAACACCATTTAGCAAATATGCAATTCTGTCGATTAAATGAAGTATTCTATTTCTTACTATTTTCGAAGTTACAGGATTACTTGCATCGGCTGTCTTTTTAATTGTTCCTCTAAACCTTAAACTTGATTTCGATGGTAATGTGTAAATATCGTGATATTGTATTGAAATCCTTATTTCTGATGGAAATTTGTACGGACCTACTCGAAACAGCTCTATACATGTATTTCTGTATTTGGTGATTTCATCTTCATAGCTTATTACTTCTTCAACATTAAGTATGTCTTCCATTTCTATTAACCATATATCCTAATTCTTTTAAAAACAATTTGTTGCCTTGTATTAACTTCACAGGTAATTTATTTTCAGTGAATATTTTATGCAGGTGTTTATGTCTTTTTATAGTTTCTTTCCTCGAAATACATTCCTTAGTGACATAGTTCTTATAATAACCGCCTAATTTATGTCCTTATTAGCTATTATACACAATACCCATTAGGATTGCAATGCGCATGGGATGCAACTGTTTGTATAGCTTTTTTTAAATGTAAACAATCTGTAATTTCTTCATTTCTAACGTTAATAAGTTTACTGTCTTGATCGACAATTGTAACAACTATTTCATCAACATGATTCACTATTACTGGAAGATAGATAAATGTATTCTGTTTTTCTATTATTTTATATCCTGGAGCCACTGCACATGTCAATTCATGTAGTGTATTTGTTGGTTTCCCATTCAAATATGAACCACCTACAATATTAACATTTATACGACATAAATTTGCCGACAATATACTAACCTGTTTTGATTATTCGTGCAATTCATTTATGGGATACACTCGCTGTCCATAACATAAGATGTTTGCAATTGAATTGTCGTCTGTGAAATCGATATCGACATTACTGTACATCGTACTATTTAATGTATTTGGATTTCCACATAATTGGAAATGTACATCTTTAAGTAATGCCACTTTATTTAACATTTCTAAGTCATTCAACTCATAAGATCCAAGCAGTATTACAATCTTGTAGGTTTTTTCACCAATGTTGACTGTAAATTATTGGTTGTGCATATCAATGTTTGGTATGCTGCTGTAAGTAACGAATTCGATTAGAGTTATTTACCATTCTCTATCTAACTCCAATGCTGGAAAATAGACTGCATGCAATTGTGACGAATTACCACTTAATATCAGCATTATTGACATATTACTACTATGTTCACTATTTTACTTACTTATATTTCCTATTTAGAGTAAAAAAAACATAGACATAAATGTCCGCAGTTGATTGTATTTGGTAATTGTTCCGTTTTGTAATTGTACCTTAATTTTGTGTGTTTTAAATAATTACGTATTTCAATTGGAGGAAGTAAATTACCGAAACTGTCATTATACATTAATTGGTTTACATTTTTAATTAATGCTACCCAGTGTGTTTCTTCATTTTGTTTCGAATCTAAATTAACTAGCATACATTCACGAAGGTTTGGTTTCTTTGATAAATCGTCTCTCATATACACACCTCGGAAAAAGGGAATATCCAGTTTCTTTTCAAATACAAGAATGTATTTGTTTTTTAATGTACATTTTGGAAGACTATTTAGGACTTTCTGCTTTTTTTCCCACGTTTGGTGTTTTTTAATCCTTGCCCTACATTATATGGTATCAAATACATTCCTTTACCACTTGATTTAACTGCTCTACTGACTGCCGAGACTCCTCCAAAGAGCAAGCCTAGAGATGTTAATGCTGGAAAAAGGAAAGGAATGAAGCTTGGTTTTTCATTTAGTCTTGCGTTTGACACCCATGCCTCTTTTCAATTTTGCTCAAATAATTTTATCCACAACCCAAGCTCCAGGCTTCTCACCTGTAGATGTAGACGGATTCTTCCTTACATTTGCTGCTTTATTGGCTATAATCATATTTGCTACATGTCTTTGTTTCAAATCATTTGTTCGATCATAAACTATGTCATGTTCTTTACAAATGTTATCCAAAGAGTTTATTCCTTGATCATTCCATGCCAGACGTTTTGCAAGTTTAGTTCCAGGTCCACAATAATTGTATGTTGGTAAATTCAATTCAAATTATCATTTTTAAATAATGTATTCAATACACCACACCCTTTTTTTATGTGTTTAGTATGAGCCATTATTTTCAACTAAACGCAAACCTATATATAGCACAGCATTTATAGTTTTACATAATACATTACTTTACGTAATACTGTATAAATGAAGGTTATGAAACAAAATGTACATCTTCCAGTAACTATAAATACGAAAGAAAGTGTAATCGAACAGAAACATGGAATTATTTTACCTCCAAATATACGTTATACAATAAGCAGTCCTTCTTCACGTCGAAAAACTTGTATTATTATGTAGCTGTTGGAACATCCAAACGGACTTAAGTTTGGAAATATATATGTGTTTTCTAAAACAATACAACAACATAAATATCAACAATTAGCGAACATCTTGTTGTTAATTGAAGGAATGCGATATTTCCCTTTTACTAATAAAGAAGATATTGTGCCTCCGAATAAAGCATTGCCCAATTCTGTATTTATATTTGACGATGTTTGGAGCAAACCGCAGGGTGAAATACACATTGGTTGTTTTTATTTATCGCAATGTTACGCATGTATTCCAAAACATAATTTGCACAATAATGCAAATATGTTACTTGTGTTTAAAATGAACAGTATGAATCTGCAACATATTTACAATGATCATGTTTTGGATGATATGACATTTACAAAGTTTAAAGAAATGTGTTTTTACTATTGGAAAAACAAGTATGGTTTTCTGGTGATTATACCAATGCTTCCCCTATATAAAGGTAGTATGTAGGTCTGGATTTGACAGTTATTTACAATACCTGTTTAACCAAAAATCGCGATGGGCATTGTGATTTGAATGTACATACATTACATAACATGGGTATGCCTGTGAAAGATACTGATGCAGCAAATAAATGTTATGTGGAAGGTTTAAATACCATTATGATAAACGTATTTAAATCACAATCGAACAATATGCAAGAGAAATTAATAAAGTTATTTGATTTGAATGATAATGTTTATACAATATGAGTGTAATTGCAAACATTTTAGTCAATATTCAGAATGAGTTGCAAAGTAATGAATTTAGAATAGACGAATGTTTCAATAGGTTTCAATAATATTGCAAATATAATATTTACAACACAATTGGCAGAATTGGAAGATAATCTAAGAGTTGTAATTAATGAAGTGGTAACTGCTACTATTACAAAACCGCTTGAAACACGAATGGATTACAGCGATCTGGATCATAAAAACATTTGTGCAAAAGTTTTGTGTTATCCAGATAGCATGAATGTTGTTTTATTATGTGACTCAACTGGTAGCTACCATTTCTACAAATATTTCTTCCCTGGGTAAACGTATTTTCATTGCAATCTTTACCTTTTTAGTGTGGTGTGGAGTAGGTCCATAAAATCGGAACAAATGCCATAACTTTTAAATGGTCCAGAATCGGACCACATATGTACTCGTCAATTTGCTTGGTCGTGGGCCCCTCTATAATCTGCCTATGTTTGGACATCTATGCCTGGAACATCTATATAAAGATGAAGTTGGCGATCAGTTTTCTCCTGTATATTGGAATAATCCTAACGAATTGGTCGATAGATTAAAACTTCTCATTGCTTCGAGAGAGTCTGGGAATAATGCATATACGAACAAAATTGTTTCTATTATTGAAGAACTGACATAATATGGTTATATTACTAATGAAGTTTAGTAATATCGCTCAAGAACTTCATGCCCCAGCAAGGATAAGGTTTCTCAGAAAACCAGTTATTACTAAGGGCTTAAATTATCTTTTTGAAGCCAATTTGCGTGAAATTTCATTGCTTTCGAAATATAATAAGGCATAGACGTTTATTCCAAATATGGTTGTGGTATACCTGTCAATAACAAGACAGGGAAACAGGTCAGCGATGCAATGAAGATCGTATTGCAAGGAAGAATGCCAAATTCACTCCAAACCGACAGAAGATCCAAATTTTTTCTGAACCATTCCAGAAACTAATGACCTATTGTGGTGTCAATCACTACACGATGTATTCAGACCTTAAAGCCAGTGTTGCAGAGCGATTCAACAAATCGATTAAGAAGTTAATATAATATAGAAGGATCTCACATCGAAAGGGTCGTACAAATGGATGGACATTTTATCTGAAATACTTAAATTTTTATCATTCCAGATATCATAGAACTATCAGTATGGTTCCTGAAAAGGTTATGGAAAATACTTCGATGAAAACCATACATAACAATATGAAAATATCCGATCAGAGGAAGCAAAAGTTCAAAGTTGGTGAATATATACGAATCTCAAAGCAGAAAGCCATCTTTGAAGAAAAAAATACAGGGTTAATTAGTCTTATGAAATATTTAAAATTATTTCAGTTAGGTATTATTTTCTCAGAGTGTATTACCTACAAATCTATGATGGACAGCCTATAAAAGGCGGAATTTCCGAACACGAATTGCAAAAAGTTAGTTCTCCAAATAAATATTTGAATGATAAAATCATTAAAAGGAAAAAAGATTGGTCTTTGGTTCGATGGAGAGGTTTCTCAAAAGCATGCGACTCGTGGGTGAAGAATAAATATCTTAAAAGATTGTAATACAATGTTTGTAAAAGTATGATACTAAATAAAAATATTTTTGGCATATTTTGATGATTTTTCTCATTTAATAAACCCTTGCAATATCGATTGTGCAGTCATTCCACTTGTTTGATTGGATTATCGTTTCATTGGATTAGCATTTGAGCAATAATCTGTTACATTTGTTTCCTTTTAATTGTGACATAATTTGTTTGATTTGTAATCCAAATGGTAAATGTGATAGATTCGTTTTTTTGTAATTCATCGTGTTTGGGTGTTAATTAGATGCATTTGATTTGTAATTCAATTCGTGGCATTTGATTCCTTTTAAATGTGATGTAATTCGTTGTGTTTGATTTGTAATTCAATTCGTATTTCTTTTTGATTGTGATGTAACTGATCATTTTAATTCATTAATGTTAGAGTGATGGTTATTTTATCAGAATACATTTCTGGGTTTTTAATTGGTTGTGCTAGGTTATATTTCAGTGCTTGTAATGATACGTTTCTTAAAAATTGTTTAGTTTTAAGAGTGCAAAATAGTATTCCCCTTTGTTAAAACTTTCTAGACAAAAATCATTAATAAACATGTTTTGGGAAAAAAAATTTAATGTTGAAAAGTATTTTACCTTAATTTATCAAATATTTTCTTATTAAAGTGGAAAACGGTAATTAATATGTAAAGTTTTCTCTTAAACAAATCGTATTCAAAACTGACTTAAACTTAAATACAATTTTGTATTCTAAGCACAGTCCACTCACTTGTTACAAAACATGTAGCTCGTGTGCTGGGAAAGATAAGCTAGGCGACTCGCTAAGCTTAGTGTGTAATGGACGCGATATGCTACGAACTGGTGTTGGCGGAGGGCGATGGAGGGAAAGTCTCGACCATCTTGCGCATGCACAGTGGAGCTCTGCAGGGAAGGCCATTGGAGGGGGGAGGGGACTAAGCCTATATGCTAGCGCTCGCTGCGGCCAGCTGCGATTTTCTCAAACACGTTCCAGTCTCTCGTCTCGCTCCGCCGCACACGATCAAAGCTCTCGCCTGCTATCCACTTCCCCCATCTCCTTGCCAGCTTACATGCCCCGGTATCTTTTTGTAAACATGTTGCGCACTGTTGAAAACTATGTGAGCATGCTGCTTTTTTTAACACACAACTTATCTCCCTCATTATATTTATATTTTTTTAATAACAATAAAGTGATTCTCTTGGTTCTAATATGACTTACTATTCATATTAATTGTTTACAATAAGTTTGGGACATAATATTACTTATCATCTCAGGATAAAGTTCAAGGAGATTGTAACCAAAAATCTCGCATGGAAACTCAGGTTATAACTTAAATTTGAAAGATATTCTACATGCAAAATATGTATTTTCTATGCTACGCATACATATTTGACTATGTATGTTTTCCATACATAAAACCTTTTACTTGTGTATGCATAAATCGAATGATATGTGTTTTGAAAACAGTGTAATTTCAATACTTAAATTATATTTAAAAAGTATTTTGATCCTGTAAGATTTGAATAGTGAAAATATATCTTGTACTAATTTATACTTAGGTGTAGTTTCCTGTATTTATTTTCTAGAATTAGATTGCTGTAGCATTTAAAAAATTAATAAGTTTGTTGGAAACAGGTAAAAATTTAAACTAAAAATTTATTTTCAGTTATCAGATTAAACTTAGAAATTTCTTAGAAACAGCTTATATTTTAATTAAATTTAGTGGAGTAAATACATTTGGAATGTAATTATTACTGCTGATGAAATAATATTTTTTTCCAGTGGGAGTTGTGAAATATTATTTCGCTGGAAGCAAATATTCAAACAAGCTAGTGTCTGTTTTGGAGAGTACGGCAAACCATTTTCCTCGACAGGTCAACGTACTGGGAAAGTCCAAATTCGTGCCCGGAGGGGAGAGGAGGGAGGCAGATAGGCAGCTCTCAAACTGGACAAACAAATGCTTCGCGGCTAGGGGTGGGAGAGAGGGAAGGAGCAGTGTAACAGGATCTTCCAACCACCTACTCTGGACAGGGCAAGAAGGTCATCTTAATTATTCTTCAACCCTCGTACTGCATAAATGTATACCTGTCTCTGCTCTAGGAATTCCCACTTCACCGCTCGCGTTCGGCAAGCTGCCGGCATCTCACCCGACGTTGGAGAGTATCCAAATGCATCGTATGCCTACGTGCTATCCGCGATTCTCTTTTAGCACTTTCTTCAATTATCCGGCCGGGGCTCAAACCTCGCTCCGAATATTCGTAAAATACAGTGTAAAATATTTAACCTTTGCTAATAATAACGGAAAATAAAATTATCTTTGAATTCTTCTACGAGTGTTAACTATGGGATTCGCTTAGCTTTTATTGCGATAAGTTTTCAATGAGAGTTGTGTTAAAATTATTCGGATCCGTAAATCTTGTTTCTGTTAAGACATTTACGTAATTATTTTTCATGTGAAACATTTCGTTGTAGGTATAATTCACAATGTGTATGATTATTGTGCAAATCATTTCCTTCATTTGGAAGTTTTCATGTGTCTATTAATATTTTAAATAATCCGTGCGATTTTTCATTTGGCTAAGATTTTTAAATGTGAATTACCGAAACTGATCTCGCAAGACTTAAACGAAATGTGTGTTATAAATTGTTCAGACCGATGTAGTGCACTTACGTACATATATATATATATATATATATATATATATATATATATATATATATATATATATATATATATATATATATATATATATATATATATATATATATATATATATATATATATATATATATATATAAAAGGATCAAATAAATACTAAGTTACTTTATATATATTATATATATATATATATATATATATATATATATATATATATATATATATATATATATATATATATATATATATATATATATATATATATATATATATATATTATATATAAAGTAATATATATATATATATATATATTATATATAAAGTAACTTAGTATTTATTTGATCCTTTTTTTCAATCAAGTGTCTGGAGTTTCAACTAAAGTTTTATTGCCTGTTAAAAGTGATTTTTTTTTTTTAATCTTGGCAATGGTAAATGTTTCAGTACTTGTTTGCATGGGAAATCTTGATTTGTACATTGTTTAAAATTTCTAGTGAGATATTTTTTGGGAAATCTTCATATTTCGTTAGGCTTTACATAAACCAGTGATTTTGCAAACAGGGCATTTTTATTGAGTTGTCAAGTATTTCAATAAGTAAATTTTTGTGCGTCTACTTGCCTGTGCATTTCGGTGCTTAGAAGATTTGATTTTTGGTCTTGAGAGCTGATGAGGTGCTTAGATTGGACATCCTTAATTTATAATACCTAGCTTGGCAGGGAAATAGTATAACTTTTTGTCTTTGTTAATTACGTTGTATCACTTTGTTAGTAAGTTTGTGTATTTTGAATGTGTGCTTTAATTCAAGTTGTTTGCTTCCATGTTGGACATCATGTTAAGATATTACATTAGAATTGCTGGAGGGGTGGTAAGCAAGTTTTCATTTTGAAGTGGAAATTGGCTCAGATGACTGTAATTCGTTTGTCATTTATTTTGTAGGGAAATATTTGTTTCATCTAGTACATGCATCGTAAACATACTTTTTATCCATTTGTCATAGTCACGTAGTTGTGTATTTGCACATAAATCGTATTTACCTCTCTTTTCATTTAATTCATTTTCAATAGCTATTTCCTAACCATTTTATTTTGCCAAACTGTTTCCCACTTTTAGCGTATCTAGAGCTCAGTCGCCTGCTAGACGGCCTATGATCAACATCCCTCCCGAAACACAGCTTATAAGTCGCCGAAAATCCTATACTGGAGTCATTCCTACAACAACCTCCTGATCCAACGGACATATATTAAAATCATTTAACATCTTAAGGTATGTGTTTTCAAATCCATTGTTAATGTGTTTATTAATAGATATGTTTAATTCAAGTTGTGTAATTTATTCTGTCTTAAATTATATATTGATAGGGAAATTGTAGCTATAACTCGTAACTTGTTTTATTTATGACACTAGGATAGCTGGGGTCTGTAATTCGTTTGAAATTTGTATTTGCGATTCGATTAGTCCTTCGTGTAAATTATATTGCTAGCATACAGGATATCGTATTCACGTCTCTTTTTGATTATTTAAATACATATTTACTAAAAGTTTCATTAAATATGCCATAACCTCTTTTGCCTGCCTGGCGGTGGTCGAAGCAGGCATGTCTTAACCCTCAGTTGTCTGCCAGATGGGAAGGACCTCAATACCATTGAATATTAATATTACACAATACCTATATACAAACCTTCTCCAACACATCACACCTCAGTACAGCACCGAACCTCCGAGAGTGAAGATGTACCATGGCGCTCTCCAAAAATAAAATAAATAAATAAATAAAATAAAGAACCTTAGCACACTCTTATACCAAACGTTACACTTATCAACTCAGCAAAATTTAAAAATTAAAAGTAAATGATTAAATAATCCAATTACATTAATTGGATGAATCGATCGAAATTATGTTATCGGATTAATATCGGATTAAAAAATTTGATCGAATTAAGATTGGATTAATCCTTAATCCGATCAATTAATTTGATATCAAATTGATAATCAGATTAATCATAAGTGGGGTAGGGCCCGCCCGCCCCTACTACTCTCAGGCAATGTATAATTTAATTTTTGAAGAGGTCAATGATGACGAGGATTTTATTGTTCGTTATCCGCGATGGTTACGTAAGAGAATAAATTATTTTGAACTATATGACGAAGATGATTTTAAAGTACATTTTCGCCTTTCAAAACAGTTAGATATATATGTTTTGGAATGTACCGTCAAGTAGGTTTATATGTAATTAATTATGAAGACTGAAAAAAAAATTCTATAATATCATACTCGTTTGCTCGAAGACGTGACGATTTTATGCCAGCATATTGAAATTAATTTGTTTGTTTTCCCGTATGTAATTTATTTACTTCTTATCTACAGGATCGTGCCTGTTCCAGTAATATATTAACACGTTCGTCTGCATGTGGGTTTTTTTTTTTTTTTTTTTTTTTTTTTTTTTTTTCCCACACCGCCTTCAAGTTGTTTGCTGTCCTGCTGTAGTGATCACGAGATGTGCAATTGAAAATAATCGCAATCATTTGCCACTGTTTCGCTTTATTTTGTGGTGTCACGGCATCAGTTTGTTTATTTTCAATGATATTGAAATGTTCTCTTACTAGCTCTAACAAAATGTGTTTTTCATGGGATGAAAAATTTCTGCTTCGCTGTTTCCTTATGACCACAATACCTTCACGACTTGTCATAATTTCTCAATATGATTTCTCCGTACAAGATCAAAGCAAAATCTCTAATGTTTACCAAGAGAAAATCGCGATTAAGTCAGAATATCGAGATAATTGTAACGAGATATTCTTTACGGCGATTAAATCTCGTGAAACACTCTCAACATTATCGAGATTAAAATCGAAGTTAGAACTGTTATCTGGATAAAAATTTTCTCGATATACCGAAAAGTTAATCTTCGCTGGTGAAAGCGGCCCTAAGAGTTAAATAAAACTGCTGGTAACAGAGCACTTTTCCCTTACGAACAATTTAAAATGTATGTAAATTTTATTGTTCTCATAAGCTATGCAGTGTGTTAGAAAACCGCAAGAAACTTTGAATATATAGACCATAAATGTTGTAATTTTGATAGTCAAATTCTTTAGGATGGATTAAAAGAAAAATTTAAAAGGAATGTTTTTTGGAAACCTTGGAACAGAAAGTGGTTTTCAATCTCAAACGAGACGTTTACAAGATTAATTTCTCCCCAGAGTCTGAAAACGGTAAGAATATTTTCCGAGGAGAAACAGTGGAGATAATAAATGAGAGATTACAAATTAAATTGAACATATGGCATCACACATTCGTTTGGTCCCGATTACATGAGTGAGGAAGATACAAAACTGCTTGGCTCAAATTCCACTTGGGAAAACCTCACGATCGCTTATGTTTACTTCCCACTTTTCTAAAGCCCTGCTAAAGTTCTACTTCCAGGATATTCCTCCGCCTCATGCTATCAAAGCTTAACTAAGTCCATAAAATTACACCGAAGATACAGCGCACCGCATTCGTGCGCACTCAGTTTAATGACAGTAAGTAGGGGAACTATTTCTTACAAGGCATTACCAACACACCTTTTTTCGCCCTGTTTTTATTCATATTAATTAATAACCTAAATATTACAATTTATAGGTAAAATAAAACTGAAAATTCCGTTTAATCAAGGATAAGACACTTTTATATTAAACAGAAGTATAAAACACTTATAAACATGCAACATTCAGAAACAACCAGACGCGTCATACATGGGGAGTCTTTTTAAAGGTTTGATTCAAAAAGTGAGAAAATAGCGCGAAGAGACTATCCACCAAGGCGAAACGGATTCGATCCCCGGCTGGGTCACTCTCGGATTTTTGCAAGTGGGAATCGTGCCGAACGATGCCGCTAGTCAGCGGGTTTTCTCGGAAATCTCCCGTTTTCCCTGCTTTTGCATTCCGGCGCTGCTCTATTTTCACCTCGTTTCACCTTCATCGGCTCTCGAGACCTCGTTGTTAAACGCTGCCCAAATCTCTCAACTCAACTAAATTTAGATAGAAGATTCGTACTTCTACTTAACGAAATACAGCTGCAGTTATATAAATTTGACGTCATGAAAACTAAAAAATTAAACTTCCAAAGTAAAAGTTTGTCCTTCCAAGTATAGTCTTATTAACCTATAAAGTAAAGATCGCTTTGGTGCTTACTTCGTTAATGCTGTGTTTTACAAAACACTTAATAAGCAACTTGTAAACTAACACAAGCATTGGTTTCTTGAGATTACAAAATGGGAATCACATGAGAAATATTATGAGATTTTATTTCATTGCCGTTTGATTAGGATAAATACAGAAGGTGTCGAATAATTTACGTGTTTATAAATTCACAAACAGCAATTCTAAAAGCACTTCCGTCTAAACAAAACCAACTAACTAGCTCGTGTGTAAGAAATATATAGTTTATGTTATTTCATTTACTGTTACTATGATCGTCAAATATTCGAATTAGTTAAAGTCCTGTTTGAATAATAAAGCGGGCCTTATATGTATATTTCTCCTATGTGCCAAGAAAATCTTTCTCAGTCCTATTGATTTATCGTAAATGATAATAACAGCAATAACAAAATTGTGTTTCAGGTGCATGTGAAACACATGATAGTTAAACGAGTGATTGAACAGAATAAGTTGTGAAAAAAAAGCGAGGTCTTCATACCAGAAACCTACTCAAAGGGAAAACAGTTGCAAGAAACCCCAGTCAAAGGGCTGTTTTGAACATAGAATAAAATTTGGTTTCATTTTCGGGCAACTTTACTCTAACTCTTCCTTTTGGCCGATCCCCATTGTAAGTATACATTATAAGTAATGTGTTGTATGTTTAAAATAATAATGTTGTGGTTTATTCTTTAACTGCAAATTTAAGGGTGCATTAAACGAATTGTGTCAAAACTAGGCATTCATAGTTGCATTTGTTTAGTTTGTTTTTACAGAGTTATAAATAACTAATATGAAATAAGATAGTTTAATTTCATTCTTTTCGGCAAACTGAAATAAGCAGAAAACAAAAAATCGAATATCGAGGTTTTCGGGTGACATGCATTTCAGAAATGACAAGCGGGCTTGGGAAACAGCAGTGCCCAAGATATGTTTTATCAGTGTTGAAACCGGTATGTACAAAATCGCACGATAACCAACATTATCGCACGATAACCAACATTACTTCAAGCATTCGACACGCACCGAGATATTCTCGTATCAAGCCTGATAATTCTCATACATGGTAACAGTGCTGCCAATGCGGAAACACCACAAAATTGCCGCCGCTCTGTATGTGTATCTCCATGCTCCACGGCTCACTCAAGGTCACGAGCCGACGTAGCAGCTTTGTTACCACATCCGTGCTAATTGCGAACTACAGTATGTGAGCGGTATGTCCAAATGTCGAAAGGTGCTAGCTAGACGATTATGGGCTATTCACGGTAAAGTAAGCACTTTTAAAAGTCCTCTCATTTGAAGTAATAGTAAATAAATTTATTTTATTTTAGCATTGGACGTTAACTTAAGAGCGCGGTGGAATATACACACTGTGATTAATATTTACATGGGAATATTTCATTGAAAATGTAGTTAAAGAATAAAAAATGGCTGAAAGCATATAGTAACAAGGGCCTCAGAGTGCTCAATTTACCGAGAACAGCCTATACTTATTATTCTGTATGTCACCCCAGCCGTAATTCTGTTGGTATAACGCGTCGTCCAGTACACAAAATCTGCAATCGATTTCACTCCTGTCGAGATAACATATCAGCTGTTGCAAAATCATACAAATAGGCGCAATTACCAAATTCAGAAATGATATAATTTTGCCTTTCAATGAACACATTGGGTTATATCAATATGCTTGCACATACGCACAGACTATCATAGTACTGTATTTTAACGGACTTTTCTCGTTATTTTCGATTGATAAATAACTCGAAATTTTAGAAGTCTCGAAACCAATAATAGTTTTCAAATATATTTGGTAGGCTTGACATTTAGGTCTCTAGCGCCCAGAGGGGTAACTGAAACATAAGTGGGGCAGTGGCATAATGCAAGGACGGGAAGGGGGGGATGAGACCTTGAGAAAACCCGCTGACCAAAAATAACCTCTGGTAAGTTTCCGGCTTGGAAGAATTAGATGCAACCCCACCAGGAATCGAATGCGGATCGCTGTGGTGGGAAGCCGGTGCAGTAGAACTGTGACGAGTAATGTTACTTTTAACGTTTATAAACTTAGCAACGTATATTGAGCCAAGTGCTGAGTCGTACAAGGTGAGACCAGGCAAGTGAGATGACTTTGTTGTAGTGCCTAGCCAAGTATACAACCTGTCTATATTCTTGCTTAACCACACTGGCTCAAGGCCCTCAACAAAGTAACAGGATCGACTATATTATGACATAACCAAACTAAACTCGATTACAAACTACACAGATACAATAAACGCTACACTTCTTGACTCCTTCTATCTTTTGTTATAATTCAGATCTCAACTATCGTACTTTTAATGATTTTATTTATTACGTTAATTCCGTATCTCTTAGTCTGTAACTACTAATTCTTCTCTGATTCAATAATTACTTTAGATGGTATTAATCGGTCTACCCGACTCGTATCGCACCCTGCTCGCCCTTGCACTCTACTCAAGAACACCTACCACTGACAGCCTCGAATCGCCGGAGATCATCCGTCAGCTCGTGTAGTGGATATGTGGTGAAGAAGGGCGGCTTGCCCAAGCCTGGTCTCGACCCAGCTCCTGGATCACCTCGGCACTGGCTCCGCCCGACGCTGCTCCAGCATCGGCAGACTCGCTGATCGGGGATCGCTCCAGCCTCGCAGAACGACCAACATCCGACACGCACCAGGTTACCAATCTCCCGTTAAGGGGCTGGGGGGGGGGCTGTCGGCCGAATTAACGTCCGTGGCCTGCCGGTCAGCTCCTCGTCAGCGCCTACCCCGCTGTCCCCTGGTCATTACTCTCCTACGGGGCGTCGGCCTCGACACGGGCAGGAGTCAACCTCGTGGGCAGCTCTCCTCTCACATGTGCCCTCAGCAACTTGCAGAGGTCGCCTTGCAGCTGAGATGTTTCGACATGTGCCAAGACTATCCTAAGGGCCGCGGTGATGCAGTGGTTAGACTACTCGCCTTCCACAGGGTTTCGATTCCCGGCGGGGTTGCCCCCGGGTTTTCGCATGTGTGGATCGTGCCGGACGATGCCGGCGGATTTTTTCGGGTATCTCCCGTTTCCTCCGTCCTTGCACTCCGGCTCTGCTTCATACTCGCCTCGTTTCACCCTTATCGGCTCACAAGCCACCCAGATCTCTCCACACCACTCAGGCTAACCTACAGCCTAGTAAAAGACAATACACACACACTCCCGGCTGATGCCATCCTCAAAAGACCATTAAAGAAACAAGCGTGTGGCTGACTGGCTGGCTTTGTAAGGCCGCTTCGTCCGACGCCACGTTTCTGAGAAGCGCTGCCTCCGCTGTAAATAATTGGGTTTCTTCACACGCAGCCACAACCACAAAAAAAAATATCACCACCGGTCGCAGCCACAAAAAGTTGCGTTATTCTTCACGAAACAAATAACCGCACTGAAGGTTTTACACGTGGCTGTGGCCACGCCACGTCTTTTTTACTCTAAATTGAGCACTTTTGAAGGCCCTGCTCTGTTTGCAGATTGTGCATCCTTCCACTATATGTAGAATTAACACTGTCATGGGCGTAATATACGAGCATGTACATTTTTTCATGAGGTCGCGATTTTCGAGGTCGTGTCACGAATTTTTAGAGGTGTCATTCGGGACGGCCGTGTGTTCCGATTTGGCAGAAAAGTTGAAAAAAAATCATTCATCTGCAAAATATGACGAGGTAAAATAGTTATTGAAACTGAATTTTTCGATAAAAGTAAAATAATAAAGAATATCATTGTTTTTATTTAGTGTATTTAATCAATAAATCGTACGCCTTTTGCCAAATAATTGGTAAAAAAAACAACAATGGTATTCACTTTTTAACAAAACACCCCCTGTAAACAGTCAATCCCCACCCCCACGCGCACACACACGCACACACATTTCCTCCACTACTCTCCCCTTCCCACTACCGACCACTTATGAGCCAAAACGAGCGTCCCGAAATCGAGTCAGAAAAATATGGTCACCTTAAGCTAGAATCAAATTTTATATAGGCCTGCTTGTTGTAATGTACGACTTCAAGAAATAAAAACACGTATAATTAATTTAAAATTTTTTACATGCAGTTGTACAGTATTCATTCACAAAAATAATCTAAAAATTGTCAATATCTCATCCTGGGGTAGATTAACCATTCCACGGAAAATAAAAGATGGGGTGTGGCGGTGTTGGGGACATGACAATTTGTTTTGCGTGAATACGTCTACGTTGACGCGCTAGGACACCTTGATGATTTTTTACGTTCCCAGCACCGCTTCACTCAACAATATGGGGGTTTTATGGGTATCACTGAATTGCTTTTGAGATGCTCTTTCCAACCGTATACGATTTCTGTATTTCGACGTGGCTTTTTGATGAGTATAGGCCGACATTGTGTTAAGTTTTCTTAATTTTTTTACATTTTACTCCTACTATTTCACCATAACCACGCCACACAAATGTTTTTATACACGCAATCTGATATTGACGAGAGCTGTCTGTTGAAACTTAAACGAGCGTCGCAGCTTCTCCTAGTCAAAAGTTATACTACGCGGACGTTATGAGACGCGGCGAAACGCACTCAAAATTCTTATGTAACTACTAACCAATCAAAAGATGGCAATGGAGAATAAATGAAAAATAGTTTTCATTAATACTAAATAATTAAAACCAATTATCCTGATGAATATTTGATTGAAAAAGTTTAAAAATTAAATATAATAAAAGTTATGTAAAATGGATAGGATTTGATAATTCTCATAACTCTTGGATTAATAAAACCGTTGTTTTGTGAATTTAAAATATTTTTCTATAAATATATATTTTAACGTTTATAAAAACATGTTCAATGTTCATTTTAACATTAATAACACATGTTCAACAAATCTTAAAATAGAAATAGTATTTGACAAAAAAAAATTTTTTATATAATTAAGTCTTTGATAGTGTAGTTTTTTTTCAATATAGCAAAGTCTTTTATCTTTTTTCCCTATACTTTCCTTCTTTCATTTTTCTCCTTTTTTCTACTCAAATGTAATGTTATAAAACCATATTCTTCCTCCTAACATTTTGCACAAATATCTTTAGATTTTCCATAAGTTATGTCTCCACCAACAAAATCATTAGAAATATGCTTTAAATTAGTATCATCTTGTTCAGATATACATAGAAAATTCGTATTATCTTTTTTACCAATTGTTTAAGAATTTCCGAAAAAGTTTGAGATAAATCAAATACATCTATATTTTTATGTCTCCCTCTAGTAAAATATTCGCGAATTATATCTTGATCGTCTGAAATAACATCGTCAAATATAACCAAAGAATCATTTTCATATAGATCTAAAAGTATAATTTCTTCATTATTATTGAAAAACTACCCCAGTTTTTATTATTTTTTTAAACTTTTAACTTTTTGGATAAAATATCAATATCGTTGTGTAACTGAATAGATTTTGGTTAATTTTAACTTTTTGAGCAAACATACAATTTATTAAACTTTAACCAGCCATTCTTATAAATAAAATCTATCATCAAATTAGTTTTTCACAATTACTTGGACCCACTATTATTGTCCTCATATTGTCAGGTAATAACTCTCTTTTTTTTTTTTTTTTTTTTTTTTTTTTTAGAATTGTCTTCGGAAATTAAAACACCAATACCCCAATTAAATTTTTTCATTTAATAATAATTGTATTATTAAATGGATAAATGGAGAATAAAGTATTTAACTTAACAAATAATAGTTCCATACTAGAGATGAAACTTCATTATATCATTCATAAAGATAAATGTATTGATTTTTATTAGTTTTGAAACAGAATATGTAACACCTAATATAACCAACAATAATATAAAATTAATTGGTAATAATAAAGTTGTAAAAGTCCCTAGAGGACAATATAATAATAAATATTATTCGAAACTATAAATTCAAGTCAACATTTTCAACTAATAACATTGAACTAACGAATGATTATGTGAAAAAATAGAATATATAAGTTTGATATTAAATTTGACAATCGACAATCTCATATTCTTGGTTTTGAGAGAAATATGATTATTTGAAAAGAAAATATTGTTTTAGGTATTAAATTACCTAATTTCGATCCATTTAAAGAGATAAATGTTCATTGTAACTTGGCATATGGAATGTTTATAAAATATGATGAATCTAATCATAGAGAAACAAATATAATCACCAGTTTTCCACCAAAAACTATGTTTGATTTTAGAGATAATATTATTTACGAACCTGCTTATCCAATTTTTTACAAAATTAATAATGAATGGTTCAACCATATTGTTTTAGAAATTAGAGATGAAAATGGAAAATTAATTGATATTTGATGGCTTTGATATTGATATAGAAATTAACGATATTAGAAATATTGCAGATTTTGGAATCCGCAAAATATAGAAATAGAAGATAATACAAAATATTAAGATTAATGTAAAATTATACATAAAATAAATTATACATTACATTATACATAAATATATAAAATAAAATTACCTATAGATTTAAAACAATTTGTATAATATCCCCATGGCATGAATCTATAATGTCATCTTTTTCAGCCAAAACCATACATTTGTCATAGTCAAAATCAAACTCCGTTTCCATAAGCTAATTCACCAAATTTTTTGTTTTCTTATATCTTGTAATCATGTTGTTTTTTATAATATTTTTCTTAGTTGTACTAATTCAGACACTGATTTCATATTCAATTTTAAAGCATTTTCGTAATTTAAGTATTTAATTTCGTTTAAAGGTTGTGACAGAGTACCGATGGCCATTTCATTGTTTTGATGTGAGCCGAGCTCCTTGCCCTTAGACCGTTTGCCTGCCATCCACCGCATCTGCAGCAGAAAGCCGCACTCTACCATGTGCGGTAGCGCATCTGTGACCAGCAGAGGTGTAAGTGCAGTGCAGTGTGTGTGTGTTACAAGGACAATGCAATGCAGAGTAGTGTAGTGGCCATGTGGCAATGTGGACAGCCACACAGGTATACAGGGAAAGAGTACCCACGTACTTTTATTTCCCTAAATATTATTTAAAAGGGGTAGGGTGGTGACAAACAATCACATGCAAGAGAAGGGATACCCGTAGCGGTATTTTCAAAGTCCTAAAGTTGTTTACCAAGTGTTATTGCAATGTTGTGTAGTGTACTTCATTCATGTGTTATCATCCTCACCTCATTCCATTTGTTTTGCAGTTAATTATGTGATATTACCATGTAAGAGGATATATAAGAGTGTTATTGCAAGTGTTGTAGAGTTAAGCATAGTTATGCAAGTGCATGGTGATGTAAAGTAGTTCCATGTGACGCACTGTGGCGGTAACCCTGGCGAGCGCACCATATTGGAATGACAGTAGGCATCGAGGACTCTGTGAGGGAGGTCACGAACCGTTCAGTTCCAAGCCTGGGCGGCGTTCACAATTTGCACCAGTCATTTTTCACCGCAATAGTATTTAAGTTTAACACGAACATTTTTCGCAAGCCACCCGGGATACCGCCTATCACCTTCTCCAGGTTTGTATTGCCTGGAGGAGTTTTAACTTACACTAAAGGCATGCATGGGCCTTCGCACCATTTTTCTTCTTAAGCGCTGCCGACCGGTAAATGTCTGGCCCATTTGATCTAAAGTGTTGCCCTAGAGGCATTGTGGTAAAACGCCTAAATAAAAGGCATTACGTGAACCGAGTGCCTTTATTTCAGGTAATCCGCAACGTATTTCAGGGACAAGCCCTTCTAATTTCCCGCCAACCCACACATGTGTATTGATTTTCAGTTTTTGTTTGCAAGTATTACAGTGTAAATTAGCATAGGCATGTGAATAGCCTAGATAATTCACCGTGTAGCATGCGATACAGTTTATCAATCTACAACACGAGAAGTGGTGCAGCACAACAGAAGGATAGCTTCCTTTCGTCGTCGGCCACATGGCCCAGAGTGAATAAGATTCTGCTCTACCACTTCAACAGCACTAGGTCTGGATAGTGCCTGGACCCTGTGTAGTATACCTCATTCCATCCACCTCATCCAGACAACCTCACTCCTCAGTTTTATGAATATCATAATTTTCACTCTGACCACTGGACCACATCCGCTGGACTAATTCCACTCCTTTCTGAGCACTTGAACGCCATCAGTTTGTAAATAATATTTTGCAATGCTGTTGAAGTGGAAAAATGACTGAGTCTGGTTGCATTATTTGATTTATGTAAGGTTTAGGTCAGTTTGAATTTTTTTAACATTAAATAGCCTTGCGAGTGCTATATGAAATCACTAGTTCTGAATGTTATTCTTGTGTTTGTGAAATGTGAATTTGGCATGTTAACATGCGAGGCCAGACGTGCACATTCCCGAAAGTATCGGTGTTTAATGTATTTGTATATAGCATGGATGCAAACGTGAAAGATAAATATCACACAATCACGGTGTGTATAGTTATACACATAGTTATACACGTATATACAATAACTGCGTAAATTTGTAAATGAACAATTTGCAGTGTGTACAATTTTTGCAAGTATGGTTGCGAATACTAATCTGCCGTGCATTTAATGTCTAACTTATAAAACTGTAGAAACATATTTTTCTAAGTTCCGATTTGCTATTAGCTTCCCTGGTAATAAAATTGTAGTTTACCGGGCATTAATGGCACCTCGTAAACCAAAGCAAGGCCACGCCTTTATAAAAAGTCACTTTTACAATTTTTTTCCCCCAAGCCAGGAGAGATGCAGTGACAAACAAGAAATCATCTGTTTATCAGCATAGGAATATACAACAAAATCTGTTCTAATATTTTTAAGAGCTAATGACTCTATCTTCCTGATTTGCATTTTCCACAGTTTCTCGAACTCACTCCAGGCAATTTCTGGTGTGACTTTAATAAAAGTAATGGCCAATTCATTATTTTTGTTCCCTTCATTGTGTTCTTGGTTTACCATTCTCTAATGAACATGCTGTCGACAAGACGTTAAGTTTAAATAAATAAGGTTTACTTGTGTGTTTAGATGGTTATGTATGTAACAATAGGCTGTAATAATTACAGTAAATGACAAATGTATACATTTTATAGTTTACCAAAGGTAGTTAAAATTAATGAAACCTAGATAAAGCCAATCTTTTCCTGTAACTAAACCATCTGCAAAATTGAAAAAGTTACATGTTTTTTTTTTTATGCTATTTCAGCCTTCTTAAGCATTTGTGGAATTATAATTGTGAGCGAAACTAATTGAACATTAAGCTTATTTTATTATTGATGATTTATCATGGGTACATACATAGAATGAAGTGTGCTTCGTGAAACAGCGAGTACTCTAGCCACTATACCACCATCGTCCCCATTACTCTACGAAGGGAGTATCTGAGACATATAGGGGGTTAGTAACAAACGAGGTGCTGAAGAGCCAATGTGGTCACAATATGGCGTAGATGGAGCAACGCAGAAATGTAAGTGCAGGGAAAACAGGAAAACCTTGAGAAAACATGCCAGCCAGCAACACTATTCAACAAAATTCTAATATGTGAACACCTGTGTGTAACCTCACAGGGAAACAAACATGGATCACTTTGGAGCAAAGCAATTGCCCTACCACTATACTCACCGCAGCCCCTTCCAACCCTCCCTCCTTTTTTTTCTCTGAGGAATTAAGGTGAGGTATAGGCCATTCACGATAAAGTGAGCACTTTTGAAAGCCCTGCTAAATTTCTACTTTCTCGCCCATTACGTATCCTTCCACCACATTTAAACATAACATGCATTGCTATGTAACTGCCATGTGATTGCCACATGTTAATAAACTCAATGTTTGCATTTTAGGACTGCTAAGTGTAACATGTATATTATATATAACATGTAACATATATGATGTATATAACACATGATGTAAATGTATTCATATATATATGTATATATAATGTAAAATATACAATATATAAAATAGGTAACATATATAATAATTTGGGTCATGTAACAAGCTCCGATAGACAAAAATTTTACACAACCAAAAAATTTAAAAATGGATGCCTTAGCGATGAAGTCATGGAAACCGTGAAAAAGCAAACATTGAACTTTGGCGGATGAACAAGGGCCAACACGATACGTTAAAAACGGATACACATTAATTAAGCCAAAAAATAATTTGGAAGGGCAGCCAAATCCATATTTTGAAATAGACTAACACTATTGCACACCCAAGGTACAACACCATTTTCACACAAATTACCAAATATTTAAAAACTGTACCGCAAACGTAATGTTTCCCATGACTCACAATTTTCTAAGTGCCCCATTGCTCTGTAGCGTGACTAGTAAAACGTCAGCTGAGGTTAGGTGCAACTAAGTCAACAGGAAAAACATACATCCTGCAGGCATAAGGTAGCAGTGTAACGTAGCAGATGTTCGAAACATATAAAGTAGATAGAGCAAGGCCATGCAAGGCCTTAAATAAAAAATGACGACAAATAAAATATAATGATGCACGAAAGGGGAAAGGGGAATGTAGGGAGGAAGAACAGCGAGGAAAAACAAGGGGATCTGAGCCGAGTAAAGCATACACCACTGCACAGAAGTAGATGGTACTAAAAAACTTAACATGCTGGCGCAAACGTTGCAATATCTAAAAATATGTAATATTTAAAAAAGAAAAATATATAAAAAATGTGCATGTATATGTTCATTTTAAAGGTTGTTTTATTTGCCCCTTTATAAATGGAGATAAATATATTTCTACCTAGACCTTTTACATATATATGAAATGAAAATAATTTACACTAAAAATATAAACATATCAACAAATTCAATTGTTTATATGTACATATTGATTTTTTTTACACAGTTACTCTGTGTTTGTACCCTTCTGAAAGGTGGTTATAGGCTGTTCAGAGTAAAGTGAGCACTTTTTAAGGTATTGCAAAAACTTTGCATTCAGTTGATTTCTATCTTTCCACCAATCTTTAATATAAACATTTCCATGTGACTAATAAACACATTCTCGATAGTTAATGTCTAATGCTGCATTTAAATATATTTATTAGTGGTTAATGCCCGGAGGGAGGGCCTTAAAAAGTGCTAACGTTACCGTAAACAGCCTATAATTCTCAGAAACAGGTAAAATGCAATTGTTGATTTCGTGTTCTTGATGACAAGCAGCGTTGAAAATTAAAGTACGATTGATTAACTTTATATTATTTTTTCCTAGGCGATCAGCTCAGTGCGATAACGAGTTTCATGTAGATGATTGTCCTGCAGGGCGGAGCTGTTACGTTGCCAACGTAACAACTCAACAAGCACCCTAAAATTTGTATGAGAGCGTAACACGAATCAACGGTCTTCTCGCCTGCCAAGTGTTGAGCTCACTCTGCGACGTCACGACTGCAGGCATCGCCGTGGATAACAGTGCGAGTGAGGCAGCTCACGTATCGCGAGACGGTTATGGTAAAGCTTCTTACACAATAGAAAACTTTAGTATTTGACTTTACTTTTCCTTTCCTCTGACGAAACCATCAATACACAATACAATATTGTAAAGTCAGAGTTCTGACAATTGAACATCGGTTCTGCGAGCTTCGTAAAAATTAAATATTCGTATCTTGTGATGTAAATAGTTATACTATCCAGGGATACATTTTACGTACCTTTTTTTTTTTTAATATATGGTTAAAATTACTTTAAAAGTTTATTTCAAAACAAAAAACTCATTTGTTTACTTTATTAAAATATGTCAATTCATATAATTCATCTTCACGTTATATTGGTTTGCAATTTATTTAATTTAAGATGAGCTTTATTTAATATACCGATATTAAAATCTCCCTACAATAAAATAAAATACGTTCCACATAACCTCTGTTAGATTCTCGGCAAAATGGCTGCTTGACTTTGACTTTAAATTTCAACTTCTCGAAATCGTAAAGTCAAGAGTGCTTGACTTTACCTTTGACAATCCCATTGTGTCAAGTTCCATAAGAAAGAACATGTCGGAAAGCAAACGTAAAGTCAAATGTTAAGTTTTCAATTGTGTACGGGTCTTAGGTCTGCCAGCTAACAGCCGCCCGTAGAGGGAACATGAGGTAGATTGCTTGTGAGAACTGTGCGTCAGCATCTATTCTTTCCCCAGCATTGAACTGCTTTTAGACCAGTAGCACTATTTAAAACAGTGTGGGTAGGATTTGAGGTCAACCCTTTCATCCACAGGCCAATATCTAGTACGTTTCGCAACTAACATTTTTTTGTCCGTAACTGTACTGATATCGATAAAATGTTGGGGCCGCGGTGACCGAGCGGTGACCGAGCGGTTAGCGCGCTCGCCTCCCACCAAGGCGAACCGGGTTCAATCCCCGGCCGGGTCACCGTATTTTCGCATATGGGAATCTTGCCGGACGATGCCGTTGGTCGGTGTGTTTTCTTAGGTATCTCCCGTTTCCCCCGCCCTTTCATTCCCGCGCTGCTCCATAGTCACCCCAATCACCCTCATCGGCTCTCAAGACCTCGCTGTTAAGAGCCGCCCAAATCTCTTCACTCACTCGATACTATGTTTTGTCATACTTCGCGACCAATAAAAATCTGCCGGCTTACTAGCAGAAGAGGCTATAGAATATAGTTTCAACAGCGAACGATGTTTCTCACACGCAGCTAACCTTTCTCATTGGACGGCATGTTATACTGTGTACAGTACAGACCATCAAAGACTCTTCGTATGGAACGTCCCATACACAGGAAAGGGTTAGAGTACTGTTAATGTGCGAACACGTGCTTCGAGATGTTTGCACACTTCCTCTAGCCTTATTTCAATGCAACTGGCATATGTTCAAGTTAGTCAAGGTATTTAATTCTACTATAGGATAGTTCTGTTGGAAACTCAAATGTGAACAAATATGTTCATCACAATTGACCGTAGGGGCCGCTGTAGTCTAGTGGTCAAACAACTCGCCTCCCACCTGGGCGAACCGGGTTCGATTCCCGACGGTGTCGCTCCCTGGATATTCGTATGTGGGAATCGTGCCGGACGATGCCGCTCGCCTAGGTGGGTGGCCCCCAAAAAAAGGCCTATCTTAAATCTACTATACCGTTTAGCCCACCTGTGCGTTCAGTCCGTCCCCCCTCCCTGCCCCCTCCACACACACACACACACACACACACACACACATACATATATATATATATATCCAGAGGCGAGTATTTAGGAATTCAGGACACAAGCTGGAATTCAAACACGTATATAGTTGTGTTGGGTTGGCAATTTTATAATAGTTTATTTGAAACGGCCAGGTGAGCTCTGAGCCAATAACAGTCCTGCAAGGAAACAAGCACCGAATCCCGTGCCCTCTGGTCTGGGATAAAATTGGCTACACACTAGGGCAGCTGCATATGAACAGAAAGCTGAGACTCAAAAATACATAGCACAGTGGAGTTTAGCCTACAAGTCGTTACTTTGTTGAGAGCCTTGAGCCAGTGTGGTTAAGCAAGAATATAGACAGGTTGTATACTTGGCTAGGCACTACAACAAAGTCATCTCACTTTAATTTAAAAATTTCTTTGTCGTTTAGAACAAAACTCGCATGGATGTGCAGTCTTGTTCAGTTATTGTTTAACATGACCTCACAAGAACACAACAGTGCAGTAACAATGATATTGCTAACAATAGAATTTCTTTTTTTAGAGCCACTCAAAGGGATATGATTGATTGTAAACCATATTTATACGATAAAGGACATTTGATTAGATCAGAATCAGCTCGGCTCTCCATTGGTTGATGACCAGCCAATAGTGAACGCTCTAAAGTACAGGGTAGTGCCTGGTATGGTATGGACCAATAGGACGATGGTGTTCTTGCAGGAGTGGATCCATATAGACTCTTTCCTAGACAAAACTAGGTGGTGAACTACTAAACTGTCCTTGGGCTCTACTATTAGGGGCCTTTACCTGCTGGCACAAGGCACACTGTTTCACACAATCTCTAATTTCGGATTGCATTTGTGGCCAAAAAAATGTTGTTCAATACGCTGCAAAGTGCGTTTGCCCCTGATTAGCGCCCGAATAAGAGTTATGGAAATAACAAACACCATTGGCCTCATTGCCTTGGGTACATAGGTCTTGAAAACGCCCTGGCGTGAAGCTTTGCCAATAATCCCCTTCTTCACATTAAAACCAGTGAGTTAACCTACCTGGATTTTATGCCACAACTCCGCACATTCATCATCCTTTTGCTGCCAAACCTTAGTGTTCAAATAAGCCGCCGGGACTTACTTCAGAACATTTAGCTACTCCTGAATTTCTCCATCACACACAAACTCGTCAGGGTCAAACAATCTAGACAAACTGTCCACTAAACAATTGTCTTTTCCCTTTACTTGAACTATATCAAATGAAAAATTACTAAGGCGTTCGATCCAATGGCTTAATTTCCCAAAGGTTTCTTGGAATTCCAAATCCGCGTTAAGGCTTGGTTGTCTGTACACAGAGTAAAACGAGCACACTCCAGATAATCGAAAAATTTCTCAACCCCAAATATACAAGCAAGAGCTTCCTTTTCATAGGCCGAGTGCTTTCTTTCGGCGTATGTTAATATCCGACTAGCATAAGCAATGGGGAAAACACCATTCTCATATTCTTATGACAAAACGGCGCCTAATGCCAGGGAGCTTGCAATTACATGCAGTACAAACTTACGGTCAAAATCAGCCAATCTTAACACTTGTGGAGAAGTCAGACAAGTTTTATTTTCACCAAAGCCGCCTCTTGCTCGTCTCCCCACAAAAACTCTTGGCCCTTATGTTTCAAAATATTAAGTGATTCGGCCAATTCGGCAGGAGATGGAATAAATCTGGCATAGTAGCCTATCATGCCCAAAAAACGCCTTACACCACGTAAGTTCTTCGGATGAGGAAAGGAAAGCACACAACTAATACGATCAGAGTCTAACAGACTCACATGCCTGCTACACCAGCTGATTTTCTTTGGATTCAGAGTCAATACCGCTTCCAGAAGCTTCTGTAGGACTAACGTGACATATACCCGGTGCAACTTCTTATTCTCGCTGTAGATGACAATATCATCCAGTTAGTTGAAAACAAATTCAGCTTTATATGGCAACAAGATAGTCTCTAAAGTACGAGAAAGTGCCTGGGCCCCAAACGAAACACGAAAAGGGACTCTGGTCCATTCAAAAACTCCCCAAGGAGTAATAAATACAAGAAATTTTCGTGCATCTTGGTGGAACAAAATTTGGTGAAAGGCCTGATTCAGATCTAACACTGTAAAATCCATAGCCTTCCCTAATAACTAAAAAAAATATGGTCTACTTTAGGTAAAGGGCAAGGATCTAGTTCAATTTTTTTATTGATACGTCGGTAGTCTATCACTAACCGAAATTCACCAGGCTCTATTTTGTTTACTAAAAATTCCGGGCTCGCATAACAACAAGTAGAACGCCTAATAATATCCTCATCAAGAAAGTGGTCTAGCATTTCTTTAAAAGCTTGTATCTTATCTGGACCTACACTATAGGGATGGTATCTAACCGGGGTGTTGTCGGTCAGAACCATATCATGCACATATTGATTACATACTCCCAGTTTGTCTGTTATTACAGATGGGAACTTCTCTTGCATTGTTTGCGCAAAATCACTATCAATGGCGCATACCTGCTCACATTCCTCCTGCCCCATCAACTTTACCCCTTCTTTACAAAAAGAAAAACTCAGTGTGCCATCATGCATAAATAGGCACCAATACTGTGGAGGAAATCTAACGCCCAAAATTATATTGTGGCTTAGGTGTGGCAAAACAGAGAATTCCCTCTTCCATGATAAATTACCTATGTGCATACTTATTGTCAAATGAGCACATGATTGCCTCAAACCTCCATTTGCTAGACTAAAGATTGTTTTCTCACTGTGTTCAACAGTCATTATGCCTATTGGGGGTTCCCTAAACAACTTATTACAAAAAGCCTGATCGATCAAGGGCACTGAACAACCACTATCAATCAAGGCGGGTTCTTCAACTGAACCTACCACCACTAAGACAAATGGTCAGTTAATCTTTCCTTGGTTTTGAATTTTCTTAATTATCTTCTTTTGCTTAGAGCAGTTTCTTCCTTTCGTACTCGCATTCTTTTGGAAATTATTCCCTATCCTAGCCACTTCGTTGCCACTCACAGTTTGGACATGCGAAATCTTAGTTTGATCTTGATTAAGACATTGGGCTTCAAAATGGCCGGGCTTACTGCAGCCAAAACACGTCACAGGAGATCTACTCTTTTCCACTGACTTAGTCTGAGAATTATCTGCCGGAACCATGCGCACTTTACATTGGTACGCTTTGTGATTAGGTTTACCACATTTAAAACAAACAATCTTTTTGTGGACTTGGGGATACTTTTATCCTGAAGATGAGCCTTTCTAATTTCACCTTCTTCACAATCCTTCACTTGCATGCACACGTCTACATTGTGGAACAACCGTCTCAGCGAGCTCATGGTTTTCGGACTATCAGCTGATAATACTTAAGGCTGATACCGTGGCAGCACATGATCGATAATGCTCTCTACAAATTCAGATTCCCTATATGGCAAACCTAAGATCTCCACCAGACATTCTATATTGACTAAATATGTCAACAAAGTATCGCCTGTTTGTTAATTTTGTTGGAGAAACAAACGTAAATGGTCATTAATACACTCACTATCAAAACATATAAATATTTCTTTAACTATATGTCCCAAGGTGAGCCCAATTCTCTAACTCTAATGATAATAGACTGTAGCTCCCTATGAGTATGAACCACTAAAATGCCCAAAATATCTTGCAAAGAAAAACCCTGCGATTTTACTATTAAAGTAACTTGTAGAAACATTGCCACTTCGACAGCAACACAACTACTAAAAGTAGGAATATCACCCAAAATTTTTCCTAACATGTTTGCTGGCAACCGAGGAAAGTATACCAACACTAGGATAAAATGCAGATGACTCACCACTAACTTCATTCCCACTGCAAGTAGGATCCCACTCCAAACAACAAGCTAAAGTCCTCAAATCGTCCAAAGTCACTTCCTGAGGAAAATCTGGAATATGAAGTTGTTAGAGCAGCTGCTTTACAGTCTCTTTGGCCAGTTGCTGCAACCAGGTGGTACCTTTAAACATTTTCAAATCAACAGTTAATTTCCACTCAATAACAAACAAAGCGAACAAAGGCCAACGGAATGCATTCAACTCTGCCTTAAGCAGAGTGCCGCAGTTTTCTGTTACGCCACTTTACAGCCTAGCAGGGCTAAAGGAAGGCAAGGAGACGGACGCACACCATGAAAAAAAATTAAGAAAAGCTTGGACACAATCCAAAATCAATACAAATATATTGAAGCCCATCTATGCATTATCACCAACAACAACTATTTTGCAACTTGATTTGAAACATAAATTGCCTTTGCAAATTTATGTTGCTTGTTACCAATCGGTGAACTAGAGGGAGGAGAGAACACACATCCACTGGAACAAACAGAAAAACAACAATATTAATGTAACCTGAAGAATAACCCAACCTGAATAAACACTTGTGAAATCACATTAAAAAGGTTAAATGACTCCCTGAGTAAAGAAAGCACCATTACAACTTTAAAAGTAAAGTACGCCTGATGATTCACTAAAAAGTACAACATGGAATACTAATTTCAAGAATGCCATTGGGAAGGATCATAAACCCTTATTACACTTAACCATGAGCATAAAGGCACGCCATAAAATATCCAATAAACTCCTTGGCATTAAAATTAGTTTGGCAAATTGTAGTCCAGGAGACCATTCCTACAGCACACCAAAAAAAAAAAATAAGAATCCACCTCTTACAGACATTCCCATAAAATTCCATATTGAAAATTCACACAATCAAAACAGCGAAGAAACACTTCCCTACAAAAATCCTTATACATAAAAAGTGCTTAAAAAAAAAAAAAACACTACTAAAATAGAATCTCTAACCCTGACATAACAACAACTACGTTCATTGCCATACTTAACTTGATCAGTACTCATATTACACGAAAATGCGACTAGCATGGTGAAGCTCCGAAGTACGAAATGGTGTAGACATGATCTATCGTCGGCCAGCCCGCGCAGCTCGAAGAGGAACACTGCACACTTGCTCGAGCTGGGGACGAACATTTATACGCGAAAACGCGGCGGAATAGCGGAGAGGCGTATGGAAGGTGCCAGAGTGTGCGAGGCTGTACTCGTTGCAGTAGTAGCCACCAGACAGTGCTCGGCCATGCCAAGAACACCGCACGCCTCTCATCAGTATAGCTCAGCGCTTGGAAGCGTTCAGACGTGCGCAACCCCATGGGGGGGGGGATGAAAAATAACAAAGTACCTTTATCTCCAGCAAAAATTTTGCCTCTTCAAATAGTAACCCCTCTTCAAACAAAATAGCAGTTTATTAATCTGAGCTACCAAATACAGACGTGGCAAATAACCAAGCAGACTTGCTAACCAAGTACATTAATGTCATGTAGTTCTGTAAACACACCAACCCCATAATAGCCGTATTTAATCGTACTCCAGAAAATTTTAGGCATCACACATATCACCAGTTGGCGGGACGAAAAATAAATCGTTCAGGCAGGACATTTTTTTTTGGCAGGGCAGGAGTACTCATATAATATTGCTTGAGTTTGCTAATTGACACGCTTGTCAAACTTGAAGCAGGCTTCAAACTTATTTACCATAAATTCAAGCAACTAAATTAAATTGTGTTAAAATGCTTCCTGAGAAATATTTCAGTTTAAAGCAATTTGTATTAATTTGGTTTTTCCTTAATTTGGGGCATTTCCATGCTAAGATTTCATTTTTCCTTTTTCAAAATTTTTGAACTCAAAAATCTCACGAAAAGGGCAAAATCCCATGAGTTGGCAACAGTTTCCAGAGTTCTTCACAATGAATATTTTTCACCAGATTCCTCTTGGAAGTTATATTCTCTGCACTCCTCCTACCTCTCTGGATGATAGACATGTGGTCACATGACTAACAGAGAACGACCAACGGAATCTCTCGTTCCTTGCAAAACTCTGCTGAAAGTTATACATGCTCTATCCCAAGATTTGTACGAGATCTACTTTTTGCACAAGATGTTCTCGCATGAGATTTGACGCGATAGTGCAATCTTTATGGGGCTTGGGTGGACAGTGTCTGTCTCTCAGGAGGAGAAGGCTCTACGTCCTGCAATAGTAACTCCACTGCCCACACAACAGCGCCACGTGCCTACAGAAGACAACCCTCTGTCGAGTCATTCTCCACAAATTTTTTTATCGTAATTGAACTGGATAGTTCAACTGGAAGCATAAAATCTTTTCAAATTAATTTGCATTTATTGCAAATAAAATAACAAGTGCAAATATTCAGATACATGCTCAATATCATTCACCGCCTTAATATCATTTCTCGTGTGAATTTACCATATGAACCCAATGGCTCAAACTCCTCAACTTTTAAGAATTCATAAAATTTTAAAATATTATTAAATAATACTGAGCCACAAATAGGAGCCACACCTTCAATTATCAAAAAACCCTATAGTAAGACAGCGCTCCACTTATATAACCCCAACAATGGGTAATCTAACGTGTCTTTACACACACATATATATAGTACCCAAGCTATGGCAATGCCTTAAAGCAAATTTAATCTTTATGTAATTGAAAACTGCGGGATTCACTCATGAACCCATCCTTAGACTTTGTCGTGTTTCAGGGTGCCATAAAATACACACTATTTCTTTCTTTCATCACAGTTTATACGCAAGAATATGCGACACATTAAAAGCCATTAATCAAGCTCTGTAACATAATGACATGACCTTCAAATCTGAATTACAGCTGGAGACGTCGCCAGTAAAATGCCACTCGGCACACATTAAAAGTTGCAGTAAAACTTCCAAACCAGCAACATGGCGTGAGGCCGTAAAAATTAATTAC
This sequence comes from Dryococelus australis, assembly GCA_029891345.1. Classification (NCBI taxonomy): domain Eukaryota; kingdom Metazoa; phylum Arthropoda; class Insecta; order Phasmatodea; family Phasmatidae; genus Dryococelus; species Dryococelus australis. The sequence continues at coordinate 57,886,944 of CM056998.1, read as the reverse complement.
CTACATAATTAATTTAAAATATTCCAACCACAAAAAGGTGAGTGGTGCGTAGCAACCTCTACTAGCAAATAGGGCAACAGAATGAATGGGCCCAGAAAACATATTCAAAAATGAACAAACCTTAGCAAACCATATTAAGCCTCTGCTAACTAGCACTAGCAAAATCCTCTGGATTTTGATGGTGCCTAAACCAGGCAAATTCTACACAACACTAAACACAAGCTAAGGCACACTTCTACAGCACTCTCGAACTACTCAAATAACGTAAGGAATCATCTAGTGATTGAACACACACACACACGTAGAATGAAACTCCATTGAATCGCTGCCAAGTGCGCGCCGAAGAATCCAAAGGCAGGAACCACACATCCATCTAATTACACAACCTACACCACCTGAAGTCATCATTGAAATAATGCCGGCGCCTTCGTAGAAAAAGTCGAACACTGACCACTCCCCCTTCAAACAAGTATGACGTCAGAAGGAGGGGAAGGTGGAGTGGGGCTGAACCATGGAGTAAGGTGTACGGAGGCGATTGACGATGAAGCCGGCAGTGGCGGTGCCACAGTCGAAAGTTCGGGAGCATGCCAAGAAACAGTGGGGGCAGCACTATTTCACTAATAACAGACAACATGTGATCGCCGTAAAAGTGTTCTGACTGACCCTCTCTCCCCAGCATTCTCGAAGCTGATGGGCCATCCCGCATCTATATGGGACTATCTTTTCCTTCCTCCACATCCTCGAAGCGTGTAAGATGTTCCAATCGTTCTAAAGGAGAAATATTTTTTACTTTATATCCCATGTATTAATGTACAGGTTGTTCGGAAACTAAACGCCCAATCTGACGGGAGGTGATTCCTTATGAAAAATAGAGTCCAAATTATATAGGACACCATATACCTAAAAAGAATATTAAATGATATATGAGACTGGGAAAACTGGGTTTTGAAAATGTATTTTCGCTGAATGCCTTGTACTTTTTTCCAGCAGTAGGGATGGTGGAGATTTACCCGCAGTACATCCCACACAGTTGAATGGAAACGCCAATTTGGCATGCTATGGAGTGTGTACTAGAGCAGGGCATGTCATTGATGTGCTGACATATCACTGCCACAAGTCGAACAGTACGCACAGACCAAGGTTGGCCAGCATTACACATATGTCTCTGCAATAAAGGAAGCATAAGTCACCTTTTTGCTGCAGACTTTGTAGGCAATATGCTGAGCTTCAGTTATTTAAGTAAATAGTAGAAGTACTCGGCATTGTCCCGGTATAATAGGGTAACAAGATATACACAACCCCGTTTCAGGGGTTTCTGGCCCAAAAAGAGACTAGAGCCCATTTTGGTTCCTATAAACTGCATTTTAATTTGGGTACTGAAGTGAATACCTTCCAAAGTTGGTTAAGATGCGTGAACGGTATACAATTATGAAAGGAACAAACATGAATACATATAAACTTTGACTTCATATAGATTGTTAAAGTTAACCATCATTCGCAGGGAAAGCCGATAAAATCAGGTAATCTTACTAAATCTGATACAGAAAGGCAACATCAAATCCAAAATAACCTTTTTTTTTTTTTTTAATTTCGAACTGAACATTTTTTATTTGTATAAACGGATGTTGTATAAGGTAGGATCAACACACATAGTATAAGAATAGAAATAGGTGGCTCATTGTTTCAAAATTTAGTTTTTGCTTTAATGTGTAGGTTTGTCAGAAAGAGTGACTGGTAAGATAGGAATTACTGACTTAAAGTTTAGCTAAAAACTACACAACTGATCACATTATCTCGCTCTGGTAGCCTCAGCTTCAAAATCAGGGGCATCCTCACAACAACAACTGACATATGAGTATAATCTGTATGAATAGCCTGACTGCAGAGGCTTAAATACTCAATAAGTGCAGCAACCTCCAGCTAACAGAACAGTTGACCAACCAGACACAAGCCTCAAGGCTGGTACTGTTGTTCGCCTTTAGTACTCTCCCATGTTGTCACTGAGAGCCTCGAACATAAATTCACTCTTTATCGAGCCAAGATGCTACCCCCCCCCCCCCTAAAATGGCCAGGGCAGTTCCAGAGCTGTGTCGTCGCTCACTGTGTTGCCCTTTCAACTTGGGAAGGGGGGGAGAGATTCTCAAGATCTTTAGCATGCAGAGTTTCAATCACTGGCAGAACTAGTCCTACCTCAATGGGTTGATCACCAGAGAAAGTCTCTAGCATTGCCTACTGATCGTCTCGTCGGCAGGGTGGTCCTACTTAAGTTTCCATAACACTTGTGAGTTTTACACTAAGTGTCTTTTGCTATAGCCAAATAATGTCTTCATAGTGAAATTGGGGAGCTAATAACTACGAACGGGAAACACACATATGTCTTACTCCATCCAGGATTTAAAATCTGAATCACCTGCACTGCAAGCTGATATTCCATTGAACCACACCACTAACGTCTGCCACCAACAAGTGTAGCTGGCTGCATTTCCTAAGTGGAAACAAGACATTTGTAGCAAGAAGTAACACTGCTCACTGTAGAGGAAGTAGCATAAGGGAAGATAAATGGAAGTAATCTGAGAAAACCTTACACCACAAAATACCACCTTGCTAATTACATGAAAACATTGTTAGAGAATATTCCCTCCATGGTAAAACCACCATTCTAAATAATGAGATCATTTGCAATGTAACATGAGGCCAAAAGATTCTAAGTATGTCAACAATAGTTATTTGAGCCAGCTCTGTAGTCACTTTTCTATTTTAAAAAAATTAAGTAAACTTCTTGCATTTTATGTTATCTAGGATTTTAGAAGATATGCATCTGAAGTATGGAGAGCGATTCTGCAGATTGGTTACATTTATATGTCCTGGGGTTTTCTATGAACAAGAGTCAAGGCAATTCATCGTGGATCACATTATTCGTCACATACACAAGACGACGATGGTGCCTATTTTGAACTCACCAGTTGACATTGGTGTTGAAAATTCTGACATCTTCAGACGTTTGGAAAGTACCGAAAGTGTAGTGGCTTACGTAATTATCTCTTATCGAGCTACAAGCCATTGCATTGTGAACTCAAACTGGACAAATCTTCCCTTTTGGAACCCTCAGGCTATGTTTCTGTTGGTCATCACTGAATACCATGAAGATGATACAATTCCATTGTTGCCAATGTTTCAAGACTGCTGGAACACGTACAATGTCCTAAACCTCGCCGTAATTTATACAGTATCTGGAGATAAGGGGTTTGCAATGAAATTTGAACATCCTTGTATTGTTACATTCAACCCTTTCCTCAAACCATTGACAGTAAGTGATGTTCACAAAGAGTGGAACAAGTACAAAATAGGTGTTTTCCCTCAGAAACTGAGCGACACCTATGGCTATAACTTCGGCGTCACAGTTAGCCCAGCACGCCAGTCAGCTGATATCAAGATAGACAGCAGTGGTGAAATGTCCTTCGTTGGCCCAGCCAGCATAGCGACTAGTGTAGTGATCAGAAAAATGAACGGAACTATACAGAAAGTCCCACCTTCGGATTCAATCCGTATCACTGATAAGAAATTCTCGAAAGCACTGTATGCTTGTGAGTCCATCGCTGTCGATAGTTTAGATAAACAGCTTGCATATCCTCATGAATGGGCTTGCATCACAGCAGTTGTTCCCAAGGCAAACCAATTTCCCAAGTATATGAATATCGTGATGCCATTCACGAGTAGACTGTGGCTGCTGTACTTCACAACTGTAGTTCTGTTCGCGTTGTTGTGGAAAATAATTACCATATTTGATATGGAGCATTTTTCATGTAACAGCACCAGTCTAGAAGCAGTTAAATTACTTGTGTGTGGGGAAACAGTAAGAATGCCCAAGTATTTTGTACAAAGATTTGTTGTATTAATGGGTTTACTTTTCAACATTATTCTAGGCAATTTGTACCAAGGTTCTATGACCACATTCCTGTTCAGGAATTTCTACTACCCAGATTTAAATTCCTTCTTGGAGCTTATGGAGACAGACCTAAGAGTTTCGTTGTTTACCGCCACCAAAGATGCTGCCTCTTTTGCATCTGATATTGATATAGGCAATAGTTTCAATTTGCTTGTTCCAAAGCTGGTCTTCATCCAGGACGATGCTGAAGCCCTACATATGGCTGCGATTTTCAGGAATGTAAGTAGATTAATGAACAAGACAGCTGCGATGCACGAGATGGCCAAGGAATCATATTACCATAAGGATGGTGCTCCCAAGCTACACATCATGGACTACTGGATGATGGGTTCACCACTAAGCCACTGGGCCATACCAAACAACCCATTCCTCAGCCACTTCAGTGCCATCGTGCAGCACCTGTCACAGGGCGGACTCATCCATAAGTGGATCATGGACGACTCGGAAGCCTCCAAGAAGCTTGCTGCGAAGATAAATCACCCATCTCACTCTATCATTGCCCTTAGACACTTGCTAATCTCATTCTGGTTTCTATGCTTCGGTTTGTTTATTAGCTGCATTGTTTTGGTGGGCGAGATATTATTAAAGAAGGCACAAACACATATCTGACAATCTTGGAATAATAAATCATAAAGTGAACTTGAAACCCAAAGTATCTTACATATGAGTCGCCTTAAATGAATTTTGTTTTCTAGTGTGCTTACTTCATTTGTCGTCACGAATAGCTCTAATGGCAATAGCATTAATCAATACATTAAACTGTGGCATATGTGCACTTCATTGTTGTATTGAGTTAATTGTACGAATTATTGTCGTAAACATTTTTTATATGGTAAGTACATTCCTTATACTTAGTTTCGCAGATTGATGTGCACATCCATCCTTGAGAAGTTTTCATATTGACTGCAGAAGTGATACACCCATTTCTTAAATGTCTCTTGTGAACTCATAACCGACTATCCTACAACAGTTCGTCGATGCAACTAGCCGCCCACTTGCTTCACAACATGTGCCTCTCTTGGATCATCAGGCATTATTTTACTGCAATCTAATAACAGTTGTATACATGTAATAGATGTATATATGTAAAACAGTGACACTTCGAAAATTCTTAACTTTTTAATATAGTTAAACAATAGGGTTTGTTTTCAATACAGCTTCGGGCAATTCAACTTCGATTTACGAATCATATTTAATTTCTGACTTATAATGTGATTTTACTGGAACTGCTTATCATTTCGCTAGCCTGGATTCAACACCACCTCACAACACAATCTTATTGTACAAGGCCTAGATGTCAATTGCACTGTAAGTTCATGTAGGCCGATGACCATTTTCGCAGCTTCAGAGCTCGCCTTGCTTTAACCGCGATCTTATAATTTCAGTGCTCTGTGTAGAGGATAATGTTAAATAAATTATGGTATGGAATACCAGTGTATTTATTAAATCCAGCTGCTTCTTGGCTGTTTATTGCAACCTTGTAACATAAAAAGAAACCACTTGAGTAATCATAGTATTGGAAGGCCAGAACATCCAATTTAAGAGTGTGTATTGGCATCTGGAGGAGGCCAACAGCCCCCATTAGACAAAGCACCACTGGCTATAGTACTACGGAGATTATCGCAGCATTAGGAGTAAGAATGGTAACTGCTTGGTTGTCCCATCATTTCTACGGGTGGAGTGACTACCAGGGAGGCCACATGGGTCGTTGGCCTTCACAACCTCCAATTTGTCCTCGTGCTCACTAGCAGTGGCACCCATTCCCGGACTTTTTACTGAAACCTATATTTTTGCTGTAAATTTCCCCTGAAGTCCGAGAAGCCCACCCACAGCATGCCGTACTAGGTTGTCCTCTAGCGGGACCTGTAAAGAGTAACATGGATAAATCTAATGTATAAGTAACAATATTTATTATTTCAGGTCAGTCTATGGACATTTCAGGGCACGGCCCTACTTCCCACAAAAGTGTAAGCTGTATCTACCGTACCAAGTGTGTTTGCTGTTGTAAATATTTAATTCGTCATGCTGTTTTCAAGTGTAACTCTGGGGACGTGGCTAACCTGAATAAGCTACAGTGTAGCATGCAAACTACTTAAATATAATCATCAGTAAGTATTGTTCAACGAGGAATACCACCATGTCAGGAAGGATATCGCCTTGGTCTTCGGCCGAACGACCCCGAGACTACAAGAGAATGGTATACCAGAGTAGGGCATTATACTAGTGATGCCAGGCACCCTGGTAACTATACCCAAAATTCCCCAGATTTCCCTGGAACCTATTATCACAATATAAAATTTACTCCTCTACCCACCGACACACCATGGCACCCCCATCTTGTACCTCTGTTCACCATCAAATTGTTTTCCCAAGAGTGTGGCATGTTCCTACAACCATCCGAACAGACTTCCATTAATTTAACTATCATTAAATTTCGCCCAACATTGTGACCTATCCTTTCTAGGATCTCGCAAAACTGAATCCGTCAAATTCCGAAAAGACTATTAAGAATTTTACCCAAAACTTTTCCGTGAAAATTTCCTTACTACGATACCCGCAATGAGAGAACAGCATAGAAGGCCAGAATGTTAACGAGAGCAACAAAATGCCTTGGGGTGCCCCCAAGACACCCGAAAAGTACACCTGTGGCATACTGAAAAAGCATGCCGAAACATCAAGTGTCGCCATTGTGGTAATGGAGGTGAACGAGCAGAAAGTTAACCATCTTTGAGCAGTGGCATAATATCAGACCATGATGCCTTAGCGCAGCATAGAAGAACAAAGTAAAACCGATGAGTCGCCACGTGCCGAGACCCTCCTCCAGCGACCTGCCCCGCATGAGCTGGTATAAATGAGGGGAAATGAGAGAGGGAAGTTCCTTCCTCTCTGCCACGCCGCAGGTCAGATGTGCATCCGCCGGTCGTTGAATTATGCACCACGTCGAGTGGGGACAGCTACGATGCATCATATGTTGTGCCGCACTGCCACGATTTGGTCTTTCCCGAGCACATGGGTTTGTTTGTGAACACCATGACTGGCCATACACGATCGAGTGCCGACGTACTCTCATGTTTGCAGTGCCTGTGTCCTACATCACACGATGCAGTAGACCTGTACAAGGTAGGCATCAAGTACTGCAAATGTGCTCATAAATCCAGCACAAACAACAATGGTGCTGCGAAAACCTGCAAAGGGATGAAATGTGTCAAACATGAGGAAATTGACACAAGAGTTTTGGAAAGAACTAGAAATTATGTCAGCCGATAACGAGCTATCAGCATTGACACAAGTGTTGGGATCTGTGTCACACCTGTCAAATGCAGGAATATGCAAGTTTCCATGGCTCAGAGCACCATATCTGTCCGTCCCGCCCTCTTTGGCGGCGGTAAACACAAAGCCACGTGGCCAGCCGGCCGGATCGATATCGGCCGCTGTGCCGAGGCAGTGCACGCCTGAGACCAAAAGTGAACCACTCACACCATACTTCACAGCATCACAGTGAATTACAAGATGCTGGTACTGCACTACAAAGAGGTACCATTGGCACAGTGGGTGCCATAACAGGCCATGTATAGCTCGTAAGGCCAATGGAGATACAGGAATACAGAATAACCAGGTTAGCGAAAGTGTGTCCCGTGTGTTTGGTCCCCATGGATCAAATGCTCGCCTGTGAACTACCATTCACCCCATCACCCACAGTGTGTGAACCAATCGTGTCTCATACCACAGCAGTGCCAACAGTACATGTTACCAGAATGGTAGAACTAATTTGTCGTTCTTGTGCAAAGCATGCACAACGTGCATAAGTGCCATTACACAACTGCAAATGCAAAAGGGCAGCAAACAAAAGTAGCCGAAAGCAGTGCATTCAATTGCGTATCTTAATTTGTCGCATTGCCGCGGTAATTGACGAACTGGGCTTACTGTTTCTCGCATATTTACATTGCTCATTCAACTACATGCGACCAACACATAAGGGTCCGCATGTGAAGTTCAAGAAGGTGTTCAGGCCACCAAGGCAAAGCATAGTGTAGACATTATAAATAAAGTTTTTTGTTTCGTGCTTGCAAGTATAAATGTCGTATCGTATCATATCGTTCAAGTGTAAACAATGTAAACATTGTAGATATTGTGACTTTCGTGATTTTCAAAGCACAGCATACGTAATTCATTTTGTAATGCATCCATGCCTGTTTGTTTCGGTCTCACAGCGTACATATCAACAACCATGTGTTTGTTGACATTCGGCCCACTCGTCACGCGTAACAAGTCAATCATCTCGATGCGATGGGAGGGAAACTTCCACCCCCTCTCCAAACTCTTAATCGTCGACTCAGGGTCATGGATCCGAGCCCCACGTCAATCATCATGGTGGATGCAGCGACACTGTGCACGGGATCGCCATGCTTACCAAGGAGCAGTGTGTCCGTCCACGTCATTTCGTCAAAACAGGATAAAGGGAGGAGGGGCGTAAAATAGCATAGTGCTTAGCAAAGAGGAGAAAATGCATAGATAGGAGGTGCGTGGAGCATAGAGAGGAGAAAAGTTGAATGGCTCCTCTCCCAAGGAGATCGCCACCCACTACCCATGTTTCGTCGATGCCAGATACTTCAGCCTCCCACGGGGGTCGACAAAACAAGGTGATTGAGCGCAGCAGAAAGCCTGTCGAGAACGTCTGTTCAAAAGCGACAAGAAGCATGAGCGTGAGAGATGGAGAACATGTGCGTGGCGACCTCGTGACCCACGGCAGCGATCATGCTGTCGAGCGCTAGAGGGACAGCATGGAGGTGGAAGGTGCGTCCGTACCTCCATAAAGATCGTTGCAAGTGGATGCCGAAAGCCCGACGTTGCCTGGCATACTAGCACCTAGAAGGGCCCATCCGAATGCTTGCAATGAAGTGACTGATGGTGCAGCGTCATCGAGAGTAACCATACAAATCCCAGCGCCACAATCGGCGCCAACATTGTCCGAAGGACGATCTGAAGAAGATGACAAGACGCCCGACGTGGAAGCATTTTCGATAAGTAGCGTAAGCATCATAAGCACAAGAAGAGCATGTGCATCAGAGGCAGCTAAGGGGACACGTCGACATGGTCAACACCCCTTAGTTGTGAAGCGTTCGGGTCGCTCCCGAGTACAGCATGTGTTAGAAGAGAAAGATAGCGAGGGCGTAAGTGACGAGGGTGACAGCGAGGGTAGTGAGTTGAGCGGCTCTTATATCCCATGCCAATCACAATGGTGAAAGCACCCACCAGCAGCGTGCGGCACTTGATGCAGCATCCCGATGCATCTCAAGTTACTGGACCACAAACAACTGCAATGAGAACAGCAGCAGCAGTTCTGGACACATGGGGCCTTGCAAGAAGACTCTACATGATAAGCAGGAGACAACAGGGCCAGAGGGTTTGTCTGTGCTGTTTATGATGACGTGCGGCGGCAATTGGTCACCTTAGGGGGCCGCTTGACACATGCAGTGTTCCCTCTTAGGACAGTATGCCCTCTGCTCAGCACTCCATCAGTGCAGCACTCATCCACATTCTACCCACGCAGCCAGTGTGCATGGTGTGTGAGTTGTCCTGCAAGCAGTGAAGCGTAGTGTAAGTGTGAGTACCAGACAGTGCAGAGTCTGGTTTCAGAAGCCATGAGCCTCATGGCGGAGAAGAATCAGAACCATCACAATCTACTTTAATTTAATGTCTCAACCCTGAGAGCATCTGCAACACCGAAGTCTCGCACCCAGAGCCGCCCCAGACAGACTTGTCAGCAACACAAGATGGAGGGGAGTCTTCGACCGTGGCACCTCTGCCTCCAGTCAGCTTGACGTCACAGCCGAAACCAACACGACCAAATGCAACTCTCGTGACTGTGCCTTGGCCTGGTGCAAACACACCCAATAGGGTAAAGGTGTCGACAGTGACGAGTAACTTGAGGACACAGTGGGTAGCACGGAGCCTTCGCCACCTGCTACCAACACAAACAACTCGATGCGGAATAGCAAAGCAGACTACGGCAGCGACGGGTACAGCAGCATAGCTTCTAGCATCCCACTGCGTAGACCACAGTGCCGTCGGCACATTCCTTTGAGGTATCGATGTTGCCGATGCAGTACTACCAACCAACGGCAACGAGACAATATGTCGATACAACTCCGGGTTCAGGTGCCAATCATCAGTACCAACTGTGGCCACGTCCCAGAGGGGGGCGACATTATTGCAGGACGACCTGAGACATGGATAGAAAGAGCTCCACAAATTATGAAGAGGGGAAAGAGGGGGAGGTTTGACACGGCGCGTGCGACGACAGCCCTTGTCGATCGACCAGTGCGCTATCTCTGGGGGAAGGTAAGCGACATGGCGGAGTAGAGCACTGGCTGTGCAGCATACTGCTAAAGGCCATCAACACTTACAGCATGGTGTGAATCAGTGCAGTGTTTGTAAATGTGCACAAGGGTAGCATTCTAATTAAAGCTTTATTTACAGTGCCATTATGTGTCAGATTAACCCCATTAAATAATAGCATGCTACAAATGAATATGACAAAATCCCATGAAACATAACAGAATAATATGTGCGACAGAGTCAACGCACGTGGGTGTTCAGAACTCAGCCATTCAATTTATTCCATTAAAGCAGTGAAATGTTAATATTGACATGTTGACACTGTTAGTGCGAAGTGGCACGTTCGAACAAAGTAGAACAAAAATATTTTATATTTTATTCTTATTATTAATAAGTGGTTTATGTAATTGAAATTAATACTGAGCATTTATTATTTAATTTGAAGTGTAATCATGTATTCATGCTTTTCCTAGAATTTCCGCAAAATTAAATGGCTTTCTTAATATTTTATATAAAAATTACTGAGACATAAATTTTACAGCCGGTTATATTTTTCAATGCAAAGTGCTATGTTTATGGTGCCAATCAATATGTATTTCATGCAGTTTTGTGTTTCATATCATCCATTTCATGTTTCCCCACGAGGGACTTTTTGTAGTTGGTATGACGTCGGCCACGAGGCGTCGCCGACACCAAACCACCATCTTTAGTCTTGGTTCAACGGGCATCAGGGTAGGTCACGGCGATGTAGCTCAGATGTGAAGCAACTTTGTAACTAATCAGTAACTTCAATAGAATTATAATTCTGGAACCTTTTTCGAACATTCGTGCACCTCTGTGTATACCACCCTCCAGAGCGGACTCGCTGCACCTCCAGTTCATTTTGCATTTTAATATTTTTCACGTTTATGGCATTTCGCAGCTTTAGCCAGTTCGGAGCTTCGTACCGCATGCCCACTCAATCGTGACTTCTATTGTGACTTCAATCATGTACCATCTCATGTACTTTCTGAATAATCAGTGAATTTATTGAACTAAAATGACCCCGCCTACATTATTCTTGCTTGCAAGGCTAGTATTAAATTTGTGCCAGCATTATTTTTTTTAGAAACCAACATGTGGTTTAGACTACGTGTTCAGAGTATTCGCATGTTTATCTTTGTTGTCGAGTGTTTCAGTATTGGTAAGGCGTGCTGAGGAGTCTATAAATCCCAGTGTGTGTGGGTGATCCACATAACTCGAAAGTATTCAGTGTGTTCAGTAATGGTGTGATGGGGAGCCGGAATATCCCAGCCCAAGAGAATTAATGTTTGGCAAAGTGTTTTCACTGCTTACAATTACTACCGAAAGTAGATGATAGGGAGCACAGGGTCATTAGCTTGAGCTTTTCGACCACAGCCCATTTTTTAGGAGTCATTACTCTTTCCGAAGTGCATCGTGCATTTTAGTTTTATAATTTTTCTTCAAATTAAGTCACCATACCATACTATTTTTTTTTATTAAATTTAATTTTAATTAAAAATACACAATACTAACAAATAATTTAAAAAATGCAATACTCTGCATTAACCAATGTAAAGGACATCGTAATTTATAACACTTCTACAAAGAAAGAAAGAAAGAAAGAAAAAACAGATGATGTTGAATTATTCTCGATAAGTGACAGAAAATTAAAGATGATTCAATTCCACCAATACATCTGCCACTGAAAGAATGCCCAAGTCATAACAATGAACGCTATGAAAGCTGCAAGTCAAGAGAGAGGGGAAAATGTTGTTCATGAAATTATAGTGGCAGTTTTGAATTCGACAAGGTATGGTAAATATCTTAGTAAGTAACATAACTACCAAAGAAAGATTTAGTGCAGATATTTAGTTTTTAAATACATTGGATTCGAATACAAGTTAATAAAAATAGTTTAATCAAACAAAGAAAGTGTTGATAATTATGTGTTTGAATTGTAACAAAACTGATATTATAACATATTTTTTTTATTCACAGAAACAAAGATTTGCAAGAGAACAGCATCTTGCATATACGAGACTTTGCAACAATTTGAAACTTTTTTAGTACTTGGAGATTAAATACCTGCTATATTTTGTTTGGAAATGTGCAATAGACAATTAATTAGCTCACTCTAGCTCAACTGCCAGGTGTATGGAAGGGGCTTGTTAAGCCAGCCTTGTCAGGAAGCGCTGCAGTCGTGGTGTATGTGTGGCCAGATTTAGGAGCACGTGTCAGGAACTGTGGCGCCAGAAATGGCAGTTCTACAATAATTTTGGACTTGATAGAATATTATGGAGAGTTCCATGGCTGTTGATTGGCCGGACTCTTGAATTTGCTAGTATCGAAAGAAAACTCTTAAAATGTCAATAATGGAAGTCAGACGAAAATTAGCTATCCATATATTGTGTTTTTAGTCCACAAGAATGCATAGTGTGATTGTTACCAATGTGTTCAATGTAATTATTACAATTTTTTAAAAATCTGATGATCATAACTATTTTTATGTGAAGTTTTGCAGACATTTTCAAAGTAATCAGTTGTCTTTGTTCTTCCATCATAACATCATCAGGTTTTTGTAAAAATAGAGCATCAGGAATTTTGGAAAAAGGAAACACAGGAAAACACCAATAAATTCACATTTCACAGTTAAATAAAAATAATTTATTGTTAAAATCTGGCATCAGAAACATCGTTATGTAACATGTTACTAATATTACGTACCAAAGTTATCGGTTGTCTTTGTTTTTCCATTATAGCATCACTTGGTTATTATAAAAATAGAGCATCAGGGATGTATAAAAATTAAGCAGCATAAACAATCCAGTGCTGGAACAAGGCGAATGTTGCTGCTTTTTTTAAATGTAATAAATGTGCTTTTAAGTAAGAGCTGTACTCGTAATAACCTGTGAGATTTTCGCAATAACTAGAAGTTGACATGCTCACTCACTTTCTGTTTAGAGAGCAAGGCCATTATTGTACTGTAACCCTAGTGAAGTTATATGCATATGCATGCAAAATCACTCAAATAACATAATCTACTAGTTAAGCTACTTGACAAGAACCAATATAATTAAATATTTAATTAAGACATTACTCGTAAATGTATACTGTCCTTGGCTTGGTAGGTACAGGTTAAATTCGGGTAAAATGCTGGAAAATAATTTCCCTGGAGAGCCAACTACAGTATGCGGCAGAATGACCTTCACGATTCGGGAAGTTAATAAAAACCAAAATATGCCATATAGAACCTGTTCGTCACGAATAGTACAAGTAATGCCATTTTACATTAACACACTTTAAATATCACTGAGGAGTAAGCTCTGAGGAGTCAACTCTGTGCAGTAATAGTACAAGTGTTTGAATTCACATATGCTTGAAGACGATGCAAACCACTGATGAAGTGCAATCGTGAATGCCGTGTACGATGACATGCAAACCTCCATGAATTGCTCGACAATTACGTGGAAAACAATGCAGTTATGGTGTCAAGATCCTCAGTAAAAGTTGTAATGCATAACGCCATGAAAAGAGCGAATGTTCAAATAAACCGACCTCCAGAATACCAACATACGATATTTGCGGCACAACATTTAGTATAAGCGATAATTTAAAGAAACAAATTCGTACGTTTAACACAACTTTGCTTGACTGGAGACTACGTGCATTTTCTTCATTACCTTTTGTTAATACACTACATAAAATGTTCACAGACGACGACGGATCTTGCATGATGAAGCATTAAGACAATGGGCACATGCAGTTTACACGACGTGATACACTGAAGAACCCCACCGAGATTCGCAAGGATCCATCATTTGAGAGCCAGCGAGTGGTGTCGTCAATACCTCCTACTGCATCCATGGGCACTGATTCCACATACGTTTATGATGGAACAGTTTATGCTAAAGACAGAATGAGTGACCTACGAGACGTGGTAGAGTCGGTATACTGGGAATGTACACTTCAAAATGTTTGAGTGAAATCGACGAGCTTAAAAATAAATGGTCGTAGACTCTATATACTTATGAGCATACGACTCCTGCTAAAAAGAAAAGCAAATTCAATATAGGACACAAAACAGGAGTTGTAAGATGACCATGAAGAGAGCATTGTTGAAAATGAACATGAAGACAGTGATAGTGCTGAAGACGATGATGGTGATTTTCTCGATGACTGACACACCACTCCAACACATGTACGAACGAATGTAATTTATATGTACATGGGTGGGGGGCAAACCGAATGATTGATCGAAAGATCGATCGGAGGATTGGGATTGAACGAATAATTGGCTTGGTTTGCTGTGAATTTTGTAGGAGGATTGCTTAGGATTGTTGTCGATTGCTGTGGATTGCGGTTGAGAATTGCGAAGTATTGGTGTGGATTGATATGGATTGGCATATATTAGTGTGAATTGGTACGTGGATTGTTGCAGAGTGGTGTGTATTTGTGTGGATTGGTGTGCGGATTGGTGTGTGGATTCATGTGTGGATTGATGTGGATTGGTATGAATAGCTGATTGCAGTGCCGATTGATGGAAAGATTACGAGACTGATTGAAAGTTCGATAAAAAATAGTTTTAATTCATTTTTAATTATTTTTTTTTAGATTCTATATATAAAAAAAATTTATAATTTCTTTTTGGGTTAAAAGATATCCAAGGTCAAGTGCACTGGGTCAAGGTCACAGATGTGAGGTCAAAGTGAATGTCACCCAGATCTAACATATTGGTCGGAGTCATCAGTGCCACCTAAGTGTTGAGAATGTAATGATAAACGAAGAAAACAATATGGGGTGCATAGCACATTCTGCAGAATGAGCAATTTTGAGGGGTTAGAGTAGAGGAGTGTTAATACAATATGATTTATTGAAGGGGTCAGTCGTCTGCTGGACGTTGTGCTGTGGTAGACGTTGTAAAATGTAAGTTTTTAAAAAATAATTAATTTTAAAAATAAATTCTAATAATACTTTTTATTAAATTTTTATTATTTTTTTGCAGTTTTTATTAAATATTTAATAAATTTTTTTATAAATATTTAGAATATTTCTGCGATGTTTGGTGACTCTTTGGTTTCAAGGTCAAACATTCAATGTGAATAGATCGTCAAAGGCCACCAGGCCAAAATGACCAAAATCCAACATGGTGATTGGGTGACATAATAATATGGCGAGCGGTTGGCATCTTGTCTCCTTTCCCGAGTATCCTCTATGCCCAAACATTTGAGATTTAAATTTTTTTATAATTTTTTAATTAAAAAATAAGTTTTTATAAATGTTATACATTTTTTAATGTGTGTGTGTGTGTGTGAGTGTGTGTGTGTGTGTGTGTGATTTTCTGAAATTTTTTGGTTTTTACAGGTTAAAGGTCGCCAGTTAAAAGTCAAAGGTCAAGGTCGCCAGTTAAATGTCAAAGGTCAAGGTCACCGATATCCAACATGGTGATTAGTTGATGTAATAACATGATAATCGAATGGCGCATCGTCTCCTTTCCCGAGTCCCCTATATGTCCAAACATTCTAAATTCTAAATTTTAATTAACTGTAAAATAATTTTAAAATACATTTGTTATAAATTGTAATGGTGTGATGAATCGGGAAACTTACTGCTGTGTTTAGAGAGGAAGATTTAACTATGCACATATATGTTAGTTTGCGAGAGAAAAGAAGTCTCTGGACTGGGTATGTATTGTATTCAGATTCAATTGTGTGTGTATCATTTACCAATGAACATACACTCCAATCCTGCTTCCGTAGTCTCAGGAACTCTATACATACACTTATGGCACTAACACTCAAAATACACAAACACTGCACTTTGAAATGGATTAGCAACTCAAAAGATAAAAAAAAATACTGAAATAATTTTTAAAAACTCTAGTCTGCAAGTAGGTAATAAACTTAAAATACTACCACCAATCAAACTAAAATAATAGCTCGAAAAAAAAATATTATAATTGAAAATAGAAATATTTTCAAGCTGCTTGTTAGAGTTCATATTAAATATAGTCTAAATTAACTTAATTGCTGTGATGTGTATTGAAATTGTGCAGTTTCGTTAACCTTACATATGGTGAGCTCCATTCATTAAAATTGTAAGTCAAATTCCAGATGTTTTCCCACGTTAGCTTGAAAAATTATAATAGCTTCTCAAAAAAATACTAAGTGTTCTCGGGGAAATAAAATTCAAATTTAACTTCATAATATGCTCAAATTAAGTTTATAGTTGTTCCGACACTAGCTCGATTGTTTAACCTCGTACTACTAGGCTAATGTGACAGTTAAATACTTAGGTTAATCAGCAACTTATTATACCCTAAATTGTATCATTTTAAAGTTTCAAATATGGGTTCTCAAAATTCCGTAGCTAGGTGTAACAATTCCAAAGACTATGACCTTAATCCTGGGTAGTGTCACCTTAATTATCATACCGGCGCACATGCGGCCAGTTCGGTGGAACACAAGTACAAATTTTGTGTTGCACCCATAGAACAGTGTCTTTATTCGACCCCAAAGTGCTTGCATCGCCTGGTGAAGTTTAATTCACCGGGTTGGGGTGGGGGCTTATTCTAAGTTATTCGTTAATTTTTCGTTCTCCTTAAGTTTCTAAAGCTCTCTTAACGAATAAAATCTTCGAAAAAGGTAAATTGTTATTAGCTCGCACTAGCGAGTGTTCTTTCGAGCTTACATTGGAATTCTTAGAACTAATCATCAGTACTTAAACTAATTAATTATAACTTATTCTAACTATAGTTAACACGAAAACCAGAATGGGGGAAAAAAACCCATTGTACATCAATAAAATGGGTAATCAGCAATTACAATACAATTATTTTCATATTTATAATAGGGGTATGGTTGTGGTATATGGGCTGTAAGGTTTTGAGGTTAGGAAAGTGTTGGCGAATATTTACCTGGTAGGTGCCAGACGTCGCACAGGGCGGCATCAATGATGATGATGCTAGATCTCAGGATGCTGGGGGCAGAGTCAACTGGGCACAAAACCCCATCGTGCTTGTTTCAGTTCATGCTATATGCAGTTCACTCAGTAGAATTGTAGTTTGTGAAATGAGGGATTCTCCAGGCGGCCCATACACCTGATAGTCGGTATTGCAAATTAATATGATCTGAGTGATGCAGATTATGTACACCCTATGAAGTGGATAGTCGGCTATCCACACATCCATTAACATTACATGTTGCAGCACAAAATACACAAAAAAATTACCCTGAAAATATAACAAGGACACTTGCAAATAATAGTTGGGGTTTTAAGGGCCCATACTCTGAAATGCCTTGCGGTGGCCAATTAAAGAACACATCCTCAGTTAAATGCTGTATTTCATTTGGCACTGAATTTACATGTTTTCTTGCGAAAACAACTTTACATGCAGGAGCGAGGCTTTTAC
This sequence comes from Dryococelus australis, assembly GCA_029891345.1. Taxonomy (NCBI): domain Eukaryota; kingdom Metazoa; phylum Arthropoda; class Insecta; order Phasmatodea; family Phasmatidae; genus Dryococelus; species Dryococelus australis. The sequence continues at coordinate 57,869,248 of CM056998.1, read as the reverse complement.
CAGCTGTTGAGGTTACACTGCGAAAAATGCTCTTAAGCTAACATGGTCTAATCAATCCTCGAAGGAATCAGCAAACTCATAGAAGTACTCAACACATTTATTTCAGCTCTAACTCCAGCCATGCAATTCATCACACATACAGCTGAAAGACCAACTATGGCTGTTCTCTCATGAATGGCAAATATAAATAATGCATAAAGTCTTAAAGCTTATAAAATGGAATGAAAGGTCAATAGGAAACAAAACTGTTGAACTGTAGGAACTTATAATAGAAAAAACGCCAGATATTATTGCACTCATAGAAACCTGGCTCACGCCTACAAAACTCCAAGGATACAACACCATCACAAGAGACCGAATTAAAACACAAGGAGGTGGAGTAGCCTTACTAATAAAACGGAATCTATGTTATCAAACAAGAACCAATCTACATTTTTATGAAATAGAATCTATAGCAATTCAACTCAATTGCACGCATTGACCTATTACAATAGCTGCAACATACTCCCCTCCCCCACCTAGGATAGAAGCCCTCTGCGCAATGGACCAAAGATTGACTCCAATGCATCATATTCATCATGGAACTCACCACAATTAAAATCGAATGGGACCTGCATTGGCACAATATGTTTCGCATAAACCACTCAAAATCCATGCACATACAACCTTCACTTACCAAAAGCCCAATACTACCCATTTCTCAATACTAGACTTCTTCAACTCAACATCCGACATATCCATCAAAAACATCAAAATAAACTATTCTAGCACATCTGATCATTACCCAGTAGTAGGATTACTACACTATTACTATCACTCGTCACCTCCAATTCCAAAATTTAATTTTCAAAAAGCTAACTGGGAGTATTTCCAAAATACTCTATCAGAATTAATAGACTTAAACATCTCACTAAACGAGATATAGATAACCAAATATAAACCTTAACATCAGCCATACATACAGCTTCAAACATAGCCATCGCGAAAGTCCATAATTCAAACATTCACCCAATGTTACCACCCAATATACGAAATTTACAAACACAACAAAACAGGAGCAGATTACTATGGTAACAGTCGAGACACACATTATATCTAGATAATTTCCTTCAACTAAAAATACTATGCAAAGAAACATACAAAGAATGGATAACAAAAGAAGCAGAACACAAATTTAGATCACTAACAATATAAGGAGGCACAATTTGGAAACACATCCATTCATTCAAAGCCAAACCTCAGCAGATTCCACCCCTCATAAAAAGTAATGAAATTCATGAATCCACGCCACAGAAAGAAGAAGACCTAGCCAGACATTTTAAAGAGACATGCACTCAACCAAACCTTCCATATGCTCTCTCTCCACATCCAAGTAACAGTGAAGAAAAAGACAACAATTCCACGATATTATCATTACTAGATCACATCCCAGACACAAAATTTGTGACACCAGGCAAACTCACTTTCATCCTCACAAAAAATCTTAAAACTTCAACAGCACCAGGAAACGACAACATCCCGAATGGCATTTTAATTAATCTACCTAGAAAAGCCATAATTCTCTTGACTCGCATATACAATGCCGCCATTATATATTCATATTTCCCAAACAACTGGAAGAATGCCATCATAGTACCCATCGCCAAACCCAACAAAAATCCATCCATGGCTACCTCTTACCACCCAATAGCTCTTCTACCCACATTTTCCAAAATTCTAGATAAGATTTTCCTAAAAGGAATAACAGAAACAGTCAACAAAGATCAACTTCTACCAAATTTCCAATTCGGATTCCAGACAGACCACTCCCCTACTCATGCCATTGCCAGAAACACCAAGACAGTATACACAAACTACACCAAGAAACAGCGAGCAGGAGCCCTATTACTGGACCTCACAAGAGCCTTTGACTCAGTACATCACAGTGCACTCCTTGACAACCTCTCTTCTACAAATATTTCTCGACACATCATCAGCCTCCTTCACTCCTTCCTAACCAACAGATCCTTCCAAGTAAGAATAGAAAATCAACTTTCATTACCACATCATGCAGCAACAGGCGTTCCATAAGGTTCCCTATTAAGACTTCTCCTATTCACTCTCTACATCAGACACATACCCACTAATACCCACCCATTATCTCATTATATGCATATGACACTGCAACATTAGCAACAAGTAATGGAAAAGAAGAACTCTCATACAAATTAACATACTCATTCAACACCATAGGCTCCTCCTTCACTTCCAGACCAATCTCTCTCAACATTGAAAAAAAAAAAAAACACATGCAATCTACTTATCACGGCTCAACCTAGACACCCCACCACCATCACTTCACTTGAAAGGCAGAACAGTCCCGTGGCAAAACCAAACAAAATACTTAGGAATTCTTCTAGACTCAAAATTGCAATTTAAACAACACATCAAGCAGGCAGCAGGCAGAGTAATAGGTGCTATTAAAGAACTCGCCCCACTTCTAAGTCCACACTCCCAGATCAACTTACAAATTCACCTATTCAAATCATTCATCACTCCACTACTGACTTTTGCCACCCCAATTTCGGTTTCAACAGCTGCCTATTGCCACTGACCCATATATACAGCATACAACAAAGGACTTCGTGTTATCACAGCCCAACCTCCTCTCACCCATCGCATCGATCTCCTACATTCCACCAAAGTACCAACACCAATATCCATAATAAATACCATGATCAAATAATTCACCAACAAGCTCATAAAATCAAGAAATCCTCTCATATAACAACTATCACAGTCTATACCATGTTTTAAAAACTATGCCTTAAAGAAGCAAGACCAGAAAGCCTGATACCAACCAACACCACAGAAGAATAAGATGGAGAAGAAACAGAAGATGAAACCCAAGAAGTAGATGTCCCCTCACCACACCAAGAATCAATATAGCAAGATAACTGTATAAAGATTTAGACAATCAAAACACACAAAAATGAGAAATATTCCACAATCACATCTCATCTCACACAACGAATAAAATGAAGAAAGCAAACAATACAATGAATGTAATCATTTAAATGAATAACCCAAACAAATAACAACTATTTCTTCAATTATGTAAATAACCCAACTAATATATTACATCCATTAGTTTTTAAGTATCAACAAGAACACAAATATGAAAGCAGGCCAGTATTCATTTGTAGACATGGCTAACTATAATAACCAAAATTAATTAAATAAATGATAAAACATATAATGTTAAATTATTTCATTTCCTCATAAATCCCTTTAAAAAATCTCGTAATAATATTAGTGTGTGGTGCTTGTTTTCTTGGTGTGTCCGTGCATATAGCTCTAAATTCTGTAAGAAAGACATGTTTACGAAATGCGTTTATTAAATATCATAGGTATAACCTACGATTCAAGTTGATATTTCGTTCATTAAAAAACACACATTATCTGTAACGTAGTTGGAAGTATTATTTACTCAACAATTTCAATATCTGAAACCTAAACTCTGCCACTGCCATGTTGAATACAAAAAAGTTACCAACTATTTCACAACAACATAAGCCACTTTTCTGATTGGCAGGTCACTGCGAAAATTAAGTCAGATGGAAGAAACAACTGACAGCCGAAATGAATTCGAATGGTAAATTCGTCTGCTAACGATAGGCAGTGGATCATACCATTTCTATTACACATATGTTCGTATACGAAAATAACCATTCGAAAATTCCTTGTATACGAATGCTAAAGCGGTTTTCAAGAATAAGCCCCCTGCTGGGCAAGAGTTAGAAGTCTACTAGCATACATAATGGGAACCAGATGATTATCATCCCTTTGACAAAGCACTGCTCCTAACACCTTAGAGCTGGTGTCAACTTGCTAAACAAATGGTTGATCAAAATGAGGCAAGCACAAAACAGGAGGCGTTGACAATTTCTCCTTTAGTTGACAAAAGGCGTGGTCATGCTCATCTCCCCAAACAAAATCTACTCCTTTTCGTTTGAGTGCATTTAACGGATCATAAATGTGAGAAAAGCCGGAAATAAACTTCGACTAAAACCCGACCATCCCTAAAAACTGCCTAACCCCCTTCAAGTTCTTACACACATGGAAGTTCACTATAGATTGGATCTTCTTGGGATCAATAATCAGTTTCCTGTCTGAAATGAGTATCCTGAGTATCAAACATACGTTGATGCCCAAGTAACTTTATCAGGTTTTACCATGAGACCAGCTTCCCTCATGGCAGATAGGAAAAGCAGCATATGTTTTACATCATCCTCAAATGTGTTGCTATAGCTGCACATGCCATCTATATAGGTAAAGAGGAAATCATATTGAAACTTTCCTAGGACTTGAAATAAATCCCTCGACATGGCTACACCACTGGCAATGCCTCCAAGGTGTTACGAAGGCTAATATTTCTCGAGACTCAGGATGCAGTTCGCACTGTAGGAATACTGAGTTCAAATCAAACACTGAAAGAAAACCCTGCTTGTCCCACATGCTGAAAAACTGACTCGATAATGGTTATAGGATAGGGATCTATGTATATTTTTTTCTTAACCCGGCGGTAACCGCAAATTACACGATACTGCCCGGGGTCCTTTTCGGCTATGAAAAGGCTGGGCTGGAATACATACTGACAGATGGCTCTAAAATTTCTTCTTTTTGTAATACTTGAATAATATTTACCTGGAAGACACACTTCGTCCGCTGGTTTCACCCGTAGAAACCGCAAGGCAAGAATTTCGTACAATGCTAATACCACTCCTAAATGGGATGTTAGAGGACTTGATACATGCCGCCATTATGTTGGAGTACAGCCGCGAAAAACCACGTAAGGACTCGAATGTAATGCGTTGGCTCCACAAACAATGGGACGCAATTTGTTAATGCACGAGATATCATACCAATTAAGTATCTAATACGACTCTCTACTCAGGACCAGTGTAGTACAGTGCTAAGGCAAGCCAGCACAACAGTTCATGTATGGGATATAGAAACTGTCACAACAGCTATAATAACACCTGAGATTCGGGAAGATACTATTCTGGGAGTCCCTTTTGGAATTCCGAACAAAATACGATAGTGGAATCCGCGGCACGCAGAATACACTATGGTGCGAAGGAGAGGCATACGGTTTATAACCTGGACCGACGCCCAGCTGACAACTTACCGGATGTCACACTAGGGGAACTGGACAACGATATTCCGCCCGAACAACAGGCAGCATTTCAGGGCGTATTGAGAGAGCACAAAGATGTTTTTGCGAAACACGATGCACTTCATCGCACCACAGTTGTGGAGCATGAAATCCCACTTATGGTAGAAGAACCAGTTTGCACCAACCCACATGGTTATTTGCCACATGGAGCCCGAATTATAAAACAAATTCAGGAAATATTGAACGAGGGAATAATCTAGCCAACTGACAGCCCATATAATTCAGCCATTATGCTTAAGCCGAAGAGAAATGGTACATGGCGGTTTTGTGGACATCAGTCCACTCAACAAAGTAACATGTATCCCACTACCACTCTATATAAGAGTAAAGGACGTACTTAGTTCGTTAGGGCAAGCAAAGATTCTCACTTCACTAGACCTGAAAAGTGGCTATTGGCAAGTACCAGTAAAACTAGAGGACCGCAAGAAGACCTCTTTCACTGCATCAGATGGGAGGCATTTTCAATTTTGTGCCATGCCCTTTGGGTTAAAATGTGCACTCGCCACTTTCCAATCCATAATGGTATGTATTTTGAATGGCTTGGTTGGAGAGTATACAATAGCGAACCCCGATGATGTGATAATATGGTCGCGCAAGTGAGAGGAAGACTTCACCATCTGTCCGTAATTCTGGAACATTTTGCCATCAATGACATAACTTGTGCAACGGAGAAGTGTCAGATAGGAAAAACACGCATAGATTTCTAGGTCCATATAGTATATTCAGAGGGAAACAAGCCCAACCCAGACCAATTGTGGCTAATTGATGACTATCCCAGGTCGAAAACTTGCAAACTGCGAAAATTTTTCGGTATAATAAACTGGTTAAGAGAGCACATAGAAAATTTTGCAATAATAACAGCACCACTGACAGATATATTTTCACAGCAGCGGCATTTACAGTGGACAGCAGGAGCAGAAACCGCATTTGTAAACATAAAAGAAAAGTTTTGCCAAGTATGACGCAAGCAGACACCTCTCTTTACAGATGGATGCAAGCCAGGAAGGAATAAGGGCAGTGCTGTATCAAGTGGATGATATTGGGGCGAAACAGGTTATTGACTTCGATAATGCCAAGCTTATCCAGACAGAGCGGCACTACAGCGTTAATGAATGTGAATGTCTAATGGTAATCTGGGTTGTGAAGAAATACCATGCATACCTGGAGTATCAACGGTTTACTTTGTCAACAGCAACCGGTGCTTGTTATGGCTGCATAACATGATAGAGGTGCGAAGTAGGCTTACTAGGTGGGCACTCCACTTACAGGCCTATGATTCCCTTGTTGAACATGTACCAGGAAAGGAAAACCAAGTAGCGGATTCACTGTCACGTGCTCCTAGAGGAAAGTAATAGTGCAGGATGATGCCGACATGCAGGAAACCGTTACAGAGGTGTATGTACAAAATGTAAATGCCGTGAACACTGATGTTTTGAATAGCGGGAAGCATAAACAAGTCACTCAGGCCCAATAGTGTTACTAAGTCACACAAGAGAAAATGAACCAGTGTGCGCAGCAGAAAGTAGAAGGATGGTGTGTGGTTGACGGGCGCTTAGAAACATGTTCACTGCAACAACCCAGGAATTGGAAGGTGTTTGCCCCACGCATGTGCGGGAGCAGATATTTGGCCATTAACACAGTGGCAGCGTGGAGGGACACCCCAGTGTTGAGCAGGCAATAAGTTACGTGTGAGAATATTTTTTCTGGCCAGGACTCTCACTTCATGTGTGCTGCTGCGTACAAAAATGTGCTAAGTCCAACTTATTGAAAGTGTGCAGGGCAGACGGCAGGCAGCAATAACAGCCAAGCGCACCGAGGAAACCCTTTGAGAAGGTGTGTGTCGATATAATGGGACAGTATCAAAGAACTGCAGACAGAAAAATAATTTTACTCGTGGTCATGGACAACTTCCCTAGGTGGGTGGAAGCTTATCTGGTCAGCATTGCAAGAACAACTAACATTCCATGAGTGTTCAGTGAGGACTTTTTCCCATGGTGGGGTTTTCCTAAAAACCTCCTAACCAACAACAGCACCCAATTCACAAGGAAAAGTTGGAGGGAATTGTACACAAAGGGGGGGGGGTTACACCATATAATTGCAGTTTACCGCCCTAGGACCAACACCATAGAACATTGAAATGAGAAACTGAAAGTACACATGCGGCTCTATGTGGGTAACCAACATATCACATGGGAGAACCACCTGCCTGTATCATTATATACCCTCCGCTGACACGTCAATCCCACTATCAGCAAAACACCCACCAAGGTACTGCTGGGACGAAATCTTCGCCTACCAGGCGAGGTCAAGTGCCCGTGGCTGAAGAGCAGCACTGAGGCACCCAGCAGTGAAACCCACTAGTGAGCATGCCGTCAGCGAGAACAGGAAGTGCGAGAGCAGTACGAGAAGTATACAGTGAGGTGGTTACCCACCAGTGCAAGACCGTCACCAGTGTCGGAAATGGGCCAACAGGTCTATGTGCGAACTCATGTGCAATCAGTTGTGCGCAAAGATTTTTGAACGGACATTGCTGCCAGGTGGAGAAGGCCGAACCAGATAATTGGAAAACATGGACCAACCACCTACAAGGTCTGCATGACGAGAAGAAGGGCGAAGGTACATCAGAATGGCATCCGGCTCACACCAGGTGCTGTCAACTACAAAGTTGATCCCGGTGTCCGTGCACCCCAAGACGGCGATGGCGGTGTTAACTCCCAGGATAAGAAGGAAGGGAGGAGAGTGCAACTGCAGTTCTAATAATCAGAGGAGTATCAAACCCGCCACAAACAGCTAGTGCAGTGGTGACACCTGGAGAGACCCCCAATGGCCTCGCCGGCGACGAGTTCCCCAGAGGGGGGGTACGAATGTGAGAGATAGCACAGTACCTCAAGAGAAAGTAGATCAAGCAGGGGGCATAGGGTGTATACCCGACGTTGCCCAGAGCAATCGCGCCCGATAGGGAGCATCAGATCACGTCACCAGGTATCCTTGATGGCGCGGCAAATACGAGCGCCACCGTTAGCCATACAGCACCCATTTCTGCGGCAACGCCTCAGATGGAGCAGCTGCAAGAGAATGTCACAACATCAGTTGTCAAAACACCAGCAAGTAGAATGGAAGTTACGCCGGAAGCATCACGATCTACAGTTGGCATCATGAGGCCCCCAGATGCACTTTCAACGACGTCGGGGTGGCTGTCCGACACATCAACCACGAGTGAAGCCCACGCAGCTGATCAATGCAAGAAAATGCAAGTGGAGGAGGTCACTGCCAAGGGGACACCGACGGGTGGCCAACCACCCTTGACGACGGCTCATCCAGGTCGCACCCAGGAGCAGCGGAGCAAGAGAAGGCAAGACAGTACAAGGGGAGAGTACTGCATGAGAAGTAACAGCAGGGGAAATACGGGCAGTGATGGCGGGAGTGACGGCAGCTAGTCCATTGCCACTTTCTACCTCCTCCAGTCGGAGTGGTGGGTTCACCCATCACAGCAGTGCCACCAGTGTGGCACCTCCAACAGCTGGTAAAAGCCTCGCTCCTGCATGTAAAGTTGTTTCGCAAGAAAACATGTAAATTCAGTGCCAAATGAAATACAGCATTTAACTGAGGATGTGTTCTTTAATTGGCCACCGCAAGGCATTTCAGAGTATGGGCCCTTAAAACCCCAACTATTATTTGCAAGTGTCCTTGTATATTTTCAGGGTAATTTTTTGTGTATTTTGTGCTGCAACATGTAATGTTAATGGATGTGTGGATAGCCGACTATCCACTTCATAGGGTGTACATAATCTGCATCACTCAGATCATATTAATTTGCAATACCGACTATCAGGTGTATGGGCCGCCTGGAGAATCCCTCATTTCACAAACTACAATTCTACTGAGTGAACTGCATATAGCATGAACTGAAACAAGCACGATGGGGTTTTGTGCCCAGTTGACTCTGCCCCCAGCATCCTGAGATCTAGCATCATCATCATTGATGCCGCCCTGTGCGACGTCTGGCACCTACCAGGTAAATATTCGCCAACACTTTCCTAACCTCAAAACCTTACAGCCCATATACCACAACCATACCCCTATTATAAATATGAAAATAATTGTATTGTAATTGCTGATTACCCATTTTATTGATGTACAATGGGTTTTTTTCCCCATTCTGGTTTTCGTGTTAACTATAGTTAGAATAAGTTATAATTAATTAGTTTAAGTACTGATGATTAGTTTTAAGAATTTCAATGTAAGCTCGAAAGAACACTCGCTAGTGCGAGCTAATAACAATTTACCTTTTTCGAAGATTTTATTCGTTAAGAGAGCTTTAGAAACTTAAGGAGAACGAAAAATTAACGAATAACTTAGAATAAGCTCCCACCCCAACCCGGTGAATTAAACTTCACCAGGCGATGCAAGCACTTTGGGGTCGATTAAAGACACTGTTCTATGGGTGCAACACAAAATTTGTACTTGTGTTCCACCGAACTGGAATTAAATATGAAAAAAACAGAGGCGCAAAATGTTAAGTACCAACGCAAAAGGAGAGAAATCTGCACCCAGGCAAATTCCCTCGGCGCAAGTGCAATTGCTGTCACTGTGCATACAAAGTCGATTAATGTAGCTATCGAGCAACATGGCTATCATTTAGTAATTGTAAAAAGAAATGATTAGGTTTAATATTGTCAGTGGCAAATTGTGTAAATTACTAAATTAAAGTGATTTCAACAACGAATTGAAGTGGGTAGAATGGAGAAAGAATGTTTTCTGAGGGTGCTTCTGGCTTAACTTTTCACATAAGATAAAATACTTTTATTTCCATCAAACAGACCCTAGAATTATTTTTATTGGAGTGCTTAAAATTTTTTGTGTTATATTTTGGAGGGGGAATTGTTATGGAACACTAGTGATGGGAAATATAGTTCACTAGAATGAACTAGGTCGTTTGGAGCTAGTCACATGTGAGAACAGTTCATTGGGAACAGTTCTTTTGAACTAGATAGGTCACGGTCGAATGTCGAATGATCATGCGTTCTTTTGAACTAGATAGGTCACGGTCGAATTATCATGCGTACTGACGAACTACAGAGCGCAAGTGTAGGTCGGTCCGAGAACTAGATAGGTCTTTCTTCGTTTCCTCTTTCACAGTTCCATTTCCCATCCCCAAAAGAATTTAAGCAAGTGTGAAAAGGAAAGAAAAGCAAATAAAGGTATTGACCACAGCTGTTTGTTACCCAAGACAACCACATTTCATTCGTCGAATGGCAGGAGGGAAGGGTTAGTGTTCAAAGGAACAAGACAATTAAATAAGAGAAAATATTGATCGCAATGACTTGCAAACATGGGAGGGGCATGGAGGGGGAGTTCACTTTGAGGATATAGTACATACGCATTCTAGTGAAAATATGAAGAATTTTTTGCAAAGCTGGACAAACGCCTACAGAAAGAACAAACCGCCTGTCATCTAAAATATCCGAACTTTTGTTTCTGCATAGCAACATGATATAATGTTCTTGTTTGCGAAAGTCTTGTTTTCCGGATGTTAATCACTACTACTCTCAATTTTACAGTATTGTACTAAAGAAATAATCTTTGTAACTTTCTTCATACCTGACATAAGTGATGTTTGTAAATTAATTGCTAAAGAATTAATGCATTATTGTATGTACACGAAATTATTTCTTTTTTTTTAATATAGAAGTGAGATAAATGAATAGTGAAAATATCTATATACTGTGTTTATCCGAGTCGATTTTGTGGATATAACACAAAATTACTTTTGACACTGATAGTAATCACCATGACAATATTATAATAGGCTGTGTTGCAACAGACAATCAGGTGTACAGTAAATTTTTCTAAGCCAGGCGTGTACAAACTAAACAAAAATGGTTCCGATAAACTGGATTTATTCGTACCAGTATTAGAAAGATTTTAACAGAACTTTAATTACAAAAATAACTTATTTTTATATGATGTAAATAATGTCAAAAAGTTATATCCGAAGTATTGAGTGAATTTACTAGAAAAAAGGCAGTTTTTCACTTCTTTATTGCGAGTGTGTAAAACTTGACATTACATTAATGAGCGTGTTTCTGTATTTTACTGTTATAGCTATACTCGTATAGTGTGACTATCAGATGTATTTTCTTACAGGTACAGGAATTTCCTTATGTCTTGCAACATCGTATTTATAGTACGAGTGAGAGGGTTTTACGACACCGTAACAGCAAGGTCTTTAGTGCCGATGGGGATGAAGCGAGATAAATTGACGATGCAAATATCCACACCCTGATTGGGTTTCGAACCCAGAGCCCCTCGCACCGCAGATAGGCGTGAAAACCGACTACTCAAATGGGGTCGGCACGAGATCTGTTAACTGTCTCGTGCTGTGTCTCCTGCAGTTCCCGACTGATTTGCGACTCATATGTCACTATTGAACTAGGTAGGGCTGCGATCCCTACAGTTCAAGGCAGTGCTGAACAAGTTAAAACAAAGATACCGATAGGCAGAGGCAGATAGATAAGAAGTATGAACATGGCGATGTGGCAGTCACAGACGGAGGGGTAGCCAATGGGTTGGCATAGCAGGAGGGTGGAGAGCTGTAGGGAGCGACGAACTACGAATTATCTGAGCATGCGCAGTGTCTTGGCATAGTTACTGGTACAGAGAGAATGATTGACCAATATCACAAAAGACTAGTTCTTTTTTGCCGCGGTAAACTATGGACCTAGTTATTTTTCAAGGCCAGTTCAAAATGAACTGGTAGTTCGTGAATTACCCATCACTATGGAACACAAAAGAGTGTTTTTTTATTTAACTGTCGAAGGGTGCAGTGACCATTGGTGATATAAATGCTTATAGCAGAACATGCAACACGAATATCGTTGTAATTCTGCGAATGTAACATAAACTACAAACATAACTTAGACCTACATAAACCTAAATATTCAACTTTAGCACTGTGCCGATTGCATTTGCGGAGAAAATATCAGCCATACGAAAATTCATAATGAACTGAGAAAAAAAAACGCCATGACGAACAGCATGTTTTCTAAACAAAAAAAGAATTAAACACAATATTAGGTTGGTTACACTTCGAACACAGTCACAAATCATATTAACGCTTATAATATACAATATTGCATCTCTTCTTTAACGTAAATAACATCAAACAAACAATCTCAAGTGTATCTGATGCATCTTTAAAATTTTAATTTCTTGTCTGCTAATAATATGTAGTTGTCCACAATCGTCACACTTCATCAATTAGTGAAGTAAGCAGTTCTCCGCATCCAAACGTAGCAGTACAAACATAACACTCGCCAGTTGTTTAGGTTATAATTATTACACAATATCAACAACTTTTAGGTGCGAAAAATAACAATATTCACGGCCACATTAAAACACAGTAGTGCATGTAAAATCCTTTGCAACTTATGTATCAATCTCGCCGTGAACTCCTTGTAACAAATTATTTCATTGGCCACTGTAGTTCGAGTAGTGAGAGTAAACTGTGTGGCCAAAAGAGCCCCGCCCACTTGTGTTCGGTATATGGTTATGGCTGTAAGTACAGCGAAGTTTTATTTGCGTTGCATTGCACCGGTGCAAATGTTCGGTACTTATATTTGATGAACTCCCTCCAGGGGAAGGAGGGCTGCCGGTGTCTCCAGCAGCAAAAAATACGAAAAAGGTTCCAGTTCTTAAATAAACTATTTATTAACTACATGGTTGGTTACAAGGCTTTATGTGCCACTGGAGTGTGCGAAGAACATGACTACTTCTTATTCTATGAACACGACCATGTTCTGTAGGCTCGATGTCGCAGAATTTTACTAGGGCTGTAGCGAAACCGCCTCTTTCTACGTTGGGTATTTTTACTAGTGTAGTATCCTCTATCGTGTATGGTTCATTTATTTATTTATTTATGGCATCTATTTGGTCTTATTTCGGGTACAAGTTTGTACGAAGACATCGGACAAGTCAGAATATGAACACATTATGTACAGAACATGAACACATTATTTATATAACAATATCAAAGTATTATAATATTATCGAATTCTAAAACAAACATAAAATATAATACAAATAGTCTTGAATTTTCAATATTTAATCTTCATTCTTAAATTTCTTCTGCACATCTGTGCTGCATCCCGGGCCACTCCAATCTATAAAGAAATAAAAACCAAAACAGAGGCACACATTCCATTGGCTTTACACAATACCTCACACTTAATATCCATGGGGGTGTCTAGTCTTGATTAAAATAATGTAGTGGTCAGTATGTTTTGTGTTTATGATAAATATTCGTCAACAGAATAAAAGGTTTTGCTTATTAAGAACTCTTTTAGTTCTTTTTTGAAGAGTTTCGTATCTGTAAAGCATAATTTCTGCAATTGGGTAGGTTGTTGAAAAGCTGACGTGAAGAGTAAGAAGGACCTTTTTGGGACATTCTTAAGTTGACAACAGGTAAATGAAGTAGCTCTTTATTTTCGTGTTATGTTAATGGAGACTATCATTTTTTCTAGAATAAACTGTGGTTTATGGAAATGAACATGAAGCATTAATATATTCACATGATAGTGGTAGGATTCTAACACTTTTGAACGAAGGCCTACAGGAATCAGGTGATTTTTTTCCATATAATATCCTTAAAGTCTTTTTTTGCATATGAAACACTTTATTGTTGTCTGTTGAGTTTCCCCAGAAAATTAGGCAATTTGGTATACTCAGTGCCACTAACTTCTTCTGCATCATAGCGGACGTTTAAGTCTATTTCTTTGCTATTTTTAGTATAGGGAACTGAATAAAATGTATTTTTCATGGTTAAGGCTTAATTTGTTGACTTTAAACCAAACATGTAATTGACTAAAAGTGGCACTGGCTAACCATCCCAGTGCTTCCTTTGTGCTGGCTGAGACTGCAATACTGGTGTAATCTGCAAAAAGAATTGGAGTGATGCTTAGATTAAGGTGGCAAGAAAAAGCAAAGGCCCAAAAATCGAGCCCTGCTGGACACCATGCTTTATTCTTCCTGGTTTGGAATATACAGACCACATTGTCTCTAATACAAACTTGTTGTTGTTTGTCTGATAAATATGAACACATTAGGTTGTTAATTTCATCTCTTATTCCATAATATTTAAGTCTGTCAATGAGAACGTCATGATTTACGCAATCAAAAACTTTTGTCAAATCACAAAAAATTCCAATTGTTGGCAGCTCCAGAGCATTAAGGATATTATCTGTCAGTTTGTATATTGCTTCACTGGTTGATGTATGTTTCCTGAAGCCAAATTGTGAGTCTGAGAAGATTCTGTACTCTTCAAAATGTTTCATGAGTCTGTTGTAAATTATTTTTTCAATTACCTTCGAAAAGGAAGTTAGTAGTGAAATTGACTATAATTAGCTACATTTACTTGTTCACCTTTCTTTCCCTGGGTTTCGTTCATAGGATTTTCTGGGTTCACTTTTTATGACGGACCACGTGGTTTTGATTTTGTTTTCTGATTTATAAATAAGAGAACTGAAGCACATCTTTTTTTGCTGATTTTAAGACTTTCCTCAGAACTTTGCAATATTTTCTATAGTGAGTTGTTACATAATGGTCTATACTTACTCTGGCTATTTTGTACGATTCTCATTTGTGCTCGCAAGAAATCTTTATTCCATTCGTCATCCACTGTTTTTTAGTTGGTATGATGTTACAACGGACTTGTTTAGAGGGGAAGTTATTCTCTAAAAGAACAAGGACAGAATGTAGAAATTAAATGTACTTTCATTTGTTTCAGCTGTGTTGTGTAAATCAAGCCACAGTTTATTGCTGAGGTCACATTTGAAATTTAAGATGTTTTTAAAAGTATAATGCCTGGTTTTTTTAAGTACTGCTGTTCATTGATTACACCAAGATTTGCTACTATCAAAGATTGTGCATCGTGATCTGATAATCCATTTACAACTGGGAAACACTGACAATGCACGTTCAAATTCAAGTCAACAAATATGTTATCAATGGCTGTCTGTGAATTTCCTTCTATTCTTGTACCAATTGTGATTATTGATTTCAAATTGAATGTTTTAAGGAGATTGTCTAGGGATTTTTTTTTCTATAATTTTCTTTTATGTAATCAATATTGAAGTCTCCACATACAATAATTTCTACTTTGGGGCTGGATTTGGATAAAAGAGTAATTTCTAATTTCTTGATAAAGTGACTAAAGTTAGCAGAAGGGGCCCCTGTATAAATTTAAAATCACTAATTTTTTTTTTTTTTAATTAATTTCCAAGCAAACAGAACAGCATTCAAAATCCTGGTCTTCACAAGAAATTTACAAGTTATGATTACTGGGAGTAATATTGTTTTTTATTTAAATACAAGTACCTCCTTTATTCATACTTGTCCTACAGTATGTGGAACAGAGGGAATAACCAGGAATACTAGGTTGCTTAGCAGAAGTTTCAGTTATATGGGTTTCTGTTAAACATAATATTTGTACGCCCCAGTTGTATTTCGTGGACAGCTGGTCCAGACAAATAGAGAGTTCATTGATTTTGCTAGATACACCTCTTATGTTCTGATGAAGGAGAAATAACTGATTTGAATTACATTCCGTAAGTTTTTTTTTTTTTTGGCACTTTTGAGGGGTTTTTGTAGCTGAAATTGTAAGTGGAACTTCTTTACAATAAGAATTTTGCCTGAAGGGCATGTGTTTCTGTACCCTAAAAAATTTTGACGGTTTCCAACAACCACCCGTATTTTCTGAACAAAGCCATGTTCTACAATAATCGTCCCCGCAATGAGATATCCAAGTTTACTCATGCCAGCATGATTTAAGTGCAGACCATATCTTGTGTGATCCGCCCTGGTTATTTCTTCTAACCCCACCATACCGATGTTGCCGATTCTTCCAGACTTCTCACAGCTCCACAAGGTGGCGTTTATTGCCTACACCTTTCTCTGAAGGAGCGGTTTGTCATGCCATTGGAGCATCTTGCCTATCAACACACCGGTGTGGCTGGTGGTCCTGGCAATATTGTTGATATATTTTCCGACTGAATAATTTATATTTTTAACATTGCTATATCCCACTCAACCACAACCTGATCTGTTTTGCAAAAATCTTTAGAATCTCTCCTCCACAACACTGCCAAGGCCAGCATTTGGTTTACAAAAAGTAAGAATGTTATATTCCTCACCCAGTTGTTCTTCGATGTGCGAGGGAAATATAGTTCACTAGAATGAACTAGGTCGTTTCGAACTTGTCACATTTGAGAACAGTTTATTGGAAACCATTTTTTTAAACTATATAGGTCACAGTAGAATGATCACGTGCACTGGCGAACTGCAGAGCGCAAGTGTAACCTCGGTCCGAGAACTAGATAGGTCTTTCTCTGTACTTCGGTCCAAGAACTAGATAGGTCTTTTTCTGTTTCCTCTTTCACAGTTCCGTTTCCCCTTCCCAGAAGACTCTAAGCAACCGTGAAATGGAAAGAGAAGCAAATAAGTGATGTTTGTAAATTAATTGCTAAAGAATTAATGCATTATTGTGTGTAGATGAAATTACTTATTTTTTATGTACTAGATAAATGAATAGTGAAAATATCTTTATACTGTGTTATCCACAGCTATGTTGTGTAATATAAGACCCGATTATTTTTTACACTTATAGTAACGACCACAACAATATTATAATAGGTTGTGTTGTGAGAGACAATCAGGTGTAAAGTTAATTTTTCCAAGTCAGGCATGTACAAACTCAACAAAAATGGTACCGACACACTGGATTTATTCTTACCAGTATTTTAGAAACATTTTAACAGAAATTTAGTTACAAAAATAACTTAGTTTTAATATGATGCAAATATTGTCTAAAAGCTATATCCGAAGTATTGAGTGAATATACTAGAAAAAAGCAGTTATTGCATTTTTCTACATTTTACTGTCGTAGCTATACTCGTATTAATGCGGCTATCAGATGTATTTTCTTACAGATACGGGAATTTCCGTATGTCTGGCAACATCGTATTTATAGTACGAATGAGTGAGAGGGTTTTACAACACCATAACAGCGAGATCTGTAGTGCCGATGAAGATGAAGCAAGTTAAATGGACGACACAAACATCAATACCCTGACTGGGTTTCGAACCCTGTGCCCCTCGCTCTGCAGACCGGTGTGCAACCAGCTACGCAATTAGCGTCGGCACGAGAAAGTAAGAAAGAACGAAAGATCGCTGCACGACCGTAGGTCTGCCAACTGTCTCGCGCTGTGTGTCCTGCAGTTCCTGGCCGATTTGCGACTCATGTTACTACAGTTCGATGCAGTGCTGAACGAGCGAAAACAAAGATACCGGTAGACAGAGGCAGATAGATAAGAAGTATGCACGTTACGATGTGACCAGTCACGGAGGGCGCGATAGCCAAAGGGGGGAAAGCTGCAGGGAGGACGAACGACGGATCACCTGAGCATGCGCAGTGGCGCGCCTGGCGTAGTTACTTGTACTGAGAGAATGACTGACCGATATCACAAGAGACTAGTTCTTTTATGTCGCAGTGAACTACGTACCTAGTTCTTTTTCAAGGCCAGTTCAAAATGAACTGGTAGTTCGTGACCTACCCATCACTAGTGCTTTCGTTTTTTTTAACCTTGGCTTCGGGGTCGCGACGTCTCTTTGCGTGTGTGTGTGCCGTTTGACGAATTGGGGAGTTTAATGGAAATTTTGTATTATGAAGATTTTGACCTTCCGAGATTTATTTGATTTTTGTGGTATTCGCTTGCCGTACAGGTGACAAATTAAGGCCAGGTGCTTTTGCACCTTATTAGAAGTGAAGGAAAGTGAAGTATGTTGGCTATTACGCCGGTAGAGCCTTCAATAGTTGGCAGCCGTGGAAGGGCGACGGTTGTGTATTTGCTTTGCTATTGTTTATTAATGGGAGTGGTTATGTCTGTTATAATGAAGTGACCTTTTATTAGAGCTACAAAATTTTGGCCACTTAGATACCTAGTATTTCAAAATGGATCAAAAATTTTTTCGCTTGTTACTGATACAATTATATTGTGTGTTATGTCATGGTGAGTATTTTGTAAAACAAAATATTATACGCAAAATGTAAGTACTGTCAGCCTGTTTCGTGTTACGAAACTATCATTTGTCACGTGTTAATGTCATTAATATATCTTTTCAAAATAAATTAAGTATGAGTTACTGTGTGTAAGTTATTCATATTTCAAAAGTCGTGTTGGGTTTGGTATGTAGTTTTTGAATTGAATTTGCATTGGGAACGTAAACAAACCCACTTTCCTCTCCATCAAACTGCACATTTTAATATTAAACAAGTAGGGTAATTCGTTGCTCCCACTCGTCCATTTAATTGTGTTAAACATTTTTCTATTTTACCCTACACAATTGGTATAGATTACGTGATCAAAAGACTGTTTACCTGAATCAAAACAGAATAAAAATTGTGTGTAATGTATGTACATTTGATTGGTTTACAGGATTTGTAAACTACAAGCCAATAAATGTAGCTTACAGAAGTATTTTAGGTCATATGACGAGTTTTACAAATACAAAATTTTGTAGAAACAGAAAATTTTTAGTTTTGGCCTACTGCTATAACTGAACCCTGCTGTGCAAGAGCAATTGGGGCTATGACCGTGAAGTTCATTGAAATTGTGTTGTCAGATATATAACAATATAGAAAAGAAATGCTGAATGCAAGCAAAGAGTATTCAATAAGAAATTATTGTAATTATACCCTATTATAATCGCCCATTCCCATGTAACTTAACCACTACATACTTTTTAAGATTTTCGATTGAATCAGAAGTGTTGAGCATAAATGTAGGATTCAGTTATGGACCGTAGAGGTTAAAGTAGTATTCAAAATACAGCGATGTGACACTGTGACATGTTGACGGTCATCGCTGATGCAGACTATGCTGCTATCGGGTGTACAAGTTGGCAAGTTGGTTTTTTCATAATCAAATAGATATCTTTAAATATTCAAACCTGAACAACCTCTAATTCGGAATATTAGGTAAAATTGGTGCGTAATGAATTGTACTCTTATAACATTAATAAAATTACATCCATATTTATATGACGATTTCTTCATAAATTCAGTGAATTACAGTGTACTTTAATAAACATTGTGGTAGATAAATGTGTATATAATAATTATATAAGTAATATCACATGTTTTGTTATATGGTTAACTGAAACTTTTTAATTATTCTCAATTTGGAGCGCTCCATGTGGGCCTAATTGCTGAAGTATTCTAAATGCAGTCAACCCTAGAAAATCATAGTGTATGTGAATTGTGTATGTGATCCCTGCAGTGGTGTTAATATTATAATACCTTACTCTTAGTGTGGGTGGGTGGGGTAGTAATTAAATTGAGGGAGGTGGATGGCAGTTATACCGCCTCTGCAAGGCAGCAAAGTTTGGAATGTAACCAAGCTTCCGCAAAATGATTTGAGGTACTCCAAGTTGTCTAATATCCAACAGACGGCTCTGCCTGTTATTATGGTGGTGGGTAAATTAATTCAGTATTCGCTTGGCACACGAGAGGATGGGTCGGTCTGGCACCTCCACCAAATGTAATAGTTGCTATTTAGCTCCACAATACACCATACATGTAGTTTGGGGTGTAGCTACTGCGCTAATATTATCTGGTAGGCAAAATGTATAAGACATTGATTTAATCTGTGTTTTAACACAATAACCTTCATACAGTATTCCAATTAATTATGTGACTTTAATTGATGCGGGGTGCTACTGAATGATATTAACCTTATCTTTAAACTGCTAGCAATTTCACATTAACTCAATCTAATGACAGTCCCCACCTGAATCTTGAGGCCGGAAGCTGTATTTGGCTCGTTCGGATCACGGCACACGACACACCCAAGGCAGCGAGCTCCTCGCTGCCCAATGTCCCGACGTGGAAGCTCCTTCCGACGTCTACGGCCGCTGTCATGAAAAAGGCCCCGACCCTCGCTTCGTGCCAGCCCTTGTTTTGCATTAGCCAACTGGTCTCCTTCTGCTTTAGCATGGGGGGGGGGGGGTGTTGTGTTGCAGTCTTTTGACGCAATCCCTGGCGTCCTGGATTGTTTGAAGTCTAAGGTCGATTTCATACTGCGACGTACATGACAATTTGTTAAGGCCCTCTTCATGCTGCCACTACAGCCACGTCACTGTATTGTGAATACTGCTTAAGGATACATTGTAAATAGGAGATTCATGAGATGATTAAAGGACTTTTACGGAACAGAAGTTAGCTCTATCTGCTGGCTTTGTCCAGATACCTGCATGACTGACAATGTGGAGATCGTAGAACAAGGAAGACACAAGTGCTTCACAGAAATATTAACAAGATAACAGCAGTGAACAGTTTCTCAAAATTATGTAACATTAATATAAAAAAAAACATAATTTGACACACCTAAATATACCGGTACTCCTGAATGTGTACACTTAATATATTTATGTCACAAGAACGATACCTGCTGAAAAATTCCAAGTGTATTTTTCAGACGCTGCATCATTAATTATTAATTTCTTACACAATAAAAAGAATGGGTGACAATAGAGCTGATACACTTTGTTCCTTCATATGTCTACTGTGCTATATTGTAATAATTTTTAATGGGTTTTAAGTTGTATTGTGTCATGTGGGTACCTGGATAGAGCTGACTTCAGTAGGGCTGTGGCGTAAACATGGAAAACAGTTTGTATGTACCTACCGAGTACAATTTAAACCTGAACAGGAAATGGGCTTTATCCTTGTTTCTGGTTGGGATTTTATGAGGCCTATCACAACCACCCTCGGATGCTGCAACATTTGTGGAATCTATTAAAAGTTCCTGAAATATCTAAACTTGATAGTTTTAGCTATTCTTGCAGTTAATTTTTTACATCGGTGTATAATATCTGATCATTGTGCATCAAATTTTCGGCAGAACTTGTATAGACGTGTTCATCCATACTCGTTTCACAGAGCTGGATTCAGTGTTGTGAACAGACTTGAATTAACTGTATATTACATGCTTATTCGTCGATAAAATGTAATGTATGTACTCTTACCAAATTCTTCTGTAATATTTCATGGTTAGAAATATAGTTTGCTGCACTCTTTTAAAGCTTATGTACGGTATTGTGTGTTCTTATTCACACTGGAAAGAATATTAGACGTGAACATGGCAAATTTCCAATGAAGCTGTAAAACTAAACATTCGTGAGGAAGGTACATGTGAATAGGAAGTTGCCTACCTTGAGAAATTTTTGCGTTTGAGACTCAGAATCACGCTAAAGGGAGAGGGGAGGTGGAGAAGGTGGGCAGCTCTTAACATTGTGGTCTTGAGAGCTGATAAAGATGAAACGAGGTGAGTATGGAGCAGCATCGGAACGAAAGGCACATGGAAACTGAGGTCCCCGGGAAAACTCGTCTACGAGCGGCATTGTCCTGCATGATTCCCATTTGCAAAAATCTGGGAAGCGACCCCACCAGTTATCAAACCTGGTTCGCCTAGGTGGGAGGTTAGTAATGTGACCACTTCACCACTACATCCCCTAAGCACAGTAATGATAAGGGTGATTGTTGTCACACTCATTAAGTGTGCCATTATCACTAAGTGCTATGTTCTCAACTGGTGTGCAGTAGCCTATCTTTTTTGTGGCACTGTACATGTATATATGGGACTTTCAGCAGTTACCCAATAATTTTATAGTTGGAAAGTCTATGTTAGAGGGCTCCAAAGTTACACCTACTTATGACAAGATTTGCTTGTCTGGGGTATGTTTTCTTTTTGTAGGTAATTATATTGGGGACATGTTTAATAGCATTGTTAAAAAAAAAAAAAACATTTTTTTCAAACATGCTGCAACACATTGCAAGCATCAGGTAGCAGTATTTAACACTTCAATTTTGTGAGTGGAAAATTCTCCTTTGAGTCAAAAATACCTAAAGGTGTGAACCAAAAACTATTAAATTACTTTTTGAGGATTTGTCATATATGGTAGTGTATTGTGTAAGTATTATTTGGGAACAGCCATTGAGAAGTTTATGTAAGAATTTGAGGTTTATGGGCATTTAAAATATTGTTCACAGCTCTGTGTATAGTTATAATAATTTAAGAAAACAGACATTATTATTTTTGTTGCATTGAACTTTATTCATGTGTTGTTACATTGCAGTTAAGACTCTGTTTTCTTCTAAACTTGCAGCTCAGCAGTCGGTACTTCAGCAGCCAGAAAACGTTGTGTGGTGTACAATTGGCATAGAGGAGCAGTGGAAATGTGGCAATTTCTCTCGCGCCCTCGAGAGAGATTTTGCATTGTTCGGATCAGATGAGATGAAGTTGCAGTGTTTGCAGGTTAGAAAACCTTTATACAGTACTTGAAATATATGTTGAATTAAGTCTACTTACCACGGAAAACTAGAAGTTTTTGGATGCCTCAATAGTGTGGTGGGAAGAATGGGAGGTGAACTCAACTGGCTGACAACTTCAAACGTTTCTACGCATCCCGTCCCGTGGGTTGCACTCGGGATGATGGCACCTATGCGTTGCTTGATGGCGCTGGACGCACCTTCATTTAAACTGCTGTTATTAAATAACTGTTGCTTAAAAATCTCTCCAAATTTTATTTTTTACTCTGGAGAGTATAACAATCCTAAATATTTATGTTTGATATAAGTAACTTTTGTGCTTTGCCATTTAAAAAATTGGTTTTACATGACAAAAATTTTAAGTTTTATGTGCTATGCATGATGGTATTAAAATAATATTTTATGGATAATACGTTTACTTATAAAACTTGCTATGTACTTCAAAACTTTCTCAGAATTTTGTACATTGTTTTGCAAAAAATGACAACGCCATGTGCAATAGTTTTCATCAGATGATGTGTTATATTTATGAAAGTTGAGAAAGGCATGGGGTTCTCTCTCTCAGACTTGTGACTTTTACATCGCTGGGTATTGAAATGTAAACATATTTTCTTTTGGTTGTCAAGCAAAGCATGAACATGAATTATTTTACAATATTAAAATTGTTAACATCATAAAAGAATATTCAAGTCTTATTTGTAAAGAAATGCTGGTTGGCATTAAAAACAGTTGGTATGTAATTAAGACTTGTGTTTATTTACTGGGTAGTAAAGCAAGATCTTTTTAGCGTTATAAAATTTACAAAAACCAGAAGAAAGAGTCCACATTAAATTAATATTATTTACATAATTCTACTATCGCTGTAATAAAATATTTTTTCCTGACAGCACTTTTCTATGCACACAGCTAGCCATGATTAATAGTGCCAAGTGCAGCATTTTTTAATTACTGGAATTTCTGAGGGTAAAGCTCTTTATGAGCTTTGTTTGAAATGTGACTATACTAAATCTTTGAAGTAATAGTTCCCAAACAAAAAAGAAAAAAAATTCTAGGTTTATTTTGTATGAAACATTTTAATTGATGTTACTATTTGAAATATTCAGAAAATCCAGAACGTATTTACTGACGCATGGTGCATTCCTGCGCATCTGACATGCACACACTACATTTTGACTTCATTCCATCTTTAGAGTTGTTACACTTATTGGAGTCAAATTTTGTCAGATCAATTAATCGTGTGCCTATAGGATCACTCCCAGTCTAGTGAGGGATTACAGACATGTGATAGGAAAGGAAGAATTGGAGCGTCTAATGAAGCCACCATGCGGTCACCCATTTCCCTTTCAAGATATTTTATTATTCGACAGAGCCATCGACGCCTGTCAACCAGAGATGCAACTTTAGGATGATGCCAGAGATCATCACCCCTGTTACAAGGACACCAGAGTCTCATGCCAAGGTGATAAAAATGTCAGCAGCCTGCAATGGGTGAGGTAAGGAAAAGGTGTTGCTGCCTCAAAGTCGGAATAAACAAACCCCTGTGAAGAGAGGCTAGCAACCCCCGCACCCCTCCGACAGCCCACAAACTGCAGATTTTGGTATATAAGGAAGTGCAAGTTCCAGACACAGCAGTGTTTGCCGGCCCTCAAGCCTGAGCAAGGCTTAGTAAGCGGCATCTCTAGCCTGAATAAGGCTAAGAATAGTTCAGGGGTAAGTGTTTCAAATCCTGCCTTCATAGTCTTCACAAGACTCAAACCAATATACTTTAGGATTCTGACCACTAGGCCAAGCGCGTCGGCAGTAACGAGTTAAAGTCTCCTGGAGTAAGCTGTGCTACTTAAACCCTCACAGTCCGCAAAGACTTGAAACTAATCTGAGAAAGCAACACTGCTAGACTCCACGTGCCGGAAGTACTGTCTCTAACGTCTCCGCAAATGAACTATGTCGTCAGCCTCAAGCAGATGTCTCCACGCCCCCAGCCAGAGGTATTACAACAGATCGTGACGATGTCTCCTCAGGACTTAAGAATAATTAAACTCCCCTATAGAATCAATCTATAGCTCATTGCTTTATACATATTTTTATGTGGGTAGCCTTCGTCTGCTGCATAATTGATCGGGATATAGTACAGAGCAACGCATCCCTTTGTTTTCACAGCATATTAAATAAATAAGTTAATTTGCCAGTACTTGTGCATACATTACTTCACATATTTCTGAGTAGATTAATTAAATTAAATTAAACATCCTGTAACAGTTCTAGGTAGTAAATGCTTCACTCTCTGATTAGTGCAGGTGGAACCAATAATCTTCCATTTCCTCCAGCCTGAGCAAGGCCAAGGGATCCAAGATTCATTGCTCACCACTCAAACTTCCAGAGAGTAGAACATTCAGAAACCACCAGGTCAATATAGTGGCCACCATCTCGATTGCAGCTTGAATCAAAGGCCAGATCTAGGATATATACAGGCTGCCGTCTCTCTCTCTCTCTCTCTCTCCTTTTTTTTTTTTTTTTTTTTTTTTAAGCAGAATTTTCTGGATTGCCCTAGCCTAAACGAGGCCGGACTATTCCAGGACCACCCTTAGTCGCCCAGTCCTTCAGCAAAATAAAACCCCGGAACCACAAGCCTGTCTTATATCCCCTACTTCAGTCCTAGCGTGAACAAGGCAGGACCGAGGAAGCATTGGATACTGCTCAGTGCTCCTAGACGTCGAAGCAATTTAAGGAAGTTAGCTCGAAGAGCATTACAACAAGAATTATACGTCCAACTTGCTAATATTCCTCCAATCAGTGAAAGTGATCCTCCTAGTGTGAATACTGATACAGAATCATTATTTTCACCAGGTATTAAGATAGATGAACCAACGTACCCTGAATTTGAGGCCATATTGTAGGGTGGAGACACAATGTTAGGAGTATACTGGCCTTATCCCGTAATTGACTGTCCTGAAAATTCGATCCCAGAGCCACCTATTTTGGAATTAATCCATTCACTTCCGACCCCTTCGAAGCTATGACCTGTTGGCTCCTTGTGCCAAGTATGCACTGTAGCAGGTAAGCTCATCTCCATCCACATTCCTCTTCAGGTGCCTAGCCGTCGAAATATAGCGACATCCACACCTGACTTTGTGCAGACACGCAAGCCAACTAAACAGGCTCTCTATAAAGGACACAGAAAGCCGGAGCCAGCGGATGCTGTATAGGAGCCCATATTTCTTGCTAGAATCATTCCCCTTTATGTGACAGCTGGTGTCACGTATTTTGACAACCTTTATGGTAAGCATAACCAAACTCTCGAAACAGGAGACGTATTTGTATTTGGTTAAACTTTGGGGTTTGAATCCCCTCCTCCTGTCAAGGTTTCCCAGTCTAAAGGACACAATTTCCATCCTTCCAATGTGGGAGGATCTACGAACCAGCCAGGCAAACCCAATTCACATTTTACACCGCCCCAAGGGGAATCTTGAAACACTTTATCCCAGGAGGAAATTCAGCCCCCACAACCTCTTGGAATTGATTTCATTAATTCCAGAGAGAGGGACTTGTGTCATTACTTAACAAGCAACATAATCTTTAGTGAAAATGTAAGTAGTCCTAAAAGACTGATTTTTTTTTCACTGTATATTTGTAATGTAAGCCAAAGTAGAGAGAAAAAAAATATAGACCTATTCCTTTGTATAATAAAAACTTACAGACCTTTTTTAATCTACATTCATGCATTTACCAAAGTGCTGCTTAGACCATACAGTTTATACTAATCAATACCAAATGTTACACAATCTTTTTCACTGAAGTATCTGAAATTACTGAACTTCAGACACACTCACTGAAAGACCTCTTTTTTTTTATTTATATATATATATATATATATATATATATATATAATCTAGTTTAGTGGGTTTAATTTTACTATTGTTTACTAAAATTTCTTTATTTTCTTCAATACTTTCCTCCTATAGGTTTTTCACGGTATAATGAACACTTTCGAACACCCTTTTTAAGATCTACTAGTATGCACGTAGTGCATTCTTCTGCCTTATGTAAAATTAACATTTACATGGGCCTCATAACTTCTTTCATGTGTCAATCAAGTAAAACCATGAAATAATTAGAAAATTAGACATTTCACCAATCTGGCAAATTTTACACTTTGATGCATAATAAAACAGAAACCAAAAGAAATAATTTAAATTATCACAAATGGACACAACACTTTTTATTCGACATTAAGATGCGGAACTACTTCCCATCCATTGTTACCAACTTTACTGGGCGCATGTCGCTCATTGCGTCCGTTAAAATATATGCAGGTAGGGGCAGTGACTTTTTTCCAAGGTTGATTTCAAAAGTGCTCACTTTATTGTGAGCTGCATTTAATTGCATTGACGCTACTAGCGAGCTGTTTATTAATTACTTTTATGCAAATGTATGTACCTGTTTTTATGAAGTGGTAAATTACTTCTTGTAAGATGCAATTTGATTTTTCGTTCACCGCTTCTGTTACCAAATTTATTATGACATTTTCTTTACAAAAAATTCTCCATGAACTTTAAAAAATAACTGTTCTGCTAACTGTAATGTTTTCAGTAACTGTTCGCTCGGTTCTCTAAGTCCTCCTCTGGTAACAGTTTTTATCCAGTCATTCTAAGTGATTTCTTCTGGTGAAACACTGAGGTCTGGATATAATTTTTTATATTTTTGGGCTACATATCCTGCAACCTATCTCAACCCCCCTTCTTATATGACATTACCGCATTCTTGAAAGACAGCATCATTTGTATCATTGTCCGCGTTAAGGTGTGTGTACAATCTGTCATTCATGTGGACTTGTCCGAAACTCTGCGTCAAGTGACGTCACAATGAGGCAGTCCGAGCATGGTCTACAGATGCGTTGTCGGAAGTGAGCTTTCAGAATCTGACACTAGGTGCAGTAAATTTCGCACATTGTTGTTATGTAGTGATTTTTAAATTTGCTAAATTATTGATTATTTTATGTTTATGAAATGCATGATTTGAATATTTATTTAAAACATATTCCTTATCTGTTTTATTTTAAATATGGTCGCCAACTGACATCCAAATTTTCTTTTTTAAATTCTAGTTTTAAAAGTTTTAGTCTTCATATAAAATAGTTAACCGAACAAGGACATCACTAATTATTTATTAGCATTTCATCACATTTGTTTTGAGAAAGCCCACCTTTCACATCCATTGTTTACATTTGCAATGTAAATATTCCACGAATGTGAGAAAAAGTATTGGAAGTCTTCTTTTTCTAACAACTTAGGATACAACTTGGGACAAAAGTTCAGTTTTCTGAAAGCTTTAACTTAGTACATTTTGGGACAGAGCCTGGACATCAGAGGTCACGTGCTCCAACTAATGTATCCGTGTTCTAAGAGTCAGGTTGGGTATTAAGGTCTGACAAATTGATACTTTACAACATGTTTGCAGTTGCACATTCGTTCTTCTCATTTGTTCGTGACTCACCTGGCTTTGATATATCTGTGAAGTTATTTTTAATAGACACTCTTCTTCATTATTGTCCATGGTGTTGCAATTTCTTATGAATACAGATGTGGAATACTTTCTCAGTACATACCAATGCATTCTGTACTTGAAATAATGTGATATTGAGTGGTCATTTTGTCACATCCCTTGTTTTATATATACATATAAGAAAATAAATTTCCAAGTAGGCTACGTCTTGGTTTGATTTATCAGTTAATAAGTGATTCCATATTTTTCCTTCAAATAATGGAACAAATTCTTTAGAAAGTTGTTTGTAACACGAATTCCTTAGCCGAAATGGCATTTCATTCCAGTGGCCATTCACTCGTACTAAGCATATAAATTCATCCATTTGTGACAAGAATTTTTCTTGTTCAAGTTTATTTCATTTGTATGTAAGCTTGTTTTTGTCTGTGTTAAAAGGGTAGGTGCTGTTCAGAACATTGAACCAGTTTTTAAATATCTTGAGGAAATGTGCTGTAGCTTCCCAAGGTTCTTTCAGTAATTACTTTCTACCAAGAAATTCTAATCCTTTACTTGTAGTAGTATTCAACTGAAGCTGCACTTTTGTCTCCAAGTTCTTTAAGAATATTTGCAGTCATCGGAGTATTGAAGCCATAATTTATGGGCTGCTTTCATTTACCCATAATTCCATGAGCCATAACTACTTAGATGGTTGAGTGTGGGCCTACAATTTTTTCATTCTCCATGTCAAAATAGAGCAGACTTGAAACTTGCATTTCATTGTATGATAAGGCAGTTACCCTTTCTCTCTATGAAAATTTTGTTCCTTTTGGTTTTGTCTAAAGAATAACATGAGTCAATATCCCTGGGCTACAGTCAATCTTAGAAGCCCACCTGAACAAAGTTGTGATAGATGGCAATGGATATTGCAGTTTATTTTAAAGTTATCTAAAAGCTTTAACACTCACACTCCTGAAAGAAATTACAGCAACAGTATTTCCATTAGACCAAAGTATTTTCTTATTGAGTATGATTTTTATTTGGCCGGGTGTAAAGTAAGGAGACAGAATTTCTCTAACTTTTTCAGTAACGTTCTTGTTTATCTTACTTTTTACTGTTTGCAAATTCTCCATTATGATTTGTTTTTGTTTCTTCAATTGTGTGTTAGAAACAAGGAGATCTTCGGCTTTTCCATTCAAGGGAGAATTTTCTTCTTCCAGTTATTTTATTCTCATTGACATTTTTAGTAGTACATCTTCTGATACCTCTGCTTGTGTTCTGTAAAATACAGTAATTTATGCAGCAAAGAATCATATAGAAATCTAGCAGGAAATTATTTCTGTCAGTAATTAGTGATCTCTCATTTTCTGAGAAGCTATCAGTTGAATTTTAAATTAAATATGTATTGGCATAGAAGTTAATTTATTATAACTGATTAGATTGATTTATTTCACGGATGCTAAAATATTAGACATACGCGGAGCTCATTACATACGTCGGGTCTTGAATGTTGACTGTTAAAATAAAACATTAAAAATAAAATCAGCAAGGCGAAATTTATTTCGCAGTTTTCAAGTGAACTGTGCAGTAAAACTTTTATAAATCTATGCAACACGAATCACGCAATAGTCTGAGAGACCTCTCGTAATTACTTGTAATAATTAAATATTACACAAATGTAACATAAATTTAAGTAATTGTATATTGCACATTTCCAAACAAAATATAGCAGGTATTTAATCTCGAAATACTAAAAAAGTTTCAAATTGTTGCAAAGTCTCGTATATGCAAGATGCTGTTCTCTTGCAAATCTTTGTTTCTGTGAATAAAAAAAAAATGTTATAATATCAGTTTTATTACAATTCAAACACATAATTATCAACACTTTCTTTGTTTGATTAAACTATTTCTATTAACTTGTATTAGAATCCAATGTATTTAAAAACTAAATATCTGCACTAAATCTTTCTTTGGTAGTTATGTTACTTACTAAGATATTTACCATACCTTGTCGAATTCAAAAATGCCACTATAATTTCATGAACAAGATTTTCCCCTCTCTCTTGACTTGCATCTTTCATAGCGTTCATTGTTATGACTTGGGCATTCTTTCAGTGGCAGATGTATTGGTGGAATTGAATAATCTTTAATTTTCTGTCACTTATTGAGAATAATTCAACATCATCTGTTTTTTTTCTTTCTTTCATATAATCTTTTTGCATGAAGTGGATGGAGAAAATTCTAGCTGAAAAGTTTAGTACAAGGGAATTAAAATTAAAAATTATTTTACATTACAATCAGGAACAATAAGTAAATATGAAACACAGTTGTCATCTTTCCATTATCAACATTAATGTTATCTTAACTTTTGCAGGATATCACCCACATTTTACACAAATCTTCGTTCTTCGAAAACCTGACATACTTAATCGCACTTCCTTGAGTTTTTCGTGTGTGATTACGACCGTCATAAACTGCACAATTTGGAATGATAAATCCACTAATCCTTCTATCCAGAAAGCAAAGGAAACGTCACCATTACTAGCACTACATACCTTGAAGTATCCACAATTTGTGACCCAGCGAGAAGGAATGATGCTAGGTATGAGGCTGCAACCCGGGTGATGTAGTTTAGAGCAATCAGCTATAGGTTAAGATGCACGAGAGTTCACCTCCCCATTCTTCCCACCACGCCTGATTAGGGAGAGAACTTTACTGTAGTTGGTAAATAATTCTGACATTGTAGGACATTTAATAAAGTGACTTTTTACAGTTTGCAAAGCTCATTGTAACACTTCTTTGCAGTCAGCTCTTGAAAAATTGTGCGTGTTGGCCAGTCTGTAGATCGTTTGAATAATGGTGGTGGACAGGTTGAAAATTAAACTTGAAAGATGCCTCATAAGTTTCGGAAGTCATTTTTTTACTACTGCATGTTAGATTTTTGTAAATTTTACCCGTCAGAAATTTAGTACCTCTTGATTGCTACATATTTTTGGTTAGTTTTCATTACAGGGGTAGTATAGTTTTGAAATGGTTGTGTAGTATTCAGTTTTGTGCCTATCCAAGTTGCTGTTTTAACAATGTAGCTGATAAGACATGTTTCAAATATGTATTTCTGTTCCTGTCAGAAGTTCATTTACATGTATAAAAGTAGGAATACGTTTTATTTTAATCTGATCATGGCAAATGTGTATTTGTTAAAATGTGTAATTTCTGCATTGTGTGTTATGAACAGGCCACAAGCAAGGAAGAGTGCATGATGTTTTTGGACAATGAAGATGCTCATATAACAAGCCTGGATGCTGGAGAAGTGTTTGTTGGAGGGCGTTACCACAGTTTAGTGCCCATCATGCAGGAACTATACAATGGTATGGTGTTTCTGAACTACTGCACTCAGTTTTCATTCAGAAAGGTTGACAGTGAACAAAACCACTCAGAATATGTAGGTACTGTAAAGTGTGGTGAAATTGTTCAGCAGGCCAAGTACATACATAGGTGGGGTGAAAATGATCAGCACGGGTGAGATTGATAACATACTGTCTTCTGTTCATGTTTAGGTCAGGTACCATATCTGACATTAATATTTGTAGAACATTTTCATGCAACCAATCTCACCTCTTCTGATCAATTTCAGCCCACTTCACAGTAGTGCTAGAAAGTGGCAAAATCAACAGTAGAATTTATTTGAAATTATGTCTCAGCATTTTGTAGATGTGTTGAAGAGGCCAATTTGAAGCCATTTAGCACATTTTCTGGCTGCTGTTTGAAGCCCACTGTAATGAGGAGATGACATGTGTAGCCCTTATATGCATAATTGTGTGCTGTTTTACAATTAGTGAACTCGTATAAATTATTTTTAAGTGATGTTGCAGGCAAATACCACTGATTGGCAACAAGCATGCCCCATAAGCACAACTCACTGCTGTTATAGTGCCACAATCAACTTTCTCTTTTAATTCCTAGGTGACCAACTGTTGTGTTGCCACAAAATTTATGTTGTCAGCTGTGATTGCAAAAATATCTGCTGTATAGGGGCTTTAATGATGCATGCAAAACTCAGTACAGTTGTTATAAAACTTTGTCATATCTCAGTAACATCGAAACCAATTCCTACCACATTTTCATGCAAACGGTTTTATTGGCCACAACTTTTTTTTTTTTTAATACAAATCTCTTGATATCATTAAACAGATTTAATTCTTAGTTGGATTTGGTGTATTGCACACACTAAACTAAGTAATGATTTCAATAATTGTCTGCCTCCATTAGGCTACTACAACCCAAAAATGGTTATGGTCTTACGTCATCTATGGACTACGATCCTGGACTGATTACCATAAAATCTGGTGGAAAAGTTCTTTCTATGTAGACTTAATTTTTTGTAACAAACATGACCCTCCTATCTAATCATTTTAGTACCTCCTCAAAATAACTTGCATACATGTGTAGAGGAAAGTAGGCTAGTTAATTTTATTAGTTTCTACTTGGAATTTACAAAATATATGGTGTGTAAGGAGGATTAGAAAATTGATTTAAATAGAAGTTGCTTGCTGTCAACACACACAAGTAAAGACATGGAAAGCAGTCATGGGGAGTGAGAAACTGATAAGCTGTCTCTGATAATGTTGTGATACATTTTGCTGTGTGTGGGGTCACTATTGCACCTTACTGCCACCAAAGTGGGGTGACTCCACTTTGTTTATGGGAAGCATGGCAGATATTGCTGTTGGCTAGCAGGATTTCTCTGGGTACTTCCGTTTTGTCCACACTTGCATTCCATCCCTACGTTTATCTGCGATGCCACTAAAGTTCTTGAAGCATTCTGCAAATCTCTCAACTCAATGTTTTGCTGCATATTTGTTGCATTGGTGTAGTGACTGTATGGAAGGCTAGAGTTACATCTCAATGTCCACAGATTTAGCAGAATTTGAAAAGCAAGTATCGAGTCAAACCTACTCTTTGGAAGTCACAAAACTCTCGTATTCATTTAATTACCTATACTTAGAGGCAAGATAATGTGGTGAATAGCAGTGTAACCAAAATATCAGAATAATGCACTGCCTAACACCAAAATTTAAGTTTAAGCACTAAATCAAACAAAATTTTGCCAAAATACATCTTTTATTAGTACAACCATTGTTAACAACTTGCATTCAAAATTCATGAACCAAGGAGTAATGAAATATAATGTAAACTTTAAACTCTATGATTTCCCTAACGTACTATAAAGTGGAAAAAGAAAAAAAAAAATTTCTAGTTAACATTCAGATTGAGCGAAAGTGCTAATAATTATCAAATATTGCAAAATGGAGATATATAAAAATTTAAAAACAAGAATATAGGAATAGTTTGGTTTCCTTAATGGGATTTTTTTTTTTCTTTCATGAAATCCTGTTTAAGCCAGTCTTGTAAGATAACAAGAAAATATTCATTCTGTCTGGGAACTACAACATATGTGCTAGAAAAAATTTTAAATACTTCATCTGTGGGGATTCTAATAAAATGCTTGCTCTTTATGTAATTGCATGAATATTTAATTTTGTTTTACCTTAGTATGTTTGTAAGGAAGCATTATTATTAACTCTATAAAACTATTTTAAAATATAGACAATAACTCTTATCTTTGGTAACAATAAAGGTCAAATCCATTATTTTTAATTATGAAATCTATGTTAAAAAAAACTAGGGTTGTGCGAATGAATATTCTGTATACCAAAACGACAAATGTCAACTTTCGTTTTCGTTTTGGTAAGAAATTTGGTTACCAAAAGTTGTAACAAAACTAAAATTCTCGATTTTGATTAATTTTCGGGTGTTATAGGCCGTTCACTGTAAAGTGGGCACTTTTTGATGCTGTTTTATCAGATATAATCACCAATAAATACATTTCATTATGACCTCTGACTTTTGGTTCTGGGTATGGTGACTGTATACACTGTTTTTATTACTCACATGGCAGGGTTTACGTGAACAAGTGGCCGGAAGGATATAAATTGGTTGAAAGAAAAAAGTAACTAGGGCTTCAAAAGTGCTCACTTTACGGTGAACGGCCTGTAAATGAATGTTCATTTAGTGCACCAGCAAAGAAAACTTTTGCATGTAAATCATCTTGTACATTTTCATTATTTTATAACTGAAATAACTACATAAAATGAAAATTGAAATGTAGGCAAGACCCCCCTGTGGTAAATACTCCATATCCTACATTTTTTTGGTTTGTTTTTGCTTAAAATTTGTTATAATGAAGTAACTTGCTAAAATGTTTTCATTAATGTTTTGTTAAGGCTGAGATATGACATTATATTCTATTTTCGTTTCCGTTTCACAAAAGTTTACAACATATCTTTTGTTTTAGTTTCATGAGAAAAAAGTTGCATTCACACAACCCTAAAAATAACACCATAAATTTGTTGCTCTTAACTGTGTTGCCATCTTCTGGACAATAAGCAATGCTGTACGTATTTAATTAATATTTTATTGGTTAAGTTATGTATGCTTTCAGATAACCAGAAGTTTTACTACTCTGTTGCTGTACTCAGAAAATCTGCCAATGTTAGCAACATATACTCATTACGAGATCTACGTGGGAAGAAAGCTTGTTTCTCTGGTGTTGGCACCCTTGCAGGCTGGGTTATTCCAGTTCACGCTGTAAGTAGGCAAGTGTGTGTATTCAGTGTTGTGTTGTTACATTCGTAAAATTTAATAAATCACAGTTGGAATACTGTAGTTACCTGTTTTCAGGTATTACTTAAATTGATGGGGACTAGTATCAACAAAACATAGTAAATTTCATATTTTTGTTGTTGTGCCAATGATTGCTTGGCTTGGAAAGTTATGTATCTGTGCAATGTGCTCTTAAATGGTTTCATTTCGTACCACGGCCACAGAGAAACTCTTGAGTCAAATTGTCTGTGTTGTATCTGACTGCACAGAAATGCCTTTATTTCGTGAAGTTTTTGCTGCTCATGTAAACATTTTCAGGAGATGACAAAAGGCAATTCTTTTAATTATTTTATTCTAATCCACTGTGTGTGTTATATACTGTACTTCTGATGTAGGTATGAAGTTATTTGTAAAACTTGGTAAATGCTTCTTGGTTAATGGGTTTTGCTTTGTTTTTGTGTCGTTTGCTGAGCAATGTGTTTATTGTGTGAAGTGTTCATCCTTTGTCCATAGTATACAGTAGATTTAAATAGCAAACATGATACTAGCTAGATTCATGGAATATTGAATGTAATTTCCTATTGCATAAATGCTGCTGTTTTAACATTTCAAAACACATTGCTATCTTTCTCTAAGTATTCTATGTGCTATAAACCGTGGTACTTTTACATATTTGTAGGGTTTGCCAAATATTCAGTATACTGAAGGGAAAAGGAAAAAAAGAAAACTATCATTTTCGTTTTAGCAAGGAATTTGGTTGCCGAAAGTTGTGGTGTTTAATAAATGTTCATTTATTTCATCAGCAAAAGAAATTTTCATCTGTAAATCATCTTCTTTGTCTTTATTATTTTATAACTAAAATAAACATATGAGAAGGAAATTTATATGTAGGCAAGAACTCCTAGGGTAAATACTCCATATCTCTTTTTTTTAAGAAGAAGAAGAAGAAATTGTCATAATGAATAACTTAATAAACTCTTATGAAATTTGATTAACGTTTGCTAAAGTAAGCTCTTATGAAAGTATTTTCCATTTTTGTTCCAGTTTCATGAAAGTTGCTCTTGTGTTGGTTTCTTTCACCAACATTGTCACAAGTGCTATTTCTCACTGTAGCAAATATCACTATACTCCATATTGACGGTAGTCACTAGATAGGGCAGCGTAGCCGTGGATGTCCAAGAATAACGTCTGCCTCTATATCCGGTGTGATGACGAAATTGACGTGAGTCGCCAGGCTCTGGAGTTTCAATGGCCGTGAAATGTGTCCATCAACGGCGAGAGTGCATTCAGGTTTGGCCATTCTTACCGCTTTGGTCTGAGGTTCCAATTCTTTGAGCTGTTGCTTTTGGAGTAGGTCGCTGCATATAAAGTTTCCTAATGCTGCAGAATTCAAAAGGACTAAGGCATTTCTGCTATTTATACTGATCTCGATGTAGGGTGCTACAGGTGTGTCTGCCTCTTCATCTAGGAGCTTGACGGTTGGTTCCGTTTGGCCAAATGAATCTCTCCCTTCTTTCCACCGATGTTGCAGTTTCCCTTCTACTGTATTTTTTGCAGGACCACTTCGACCTGGGTGGGTCGCGGCATCTGAGTTGCATCCCGTGATTCCGTGCCTTTGAGCTGCTTCTCTGGCTTCTGTGAGCAGTCCTTATTGAAATGATTCCCTAGACAGTACCAGCACTTGGATAACCTGGGGACTTGTAGTGGAGGTGGTGGGGGTGGCTTGCTGTGTCGCTCTCATGCCTTTCCTTCATCGACGTGTTAACTGATTTGGGTTGGTTGAGCAACATGTGCGCCTGGAAGTTTTCTTTAGCTTCATGTGCTTGGTCAATCTATTTGTCTGCTGACGCAGGTTTGTGTAGTAACAGGATGTTCCATATCCATGGCAACAATAGACGTGTGATCTGGTGAATACACCCATCTTAGTCCCTGTTAGGAAATATTTGTCTGTAAATATGTACTTTTCTCCTTACGAAGATATCATCATCATCTCCTGGTTTCTGTTGCTGCCTGTAGAATTCAATCGTAAGATGGGCGACTACTTGTTCTCCAGCGAAACACTGTGCCAAGTGGGTGCTGAGCTGTTCCCAGTTTGCTATGAATTCTCCATAGACGTTCCACCAATCGATGGTCTTACCTTTCAGTCTGATCTAGGCACGAGAAACACACAATATCTCTGGGATTTCGTGATGGCGGAATTCTCGTTCGTATTTGTAGAAAGAAGATAAAATGGCCAAAAACCCTCCACTAATGCTTACACTGACGCTTATCTTAGCAACCAATCACGGGGTGGCTACTCCAATGAGGCTGACATCACCTCGTTGCCCCTGACAACCATCGCACATGGTTTTCAAAATATGGCCATGTGGTGTAAACAAAAACAAACCATGCAAAACAGAAAGACATTATAAAATTATAAATGGTAGAAATAATTATAGGTGACAAAATAACTGGTAAAACAAATATTCCTACAAACATTAGTGTGAGAAAAATATTTAAAATTTGCCATAAATCATATCATCACCTTATAACATTATTTGCAAATCAAAGTAAAGTGTCTTGGTGCGCATAAATAATGTACAAAACACGGACGTTACAGTAACCAGGTGAGCTTGTGTGAACTGTGAACATTAAAATTGTTCAGAAAGTGAATTAGGCTGTCGTCAGTGTAAGTCCATATCATGATGATGATGTCGATGAAACACATCCAGCAGTGTGGTTGGGTTGTTTGGTGACTGAGGAAGTCTTCTTCTAACGTGCATATAAACACATTGGCATAAGTTGCAGTCATCCGTGTTCCCATCGCTGTTGCTTTGACCTGAAGGTAGTGTGTGTCTTGAAATCTGAAGTTGTTGTTGCTGAGAAGTAACCTGGCGAGTTCAACAAGGAATGCTGGAGAAGGTTTGCTGTGTGGGGATCTTTGCTTGAGATAATATTCTGTGGCTGACAGTCCAGATGAGTGGGGGATGTTGATACAGAGAGAAGTAACGTTTATAGTGCCCATGTATACATCTTGGGGAATGGGATCCAAGTGTCTCAAGTGTTCAAGGAAGTGGCCAGTGTTCTCAATGTAGGATGAAGTTGATGTACCCAAGGTTGAAGGTGGGCATCTACAAGGGCTGAGATTCTCTCAGTGGGACTGCCAATCCCTGATACAATGGAACGTCTTGGGGGTGTCCGTTGCTTCTTGTGTATCTTTGGAAGCAGGTAGATAACTGTTGTGGTGGGTTTATTTGGAGTGAGGAGTTTAATTAAAGACTCAGATAGCTCTTGGAGGGGACCCTGGAACACAAGGAATTGATTGATATTGTTGTAGACTCTGGTAGTTGGGTCTTTGCTTGGATGTTTGTAGGTGGATGTGTCTTTAAGTGGTTTTCCTGCTTCTGTAATGTAGTCTGTTTTATTGAGGATCACTGTGGTTGTGCCTTTGTCGGGCGGCAGTATCATTATTATTTCTGGGTTCTTTAGAAGGTTTTTATGGCTTTTCTTTCTGAAGAGGTTATGTTGCTATTATTAGGTAATGAAATGGCTGGATCAATGGAGCTACTGTTATGGTTTGGCATGGGGAGGTTGTCAAAAAAAGTGTTTTGAGTCTGAAATTGTGTATGAAGCTTAGGATATCTTTTACAGTTGCAAAGTGGTCAAACTTTTTGGAGGGGGAGAAGGCGTGACTTCGTAGGATACTGTTCTCTGGAGCAGTGAGGTTATGGTTGGACAGGTTCAGTACGTGTGATTTGCCTTTTTGGGGTGGTTGTCTCTCTTTTGTGGTTATACATGGGAATGGTTTAGGCAGAGTTGGTGTGGGAAGGTGGAAGGGTGAAGCGAGACAGGTTTTTCGGCCCACTAGGAAGGTGGTAGTGGTGGTTTCTTGAGAGATAAGGTGGTAGGCGAGGGGCCGTTTTTCAAGGCTTCCATGCACAGATTGCTGAGCTTGACTAATTTGATGTGGTACCCACCTATGGCTTTTTGTGTTGTGGCATGTAATATTTTGTTGGCTTCGTCCAGAAGAGGTGATTTTGCGAGTACTGTGAGCAGTTTGATATTTGACAGTATTAAGGTGCAGTGATGATTTGCAATTGAGGTTAGGCCTCGAGGAGATTAGTCTAACTTAAGGCAGGACAGAAGAAAAGTTGCGGGATTTGAGGCAGCAAACATTTTTTTGGCATGGTACAAAACTTCTGTGAGCTAGAATGTGTGTGTTTCTGTGACATCAGAATGTTGTGTTTTTAAATCTAAACAGAGCTAAACATGTAAAACTTATGAGAAATGTGTGGGAATGTGCAAATACGTGAAAATTAATGTGAAAAACGTGAAGTAGTGCTGGGAATGTGGGATGTGTAATGAAGACAAGAAATTAAAGCATGAAATACACAGGAAAGTTCAATAGTTACACGAAGGACGGATACAAGATGGCAGGACAACATAAGATAATCGCAGCTCCTAATCACACTCATCAGCTATATCAGCAATTTTTAATTTTTGCGCCCCACCCTAGTTCACCACCCAGCCACTAGGTTTACTACTAACAGCACCCTTCCACCATAATGCAGTGTCCTACAACTTGCAGCCTGATGAAGCTGGCTTAGCCAGCGAAATGATTCAATCGCGCAACCGCGTTGAAAATGTGTCATCTTTCTTTGTGTGTGTTACTGTCGACAAGTACTACGCTGCGAGTACTTGAAATCTTATTGTTTTATATATTTTTGGTAGCCTAGGGGCCTACTTGCAATCTTAACTGAATTTAGATTTTGCTTACATTCACATTATGTTGTAGTGTATACCAACTATGACCATTGATAAGTGTGCGTTCTTATGCATTCCTAGCAACAATGGGGAAACCAGAAAATATTCCTGTTTAGCAGAAAAATGTTTATTTTCTTTATTTCTGTGCAGACTTTGGTGTGCAAATGTTTTAGTATGATAGTCTGGCAAAAGTTAGATAACAATACCATTTTGCATAATATTTAATTGAGTACCCTCAAGACGACTGTATAGCTCAATTTATTTTGCGTACATTCTATTTTGAGGCAGGTCGGATGGAAACATGTGCCCGGCCTGGGTTAAATTTTAGAGTTTAATGAAATGTGTTGGTAGAGGTGAGGGACCTTTGGATGGCAGATGGTACTTTGGCCTCGAGTCGACCAAAATGAAACGCAGCACAAACGTATCTAGCAGTGAATGAGTGAAAAAATATGGTTGACTGCTGCACCTTCTAACTATTATGTAGGAAACAAGATCACTGTAGCTGCTTGGTGGTGTAGCCAACCTGTAAATTGTGAATTTGTATTAAGTCTTGTGCCTTTGATGCCTCCTCTTGTAGGGGTTTGTTAGTTAATGTGATTTTGTCTACTCTTATATTACTCGTTCCGCTGTAATCCGAACTATGCAGTATTTTATTTCCAATTAGCCTACATTGTTCAAGCAAAATAATTTGTGTGTTAAGATATTTTTAAATTTTGTATTTACCTGAAG
Organism: Dryococelus australis; assembly: GCA_029891345.1. NCBI lineage: Eukaryota > Metazoa > Arthropoda > Insecta > Phasmatodea > Phasmatidae > Dryococelus > Dryococelus australis. Next base: position 57,829,037 of record CM056998.1, on the reverse strand, counting down.
ATAAGACATTACCTTATTCCAAATTATGCTTACAGAAAAATTTAAGGTGGTCATATTTTGCTTTGCATACTACAAATTTTGCAGTTAAAAGTTTTTGCTTGAGTGGTAGTAAGTGATGATCAGTGTTTTTCGACCAAACATTTATTGGTCTCAAAAAATCTTAGAAACATTGATAGACTGTGTTTTATAATTAGAAACAGGCATGGACAAAGAAAATGTGTCTTCAGTAGGTTTTGATCCATTTCTTGTGTAGAATTCTGTGTTGTGTGATTAACTGCAAAGAATTTAGTGAACTTAAATGTCAAAATGAATACAAACTGTAAAATTACATTTCCCAGTAAAAAATTTTCCTATTGACCAAAGTAAAAAATTTGGGGCTTGTCCTTTTTAAAGGTTGCCCTACATTCAGGTACTGTGACACAGTCATAGTTTAATTAAATATCTTTATGGTTTTGCGAGTGTTTTGGCTGTGTATAACAACAATTTTTCTGCACAGCTCATGAAGGATGGTGCTATGGAAGTGATAGACTGCAACAATCATGTGAAATCAACCATCAACTTCTTTGCTGAGAGTTGTGCTGTCAACTCTCTGATTGACAAGTACAACCCATTAGGTGAGTGCTAGTTGTCAGCAGTCAGTTATGTTATCATGTTAATGTATGTCGTTAGTTCAGTGTTTTGCATCACCTTATTTGATCTGTATGTATTTTGTCATACATACTTTGTCCAGAAGCTGTAGTCACCTTACATTTAGTGAGTGGTTTTCAAATGTGGTGAAGGGCAATGACTTTAATTATAGGGTAACTGTTGCATCAGCCAAATTTTCCTCTTTGCATGACTTTGGTGGTATTTTGTTACTTGGTTTAAAAAAAAAATTCTGTAATAGTATTAGCTTTTAAGTGCCTTAAATATCTTGTGGGTAATTAAAGTAGCTGCTACAAATGAAAGAAGACTAAGAACGTAGAAGTACTGTAGAACTGTGGGTACTCCACCCTACTGCTGATTGATACATAAATCTGGCACATTATACTGTTGGGTTCGTAGAGGGGAAGTGGTTCACCTCTCCCCCCTCAGTGTACTGTCGTCATTCTGTGCAGCTAGTCATTTTCTTATGTAAAGGCCGTTCATGGTAAAATGAACACTTTTGAAAGCCCTGCTTATGTTCTACTTGTATACATGTTGTGTATTTTACCGCCTTATGTAAAATTAACATTGATGAGGTCCTTATCACTTTATTCATGTGTTGGTCAGGAGAATCAGTGAAATTATTAGAAAAGTAAAAATTTTACCAATCTGCTCTTTTTACACTTCTAAGCATTTACAAAAACAGAAAGCGAAAGATATAATTTATGTTATCAGAAAATATTACCCAACGCTTTTTATTCAATGTTAAGATACAGAACTACTTCTCGTTCATCGTTACCAACTTTACTGGGCGCATGTCACTCAGGATGCCCGTTAAAATATATGTGGATAGGGGCAGTGACTTTTTCGTAAGGTTGATTTCAAAAGTGCTCACTGTTGGTCTCTGTGACAGTATCACTTATATGTCGTATTTTCACGATAATTCAAGGTGTGGCCACTTAACCGGGAAATCAAGAAATATGGGGAAAGGCCATAAATTTTCTCGGTGCCAGGAAAACCTTGAAAATGCCAGGAATTTTTCTGCGAGTCTGGAACGTGCACATGCGACAAATGTTTTCATTCGCACACAGCAGCTGTTAAGATTCACTCTTATGTAGTCTTATTTTCTCGTGTTTTTAATTGAATAAAATTTTTAGTTGGTTTTTATGCTTGTACGGTACATTATTATGGTGACACTGGTGCCAGTAACTGTCAAAAACATACATAAGTTTATTCCGCAGAAGAAGAAAATGGTTACCATTGCCTTGAAGTCTGTGTGCAGCATATCAATCAATATCTTACCCAGCATGCATCCAGTCATATAACAACTGGTGTTTATTCTAAGTTTGTCGAAACGGAGCTTCCAATCGTGAAATAGTGATTTACGTCATATTTCCGGGTTTTTGTATTGTAAGTTAAAGATAACTTCTCGATTCTCGTGAGAAAACGATCGAGAGCACTCAACAGCTATATGTTGTCGAAAGCCGCTTCCCGATCTGAAAGTGGAAATTCAACATGGCGGTGAGAAGCGTGGTAGCCGTATTTATTGCATATCTTATGGTTTCGTACTTCTTAAACATAATACATGGCATACGAAAGGTTTCAATATATGTGGAACATTGTTATATGCATCTAATTGTATCCACACATGTTCGGGAGTCTGACGTTATGTTTCTGTATCGTGAGTTAATTATGTAGTGTGGCAGTGGCAGAGAAGTTGTGTGTTCATACGAGCATCATGTTTGTGTTGTCGGAATAATGAATCTGTAGTTAATTATTTGTGTATTTGCTTTCGTCAAGCATTGTTGGTCGTAGTTCATTTTCTTGGATGAAATGTGTAATAGTAATTGGCACGTGTATACCGCTTCGTAAAACTGCTAGTTCTTTTTCTTAAACGCCATCTGCAATGAATTGATGAATGTAATTTACGTAGTTAAGTTTGTTAGTTTCAGGAAACGTGTACAGTGTTGATTTTACTGAATAATTCCACAAATAATTTATTTAATGCTAGCAACGAACAAACGTGATTTTAGTGACGTACACACGCAAGGCTTAACCTAGCAAAATACGTGTTCATGGGGTTGCATTGTTAACAAACCGTAAGTTTGCGTGTTTTGTAAATAATGTATTTATAAAACATTGCTATAATTGTTGCAATTCACGTGGCTGGAAAAAGCCCCCCCCCCCCCCCCCCCCCCCCCCCCCAAATTCCTCATACTTGCGTGCAATAATAAAACTAATTAAATGGGCAGCTTCTATAATTTTATGATTAACTATATAGGCTACCTACAGTCTGTATACGAAGCACGTCACTTCACTAATAATGGGAATTCCTGTATTCCTACAACAAATCAATTACACACTGTATTATGTAAGATTGGTTGTTTAGGCCTAACATAATTTTCTAAGCAAACTTTACAGTTGTATTTATTAAAATGACTCTTTACGTATCGCCTTCTATACATTTTGTTACATACATTACAGTGAGCGTTATTTAAAAGGACTGTTAGAGGAAATACTATGTAACAAATGATATCATCTTTTAATGGTCGTTTTTATAGTTAAAACCGTATGTTCCTTTAAAATGAGTAATATCTTCAACAGCCAACCTGCGTGTATAACAAATAACCATTGACCGTGTCTCAGTTTTCCTCAGCCAAGCATCTACTATGAGATTGTAGCCATATTGACAAATTTCACTCAAAATATCCCATGTTACGCTTTAATAAATGGAATAGTATTTGTTTTAAATAAGACTATATATACACACACACACACACACGCGTGCACTTTTATGCTTTAACTAACCACTTAAAATGCACAGTTCATAAGAATAACTCTACTTTAATCATACATTATTTCAGGCACAGCGTGTGTTTGCATTTGTCTTGTTGCCTGCCTGAACACCAGCAAGGAGGGGAAGTGAGTTGTGGTGGAGTGGTCGGTAAAACCTGAGGATTTCCGAGGTTGGGAGGTCTCGAACCGATAGTGCGCTTAGAATAGCTGTTAGGGCACATTTTGCTCCTGATCGTTTCAAACGGCTTGTCTCAATCAGCAGGAAGCTGACTGTCGAGATAGACATGGAGATCTGCCAATAGATTTCTCCAGAAACTTAGAATAAATGCCCTGAGCGCGGCACACGCTGACTGCGGCTTGACAAATGCCAACGTTGTTTGTCGTTTATAAACTACACTTTCGTTTCAGTGTTTGAAAGTCATTACTATTGTCTGTTCACGCAAGTAATTTATGTTAAATAGTAAAAAATATTTTAAGTTCATACTACAGTATTTGTGGTTTTTTTTAATTATGTGGCACGAAAAGTCCATTGATGTGAAGCGTTTTCTATTTGTGGTCATGAAGAGTTAGATGTTGATAATCTTTTAACATAATACCTACCATAATTTACATAGATAGTAGCGAGGTTATGTAAACTTTGCGGGTGTGTTTGTACATCAACTGCACATATTTATTTTGTGCTCTAGAAGTCGAGCATGTCATGCAATGATGTCGGATTGGCGCAAAGACAATGTATTATAACGTTTATGGGTGGTGATATCCTGATTTTTTAATTTTTCTGCATTAAAGTATGGGAGTGAGCTTTCATTCAGGTGATACAAAACTAAGTAAAAACGATTTTGGTAAGTCAATTTCACATCTTATTTCTAGGTTAGGTATGGCCAAGACGCCATGTTTCTTCAATGTGTATTTGTAAACTGTTTGCCTTAATGTTTCACTAGCTTGCTTGTCTAGCAAAAATAATAATGTAATTTTTACGTGAAATTACTGCTTCCTGTATTTTAGGTGTCATATGTATCTGTTAGCAGTGGTAATTCAATAAATTAAAAATATTGGCAAACACTCGCATGAAGTTGTACTGTTATATTCATGCACCAGTAGTAACAAAACAACAGTTGCGCGCCAACATGGTAAATAACACGGTGTGGAGTTTGCGAGTTGTGGATAAACGAGGGTCTTTTAGGAGTATTTGAAGTGTGAAAAAACATTTTTATAGTGATTTGCCTGAAATACGTCTGCTTTAGTTTGTCTTAATAGTCTGGTGCACATACATAATAGCTGTAAGATGTGTGAAAAACATAAAACAATACATCCAAGTATTTAGTTATGCATATTCTGAGCAGTTACCATTCATTCTGAAATCGGAGAAAGGTGCCAGAATTTTTGTGATCATATCCTAGATTTTGTAACTCACGCAATGTGCGAAAGTGTTGGAATATTTGGTAAGTGGGCTTTGCTGAGGGGGGGGGGGGGGGGGGGGGGGGGAGGAGTAATAAATGTCAGGCTGCATGTAATATTATTGTGTTCTAAGTTGATACATGAAGCTCAGAAGTATGTATGTATTGTGGAATCTAGAAATAATTATTATGTTGATTTATTATCAAAATGTAAATCAATAATTTTGCATTTTCATAACAATACTGGTAATAGCCGATGAACAAGAAAAAAATTTATATAAAATGCTGCAACCCGATTATGCACTATTTTAAGCATTCTTCAATCTTCTTGATTTCTAACTTTACGAATTGGCAGGTCTGTTTAAGAATCTGCTAGGAAAAATTGTGCCTGTGGGATATTATAGAGAAGAGAGATACCTGAATGTAGCACATCGTAAGATGTTATGAAGGTTCTCTAAATCCAAGGGCAGACCAAGTTTAAAATATGTTAATCAAATAATGAACTCTGGCTGCCCCTCCTACAAAGCACTGAAGACATTTCTGAGGATCAAGATGCTTGGAGAGCTGCTGCCAGTGACTCTTAAGATGTTTACAAGAGAAGAATAACTAGATCTTATGCAAATCAATTCTATTACTATTATTTTTTGCACACAATTGAACAATAATTTATACTTTGTACATAGTTTAACTAAAACATGTGTGTACATTTTGACGCGTGATGAGCTAGGTGAAGTCAATAGAAAGTATGCCAGGTGATTTTGGCGGAGAGATAGCCAGTCTCTCCTCTTAAGTCGGTTCAGTTCTGTTGGGGTACTGGAGTTTTGCATGAATACAGAAAATGTTCTGCTAGTGTTATTTGGCGCTTTGTAGGTACAGTGTAGGTAAGGTTATGTGGGCGATGTTTCAATATGGCAACTAATTTCTGTGGTGCAGGTGGAACAGGTGTTACAGATATGGGAACTTCCTGTGAACGATACACTAGTGCAGGACGTGGGTAGTGGCGACAATTGGAGTAGGAGGTAGCTCAGGTTGTCTCAAGTACTCAACAATGCAATTGGGATATGCTGCAAAGGTTCAGAGCATTCAGGTGGAGTAAACAAGGTAGTTGGGTACAGGTTCTTGTAGACGTCGGAGAGCTTGCGCCTGTTCCTTAGTTGGTAGACTAGCTAACGGTTTTACAAGTGATGGCTGATACTCGTGCGCTCGACCTGATGCAGCAAACTCTTTCCTTGAGCCCTCTCCTTTTGATAAAGGGCATGAGGAAGTGGTAACTACCCCAACAAGCTGCAGCGAAACCGCAAGTATTCGCCTGTCTTGACTTTACGTCTGGCACTGCAGGGGTGCGTGGTTTGGTAACCGTCGTCGTATTTATGAATTATTAATCCCCAGCAGAGTCCGCTCTGAGGAAAAGCAATCGCTAAGATAGATTTCTTGTTTCACGTACAGTGTACCTGTGTAGGCTCCTCGGTTTCCCTCAATCCAGGATTTGTGGAAATGTTGGCCGGTACTAGTAAATGAACTGTGCACAAATAAGTATGTGACTTCATGTGAGTAAAACCCGTGGAATACCTGCGAACGTGTTACAAGAGTAACTACAGGGTACTACAACTACACAAAAGGTACTCAAGTTAAAGTTTCACTTACTTTTGATTTTTAAGGAAACTAAAAAAATGGTGAGAGCACTCTAGCTCCAGGTCAGCAACGTGGGCTTCAGACCTCGAAAAACTATAGTTCTGATGGCCGGTAGAGGCGACTGACTCAAGGTGGGCGTCATGTATTACTGTAACAGACTCTCTTGCTTGACAGGTACGTGTTGTAGGAAACAACGTAACAAAACTGCTGGCAATTTGCTTTGGAAACTAAGCATTTAAGTATCAGGATGGTAGTCTTTACAAAGACTAGGATAAGAAACTGCTGTAATTACAAGGGGGTGTAGGGCTGCCAGGGCTCTGTTCTGAGCAACGTGTGCTGGAACGATTGTAACAGTACAAAATACTTTATGTTGAGTAAGAGAAGGTGCCGGAGGAACGCGTGCTAACACTCAATCTGGTCAGCTCTGAGCAATGAGTACTCTAGAAGAAGACTGCTCGGGATCGTGTCAGATCCCGAGCAGCACGCACTGGGATTGAAGACTGGTGCAAGCTGGTCAGTGTCTGAGCAACGCGTGCTAGATAACAGAGGACTAGTACTTGAGACGTGGGCTGTCTCAGCTTTTATAAGCTTCAAACTCTGTGCAAGGGACCTGAGGGATGGAGCTAAAGTCGTTAAAAAGTAATATCTCAAAAAGCGTCATGCGTCAGTTTGTGCAATGCAGCAGTATCAAGTTAACACAAGTTTTGTGGTATTTTGAAATGGATATAGAAAATTTCTTCCATGTGGTTTTTTGATTACTTGTACACATATTCAGCAAGGAGTGCATTCAGAATTACTTGGTTTTAGCAATCAGCTTGTAGTCAAATAAATGTGTAATGCTGCCTTAAAATCTCTTTACTTCTCAAGTAATGTTATATTAGAAACGAAAATGAGGTAGAGAGAGATACAATTAGCAGCTTGACGCATTCACGGTTAAGTCTGACTGACACGTATGTTGAGGATTTTTCCGCTAGACCAAAAGCTGGTCGGTTGACTGGTTAGACTGTGCAAGGCAAGGGGTGTTGGCTATTGCTTACTTACACTTTCGTCTTGGGTGTTGTGGTTGATGTGGGTTTCACCGAATAGTGGCGAGCGCGGTCAACTCCGAAGCAGCAATTCGAGTTGTAGGCTTCATGGCTCCAGAAGTTCGGGTTTTCCCAACCGTATCTTGTCTCCGTACGGTTTAGCAACCCTCTTACCACCAGGTGGCACGATGGATGAATGCGAAAGCAAGGCGACAAGAAGATTACTGTTACTGGAGCAGGTGCTGCTGCTTGGTGCCTATGTTGGGTGGTGCAATCCCGTTCTGCCTGCCTTTTCTGTGTAGGAGGTGGTAATACCATCCACGGTTTGAGAGCAGCGTGAGCTAGGTATTGTTCTCTACGTCTTTTGCCACTCCTTACCTTGTAAGGCATGGAGCACAACTGTCTGACAGCCTACGCGACACACTTAGACAGGAACGGTAATTACAGTGTAACCCAATAGCGACTTGCTGGCACTAGCTCGATAAGAGTCCCCACTGATCCCCTACGCATGTAGACTGATCAGGGACATAGAGCAGTGTGGGCCACCAAGCCTCTATTGGTTGTGCGTTCGCACCGGGTTGAGCGGCAAACCCCAGGCTAATGTCACTCCAGCTCTAACTTAGTGCTCAAATTGAGAGATATCCTGATCTTGTAGCCCCTCCCTGTGCGAAGGTGTTTCTTGTGGTTGGGGCGTCGCTGTTTCTCCCCACTAGCACTAACTTAGTGCTCGGATCTGGGAAGAAACAGGTAGCCGTCTAATGTGGATGTCAACAATCTCCAGGTTCCTGTTGGCAGTGCACGTCGTACTCTGTCTCTAATCGTTAACACAGACAAGTACCCTGTAAATGAAAAGCAAAACAGTGGTGAACAATGGGTGTTTATTGGATACTCAATAAATACGTGTCCCGTGCTATGTCCTACCAAACCGTGGAGAGTTGAAGGTAACTGCGGTTCCAGGTGTAGGCGACCTGGTTCAAAGTTAAAAGGGGAGTAGGCGGTTCTAGGCTAATACAACGTTAGTTAAAGTTAAACTGAGCTAAGAAAAAGGTGTCTGGAAAAGACAGAAGTGTAATTAAATATGTGTGTACGTGTTTGCTGGTTGTTGATGAGTGGTAAGTAGCCGCTGGGGGCATACTTGAAGCTTACGAGATTCCCATAGGTCCCAGCACTGAATCAGTGCTCTGGGATATCGCTAGAGAGTTGGAGAAAGAATGACTGCCCGAGCCCGGCAGCATCCAGACTTATATAGGTGAAGCTTGTAGGCTGCGAGGAGGGCGAGCATCCTGCCCTGGTTGGCATGGGAGTCGAAAAACTCGGGTCAGCAGTAGTCAGCGTTTCTGCTTCGTGCCTCTTCGGCAGGGCTCTGCCTTTACCAGGGGTGGGCGGCTTGTAGGCTCTAATCACGGGGTAAGGGGGGTGGTGTGCCTGCCAGGTTGCGTAGCCTTCAGGTGAAGAGAATTCGCTCATATGTTCCTGTCTGGTAGAGTAGTCGGCCGAGAATTCATGTAAAAGCTCTGTCTACTTCTGTAGCAGCGGAAGTAGGAACATTTAGTTATGAGTCGTAATCGTTGTTAATTAGTAGGTTGAGCGGCACGCGTCAATTCGCCTCCTCCTCCGTTGTGATGAAAACTCATCGTGGAACAGGTGGTGGAGAAAGGTGTAGGCCCCTTCTCAGGAAGGTCTAGAAGGTCTGGGTAGATGTTGGTAGACGTGGTGAGTCAAAGAGCACGAAAAAAAGATTTCAGTCAGGTAGGCGGGACCCTTAAGCTTGGGTGGCTTGACCGCTGTAGCGGTGCTGGTTCTGTGCGCTTTCGTCGCTTGGCTGGTGAAACGAGACGTAGAGTGGTGGTGGCCGGCCGTTGACCTTGGTTCTGTCGCTCTCTGTCGGGTGGGTGTCCTTCGCTGCCCCTTGCCGTAGTGATATGGTGAAATGTGTATTCCCCCTGTGTAGCAAACATTACTAGGAAGCCATGTGTGTCTGGTGTCCCGCCAGCCTACATTTTTACGTGTGCCATTGACAAAATCCTGCATATCGCAGGTAGATACTACAAGGGAATCATACATAAAAACCTGAAAGAAAAATTATTTAAAACAATGGCACGACAGAACGATGGGAATAAAAGTAATAATAATTAAAATATGTACAAGCCTTACTCATGGAAATCGAGGAAACGTCACTACCATCCTGGAGCTTGCTGCAGTGAGTTAAGAAAGAAAATGAAAATTTTTCCAGGGAACCTTCGTGTCTGTCAGCAAGCTAAATAGTTACGTGTTACAGGGTGCTAAGTGGACAACCACAAGCCCTTCTGGGTTGAACGGCTAAACAAATAACAAAACAGTACACTACATCCATGAATAGCACTGCAAATTGTGTGCACGTTGGTCACTTAATACAACATGCATAGACACTGCAATATTAAAATGAAGTTCGGCTCTCAAGTGGTGCAGAGGATAGCAAACATATACACTGTAAAAACACATGAGTAATGTAAGTTCTGAATATATAAGCACATTTAAAAGAATTCTTGTTGGTAAATTCTCTTCACATAGGACCCTTTCAAAACGTATAGTCATATATAGTTGTGTATCTACACATCAAGTCAGATTTAAATTATGAGAAAAAAACTAACCTAGCTATCCCTTGCAAGAGTCCATCTTACCAGGTATGTCTAACAGCTAATGTGTACACTGTGTATCTTTGTTGAAAGTGTTCAGGAAACTTCTCAAGGAATGTAAACATCAACAGGTGTTGAAAATACACTCCTACACGACGGCATTCTTCATGTAGGCGATCTTCACAAGTACACTGTAAAAACGTATAGTAACATTTAGAGGTTTACCTACACATCAAATCAGACTTAAGTAATGAAAAAATTATAAAAATAGAAAAAACTTCTACTGTCATTGTTACGTCGAAGTCTCTGTCTTCAACTTAATCACTGACACTGTGGTGAGAGTCTTTACGTGATGCACTTATGCTAGCCATTACTGTCACTGTGGTGAGCGTCCATTTGCAATGCTACCTACTTAAGTGGGCTATCGGACACTGACAACTATGGAACCTTGAGGTGTAAAATGTCTATATTGCACTGTGGTGAAAAGTCACTGTTTGACGTACAGCTGTTAACAGCTGTATTTAGAAGTTAACTAGCACAAGTCGAGTGACTAATTACGGTTGCATTTACCTCTTTGGTGCCTTTCCCCTCTGCCCCCTCATGTTAACAGCGGGGTGAGGCAGTTTTACGGGACACTTTGAATTTAATTTAGCCTAAATGTGATTGTTCTGCGTACGTCGCTGTCTTTGACTTGCGGCTAAATTTAATGTAGTGTATGTGACAGGTCTATAATGAGTCCTTGGTCACACGCACTAAGTAGCGGTTTATGGCTACTGTACTATCTGTAATATCCGCACACTTACTGGCTATCTTCGTCCTTGCGTCTTGCGGGCCTCCTCGGACGAAGGGCAGCTTGCAGAGGGTATGGTCACATGTACATTGCTGTGGGTCTCCATGGCGATTCCCGGTACTGACCAGGCGTATGGGTGGCCTTGGCGGTACATGTGGGGCACCAGGTGTTGTGGAGCAGCCCGGGGCGTCTTGGCATCTGCTTTTGTTGCTCGCAACAGATTGGGAGGGCATTCGTTCAAGGGACGTTGAGGCAATGCAGGGGAGTGACAAGCTCTCCACCCTGACTGCACTGGTTCCTACCCATAGGGCAGAATGTTTCTCTGACAGGGCAGTGCGAGGGAGAAAGACCTCAACCTCGATTGCGGGTAGCACAGCTCGTAGGACCAGATAGTGGATGGCATCGACTGTCTTGGTGGCCTGGTCCTTGGGCAAGGCAGTGGGAGGGAGGATCACCTCGACCTCCACTGCGGGTGATGTGCCAGATGAGGGATTGTTGGTGGGATCAATGGTCTTGACGACAGCAGTGTCTTGCATAACTAGATGGCAAGGCGGAGCACTTCCGGCTTGGTAGCTCGACGCCCCAACGGGCGGGTGTTCCTGCGTAGGTACAGAGCATTCTCGTCGGAACTCGACGTCCTGGGTGGCGGGAGTTCTTGCATAGCAAGATGGCGGGGCGGAGCACTTCCATCGGGGCAGCTCATCCTGGGTTGCAAAAGTTCCTGCGTGGCAGGTAGTAGGTATGGAGCACTCTCGTCGGAGCTCGACGTCCTGGTTGGCAGGAGTTCTTCGCTTGTGGGTGCAGTGGTCCACGTCGTAGATGCTGGCATATCCTGGCAGCTGCCGCATACGATTCTTTCTCTTCCGCATTATCTACGCTCGTGCTGAGCCCAGTTTCTGGTGGTCGAGTGGCACAATTGTTGAGCGGCACACGTCTAGCTTTGCATAATTGCCTTTCGTGTTTCGAACATTTACCATATACAGAATTGGGTAATGTTACATATTACAAACTTAAAAAAAAATCATTGAATTTACGACAAGGCTGCAGTTTACACAGTATGTCTAAAAATGTTTAACTGGCCTGTGCTAGCTTGATTCACATCTTTACCAGAATTGTCATTATTTCAGATATTTTGTACTTGTATTCAGTAGATATACATATCTTTATTACTTAGCAAATCTAAGCAAGTTATGACTGCTGGTGGGTGTCATTCAAAAATGTTGATATTCTGATGGCTCAGTATAAGGCTTTTTCATTAAATCAAAAGATGAACATTTTTATTAGAAATGGGATGGTTAAATATAACATTCATTAAATCCCTTCGATTGAGGGAATTTGATGATCCAATTACTGTATTTGAAAACAGAATTAGCCAAATTTAGCCAAATATTCAACATAAAACTTCCTATAACAGATTATTTATTTTTCTTTGTCTTGGCAGGTGAAACAACAAATGTTTATGAGAAAAAAATTGTAAAAACATTTACGTGTGCTGTTTGCTGAATGGAAAGAAATGTCCAGTACATACATTCACAACTTATTTATCATAGTGGGAAAACAGCATTTGTGTATTACTGTGACACCTATAATCCAACATGGCTTCATTTTTTAGTGTTGCATACACGTGTTATAAATTTTCAGTTTGTGGGCAGTATTACTATGTTTGTGTCCACAGTGCATGAAACTGTTAAAAAGTTTGTGAATACTGCAATAAAAATTGAATATTAATAGTTAATTACCATTCGTTTTAACATATAACCTCTCTCTTTTAACTTCATTTTAAAATATGTGTGTGTGTGTGTGTGTGATTTTTTTTATCCTTGTATGCTCCTTTCCTTTAACTTTATAAGTATGTTAGAAACAGAAGTGTACTATTACTATTTATTGTGTCTTGTTAATGGAGCTAAAATTCTACTTTGTATAAATTACAGTTCCTTTAAAAAATATAATTTAAAGCAAGTAGTTTGTTTGGTTGGTGTATTCACTGTTAGGGTTGTTTGCAACTGTATTCTGTGTTTATTTCTTTTGACGAAAAAACAATGGACTCCTGGAAACAATTACCTGAAAAATTACTTATTTCTGTTAATGTGTAATTTTGATTCAGCCAAACCTTAATATGACTGTGGTGTGGGTAGAAAACTGTAAAATAGTATGCAGTTGTGCATGTGCTGTAAAGTGAAGTTATCGAATGGTGTGAACTTAAATTTGAGGCCTAAAAGTAATGTGTATTCAGCTTGTGTAAGGTGTTTGTGTTGTGCCTACAGGAGACAACTCGGACAAACTTTGCAAACTTTGCATCGGGAAGATACCAGGTGGCCGTTGTACCCAAGCGGACCCGTATGCAGGCTTCGAGGGAGCATTCCGCTGCCTCTTAGAGGCTGGTGATGTGGCGTTCCTCAAACACACCACTGTGCAAGAGATGACTGCCACCAATATCGACTTCAGTACGTCCTTGTTACCTGTAATATCACAAAGTGCTGAAATAACTGTGGGATTTGTTTTGATGTGTAGTGGGGATGACGTATGAGAAATGAGAAAAAGTTGACATACATACACACACACTTTGAGACACACCTGACTACCTTACACTGGGGATGCACTTTGATAATTCAATACATAATTGTACTGTGTGTGCTGATAGTGTGTTGACACTTTTCAACCTAATTAAATCAACTTCATCTCATTAGTGCGAACCTTCCTGTCGCACCACAACGGAGTTTGATTGACAGTGCAATCGTCCAGATGCTAATAAATTGTACTATTTACCCAACATTAAAAGATGCACGCTCATATCCTGAAGAATATATCAGCTACAGGCCAAACCACAGAGATGACAATTCAAGACCACCTAGTACTATAGCGCACCGAGGGATGGCACTAGTAGTACCAGTCGCTGACTTATGCAGCAGCTGGAACTTCAGCTGGCCAGTGATTTCTCACGCCCTGAATATGTCACGCCACCACCCCACTTCACTTGGACAAGGGCAAGCCGAGAGAGTATAAATACCAGGGCACTGTCCTTGCAACACCAGTCTGTTCCTTCACTTCTCCTGGTGCCAAAGAACCAGCAGCACGCTTGCTCCACCATCTCATGTGCTAGGGCTCTCTTCCGCCACCCAGGTCTCCAGATCTTTGCCCAAGCCTTCGTAGACGTCTTTGCACCTCACAGGCTGCCTTCAGAAGCTCCCTTCATTTAAGTTATCAATCACTTGACACTTTTGTTCCTTTCAGGAAGTCCAGGTCCCTTCAGGACAACACGGAGTGTTAGTTAAGTCGAGTTGTTTTAATAACCACTTAGCCTTCCTACCTTGCCAGTTTAGAACCACATCTCCTTCACTTGCTTAACGTAGCCAGCTTCCATTCAACTCTTGTTTGATAGAAGGTAGTACAAACCACCACATTTATTTCCTTTCAGGAATAAACACGTTTTTATCAAACTTAAGAATATTATTCCCCATAGTGCTAGTACCCTTCCTGGTAGACATCAGATGCGCCAAGGGACGACAGCAGGAGACTGCGGAATATTTTCCAAACCCCGTTTTCCGAACCTAGTGCACGACTGCGAGTTCCCCTTCAGGGATACTCGTACACCAAAACACACACGTTAGATAGCCATCTGTTCTATACACACCTGTGCATAGAAAGGTATAGCCACAACCACTAGGAATTCACACCTCTCGGCGACTAGGCAATCAGTCCAGATTATACTCCGTACACCCCACTTCTGGTGCTGGACATGGGGATAGGGGGCAGCCTTGGTCTGTCGGTTGCATTAAGCGGAGTTACGCCTAGATAGGGATGAATGTTGCCTGTTCCACCTTCGCGGGGCTGGTAGTATAAATCTTTATCCTCATGACCTACTCCCATCAGAATGGTATTCAAATAAGAGATAAAAAGGCAAGTTCGTGGGAACGAGCTCAGGCCGTCCATTACCGGGAGAGGTTGGTTCCTCCAGCTCCTCTTCTGGCTTTGTTTGAACCCCCCGCCAAGACAGACTTAGAGATCCACTCCCATCATCCAGTTCCTCAGAGGTGTCAGAGGTGAGAAAGTCCCCTACGGTATAGCCAACCTCTGGATATGGGCACACCAGCTCTCCGAACCAGCCAGGACGACCAGCTGTGCCAGCCGCAGCCGACCCATCACCCCACCAGGTCCTGGTGCCAGCTCCAGCTCATCACCAGTGCCACAACAGGGTCAGCAGCCTTCAGAGACCACCAGTCACCCAGGTATAAAAGTCAGTGTGGTCCCAGCTGGGCATAAAATTGTACTAGCAGTCCCTGGCTTTGTACCGAACCGGAAAGCCGAAAGTCTTACAGCCAACCCTCTTTATTGGTCAGGCTCCTATTCCACGCTTAGTAATTAGCATCAAACTCACCCTGGTGTGCCTGCCCTCATACCCATCAAAACCACTTAAACTGTGATCAGCCTCCTTTGCTAAAAGGACATCACACGTCAGTCTGATTGATGTAATAGGTTTCTGCATATACTGCACAACATAGGCTGTAAAGTGCCACAAGATACTTTCTCGGCACATCAATAACACTGTCTATTCTCTCTAATTTACCTCCACAAACAAAAACAATAATACTCACTGGCATTTGTGGATAACTTTGATGGGTTAAATATAAATAAGAAATTGAACTTGTCTAAGCAGTACCTAAGGTGAAGTGGAGTACTAGTCTCTACCACTGCAAGTAAAACACTTAAACTTAAATATTTCCTTAATCAATTTTAATAAGTGAAAGTTTGTGTGAATTAAACTGTTTAACATTTAAAACACACTTGCAAATAATACATTCCTTAACTCTGTCAAATAAATGGAACACTCTTGAATTTCCATTTAACATATAATAGCATTGTTCATTCCACAAGATCAACATAAATTATCAATTTCCCTTGGTTTCAAGCTTCAGCCAGTGAGAATGAGATTCCTAATCTCATATTTCAGCAATCCAATAATAATCGGGGCTCTTCTGCACCTGTCCTCTGCTCGTATTATGTTTTGGAACATATTTCTCCAAAATATTTGACTTTCAATACACTTTGAATCACAAAATAAAAATTTTATTACAGCAGTATATTTAAGACCAGTTGGTCTCGTTGAAGCTAGACAGGCTAGCAACCCACTTCCCAGATTTTGGCACAGTATTCACGTATCCAAACACAGCCAGCATTCGCCCTGGAGCTCTCTGAGATGTGGATAACGCGAATACGTCAGTGATGTTTAGCTGTCAAAATCATCTGATAGCTGTCTACGTAAACAGGATCGATGCGATTCTGGCTTCGCAATTCTATTTGAAGGCCACCTCAGTCACTAAAGTCCGAACTGCAAATTGCAGGACTCTGGAAGAGAAATTCACCATAGCGGTTGCAATCCCCTAGCTAACTGCCTTACAGAATACCCACAAGACATCCCATAAGTAATTCCTTCAATGTGAGAGGTACCACAACCTGCCAGCTAGCTAGCTCTGGACTTGTGTGTGGGATTCATGCTGAGGTTAAGGTGGCATTTCTTCGTTCCTTCCAACTTTAGTGACCCCACAAATGTAATGGGTAATGAGGTTCAAACCCTCCCGCAACACCCACACTAGGTTCAACCTCGAGTCGCAATCACAAAAGAAAACATCTTCACAAATAATAATTCCTCTTTAAAATGTTTTGAGTAACATTTTCAGGTAAAACCATTTGCTTTGAAATACAAGTGATGTGATGATAGGTGCAACTATTTTGAGCAACACATAATCTTGATAAAATTTAAATTTATACGTTCACCAGGCACACATTTGCTCTAGGCTGGCATGTGAAGGCATGCATGTGCAGCCGAGAGACTTGTTTATTCTTTTGCTAGACACCAGCTTCCCCTTTCGAGGGCATGTGAGGAGAGGAAGGAAGGTGCGTGGCTGAGAGACAGAAATAGGGGTGAGAGGGAGGATGCTAGGTAACCATTTTACCTCTCATCAGCTTTTAAGGGGAAGTAGCAAGCTGGTCTCTCATGTTGCACGAGGCAGATGTGTTGGGAAGGCAGACAGCGCACCACAGAGCATTGATAAACGACTGCACGCGTGATGTTTTTCACATCTAGTTACTAGATGTTTGCATAAACAACCAGCTTAGAAACAATAGTTGCTGAAAATATTAGATGATGGGACCGTAAATATACTTAAATCGACGCACCATGTGATAAAAGATGCAAGCAGTGTATGTTAACATTATTTACTTAGGAATTTCACCGGGATCATGAAACATATTGTGGGTGGCTACGGTTTTATCAATACCTGGGAGAACATACATCGAGAGTCTAGTGTGTTTGGCAGACTTAAGGAATTTAATATTTGCAAGTTTGTTTTAAATGTTGAACAGTTTAATTTGCACAAACTTTCACTTTATTAAAATTAATTAAGGAGATTGTTTTAGTGTTTTACTTTCAGGGGTAAAGACTAGTACCCTACTACATCTTAGGTACTTCTCAGACAAGTTCATTTTCTCATTTAACCAGTCAAAGTTATCCACAAATGCCAGTGAGTTATTTTGTTTGTGGAGGTAAGTTGGAGAGAGGAGACAGAGTTATTGATGTGCAGAGAGGGAATCTTGTGGCACTTTACACTTGTTACAATACAATCTATGTTGTGTGGTGTATGCAGAAACCCCTTCTGTCAATCACACACTTCAATTTTTATTGAATTATCAAAGTGTATCCCCAGTGTGTGGTAAGTCAAGTGTGCATCAAAGTGTGTGTATGTATGTCAAAGTCTTCTCAATTCTCACAGTTATTTCAGTGGCACACGTGTCAGTCATGATTTAGATTGGTTTGCTGAATTTGTTGTATTGTTGATTGTTGTTTGTTGTTTGTCTTGCTATTTGTCACAATGTCCGGAGATAGGGATGCTAGTAACTATTTCCTCAGGAGTTCTGTGACAGAGGAAAGGGAAAGAGAACAAGTTAGTGAACCACAACAGGTAGGGAATTGTGATGAGGAACAGCGCGAAATGATCATATTAGTAGCAGGTACAGAGGCAGAGGTTGTTATGGTGGAACCAAGTACTACACCAGTCAAACAAACAGATGTACCACAATCCACACCTCGACTCACAATTGGTAGAGGGCAGAGGCAAGCGTACATGCAGTAGATGTTAGAAATGACGAATGAACTCAAACACAGCATTTGTGAAGTAAAAACTAACACTGCTACTCTTGAATACATTATTGGTGAGGTAAGAGCTGAAATTACTGGTGTGATAGCAAGCACAACCATCCTAAAATAAGGCATGAATGAGTTGAAAACTAACTGTGCTACTCTCGAACAAAGCATAAACAAGGTAAAAACAAAAACTGCAACTGTTGAGCATACTATTAAGGAGGAGTGTAGTCAAATAAAAGATGAATTCACACAGTAAATGCACAAAATTAATCCCACCATTCTCTCCAGTGCTTCTTAATTTCCTTTTTCAGTCCAGTACGTATTGTCCATCAAATTTAATAAATAAAACTGGTTGGGAATTGCAACTACCTGTAGTAACCATAGTGGTAGTCTGAAGTTCTCACTGTTTCAGTGCATGCCATCGGATTCATAGAACATTTACAAACATAATTTTCCTCACTAACAGAACAGCTATAGCGGAGGGATATCTTGTGGCTGCACAACTTTTTGAGAGCTGTCAAAATTTGCTGAAATTATGAAACAGAGAATAATCAATATGGAGACTAACACTGGCATTCCTTAACACATTTTCAGGTGTGGATGAGGAATGAGGTGAGCGCTCAGCTGCATAGGAGATCACACTAATGACTATATCACTCGAGGAACTTTCTTCCCTCACAAGCTTTGCTCACTAGCCAACAGAGAGTTGGAAGAAACTGTTGGCTAGCGTTTCGTACTCCTGAATGTCAACGTTCAGCAGGTCACAATTTGATGTACTGTAGGTGATGGATTTGAATTCCATCATTTGTAGGTCACAACAGTATGATTTTTGGGAGCATATTTCATGTATGTTCCATTTGTGGTTACTTCCAACTTTTTCAAAGCCCTACTGAAATTATACTTCCAGGGTATTCCATTGCCTCATACAGACAAAGCTGATAGTCTAGAAAATTACACCAAGGGACAGTGCACCAAATTAGTGCGTACTTACTGTAATATTTTACATAAGAACTATTTCTTACTAGGCATTACCAACACACCTTTTTTCTCACAGTTTTTATTCATATCAATAAATGAAATATTATAATTTATACATACAATATATGTAAAAGTTAAATTGAAACAAAATTAAGGTATTTTTATATTAACACAAGTATAAAATGATTGTCAACCATGGCATGTCATTCATGGGGTGATTTTTCAAAGGTTCAATTCATAAACTGTTAAGAAACCACAATTAGACTACAATGGATTCTCTACTATTAGTCGTTTCTCAGGGACTGACAAAAAATTTCAATACAGTAGAACGTCTCTATTACGACCCCTCACGGTTCCCGAGAATAGGATCGTAATAGGGGGGGGGGGGGGTCATAATAAAAAATTTGGAAAATTTTGGGCCGATTTTGACCTACCCTAACCCGTATGCCCCCAAATTTGCCATTTTTTGCATGAAGTTCATGTTCAATTATCTCTAGTGCATAAATAATCACTTTTTAAATTTCATATAAATGCTGTATGTATATTTTAATAGCTGAATGTCTCCTGATTAATTTGAAAAAAAAAAAAAAAAGCCTAAAAACAGTATGACATACATGGCCATTGAAAGTGTGTGAAAAGATTAGACTATGTATTATTTAAGAGTTGTTCCAATACCGATACTAAGTATCGTATCGGCCCATGTTTCGCCTTTTTCCAATGTATCTATATTGGGTATAGTATCAGTTTATCAGTTGTAGACAATGAAGTCAGGTTATTGCTTTCTTTAGGCACAAAAATTACTATTTCAGTTTGTATGCATACATTAAAAGGAAAAGAAAAATAAGAACAAATTCCTTATTTACTCGTGAATAGTGAGTGCACCCTTTTTCCCAAAATAAAGGAAAAAAATTCTGGGATGGGACTACTATACAGGAGAGGGGAGGAAGAGGAAGGGGGAGTGTTAGCCATAAATTGTCCAGGGATGTTGAGGGAAGTTGGGGAACGGTCTGTCGTCTCGTCTCGCTCTTACATCACTCCTCTCCCTTCTCTTGCGTTCTCACTCAGCAACCCTTCAGTTATGTGTAGGTTGAAACACACACACACACACACCCCCCCCCCCAAACTAACTGCGCCCTGTCAGGTCACAAAACCAGAGTTGCCACATGTTTACGGCCCCCACCCCCTTGTGATAACACCCAGATGGTTGCCAGTCGATAATTCTGCTATCCCTCTTTGTTTCCATGGCAGAGGCTAGCATACCATGTTCCAGGAAGGTGGGGGGGGAAAGGGAGGGGACCCTTTTTTTTAGCTAAGGGTAGTGCGACATTCTAGCACAGCAAAAAAAAAAAGTCACTACTAAAAGGAGAAAAAAGAAAACTGAAGCTGGAAATGTTGAGAAGTAGAAGCCGGTGGTTTCTGGATTTTTCTTTATTTTGGCTTTGTCACTCAAATTTAATGAAAGTATTCTCCAAACATAACGCAATCACCACACGTTAATGTAATAAAGAATAATTTGTTCCATACTTACTAACAGGGCGCCACAGATTTTTGGTGCAATTTTATTTTTAAAAAATTTTGCCTGGAATTTGTTGCAAAAATCATGGTGCTCGCGATACACGCGTGTGCACTATACTCAAGTAAATACGGTATGCGTCACTCAAAATAGTTGCACCTAATATCACTTGTATTTCAAAGCAAATGGTCTCACGTGAAAATGTTATGCAAAACATTTTAACGAGGAATTATTATTTGTAAAGATCTTTTCTTTTGTGTTTAAAAGAACTCATGACAGGGAAAATCAGAGGACATTGTTTGAATGATTATTTGTTCAACACAGTGAAGAAATCAATTATAATCGACTCTTTTGTGTCTCAAAATTACAAATTTTCTTTGCAGTAAAATATGAGTAATTACTTTAAAAGACAGAC
Organism: Dryococelus australis; assembly: GCA_029891345.1. Taxonomy (NCBI): domain Eukaryota; kingdom Metazoa; phylum Arthropoda; class Insecta; order Phasmatodea; family Phasmatidae; genus Dryococelus; species Dryococelus australis. The sequence continues at coordinate 57,808,114 of CM056998.1, read as the reverse complement.
ATTTGCCACACGTGCGAGGTGTCACCAACAAGTAGCGGCTTGGAGAGGTCATCCTCCCACCCTCTCTCCTCGTAATCCAAGACATGACACTGCCCGATCGATAACTTCTCTGTGCGCTCTTCTTAACTGATATTGCACGTAGGACATTTAAAATTTGACGTGCATTTGGTGTCATTATTTGCATTTTCAGAGGGTTTGAAAGTTTTAGGTCAGCTTGCATTTTGTCAAATTACAATTAATTATATACAGTATTTTAAGACATTAGTTATTTATTTAAATGATTCTAGGAAAAATGTTTTTAATATATTATTGACAGTAATACTTTTTATAAAATTCAGTGTGAAGGGCATTGGTATCAGTTTTTGGTATCTGGGTATTGGCAGTGGTATCTGTATCTGTACAACTCTAGAAAGATCTATTACGCAGATCTCGTGGGTCATACATTGCTATGAGGCACGTAGCGATCAAAAAGTTTAGGTGGTGTTGCACAATACATGTGTGCGCACCGTGCTCTCGCTTTGGTCTGGCCGGATTGGAGAGATGGGAGGGGAGGAGGGCCGTTAGCTGGCTGTCCCTTCCATTCTATGTGAAAGATCAATACCGCTCGGTCGGCACTCATGGTCGTGACTCAACTTTGCTTCCGCCTGGCAACAGAGCACACACGTCGACTGCCGTATTAATGCATTTTTATTTTCTGGCGGATGACGTAACATTTGGCTACACGTCCATTTAGGCCTATGTGGAAGTATAAGGCAAAGATTAAAAACATTTCTGTACGGTGATTACATGTTCCGTTTTTATTACTGGGTAAAGACAGCAAACACTTGTCATTAAATGAACTTGTGTTGCAATGTTTGTATTGGCTTAAGGCATGTGAAAAGATACGCAAACAGTAACAACAATAAAATACAAGGACTTTCAAACGTGATTACTTCATAGTACACTATGATGGGGGAAAAAAAAAAATTTAATTTTCAAAGATTGTGAAATGTTTCATCACAAATAATACTGTATGGACTATGAAGTGCTGATTAACATAAATTATACATTGCGTAAATAAGTTCTGAATATTTCAAGAGTTTGTTACACACATAGAGATAGGTACAGAAGTTCAGTTATTATCTTGCATTGTACTAGGCATGGGCGTACGTTTTTCAACACAGTACAGAACAATTAATTGGATGAAACAGTTTATCACCACAGAATTTTTGAATAAATGTGAAAAGAACTATACATCGCAAAATTCATTAGAATCCCGTGACAAAACTGTGAGTATTTTTTTACATTACGTTACAATAAAAAAATACAATTTCCCTACTTCTCAACAAAACAGACGGCTGCCGCGCAAGCACGGAAAATATTCCAATGCTTGAGGGGAAGGGGGTGAGCATTGGCTGATGCTGAGATCTGAGAAGGAGAGGTATCAATTTTTAGATGTGCCTCAAATTTTTTTACTTTTTCAACCCAAACTTTTCCCAATTCCTCATGATTGGGCCATAATAGAGGGGTTTTACTCTACATGATGAATTTCAATGAAAGGGCCATCACGATAAACCCCTAGTTGTGGGGGCTATGACAGACACCAATAAATTGTACTGTTCACCCCACAGTAAAAATTGCATGCTCATATCCACCAGTGTGAATGAGCTGTCGGCCAGCCACAGAGATGTTGTTTCAAGGCCACATAGTACTACAGTGTGCCAGGAGATGGCACCGTCACAAGTATAAACGTTGACTCGTGCCACCTCAGCTGAAACTCCAGCCGGCGACGTGTCGCACCCTGAGGACGTCACACCACCCACCTCCCACCACCCGGATAAGGGCTAGCTGGCAGATTAAATACCGGTGCATGGCCCTTAAATGCCAGTCTGTTCCTTCACCGCAATCTTGTTCCCGAAGGAACTACCAGCAGCAGCTCACTTCTCCACCTCATGTACTGAGGCCCTGTACTGCCACCCAGATCTTCCAGATCTACCAGAAGCTCCCCAATGCCTTCACAGACGTCTTCAATACTTTCCAGAGATTCTCCAAAGCCAACCCCTGAAAAAGTCCTCAAAAACGTAAATACTATCTTCCCTTCAAGAACGCCAACAGTTAACACTGCCCTTATGGTTAGTGGTAAAACTTCAAGTCCTTTCTGGACACCGAGTCTAGGATAGTTAAGTCGAGTTGTTTTAATTACTGCTCAGCATTTCTACCTTGCACAGTCTAGAACAAGGTCACCTTCACCTGTATATCATGATTTAACTTCCGTTCAACTCTTGTTTGATAGGAGGTAGAATGTACCACTGGGTTTATTGCTCACAGAAATAAACACGTTCTTATCCAGCTGCAGAGTATTATTCCAAGTGTGTTTGTACTCTCTCCTAAATAGGCACCAGGTCCATCAAGCACAAAAAAGGAGACCGCAGAATAATTACTTAACCCAATTGTCGTAATTTAGTGTAGGACTGTGGGCTCCCCTTCAGGGTCGCACGTACATCTATATGTACACATTAGACGGCCACGCGTTCTGCACACCCCAGTGTATAGAAAGGTAGAACCTCAACCGTTAAGGATACAGTCCCCAAGATGGTTAGTCAATCATTCCAGAATTATACTTTGTCCATTGCGCTTCCGGTGCTGGAGGGAGAATCTGCTTAGTTCTAGAGACCTGACCCTGTGTGTATTCACACCCGGATGTTGTAAACGTCAGCCATAGTAAATCCAACACTCTGTGTCCATCGTACTCCTGGTGCCATGCACGAAAGGAGCAGGGATTGCCACTTTGGTCTGTCAACTTCAACACTTGGATGTACACCTAGTTATAAGCTATTCACAGTAAAATGAGCACTTTTGAAAGCCCTGCTTAAGATTTACTGGTATGCACGTGCATTCTTCCACCTTATGTAAGATTAACATTGTCACGGGCCTCATCACTTTATTCATGCATCGAGCAAGTAAAACTGTGAAATTATTAGAAAAGTGAACATGTAACAAATCTTCTCATTTTTACACTTTGATGCATTAAAAAAAGAAACAGGAAGCGAAATAAATAATTGAAGTTATCACTAATGGTTACCAAACACACTTTTTATTCAACTTATGATACAGAACTACTTTCCATCCATAGTTACCAAATTTGCTGGACTCGTGTCACTTAGGGTGCCCGTTATATATGCAGGTAGGAGCAATGACTTTTTTCTAAGGGTTTTAAAAGTGCTCACTTTATCATGAACAGTCTTTAGGGACAAACGTTGCTTGCTTAATCTTCATGGGACTGGTAGTAGTTCTCATCCTCATTTTCTACTCCCGTCGGAATGGTATTCAAAAGAGGTATCACAAGGCAACTACAGTACCGCCTCCAAATACAAACTAGGGTTTAACCCAACCCGGACTGTACTTAGCAGTCCTAGTCCTGGGAATGTGCTCAGGCTGCCTGACGCTTGGAGATGCATCACCTCCCAGCCTCCTATGATCTTTATTCGAAGCCTCCAAGACCGCAGGTGAAACTCACCCTATCATTCAAGCTTTCCTGAGGGGTGAGGAAGTTCCCTTAGGCATCACAAACCCCTTGAATTAGGGGCAACAACACACTAGCCCACCCAGGTCCACCAGCAGTTCCAGCTACACCCGACCCGTCAGCGTACCAGGTCCTGGTGCCAGCCACCACCAGTGCTGCAGTGGAGTCAGCAGCCTCCACAGATATTCAGTCGCCCAGGTATCAAGGTAATAGTGAGTTCAACTAAATGTAAGGCCAGAATTGCCGTTCCAGACTTTGTGCCAAGTAGGAAAGCCACGCAGCCAGTACTCTACTCCGGCTGGGCACCAGAGCATCATTAAATATGACAGAGGTCAAATCAACCCGGTGTTTCTGTCTTCACACCAAATAAAATGGCCCCGACCGTGATGATCCACCATTACTAAAAGGATGTCGCGCATGAGTAGGTAAATAAAAAATGTGATCACAGAGTATGTTTCATGGATGCTGACTTTCAATACATCTGGGTTCAGTTCATAGAGGTTCCACTGTATACCTTAAATGGTTGGTCTAAGTTACACTTTGGAAGACATTACAGCCTATTTCCTAGTAGAGGTATTGCTAAGTAAGTTTACAATTGGAAAATAGTCACGGTTGACACGTGCCCAGTTAGACTACTAGGCACGATGGTAGAGGATTTTGTCTGCTAGACCAACAGCGGGGTGGTTTAGATTAAATAAACGGCAAGGGGTGTTGGTTAGTACATATTTACTCATGCTTCTTGGATACTGTGGTTGTGGTGGGTTTTACCCAGATGTGGCGAGCTTGGCCCACTCCGAAACTGTGATTCCACAGATGAGCTTCGTTGGTCTAGAAGTGAATGTTATCCCAGCCAAATCTTACTTCAGTACCGGTTAACAACCCTTTTACCACGGGATGGCATGAGGGGTGAATTCATAGACACGGAGATACGAATATTATAGTTACCGGAGCAGTCGATACTGACTCGTGCCTGAGTTGGACGGCGATGTCCCGTTCCGCCTGCCTCTCCGGTGTAGATTGAGGAAATGCACTTGACTGTCTGGCGGCAAGAAACGCTGCGTTTCATTCCCTACGTTTCCAGCCGTGCCTATAGTAGTAAGGCATTGAGTCTCTACTCACAGTATACTAGGTACACCCTGACACGAACAAACTAAACACAATTTATTATGTCAGTTCGGTATAGGCTTGCTGACCAGGCTCTGTAAAGTCTTCACTGATCCCCCACGCTATGCGGGCTGATCAGAGATGGGGAGCTGTTTGGGTAACCAATGCCACCACAGGATGTGCATCCACACAGGAATGCGCGGCAGGTCTCAAGCTACAGATATCCCAGCTCTAACAATGATTTGGGATAAGGCAATAACTCAAGACTGTCTCTTCTCCCTGGGTGAAGGTGTTACTAGTGGTTGTGGCTTCTCTGTTCCTCTCTGCCGGCACTGGTACAGTGCTGTGGCAGTTGGAAAGTAACAGATGGCCATCTAATAGGTGTGTAAGAAAATATGACGGACCTCTAAAGGTTGTCTGTACTTGAAGTTCATTTGGTTATATCAATTACGCGATTCTTGTCAATGGTGTACGTAGCAACTTGTATCTAGCAGGCAAACAGACAGATACTCTAAGAAATAAAAGCTTAAAGGTAGGACACGAAAGTACGTTTATTGAAGTCTCAATAAACATGCGATGCGTGCTACCGCCAACCAGGCAATTGAGTGCTGAAGGTTACTACGCTGGTCAGGTGTAGGCGACCTGGTTCTAATAGAAGAATGGGAAAGAATTATCTAAACGAGAAAATATATAATACTTTAAACTGTTCTAATAAAGATATCTTGAGGAGACACAGGGAATTTAAAACATGTTGGTGAGTGTGTTCGCTGGTTGTCGGGTTGAATGATCGTCGACGGTGAAGTAGCCGCAGGAGGCGTACTCAATGCTTCGAAGTTCTCTGGAGGTCCCAGCACTGAGCAGTGCTGTGGTATGTCGTCAGATATGGAACAAGAATGACTGCCCAAGCCCGGCAGCATCCGGACTTATGTAGTGGAAGCTTGTAGGCTGCTGGCGCGAGCTGCGGGAGTGCGTGACTTCCTTCTGCCCTGGTTGGCATGGGAAAACTCTGGTCACCATTTTCTGCTTCATGCCTCGTCTGTGGCGCTCGACCTTGCCAAGATCTGGCCAGCTTGTATGCTTTCAGCACGGGGTAGGGGGTGCGGCGTGCCTGGCGGGTTGCTTATCCTTCAAGTGTAGAAAATTTTCTCATAAGTTCCTGTTGCTTGTAGGGTAGGTAACATGTCACTCACATCTGTAGCAGTGGAAGTAGGTGCCTTGGCGATGAGTTGTAATCGTAGTTATTTAGTTGTATAAGCGGCATGCGTCAGGGTAATTCTATCAGTCATACGTAGAAACATTTGTAGACTTAAATTAATTTTCTCTGTGAGCATCATATTGGATAAATATTGAGAGGTATGGTCAATGCTGGAGCATGTTTTAGTCATAGCACACTGAGTCTCTGGTTTGTAACGCTAGGTGGAGTAACTAGTGCAGACTTCGAGCTGCTGTGCCGCGATGGAACCAGACGGCCAGTGGAAGATTACTTCAATTGCAACTGGGGTGCCGTTCCACCACATGCAATTGTCACCTCCTCTGCTTTGACTGTGGAGGACAGGAGACGTTATCAAAGGTTCCTGGAGGTAAGTTCATCCAGTTTCATGCTGAATTTTGCTGCAAACCTACCTTTATACACAGTGCAAGGAGCAGTTGTGGTTGTTGTGTGGTTCTGTGCTTAAAAACAATAGGGACATGAGGGTCGTACATTTCTTGTGTAATTAATTCTTTATTTTCGTATCATAGTTTGTCAGCCTATTTTCAGAATATTCCTCAATATGAATGTCTCGTTTTTTGCAAGTAATTAAGATGTATTTATGTATAATTTGTGATACTTTTACATTTTGTTACTGTTATACAGTCGATTCCCGATGTATTATTATTGCATGTATCGATAAACCGCATCCACCAGCGATTTTTTGTGGTCCCGGCGAAATCTCTATGTAAATAACTTTAACATAAACCGCATGTATCGTTTATCGCATGGAGCATCGATCGACGTATATCTCAGGTCCCTTCACCTAACATTTCCCACAACTATTGTTTTTAAGCGGGTTGTTTATGTAAACATTTTGTAACTGGATGGGGAACACGTCACGTGCCCCACGGTTTATAACTGCTCTGCGGCGCATTGTCTAATGTCTTGTCTTCTCAGCACGTTTGTAAATACTGTGGCTGTGAGGCATGGTGCAAGTCTGGCTTGCTACTTCCCCTACACACTGACGAGGAGAATTGGTTCCTCATAGCAACGAGCGTGGCGACCTAGTGTTCTCTCTATCATGATTCTTTCTGTCTCTCTCAGCCACACGTGTTCTTCCTCCCCTCACATGCCTAACCATCGAGAAGGGAAGTTGTTGTCAAGCAAAAGATAAAGCATGCTCTCTCTCTCTCTCTCTCTCTCTCTCTCTCTCCCCCCCCCCCCCCCCCCCCCCCCCCCCCCCCCTTACCAACACTGGTCTGCCGGCAGCAGAGCAAATAAAGTGCGCCTGGCGAACGTAATTTAATCAAGATTATGCATTGCTCAAAATTGTTGCACCTAACACCACTTGTATTGCAAAGCAAATGGTTTTGCCTGAAAATGTTATGCAAAACATTTTAACAAGGAATTATTATTTGAAAAGATGTTTTCTTTTATGATTAATGGTGGCTTTTCCCATAAGGTTGTGTGTTACTGTATCTGGCGTAAAACTAACATGATTTTAAAACTTAATATTAATTTAACTTAGATTGCAGTATCTTTGCGAATAAAATTATATACCAAGAAACATATACTTGAAGTCCCCTTGCCAACAAAAATTGTGTGAAGATCGAGAGACTTGTGTTATAAGTGTAAAATTTATTTTCAGTAACTTCTGCGGGAAATAGAAAAATTTATATTAATTTATTTCAATAGACATGCGTCTTTTGAATAAACTGATAAAATGTAAGGACCTATTCAATACCTTTTGCCATCTACTAATGGGTAGTTAAGCACCGAGCTGAGTGCAGTGTAACTTACAACAGGGAAAATCAGAGGACGTGGTTTTGAATGATCGTTAGACAGTGAAGAAATCAATTATAATCGCCTTATTTATTTTTGTCTCAAAATTAAAAGTTTTCTTTGCAGCAAAATATAATTAATTACTTTAAAAGACAGACATTTGTCACACACATAGGTGTCAGCGTTTGGCAACAAGTAGTGGCGTGGAGGGGTAATTCTCCCGACGCCACCCCTCCTGATCGATAATTTCTCAGTGTGCTCTTAGCTAAACGAATGTGCACGGTGCATTCAAAATTTGACTTGCATTCAGTGTCATATTATTTTCATTTGTGGGCGGTTTGAAAGTTTTTGTTGAGCTTGTATTTGGTGTCGGATTACACTCAATTATATACTGTACTGTATTTTGAGACTTTATTTTCTTTATTTAAGCAAGTTTAGATACAGTGTATTATTTACAACATGGTAATACTTTTCTAAAATTCCCATTTTTATTTTGTTTATTAGCTAAACAGTATTCACAGATAACGTACAGCTCTTACTATACTCAAAATAAATTTTTATATTGTTAGAAGTTGTATTTTATTGATGTACATGTCAGAACCCTCATCTACTGAAATCCTACATGTATGGGCATTTTTTGGCAGTCCCCTGAATAACGATAGATTGACAGTCAACTGTAGTTAGCAAACTTTATTTTTCTTAACAAAAAGGTGTTAATTGCAGTTTTGTTTATGTACTGCAAATTAATGAATTTTTGTCAAGATTAATTTTAAAAAATTTTAACATTTGTGAGGGAATGTACCATTTTGAGTAAAACTTTGAAGTGTCTACTATGCAAATGTCTTTTCTCCAGTGGAATTAATAAAGGGCTGATATGATACATTTGACTGAAAATGGGGGTTTGCATATTAACCAAGATGTACAAGACTCTGGGCATAAAAAACAGCTGCAAATATCCAGTTGTGTTTAACACGCACATTTTGTTCATTTTTGTGTAACTTTTTATTTCAGAAAGCAGTTCAGCTCTATGGTCAGCCAACCTTCACTGGCTTCCGGACAACTCAGAAACCGTACGACCCTTTCAACAATAGTGAACCAACCTATACACAGACTCTACCACCACTCAATCCTCCAACCTACGAATCTTTTAGATTGTTTGAATCGTCCCCCAAATATGGTTTAAGACATAATCTTCTTCTTCAGGTTTGTACTAAGTGATGCCATAAATGTAAATGTTAAGAATAATAATTTTTAGTACATTTACATAAGCAAGATATTTTTAGTATAGGCTGTTCATGCTAAAGTGGGCACTTTTGAGGCTCTAGTAACTTTTTCCTTTCAGCCATTTTTCTATCCTTTAACAACCATTTTAAATAAATATTGCAATGTAAGTAATAAACACAGTGTGTATATTCCACCGCACTCTGAAATTAACGTCTAAGGCTAAAATAAAATACAGAAAAACTCTGTTAAGGCATTTCTGAAGAGACTGAAAAAATAATACTTATTAACCAGGAAAACTTTTGAAAGGTTCATATTACACATATGCAGATAGACAAGGTGATAAATTATTCAAATTATTAGGCAGGTAAACTTTTTAAGTGAGAACTTCTTAACAGGTTGTTATTGTATATTTATTGACTATTATTCCAAATGAGAGGGCTTTTAAAAGTGCTCACTTTACCTTGAATAGTCTATAGTATTGGTGAATATGATATGGTAGTACTTTGGAAAGCCCTGCTAAATTTCTATTTTCAGTCAGTTTGTATCCTTCTGTCGGGTGTAAAATATACTAATTGAGATGTGCTTTGACATGATGGAATAAAACTAGAGTTGCCAATACGATACTAAGTATCAGTATCTGCCTATACTTCGCCTTTTCCTGATGTATCTGTATCGGGTATGGTATCGGGTCGATACTTAAGTATCAGTTGTAGACAATGAAGTCAGGTTATTACTTTCTTTAGCCACAAAAATTACAGTATTTCGGTTTGTATATGCTGCACATTAAAACAAAAAGAAAAATAAGAACAAATACTGTATTTACTCGTGTATAGCGCACCCTTTTTTTCCCAGAATAAAGGAAAAAAATTGTGGGGTGCATGCTATACACTGAAAACAAAAGGTAGGGGGAGTGGTAGCCATAAATTGTCTGGAGATGTTGGAAGTGGCCAGACTGTCTGTTGTCTCATCATCTCTCGCTCTTACAGGACTCCTCTCCTTTCTCTCAGCGACCCTTCAGTTATGTGTAGGTCAAACCCCGCTCCCCCCCCCCCCCCCCCCCCCAAAATTCTAATACACCCAGATGTTGCTGGTCAATAATTCCGCCAAGCCCTCTTTGTTTCCATGGCAGAGACTAGCGCGGCATGTTCGAGGGGAAGGGGGGAGGGACAAGGAGATCTTTTTTTTTTTTTAATAAGGGTAGTGTGACATTCTAGCATGGCAAAAAAAAAGTTGTTCACTGCTAAAAGGAGAAAGTAAAAAATCAAAAGAGGTTGCCGCATAATTTTTTTTTCACCCAAGTTATTTAATTAAACTATTTTTCAAACAGATCACAATCACCACACATTAATGTAAAAATGAATAATTTGTTCCATACTTACTAACAATTTGCCACAAATTATTGGTGCAATTTATAAATATAAAAAAAATCCCTGGAACTTGTTGCAAAACTCATGGTGCCTACTATACACGAGTAAATATGGTATGTGTCGCTCAAAATAATTGCACCTATCACTTGTATTTCAAAGCAAATGGTTTCACCCGAAAATGTTATGCAAAACATTTTAACGAGGTGTTATTATTTGTAAGGATGTTTTCTTTTGTGTTTGAAGGTTGTTTTATCTGGTAAGGTTGGTGTTTCATTGTATCTGGCATAAACTTAACATGACTTTAAAACTTAATATTTATTTAACTGAAAGGGCAGCATCTTCGCGAATAAAATTATATGCCCAAAAGCATATACTCTACCACTTGTCAGCCAAAAATTGTTTGAACATCGAGCGACTTGTATTATAAGTGTTCATTTTAAGTAACTTCTTGCGGGGAAATCAGAGGATTTATATTAATTTTTTCAATAGACACTCCTCTTTGAATAAACTGAGAATATACAAGTGCCTATTAAACACCTTTTGCGATCTAGTAATGGGTAGGTAAGCACCAAGCCGAGTGCAGTGTAACTCATGACAGGAAAAATCACAGGACTTGGTTTTGAATGATTAATTATTAAAGACAGTGAAGAAGTCAATTATAATCACCTCATTTGTCTCAAAATTACAAGTTTAATATGATTAATTACTTTGAAAGACAGACATTTGCCACATGTGCAAGGTGTCGCCAACAGGTAGTGGCGTGGAGAGGTCATCATCCCCCCTTCTCCTCCCCCCCTCGTAAACTAATAGACATGACACTGCCCGATCGATAACTTTGCTGTGCACTCTTAGCTGATAGTGGGTGTGGGACATTTTAAATTTGACTTGCATTTGGTGTCATATTATTTGCATTTTCAGAGGGTTGAAGGTTCTAGGTCAGCTTGTATTTTGTTTCGGATTACAATAAATTGTATATAGTATTTTAAGAAATTATTTTCTTTATTTTAATGTATTATCAACAGTAATAGTTTTTCTAAAATTCAGTGTGAAGGGCATTGGTATCTGTTTTTGGCATCGGGGTATCGGTATCGGAAAACATGGTATCGGAACAACTCTAAATAAAACTAAACACTGAAGTTTGCGTACACTGTAATTAAGTTACAAAATTAACCTATCACCTTTGTTTTAACATTCAAATCCATGAAAACACATTTAACATGATTTGATACAGTTCATGAACTCTAACTTTAAATGTGATAAATCATAATTATTTTGAAAATTATTTGTTTGCAGTCGTAAAATTTTCTGGCCTTTACACATTGATGATACCAATCACTCAATATGATACATATTTTAACTTTATTTGTTAATTTTTTTAGTACATTGACATGTGGCGTGTACTGACATATTTATTAATTACTACTTCGTGTCATCACGTCACCTCGGGTGGGGTTTGAACTCTGGATGGCTTTCTATCAGAGCCAACCAGTATGCCCCTAGGCAAGGGGCACCCATGGACACAGCAGTCAAGATTGTCTTCAGTTTTGTGTCATCGACATCACGCTACGCGTCGTGTGTGATAGAAGCCAGTCAAGCAGCCCAACTCTGCCCCTAAGTTCGCAGGAGTGATGCAACCCACATACGAAGAAAACTGCACTTCCTCTCCCCCCAAGAGATAGTGGCCTTCGCCTCTAAGAGAGGAGCTCCTGCCCGAAGATTCCCTACCAACTGAAGGGCCTGCAGCCAGCCGTCCATATAGGCAAGCGCACAGTCCTCGTCTCGTCGGTAGATACTCAGCAGCTCGCACCACCATCTCGTGTGCTGGAACACTCTGCTTACTACTGCCTTTCTCACGAAGGACCACCACCACCTTTAAGACAACTTCCAGACCTTCAACACCCAAAGAAGTCTTCAACACCCTGTTTACACTCACTACCACTTTAATAATTACACCTGAATCCCTTCTGGACAACAGCATTAGAGTTAGTTTGGATCAGTTAGTATGATAGCTACCTAGCCGCATCTGCTCTTGTCTAGTTTATACCCAGGTCCCCCTTCGCTTGATATTACAGTAATTTACTTCTGTTGCAGTTCATTGATAGTTGGGATTAGTACGGGCCACTGTGTCTATTCCTCTGGGAATAAACACATGATCTTACCTAACCTCCGAATACTGGTACCGGCAGACGTCTGGGCATGGGAGTCCCCTCATACACCCCAGATAGTGGCTTGGCATGGGCCATTCTGTAGGTGAGCGGCAAGACAGCAGCCCAGCAGTATACGCACGGACATAAAAAAATTGACAAAACAGGACACTGAGAAGTTTGACTGGCAACAACAGATAACAATGCTCTTGTGACAGTGTGTGCTGGATGATTTTGTTACCGTCTGCGTGCACTGTTCGACAGAAGTAAATTGCTTTTCTTCTGTTATTGAGTGCAAATGTTCTGTTAAAATATTTACCAGTATCAAATTAAATTCACATTAGGGGAGCTAGAGTACGTTCACCACATGTTTATTTCCATTAAACAAAATAAAACCTGAGTCAGCTTTAATTTTTGAGTATCTTCCTTGTAGACGTAGCACCTTTCTGTAGTTACCCTCTCATAACAGGTTTGCAGGTGATCCTGGGGAATTATATTCAAACGAGCCTAACACTATTTTCTACAAAACACGCACTAACTTTGGCCGCCCTTCCCCTCAACCCTCAGCGATTGACGGAAAGGAAAAGCCACACAGGTACACTGTCCTTAGAATAGCTTGTCGGCATGGTGTTCGCTAGCCTCTTTCGAGCAGGCTCCGCTGAAAGAAGCTTGTGTTTCCTAGGTTGAGAAGACTGGGGCGGGGCCCACACTCCCGTGTGTATAACTGGACAAGGTGAGACCTGACTTCCCTCGTGAACTGCAGCCTTCGCCTGTCCACTACCATCCGAGGTGCCACACATATTACTGTACAAGGAACCTGTGGATGTGGTACAGTAGGAGGAGGGTAAATTTCCAGTTCCCAATACCCTATGCCCAGAGGTAAGGCTTGAAGGAAAAGGTTAGACAGACACTCTTGGCATCAGGCCGAGCACACAAGTATCAGCCATCCCTGGTAATGCCGTTAGCTGGTTTCTCTCCTCAAGAGCAAGTACGAGCACTATGACACCTGCAAGATCCAGTGGAAGCTCCTGTGCCCCGCAATCGCTTCACACCACCTGAGAGGACCAGTTCCGTCGAGTACTAAAAAGAGTGGATCATAGAGTATTTGCACCAACCTGAACAACCACCTACACCTATCATCGCCTATCTCGTACTTGCTATTCTTCACCCAGTACCTCTGCGTAAGCCACAGGACATTGTTCACCAACCCTCTCTACCGGCAATAACCACACCCGTTTCAAGTGGTACTCCACTTAAACGTCACCCAGGAATATACAAGACAGTAGTGGCACCAAACACAGAATAGTGCTATTCACTCCAGATTTTGTGACCTACCATATAGCCACATTGCCAGTTTTGTATAACAAAAAGGTGCCAGTGCCCAAGCAAAACCAAGTAATAATATAGGAGCGCCTGACTCAGCTTCTAGGTGAAAAGACACCTACTTCCACTACGAAACCTGGAATGAGTATAAGTTCCCGGTACGTCATGCATAATAGTAAAAACACCCATTATCGTGACTTTGAGCACATAAAGCTATAAAAAATTATTATTCTATATTTTCAATTGAAATGCATTTTCCTAAAATTTTTGTTTGGTTATACTTTGTTAAAATGTACGCAGAAAAAAAGTACGTGAAATTACAAACTACAGTGGATTCTCGAAAATACGTTTTTCAATGGACCAAGAGAAAAAATGTGGCATGCGGGGAAACAATGGATGCAAACTTAGATTTTAGATCTGAGAAAATCATACATAACCTCAAAATGCATGTTTCATTGAAACAATAGCTCAAATGTAGTAAAACCTTGTTAATTTGAAGTCAATTAATTCGAAATCATGTATAATTTGAAGTGTTTATTTGCTCCAAAACAAGAATAGGATTTTATACGCTTTTAAGTTTGGTTAAATTGAAATTCGCCTTTTATATAACTCGAAGTTGGATTTCATCCAAAAGTGTATGTGAAGTTCAGATTAATTAATGAAACTATAATAATTATCATAATAAACATGCATCGGCTACACTGTCGCATGTGCATGCACGTAAACCAGCAATTTCTACACATTTGGCGATAATAAAACCTGAGCTGCATGCTGCAGAATATTCCCACGCATGTTCAATCAATCATCTGCTCATGCTCGTATTGATCCAGTGCGCCGATATAATGGCCATCTGGTGAAACCTGAACAGCACGCCGCAAGCTGATTCAATATTCTGGCTGTTCATTTACATGCCGGCGCTAGCGCAAACAATACGTATTTTTCAAGGCGCAAAATCTGTAGAAAGCTAATAAATGCTGTAATCTTAAGGGGGTTTGGTGTCTTGTATTACTATTAATTATCCGATGGATCTTTTTACAGTTACGCTTATGCATTAAAACATTTGGAAAAGGTTTGGAACCAGTGGGGAAAATGTGATACAGGTGGACGTGCCGTTGTTTATAATGGCTGTGGATTTAGTATTTAAAAAATTAGGGTTAGGAATCACGTGTTATTTCTGCATATACAAAGTGCATTTTGGCCTCTTCAAATAAGTTTTTTATTTTCTCGTCCAGTGTTCTGACTTCCTTTGTTAGCTGAGCTACATTCAATCCAGCGATGAATATTGCCATAATTGATTTACTGACGACAATTTTTGCCAACTATTATGTACTTGCTGAACAAATTTTAAACCTATACAATAGTAAGCAAACCTGCAACCAACTGCTTTCAATAATAATAACATCCGTCAAATTATTGCCACATCTTTGCAAATTCTGTATACGAGAATAACATCATAGAACGTACAAAACAGTCGGAGATTGTGCGATTGGTTTTCGTCGTTGCCAACCCAGGAATGCTGAAAACGCATTAGAAGAAGAATGCGAGATGCTTTCTCATTGTCACCAACCTACGAGTGCTGTAAACACGGAAGAACAAAAAGAAATGTAGGAAATAGAACATGAAAAACTGCTGCGCGAGGTAAACAATAATAACGATATCGCCAATTATCAATTATCCGCATTGTTTTGCATTCATGTAGTGTTAAAACCGATTGTTGTGCACAATCTGCGATGAAAGTGTAGTCTGTTTTGAATGGATGTTGCGGGAAAACAAACAATCGGCGATAGTTGAAAGCAGTTAGTAATTAGCATTGTTGTTATAGGAATTTTGGCGGGACCAAAATAAAAGAACGAGGAATACGGTTAAATGTGCATAACGGGAACAAATGTTCGAGAATCTACTGTAAGTTGTATTTCAGTTGTATAATTTTTATATGTGGTCGTTCATGAATATTGTGGGCAATTGCAATTTTGTAACACTGGGGATAACTTTTCCGTACCTCTGCAAACGTCCTTCGTCCTCAATTGTCTTACATGCAACTGAGCCAGTCGTAACTGATATTTGTGGAATAGCCGATAGCACGGCCAGACGTGCACGTACATCTCTTTTCCCCTTGCTTCGCTTACCCCGCTTCCCAATAAGACAGCGGCCCACTACGAAAAAGCAGGATACTGCATCTTTGAAACACTTTTTACCAAACCTAGAGTAGGACTGCAGGCTCCCTTAACCACGTGCACGTACGTTTTAAGTACAGTATTTCGGCGTGTATAGGCCACACATTTTTACAAAAAATGGGGTGCGGCATATATACGAGTTACTGGCATAAAAATTTTGTTTTGAAAGTTGTTTCCCCAAAATATGTTTAGAAATTTGTCAACATACAGTATATTTTAATATTTTAATTCTTAAATGCGGGAAGAAAGGGAAGAGAATAATAATAATAATAATAATAAACACTTCTGCAGTTATTTGTTTGCTCGTTTTCATAAACAAAATAACCTTCATCCTGCATGTGAAAAATGTAAACATGTTGGAGCTCGTCCATAGATGTACATGAGAAAATAATTTCTCTACCGTACTAGAGAAAGATATCTTACGTAGTTTGCACGCCTGCCGTGACTCTAAAAGTGCACATTGATAAGATGCCATTTTGTCTTACATGTTGCTGTAATTTTACTTTCTCAAGTCACGTTATCATCTGTGGAATACTAATTGCGCAATGTATATTCTTGAACATTGCAACATAACACAAATTTTCTGTCAACTGTTTTGTAAAGGCGAAAGTAAGTCTGAATTTATTATGTTTGTATGGAATTATAACTTTACAGTATTTACAGGAATACAAAAATTCAGTGCGACCTATAGTTGAAATATTAATTATCCCTAATTTTTCATTAAAAACTTCTGGTGCTGCCTATACATGCATGCAGTCTATACACGCCAAAATATGTACACACATTCAACAGCCACTAGAAACTCAATCCACGAGGAGGCTCATCATCCAGCCCAACCAATTCACTCCATCCACCACGTTGTGATTTTCTCCAGTTGGAGTGGTAAGACTGGTTCTGGCAGTCTGACTCCTTCTGGTCAACACCCACGACGCAACTGGACATCCCGATCAGCGCAGTGCTTCATCCACCACGTTATTTTCGCCAGTTGGAGTACAGGACTTAGTCTAGATGGCCTAGCCACGACTGGCTGCACACTTAGCTAGGCAATTTTGTTGCCTGCTCTTCCTTAGCATGATACACCTTAGTTTCTTCCTTTATGCCCTTCGCCCATAGGAGTAGTGCAAAGTGGAGAGCTAAGAGGGCAGCTACTGCCTCTGAGCCAAGACAATTGAACTGCAACCCTGTGCCAACTGTCCTCAGCCAGTGTCTATGTCCACCCTAGTAGTCCGGAGAACCGCTAAGCCCACACCTGACTTTGTGCCATGCTGTCCGGCCACACACTCCAGCGTATACACTGGCCAGGGACCAGTCAGCAACCAATATAAAGTCAATATAGTTAGATAGTCTGTGTCTCTGACCGGCACAATAAAACCTTGTCAGACTGTGATGTCAGTCAAATCATCACGCATCATTATCACTTAATGTAAAACATTCGCGAGCAAATTTTATTTTCTAATTATGTTAGTGTTTCCTATTTTGAGTGTGTAAAATTATCATTACATATTTCATTAATCACACTAATGAATGCGGTATAATAAATCATTTAATTGATTTTGGCTTTGGTAATTGTAATGGGTTTTTTAGATTTAATTTCCTAGTGTTTTAATTCTTCATTCTAGCAGGTATCAAGGAATTGTGGAATGGAATTGAATATCCCCAGTTACAAACCTAAATAAATACGTGTGATGCATGCCGCTTATACTAGTTACCATAAACGATTACGACTCATCTCACTACAACCCTAGTGTACACTTTTACACTCGTGAGATTTAAACCCTACGCCATTTCGTACATGGAAGTACTGGTCTGCCACAATCCTGGAGGGCGGCCGGACACGTGGATATGAGGGGTTGCAAAAGACAGCGGTGCGCCCTCTCCCCTCCCCGCACTGAGAGCCTACAAGCTATCAGCTGCCTCGGGCCATGCATGAGCGCTACCGAGGATATGCGAAGGCCGAGAGATGACCAGAGGGTGCTACCCCCCACTTCAACCTCGCCACCTGAGGGACGTCACATGCCCTCCCCCACAGCTGCCGCAACACGTGCTGCCTCGCTATATAAGATTGTGCGCGGCGAACCTCGCTAGTTGTTCCTGCAGTCTTCTCCGAGCACCTAAGTGCTGGAGTCTAGACTACTACGAGCCTTTCAATAGCCCTTCCATAGGCTGTCGCCAACGACTTAACAGTTTTCAGCAGCCACCAAAGGATGCTACCATTCACGTCGCCGTTAGAGCTCTGCAGCCCCGCTACTGGTGGCTCCAGCGATGCCAATAGCTACCAGAAGCTTTCCGTACATAATACATTCCCCACGTAATTCTTTCTTTGTCTACTACAGACACTCCCTATATAGAGTTAGGTTTGTACTTAAGTAATCTTCAACAGTTTTCATGTAACTTCCCCACTTAGCTTAGGACCAGGTCACCTACACCTGGATACCGTAGGATTACTTCCAACCACTGGTCTGCCTGGCAGGAGAGCACGTGTCACCATGTTTAATAAGTCTTTAATAAACACAGCTTTGTTTCTCTTACTCTCTAGTATCATTCATAGTAATCTGTCATCCATTACTGGGAGGACCTTGAATTGAGCACCGCCGACCGGCTCTGGGAAAGTATTGTTATTTCCACAATTAGCTACAACTAGAGACTCCCCCTCAAGCAGCTCCAAGTTGGAAACGCGCCCATTAGACGGCCAGCTATTCTATTCCTGCCATGTATACAGGTACTGGAGGAATAGAATAGACGAGCCATGACCACTAGCAACACTTCTGAATCAGGGAGAGACTGTACATCTGAGTTGTACCCCTACCGGAGCACCTGGGTGCTGGTTGGGGTATTTGCTTAGGTGCTATGGCCTGGCCTTGGTTGGGAAACTCACACCCAGTGATATTCTTGGCAACCCACACGGCTCCAATGCTTCTGATCAGCCCGCAACAGTGGGGGATCTTCTGAAGCACCGGAGCTCACGTTGGTAAGACTGTCGCCAGGCAACGCTAAGTTAGGGATATCCGCATCTGTGGTGCTTATTTCGAGTTATCCATAATTACACCCACTCTATGCCATTCAAGGTGAGACACGGTGCCAGGAGAGAGGAGCAAAGAGTTTGCACGCTTTGCTGCCAGACAGCTGACTGATCTAACCCCACTTACAGCTAGCCGACGAACCGAACGAGATTGTGGCGCCTTACTTCGTTCATTGGCACCACCTACGACGACTGCAGTTAACCCAACTATTTTCCCGTCAACTAAACCCGCACGCACAACCAACCTAAGTGCAACCAAAGCCACACGACCGTGATCCAGCCTTAACTATCGGACATGCGTCATGTGAAACATTTTACTACCCATATAACTTTTATAAAACACGAAGGAACAGTTTTTTTAATTTATCACTTATTCCCTCATTCTTTCAAGCAAGGGATCAATATGTTAAACTAATTTTACTTATTCATTGTCAACTTTACAGACATTGAAGATGTTGAATTAACATGTGCTCTGCTGGACTTTTTTTTTTTTTATATATATATTTATGGATACACAATGACCTTTGTGGTGTGTCACGAAAATCCTGGTTATGTGGTGGCCATAGGCTGTGAACTGTACGCCGTGGTCAATTTACAGTTTTAATCGTGTCGCCAGTCACACGAGAATAGTGATGTGAAAGTTTAGTGTCAGTGGATAGGCACATGACCCTTGTAGAGCGTAGGGGGTGTGGCCTGCCTACTAGACACGAAGTCTGGCACTACTGTCATGGCACGACGGATGGGGCGGCACACTGCCAGAGGTTTACCTCTTGGAACAGTGACCCAGGATGGCTGCTGATCCAGCTGGATTGTCGGCTGATGGCCGCTGCTGCTGGCTCCAGGACGTGGTGCACCGGTGATGCTGGATTTAGCCCGAGATGTGCTGCGGCGGGAGGGTGCCTGGTAGCCCCGAACCAGGGGTTGGCAATTCCGTATGGGATGTCCTCGCCCCGGCGGATGGCTTCTACTAGTGGGTGTGAATGTCCGACAGTCTTGACAAACGCAGGAAATAATGGTGTGGTATAAGCAGGAAGTTGGGGCCTGTCTAGCTTGCAGGTGCAAAAGCTCATTCTCGGGGTTATGCTGCAAATTGGTGTTATGGAAGGGTTACAACTCTTCTTAGCTTTGTAGTTGCCTGTCTCTATTTCCGCCGAATACTCTTCCTCGGAGTATAGGGCATTAAGGAAAGGAACTACAACTAACATTGACAAAGTGAAGCAGGTGGTGAAGACCCAAGTGGTGTGTATAACCAAGGTCGAAGCTGAACAGGCAAGAGTCGTACTCTGTGCTCCTCGTCCGGCACAGTTCAGCACGGTGGATGTAGTATAGGCTGGTCTGGCTGGCTAGCCGCCTTAAGGAGGTCTTCCTAGTGATGGAGGCGACTCTACCGTGCTATACCCTGGGGGCACAGCATAGATGTGTGGTGCAAAATTGGTAGTCTCCTCATACTTCTCTCTGAAGGACTCATTGATACATAGGGAAACACAGTTACTCAATGAAATTATACTTGGTAGTATGTGCGAATATGTATATATTCCAGGTAGGATATATACGGTGGCCCATACTACCTCTTAACTATTCCAGATTTGAACTAAGTTATCCTACGTGAATCCAGGTGAAGGAGACCTGGTCCTGAGCTAGAAAGGTGATTCGGCTAGGTAGTTAATTGTTAACTGACCCTACTAATCTAATCTGTTGTTCAGGAGGGACTGTTGATGACCACTACCAGAAGTGGTAGTGGTGATTTATTACCGTTATCAGCAGGTAAGGCAAGCGTAAGGCATCCTGAAGAGACCATGGTCATCGACTACCAGAGGGGTAGTGTCTGCTCATTTATCGTCACCAGAAGGCAAGGCTAGAGGATTGACGATGTTTTCAGGTGCTGTTGCTGAAGAGTTACCAGTAGGCCTGGAAGGCATTTTTGCAATCACTGAAGAGCTTCTGGTGGGTTGTGAGGACCTGGTGGCTTCTTCCAAAGTGATGAGTGGTTTCCTTCCGGCACAGTGCAGCTTGGTGGAAGGAACAAGACAAACTGAGAATCTGGGGACAGTGCACAGGCGTAATGTACTCATTTTCAGCGGGCCCTTTGAGGTGTGTGGGCAGGGGTGATGATGAGTGCCACCCCGCGAGCTGTCTGCTGCTGTGATTTGATTTTCTGCTGAAGGAGCACGCATCAGGGTTTATACTTGTGGTGCCATCCCTTGGCACTCCGTAGAACTACGTGACCTTGGGCTGCAGGCTTGACCGTTCGGCTGATAGTACAATCTTACTTTGGGGAGGTTGATGTGATGTCTGATTTAAAAGTGTAGAGTGAACATTAAAAGTTGGATGCACGTGTGTGTAATAATGCTCCTTATTACAAAGGCTTACTCTAGGCACGTGACCAACTTTTAATACTGTTGTAACCCAGCTTAGTGAAGTACAGGCACGTTCAAATGAGGTGAAGTTGAGCTTGTAGTAAAATCTTTCTCAAAATCTTTCCTACTCCCATTTTTAAGCAATAGATTAAAATATACGTTAAAACATTCAAACTGTATTCTCTCTTCGTACTGCCAAACTAACTGTAACCGTGCCAGTCACTGTTTGTAGTAACGATGCATGCAGCTGATGACTAAGGTGTTGTTCAAAAGTCTGTTCCAGTCATGAACCGACTATATATATATTGGCGTGTGACTGGTTCTGGTTCAGAGTAATGCAATGGTATGTCTCAAGTGCTTTGGTTAGTGCTCGTTGGAGGTTCTTACTGGGGTGACCTGCGTCGTAATGCCGGACAGGGGCATGACCTGAATATAGAGTGGTTCACGTTGGCTGCCGACTTGACACTAAGTCAGATGCTGGTTCAGTTATGGACTTGTTGTTGGCTTAGGAGCCGGGAGTTACTCAGTCCAGCGCTGGGATGGCTGACTGGTGCTGTGGGTTTGCTAGCTGGTGTATGGCTGTGCTGATAGATCCTCACGGTCCCCACAGGCTGCTGCAGCTGAAACAACATCTGCTGCTGTTGAAGATCCTCGGCAGGCTGGGGTAGCGCCAGGTCTTGAACCAGGGATAGGTTGCTCCTAGTGGCACCTTCTCTCCTCGATTGTTGGCAGTGATGATGGGGTGAATGGTGCCTGCAAGCTTCCGGTGAGGCTGAAACAGTGAAGGGGAGGGAGCAGGGGACAGGAGCCCTACAGACTTAAGGGCATCTTGAGCTTGTTCCCATGGGGTTAATTGACGAAAGTGCGTTACTCGGTTAGGTGCAACACCAGGTAGACTGGTAGACATTAGTTGCCTGTCATTCCCTAACATCCTTCCCACCTCTCTTGGTGAAAGGCATTAGGTTCAAAACCTAGTCCCGGAGATAGGAGCAGTTGACATGCGTTCCCTATCAAACCTCCAATAGCTTGGACGGATGAGCCCCTTGAGCGGACAGGTCCGACCCATAGCCAACCGAGCACTCCCTCCGGCAATACAAATGGTGCGGTGGACGGATGCAAGTGGGTCTAGCGACTTATCCTCTCAAGCAGGGGTATGACTAGTGTAGTGTCTCCATTCAATACAGTGTGTGTACCGAATGGGTGGCCGTCTAATGGTGTGTGTTCAGACGTATGATTTCCCCCGTCCGGAATAACTCGTGTCCGAAACACACTGCAAATGGTATTGGCAAACTTGGTCTCTTCCTCCACTCTGTGGGATGTAGGTGTTTACTATGGTAATCTGAACGAACTCAAAGGATAAAGAAAGTGTAGTTGAGTTCAGAATGTGTTTATTCCGTGAGGAATAAGACACGGTGGCCTGTACTATCTCCTGTCTACCCAGAATTGACCGGAAATAGTAAACTACACTGTCCAGGGGAAGGGGACATTGTTTTAATCTGGCTGGGGGCAGTATCGACTAGGTAGCTAATGACAACTTTCCCTGTCTGTGTACGCGTGCCCTGAAGGGGCTTAAGGGTGCCCACGTCCTGAAGGGCGCATGAGGTAGCCGTTGTCAGGGACAAGCAGCTAAAGGTGGCAGATCACTTCTGAATGGCTTCGCAGGGGGGAGTGTTTCTGTAATTCTGTATGTGTATGTGTATATATACGTTTATGTATGTATGGGTGTGTGTGTGTATATATAATAAGGTTGATTATTTCAAAAATGCTTGCCTTATAGTGAACAGTCTTTAAAACTTTTGTATTTTAATACACATCTAAATTGTATAAATTATTTTTTGAAATTTTGTTTTGACCCTTACAGTATTGGTACTAGTCGGAAATGTTCAGTGAAAATCAGTAGTGGGAAATGCAGTGTTTGTCTTATTTTTTTCCTGGTTTTTGTCTAGAATCATGCACTGTTCTTTTCTGCAGGACGTAGCTACAGGACTGTTGTCCCTAGATGAGGGTCGTCAGACGTTCTCTGGCTATTTGGGGCCATCTCTGGACATGATTCTTGATGTGCGTCGCTGCCCTATTGCCAGGATGACACTGTGTGTGACCTCTGAGCCAGAGATGGAAAAGTGCATCAAAATGAGGGTGAGAATTTGTGTAATGTTCACATGCAGTGTCCATGTCCGAAACCATTCTACTGTAGCTTTTTCATTGAGGGCCCCCCCCCCCCCTTTTTTTTTTTTTTTTTTTGTCTGAACACATTTTCTATTAGCAAAATATCAAATTGAAGTGCTTGATTATATGTAAAAATGTTATTTCAATGGCTAAAATTTGCCAATTCTACGAAAAGAATATTTATCAATCCATTTATACAGAGAGAGGGGGAGGGAGAGAGGGCACGCGCATGTGCGTGCATGCACGTGTGTGCGTGGGCATGCATGCCAGAGAGAATCGACACGAATGTATAAAATATAAGCCATGGCATGTATCACCAGTGCGATTCCTGCACATAATAAACTTCTGAAAACTATTCTGCAAAAGACAGGTATTAAACATTTTGCATTAGCCCAACAATTTGACTGTAAAAACATGTAGACCCTGTAACTTTTAATAACTGGTTTTATTTACACTGCTTCCTTTACGTAATGTGTAGGTTATGAGAACAAAAATAAGATTCCACTAAATATCTCTGATTGCATTTATTCACGATTTCCCCCATAAAAGCTAGTTTTGTTGAAATAACATATTCATCCTTTTAGGTTTCAGAATTTTCCACATATGCTGTTGAGGTTAGCGAAATGTTTGTTTATACCGACCAATTGTACTTGTTTGGTGCCCTGCTGGCATTTGTGTGTTTACGGTGTTATGTATTTTGAAAGTTCTAAGAAAGTCGTGCTAGTGTTGTTTCGCTGCGAATGTATCCCACTGCCTCAGCTGTGCTGACACATGAAAGCCATACTGTTTTTTATGTCAGCTGTTGACATTCTGAGGGAGTTCGACATTATATGTACAGCCAACTTGTTTCAGAAAGTATAAAATTTTCTGATGCTGCATAAATTGCAAAATCTTCTATCTATTTGCAGAAACCATTTTTAAAGTGTATATTAAAGTAAAATGTTTGAATTCTAATGTAAAGTGTATCTAGTGCAGTGGTTTACACATATGCTAAATAATTTGTTTTTTCAAACGACAATAATTTGCCATATATGTACATTGACGCGTGACGTACTTTTAGCAAAGGAGGCTGGTCACTGCCTAAGTGGTTTTGGTGGGTGTGAGGGCAGGCACACTGGGGTGAGTTTGACGTTAATTACTTAGCTTGAAACAGGAGCCCGACCAGTGTACAGGACTGGCCGTGTGGCTTTCCGGCTGGGCACAAAGTCGGGGACGACTAGTACAATTTTTGCCTAGCTGGCACCACTCTCGCTTTTATAACTGGGCGACTGGTGGCCTGTGAAGGCTGCTAACCCTACTATGGCACTGGTGATGAGCTGGGGATGCCACTAGGACCTGGAGGGCTGACGGGTTGACTGGGGCTGACACTGCTGGTCGCTCTGGCTGCTTCGGATATCTGGTGTCCCCATATCCAGAGGTTGGCTATACTGTAGGGGACTTCCTCACCTCTGAGGAAGGCCTGGATGATGGGGTTCAAACAAAGCCGGAAGAGGAGCTGGAAGGACTGGCCTCTCCAGGCGGTGGGCAGCCTGAGCTTATTCCTGGGGACTTAGACTGTCAAGTACAGTTGGGTTGAAGTAGGACTGGCCTCTCCAGGCGGTGGGCAGCCTGAGCTTATTCCTGGGGACTTAGACTGTCAAGTACAGTTGGGTTGAAGTTAAGCCCTTGTTTGTACTTAGAGGCAATATCAGCCTTTTTATACCTCATTTAAATACCACTTCGACGGGAGTAGGACATGAGGATAAAGATTTATACTACCAGCCCCGCGAATGTGGAGCAGGCAACGTTCATCCCTAGGCTTATTTCCACATACCGCAACTGACAGACAAAGGCTGCCACTATCCCCGTGTCCAGCACCAGAGTTGCGATGTACAAAGTATAATCTGTACTGATTGTCTAGTCGCCAAGAGGTTTGAATTCCTAGTGGTTGTGGCTATACCTTTCTATGCACAGGGGTGTTGTATTGAACGGAAGGCCATCTAATGTGTTTGTTTTGATGTACGAATATCCCTGAAAGGTAATTCGCAGTTCTGCACTAGGTTCGGAAAAAGAGGTTTAGAAAATATTCCGCTGTTTCCTGCTGTCCCTTGGCGCACCTGATGTCTTCTAGGAAGGGTACTATCACTATGGGGAGTAAGATTCTTAAGTTGGTTAAAAAAGCTTTTATTCCTGAAAGGAAATAAACGTGGTGGTTTGTACTACCTTCTATCAAACAAGAGTTGAATAGAAGCTGGCTACGGTAAACAGGTGAAGGAGACGTGGTTCCAAACTGGCAAGGTAGGAAGGCTAAATGATTATTAAAACAACTCAACTAACGCTCCTTGTTGTCCTGAGGGACCTGGACTTCCTGAAAGGAACAGATGTGTTAAGTGATTGACAGCATAAGCGAAGTTAGCTTCTGAGGGCAATCTGCGAGGTGTTAGAGACGTCTACAAAGGCTTGGGCAAAGATCTGGAGACCTGGGTGGCAGAAGAGAGCCCTAGCACATGAGGTGGTGGAGCAAGCGTGCTGCTGGTTCTTTGGCACCAGAGTAGTGAAGGAACAGACTGGTGTTGCAAGGACAGTGCCCTGGTATTTATATTCTCTCGGCTTGCCCTTGTCCAAGTGAAGTGGGGTGGTGGCGTGACATATTCAGGGCGTGGGAAATCACCGGCCAGCTGAAGTTCCAGCTGCTGCATAAGTCAGCAACTGGTACTACTAGTGCCATCCCTCGGTGCGCTATAGTACTAGGTGGTCTTGAATTGTCATCTCTGTGGTTTGGCCTGTAGCTGATATATTCTTCGGGATATGAGCATGCATCCTTTAACTTTGGGTAAACAGTGCAATTACTTGACTTCTGGAAGATTGTACTGTCAGTCAAACTCCATAGTGGTGCTGCAGGAAGGTTTGTATTGATAAGGTGAAGTCGATTTAATTAAGTTGTGAAGCGTTTTAAGCCACCGGATACAAGGGGTGACTTCTTGCATCTAAAGGGTTGTTGGAATACTGCACCAGTTGGGTGGTAACTTGAGGCTTCAAAACCTCTGTTGCGTGCACGTTTAAAAACAACACTAAAGTACACCAAATAACAGACTACTCATCCTAGGAATCACCGGGGGGGTCGCACACAAGTCCCTGGTTTAGCTTAACCGTGGGTGTCTTCCCATGCGTGATGTGAGATTACGTATAGAGAGTTTTGTGTCAAATTTATTAGGTGGTGACTTGGAGATTGAAACCCCGATAAGTAATCCGAATATTAATGTTCTGTTATACACTGTACGTGTATGAGATGTAGTGGTGGCCTTCAAATGTTGCGACACTGATGTCGGGGTGGTCATACCCAGGGTAATCAATCCCGCTTGGGCAGAATGCCAGTATAAAGCATCTGGCGTGTTGGTTTGCGGGAAGGGACAAAGTCAAGCACAGCAGGTGGTACACTTCTCTGATGGATTATCTGTGGTATCTGAGGTAGTGGAGCTCTTCTGTGCTCCGTTGACTGTGCTGGGGCGGCCAGCTGAGTGGGGGAAGTGCTCTCGCTTCTCTATGAAGTGGAGGAAGGGTGGTAGGGTTTGGCAGTGTAGTGTATTCCGTAGTAGATCACAGCATTCTATTCCAACTACTGTATTACTGTATTTCGGCATGTATAGGCCGCACATTTTTACAAAAAAAATTACTTCAAAAAGTGGGGTGCGGCATGTCGAGATATTGCATTTTTTTTTTTAATTTACCACCAAAAATCTGTATTAAGTTAACGCATGCCACTTATACCACTATTAAATACGATTACGACTCATCGCTCGTCATGTCAAGTATACCCTTACTCCAACCTACGTGGCAGTCTATACTGCAAACCAATACACGGATGTTGCACGCAGCTTAAATCTACCATGCGGCTGAACACGTGGTTTCAAGGTTGCGCACCCAGCGAGCATGCTGCCTCCCCCTCCTCCCATGCTGAGTGCCTACAAGCTGTCAGCCACTTTGGGGTGCGGCCGAGCGTCACCGAAGATCCGTGAAGCAGAGCGCTGACGAGAGGGTTCTCACCCACGCCAGCCTCACGGCTGAAGAACGTTGCACGGCTTCCCCGCAGCCCACCATGGCAGCCTACATTTCTGACTATATAAGTCCATGCGCGGCAGGGCTCTGGCAGTCATACATATTTCTTCTCTAGAGAAAACCCCGAGCACTCCCTAGTGCTGGGGCCTCCAGCAAGCCTCAAGTCTTCAGTAACCCTCGCTGCTATTCCCTGCGACGACAACATTCTTCGACAACCATCGGACACTAATATACCTTGCTACTATTGCAAAGGAACTTTAATTTCATTTTGTCTCTTCCAAACACCAACAATTAGACAGTTTTAGGTCAGTAGTTATATATTCAGTTTTCTAGTTCAACCTTTCCCTTTAGCCTAGGACCAGGTCGCCTACACCTGGCTAACATAGGTTACCTTCAGTACTCCGTCTGCTTGGTAGGAGATAACACGGGTTACTGTGTTTATTGAGTCCTCAATAAATACAGTGTTGTTCTCTATCCACACGCTTTTATTTCTAGAGTAACATCTACTTCGCCAACTAGGAATAATTCGCACTGTGCACTGCTGACAGAAACAGGGTACGTTTTAAATCCGAACTAGCTTGACTGAGACCGCCTTCTGGAGTTCTCCAGTCTGGTAATACATCCATTAGACGGCTGCCTGTTGCTTTCTAGTACCCCGATTACCGAAGTGCTGGAGGGAAGGAACAGAGGAGCCACAACAACTAGGAATACTTTCAACCAAGGAGAGACAGCAAGCCTAGATTATTATCCCCTACCAGAGCACCCAGGTGCCGGAGGAAGTATTGGCTTGGGTGTTGCGGCCTGGGGCCTTGGCTGAATATCACATCCAGTAGAAGCAGTGGTTGCCCACGCTGATCTGCCCGCTACAGTGGGGGATCACCAGAGACACAGAGCTCGTGCTACCAACCAGCTACTGGACAACACTATTATAGGAAATAGTTTCTCATCCGTAGTGCATGCCGTCCATTGTTCAGCGGCGAACCAAATTCTATGCCTTATAAGATGAGGCACGGCCGACGGCGTAGGGAACAAAAGATTGCTTATCCTCTTACGAAGGAAAGACAGGCGGAACGGGAATGCGCTGCCTCAAATGGTTACAAGCAATCCCGACTGCTCCTACTGGATGTGCTACGTATCTTTTCCACCACACATCTGCACGAAACGCACACTTGATGTAGCTCACTAAAACCACAATGATCGTACCAAACAGTCTATAACCGGGCACACGTCAAAGTGATTATTTATATCCTTATACAGTATAAACTCGAAACATCTAACTCTGTTTGACCGAAAGTCCGTGTCCACAGAGCATTTTCTGTGGTCCCAAGACGAAATCCCTATATAGTCAGTTTTTGCATAACTCGAAATTCAGTTTTTACCGCATCAATCAAACAAAGATTTCTGTGGCATCGCCGAAAATTACATGCTCCAACCATTAAACAACAAATTATTAGCAAGAAAGTATAAATACGAACTGTACTCACCAGTGCATACAAAATCTGAATACAGTACATTATGTACACATGCACCAGTAGTGCTAATAGATAACACAAATAAAATACACTTTTAACACACATTATTTTTGCTTGTCTCACTGCCCTGAATTTAGTTATATTTGAGTAATTTACCACTTCCGAAATAACCTCTTATTGATTTAATCACAAACTCATTATTTGTAGGAAAAAAGAAAATAAATAACAACAGTAGACGTCTCAGACTACACATTGTGTATTTACAGAGCACGGAATACAAAAAAAAACACACACTGAAAATATATGGGAATACAGTACATATGTATATTTTATATGTACTGTAGAATTTTATTAGATGTTTAACAATCAATATTGCAACGTTTTCAGCGGCGGTCATGTTGATGACGAGACAGAAGCAGCATTGCCATATTTTCGAGATATTCGCGATGCAACGTTGCCAACACTCTAAAATTTTCACTTGAAATTTTTTTTCATGAAAATTACGAACGTATTATGTATAAAATTGTAACTCTAATAAATATTCCCGGAAAGTTAGAAAAAGGCAATGCAAAATTAAAGTAACCCTATTGACTGCACTTAATCAATCAGTATTCAAGACGTATATGAGAAAATAATTTCTCTGCTGTACAAGAGAAAGATATCGTTTGTAGTTTGCATCCCCACCTCATTGCTGCAAGTGCAGATTGATAGACGCCATTTTGTGTAACATGTTGCCATGGTTTTGCTTTCTCAAGTCACATTACCATCTGTGAAATAGTAATAGCACTATGAACATTCATAAACAATGTACATACAGTAATACAAATTTTCTGTCACAAATGTTTTGTAGGGGAGAAATTAAGTCTGAATTTATTATGTTTGTATGCAATTGTGATTTAACAATACTTACATGAATACAAAAATTTGGTACCACTTGTACTTGAAATATTAATTATCCTTAATTTTTCATTAAAAACTAATGGTGCCCCCCTATACATGCACTCTGTCTATATACGCCAAAATACATATTCATATGGCACCCTGGAGGGTAATGAAAATAGTGAATCACTTTCTTGTGTTTTAGAAATTATATTATTTATTTCATTGTGTAGGAAATTATGAGCGATCAGACTCTGTTGAATTATATTTATAGATTTTCTGACAAAAATTCGATATCAGGAGTTGCATTACAATTTTTTGCATGACAAAGCATTACTAATACCATCCTTAATGTTCTTTATTATTTACAGCTTCTATGCATTTGATATTTTCTCACTTGTAAGAGCTGGGGTAAAATAACCAATTATGTTGTGGGAGCAAGTATAGAGGTCATAATAGCTACGGCAGTCGAACAGAACAAATTTCAGGTAACACATTAAGTTATAAAGTCATGTCGTCTGAAAAAATCCACATTTGTGGGTAGTAGCCAAAAATTAAAAAATACAAGATGGTGGTGCCTGATCCCCCTAAAGAGCCTCTTTCAACATATTTATTTGTCAGCTTTCGTGAGCTCATGGCATGAGGCTGTTTGGAAAAATTCAGGCAAAATGCAAATGAAATTAATATACGTAGGATTAAGCCGGGTAGTGAAGCAATCCTAGTGTTCATCCGGATATACGGCTATGCTTAATGTATCTCACCACATAACTCCTAGCCATACACTAGCCCTGGCAGTCGTAATATATGGGTGTATTAAGTTCCTAGTGACAGGCAGGCTTCCCGGAGATTAGCCAATGGAAGACGCTAAGCATTACCGTGGCCAAACTTGGAATGTCACTTGGTATTATTTGTATTTGTTGTATGGCCGATTCACAAAGCCGGTGTTACCTTATACAGAAATTGATTTCAACTAATTCTCAAAACACTTGGGACGTACAGGAGATTAATACTCGGGATTTAGAAGACCTTAGAATTTAAATGGTTATATAGGCTGTTGATTATATTTACGTAATTTATAAGTAGTATAGTACATGCGTGCAAACAGATTTATTACGTGAGATAAATTCAACATGAAAATTCATTATGTAATTAAATAACTGCAGAAGTAATATGAACTTGGCGAAGGCAACCTACGTACTTGATACGTTTGTAATACTTTAATAATTCTGAAATATTTATATAACAAAAATTTTAAATTCAAATTTGCCCAAGGGATCCTAACCTTAATTAGGGTTTGTCTATAGGGGACCTAATAGTGTAATCATACAAGGTTCTTTACCCACCTGGCAAAGACGTGGCCAAGTTAAGGCCTTACGGGTGTGTCTTAAGATATGTAGTCATGACCGAGGTTCACCTGGGGAAGACCGGGGGGGGGGGGGGGGTAGTGTTAGGACAAAGTGCTATAGCAAGCGGCTGGCGATGACGACCCAAGATACTGGAGGTGCTGTGGAAGTGGATGCCTTCGTCGTCGACCACTGGCTGACTATCGGCGCGGCACTTAGGACGTCCAGCCCTTGTCAGGATACCCCTGCCTTCAGAGCCAAGGGTGTTGCAAGACAGAGTTGTTGCCACGGGTAAGGGATTCCACCCTTAGTCTCATCCTTGGCCTTCGCAGTCTGGAGGACAATAAGCAACTCCTGAGGCCTGGCCAGGGATGCCTTTTATACTAATTCCTACCGACCACTGGCGCTCAGAGGGATATGGGGGGAGTAAATGAACTTGCTTGTCCTCCTAGCATAATACAGTGGACCGGTGAATAATAGAAGCTGCAAGGCAGACAGTACAATTTCACTTTTTAACGCAGTAATTTTAATCTTCAATTTCCGTGCAAGGGACCTGAGAGATTCAGCTGAATTCGTTAAAAATTAATAACTCAAAAAGTGTCATGCGTCAATATTTAAGCTTAAACTTTGACGGAAAGTTGTGAATTTCAGATACGGTAACCCAAACACACTGAAATATGTTTATGCTGCAGAAACACTTCGTAATTGTACCCAAAATAATAAAATCTAAAAAATGCTTTACTTAAGCATGCATAACTAAATATCACTATGTTAGGCACAAATGTGGATCAACCTACAGAATTACTTTGGCCTTGTGTAATGGTATGTACTGAATACAGATCAAAAATAAGTTAACTATGTATGAAGTTGGCTCATCTTACCTGAGACTGCTGAAATTCTAATTCTGACTGTTCATGTTATATAAAATATATCATGTGCTTCAAGTAACTGTCAAATCAGTAACGAGTAAAAAACCTTTTTTGATTTGTAAATGTGCATGTGTGTGTGCATGCATATGTATGCATGTGGATGTGCACATGCAATATTAATAACAAGCCAAAAACAGCACTGCACAGGAAATAGCATAATAATCAGTTTCATTAAGTCACGTTATAAACAAAGTTTAAATGAATAAAACGTGAAATGTAGACCCACTCGTGTGAAAACGTATTAACCACGGTGCAGCCAACCTAGCATCTGTCATGCGAGGAGTCCCTTGGAATGTTTATTGCTCACAACAGGGCGAAGGGAGCCAAAGCATGCTGCACCGTTAAAAATTCATGAGAGTTGAAACTGTTAAAAGAACAAAGTAGAAGGGCCAGAATATTTTAAAAATTGCTTATGTAACTGGAAACGCAATATTGTTGTTAATGTTTGATGGGGATCTGAAATTTGCAGATATCTTTTTTACTCGCTATTTTTAACAAGTGTTGCCAACCTGAACACATACACATACCTGTTACGAACCAGCTGATCGCTGGTACTTCAAATGGAGTTATTTGTTGTGACATGGTTACAAAGTTGGTGGTTGTGTACATTGTCAAACAGCCTTCATAAGTGAATCACAATATAACTTATACTGTCTCGTAAAAAAAATTTTAACATCCAGTTTAAATCAATGTGTTTTCCAATACCTTAAACAAATGCCATTTTAATATCTCATTCAATACTACAGAATGTCATTCTGGTGAGTATTTGTAATCAATTATACAATCAAAGATTGTAAAAATTGATTCAGCACAAACTATCACAATTTATCGCTCGAACCAACTTCTATTTTTACTGCTACACAAGGTATTTTTCGAAATGTTAGCTTATCTTATTCTAATAACTAAAGCAAAGTTTAAGAAAACTTCATTATTTCACTCCTTGTGATAAACAGGTGTCCCTTTTCATGATAGAGTTTTCATCTTTATCTGGGCAGATGGCTTTTTAGAAACCTGTTAAACTACATTTGTGAATCTGAAACTGTAAGTTCACAAATACCTTCTGTTTCCTGTTGTATGAAAAGTAAGACTTGACAACTTTAGATTTCTCCAATACTGTTGTTGTTGTTGTTTTTTAAACCACATCTGCACTTAGATTACATTCGTCTTGTATGTTTGAAGTTATTTTCTGTTACAAATTTCTCAGTGTATCGATTAGTGGTGCTGAAAAACAATTGTTTAATACTAAATTTTGTTGTATTTGTTGTAAAAAAATGTTGAAAAATATTGTTTATACATTTTACAGATTGCTCTAAAAGCTCAGCTGCTGAAGCCAGAAATGGTTTGTTATAAAGGACACAGTCATATTCACTGCATGCAAGCCATTAAGAATGGGTAAGTGGATCAGGTATATTTATTAATTTTAAGGAAGGAATAAAATTTTTACTGGTGAAACGTGTACTTGGTGAGTATCGTCTTAAGCTACACAAAACATTTTTACCAGAATGATACTCGTGTACTACAGTTGACTCTCGTACCAAAAACCCATTTACCGATAAACCGTATCCACAGTTAATTTTCAGTGGTCCCGGCCAAACTCCTATATAAATGAAAATAAAACGACCCGCTTGTATAGTTTATCGGATGTTGGGTTAATCAAAAATGTATTTTGGCCATACCTAAAGATTTCCTGCTACAATTGTTTTTAAGCCGGTTGTTTATGCTGATGCATGCAAAATGCTGCGCCACGCAGATGCATGCTGTACCGGCGACTTTACCCCATTTTGAACCAATGAGAGCTCGAGGCAAGTCAGCAACAGTGGCAAGGTAATTTCACGTATCGAGCAAGGAGAGTCCACGCGT
The DNA here is from genome assembly GCA_029891345.1 of Dryococelus australis. Classification (NCBI taxonomy): domain Eukaryota; kingdom Metazoa; phylum Arthropoda; class Insecta; order Phasmatodea; family Phasmatidae; genus Dryococelus; species Dryococelus australis. The sequence continues at coordinate 57,774,242 of CM056998.1, read as the reverse complement.
TGGACATCCGCGTACATAAAATTAATTGACATGTTTAATTATGAAATTTACGGCCCGCCCAAAATCCCACATGCAAGCGCCACCCCCACAATAAAATAAAATATTTTTGAGAAACCAATACCCTACAGTTAGCTGTGGAAGAAGTTCCAGCAAACCCACGAGGAGGCAGCACCCCTGTGACTTTGTGACGTCACAACCCGTCTGCCTCAGAAAGAGGTGTTTTAATTTGTCGTCGCCTCCAAGAGGGGAAATAGAAAATGAGCGGCGGCACCACCGCTACCATGATAAACCAACCCCTGCACTGGAAGGCTACTCTGCCCCACACCCCCGGAAGATCGCTGATCAAGGAATTTTTTTGTATCTAAGGAAGTGCAGAACCACGCTCCAGTAGAGATACTGGGCTCAACGGCCACGTAGGTCAGTGAGCACTCCCTGGTCTGTGCAAGATATCTCTCCTCTCCTCAGCCTGTGACACGGCTCAGCCTCCAGAGCTTGCGACACTGCTCTACCTCCAGAAACCTGCAAGAAGACTCCACTCTACCTCTGCAGACTGCGAAGGCTGCACCATCCCTGCAGTTTGGAAAAGGCTCGTCCACCACTGCACCAGCTGACCGTGAGGGCAGCAGCACTTCCAGAGCTAATCCCACTCCTGCACCTTGCATCCTTTACCCCAGTCGACTTCTGTGACTCCGCATTAGCAGGTCGTCGCGCCTTAGTTACCCCCTGGATAGAATCCCTGTAAATTGTGAGACCTTGTAAAATTGCATAATTTACCATAGATTTATTTTCTGTATATTTTTATTAATTATTTTTATCAGTCTCACCTACACCTGTTTCAGGGCGTAATATATTTTACATATATTTATAGTTATTTAATTATGATCCATGCCAGCACGATGCGCAGTGAGAATGCACGTTCTACGGATGACTTCGCCCCATCTACGAACCACGTGTGCTCAGGGGTTAAATATATAAACGGCAAACCAGATTAAATGTATCGTGCTAAGAGAGCCCACAAGCCTGGGTATACGATTACATCATTGTTAATTACGTGCGTAATTACAATCCCCATTGCCCGCCCAGATTTTTGCATCCAAAAGCACCCCTGTGAAAGAAATAAATATCATTAGAATTCTACTACTCGTCGCTTAGCTCTGGAAAAAGTTCCTACAATCTCAAGAGATGGTAACACCCACGTGACCTTGTGACGTCGCCTCCACACGTGGCAAAAAGAAATTAGCAGTGCTCCTACACCCCTGATTAACCCGCCCCTGTGGTGGACGGTTATGCTACCCCCCACACCCCGAATAATTGCTGATAAGTGGAAATTTAGTATAAATACAACTCCAACAGCCAGCACCAGCAGATGTGCCGGGCTCATCGTCCGAAGAGGACGCAAGCCACCCTGAATCAGTTGAAAACTCTCTGCCTACCTTGAGTCTGCTAAAGACTCTCCAAACTACCTCAGTCTGCCCAAGACTTTCCGCTTCCTTGAGTCTACCGAAGACTCCTCTTAACACCACCTTAATCTGTCGAAGACTCTTTGCTCCTACCTGAATCCATCCTACCTAAGTGTGTCCTAGGACTCCCCCTTTAAGGCTCCCGTCGGTCTGCGAAGATATACATAAATATATACCGACCTGCACGCCGCAGAAGATCAGCTCGAGAGATGACTACGCCTTCTTCAGGTATACCTCGCCTTAGGCCCGGTATCCTCTTACCCCAGTCAACTTCCCGTGACTCCACTGTAACGAGCCGGCGCATTTTAGAGTACCTTCCTGATTAGCTTCACTTTTATTATTTAGCCGCTGTGAAGTTGTGTGCTATAGTTTATCAGAGATTTTTATTATCAAATTCCCTCATTAAACATCATGTCTGATTTAATCATTTGTGTTCTGTTATCTTTAGTTAATCACCCCGTATCTCCTCTATTTTTGTATTGTGTTAAAGCGTGTGAACCTAGTGGGTAGATGTATAGTAGAAGGGGAGGTGCATGAAGCAGACAGCAACACAGAGAACGTCGCGCCTTACCTCAAACAGCAGTAACTTCTACGTCCAAGGACGACCCTCATGCAGTGTGTCAGGACCAAGTTCCACGATAAATCTCTCCCTTCATTCCCCTTGAAATCACTACCTCACTGGATCATCTTCTTGGTGCCCAATGGCCAGGGTATCCTACAACCGAATATGAGGATCAGGTTAAATTGCTCTCCCTGGAAGATAACTCCAGCTAGGAAGCCAGCTAAAGTAATTAGTAATGTCAAACTACTGTCAGGTAGATTAATCTGGGTATCACACCTAGAAGTTGCAGTACTTCCGTAGTGCTGCTCGATAAAGTTAGCATCGGGAAAAGTTGTATGGGTTCGACTCCCGGCCCAACCAGACAACCTCCCTGCGTAACACCCCCATTTCCCAATTTTGTTCCTTCGCGGCAATCTACTCGCTTGGTTAAGGTCTCCTGTGCCAGAACATATACCCCCACCTCCACATTAAACTAATCACCATCTCATTCCATTCACCTGGGATCGCTGGCATCCCGGATATTCGACCCTTACAGTGAGGAGGATAGAGCTCCCTGGATGGAAGCCACATCCAGCCACCTCACTCTGCAGTTTGACTCCCCCCCACTCCCAACATTAGCCTACCCACACACAGCCTAATATTACATACAGTTCCGTGCGACCACAGCAATTAAGTAGATCTAGTAATATTCGCCATGGTAGGTCAAACTAGGCTTGGAAAGGGTAGTCAACATCACCTCTCTACCATCTAAGGTAGCAACATCTAGTAGCACCCGCTTAAATTATTTCTTGTAATTGATTAACCGGGACTTTCAACGTTTTCCTTAGGACTGTAATAAATTTTACGTAAACTTAAATTGTCCGTTTACCTTAATTTTAACATTAGTCCCTAAGTTATTATCATTTTAGTTTTCAGAGTGTTAGTACAGCTTGTGTCAGATTCTGTATCTAAATCCTGCCGGAGACTAGCCGTGAAGTGCACCAAACTCTATATGAGACGGAGCTTGCAGAAAGGCTTTGTCTGCAAACGACACTCTGAAGCTCCTGGGTTTCCGGTGTTCCTGCGTCTACTTCCAGTGACGTCTCAATACCGAACTGTATGTCTGCACGTCTGCGGAAAAGTCACGGGACAAAACAAATGTAAAATAAGAAGGATGGTTTAGATTACCGTAGACAAAGTAGAGAACGTCGTGCTTTAGAGAGAGCTCTCCCAGCCATTCCCGCTAGCGGAACCACAAGCAGTGTAGAATCCTTGCTGATGGAAACTGAACGCATACCCCGGCCGAACTCACCTCTCTTACCTCCCACACAAGAGTCCCCTTACTATCATTTATTAGGTGCGTGTTGGCCAGAATACGACCCGGAGGGGACACACCATACACAGTCTGAAACTTTGCCACCAGTAACAAGTGTTACCCCGATCGAGGTAGTTCTGGAGAAGGCCCAAGCAAATTCTTGCATAATAAAGTTGGCTTCGGGAAAATTCATCCGGGTTCGACTCCTGCTTAAGGTTGCCCCTTAACCATGTGTAAACTCCTCCCCTGCCGACTATGTTCCCGCACGCCAACTGACGAGGCCTCTGTAGATTGTCCCTATATCTCCGGCCAGATCATCCATCGCCATTGCCATCGTCACCCTCATTTAAATACCAGTTACAGTAATTCACCACCCATCCATCCAGGGACAGCTGGCGTCCTGCCTGTCTGCAACTCTAGTTGCGAGAAAGATTGATCTCCCTGGATGGGAAACGATCGCCATCCACCTCACTCTGGGGTTTGACTCCCTTCTTTTCAGATGAACCAAGGAGGGGGTCAGCGCCCTAACCTCTATCCTCAGAAAGCAAGGAGGAGCGCACTTCAATGCAAATGTCTAGCAACCGGATGTGAAACGCATTATGTGCACCGCTATTTATCACTGCTCTGCGACGTGTTGTCTGTTTTCCCAACACGTCTCTAGCGTTGTGCGAGTTTGGCTTTCTACCTCCCCTTACATGCCTGGCAAGAGGGGAAGTACAGTCTAATCTCGATGTACCATTATCGCATGTATCGATAAGCCTCATCCAACAGCAATTTTTTGTTGTCCCAGCAAAATTCCTATACAAATTATGTTGACATAAACGACTTGTATCGTTTATCGCAGTGTGTATCGATCAAAGTATATTTCGGGTCCCTTCACCTAATATTTCCCGCAACTATAATTTTTAAGCTGGTTCCCCCCCCCTCATTCCTTCAACTTCTTCTTTCACCTACAGGTCTAGTAACTGGATGTGAAATTTGTCCTGCATGCCATCGTTTATCACTACTCTGCTTCGCACTGTATACCTTCCCAACATGTCTGTCTGACATTGCAGCGAGGTACGACTGTGCGAGACTGGCTTGTTACATCCCCCTACACACCGTCAAGAGGGGAAGTAGTTACCTATAGCAACCAGCGTAGCAACCTAGCATCCTCTCTCTCTCTCTCCCCCCCTCTTTCTGTCTCGTTCTGCAATGCACCTTCCGTCCTCTCCTCGCATGCCTACAAGAGAGGAAGCTGGTGTCTAGCAAAACGAAAAATCAAGTCTCTCAGCTGTGCATGTTTGCCTACACATGCCGACCACGGCACAAAGCCTGCCGAATGTACAAATTTTTATTAAGATTATGCATTGCTCAAAATATTTGCTCCTACCACTTGTCTTTCAAAGCAATTGGTTTTGCCTCAAAATGTTACGCAAAATATTTTAACTAATAATTATTATTTTGCAAAGATGTTTTCTTTTGTGATTGATGGTTGTTTTTTCCCGTAAGGTTGGTGATTCATTTTATCTGGCATACAATTAACATGATTTTATAACATAATATTTATTTAACTCGAGGGCAGCATCTTCGCAAATAAAATTATATGCCCAGAAGTATATACTAGACCTCCCCTTGTCATCAAAAATTGTTTGAACATCAAGCGACTTGTATTATAAATGTAAAGTTCAGTTTCAGTAACTTCTTTGCACCTATCATCACTAGTATTTCAAAGCAAATTGTTTCGCCTGAAAATGTTATGCAATACATTTTAACAAGAAATTATTATTTCCAAAGATGATTTCTTTTGTGATTAAATATATTGTTTTTTTCCCCTTAAAGGTTGATGTTTAATTGTATCTGGGCATAAAATCAACAGGATTTTAAAACAAAATATTAATGTAACTCAATGAACAGCATCTGTGCTAACGTGTTCCCTACCGTGATGGGTAAGTGGTGAGGATGCTGACTGCCCTCTCAAAATCTTAGGTAAGCCTACCGCAGCATGATTAGCTAGTGTTATTGGCCCGATGGGTCATGGAGGGTTTGCATTCTGTGGGTGGCCGCTTAATGGCAGGGTACTGTTTGAAACGAGGGGAGTCAAACTCCAGAGTGAGGCAGAATGAAATAGTTTCCCGCTCAGGGAGTTCTATCTTTCTCACTACTACGGTTGCCAATAATCTGAACGCCAGTTGTCTGTGGGTGTATGAGATGGCGATGCAGTTTAAGCGATCGTGGGGGTGGAGGTGGATGGCCTTGCTGGGTTAATCTGGCCTACTCGAATGGGCAGAATGGGCTAACAGGATGTAATTCATGTGGAGTTATACCACACGTTGTTTCCGGGCTGCCTTATGTGGGAGCCGAACCTGTACTGTTTTCCCAGACGCTAGTTTGACTACGCAAAAGTTGGGCAGATCCTCCTCTGGTGGGTGTCGAACCCGTATGAGTTTCCTGAATGCCAACTTGATTATACAGGTGTTCGTTAGGCCCTTATCAGGGACAATTTGGGGTGCAGTTATGCTTACTACCTGCGGGGGTACCTCTTGCTGATGGGGGTGCAGTGGATCCGACTCGCTTCGTGACCAACATACACCCAATAAGTGATCGTATGGGACACTTGGCTAGGAGGTAGAATCAACGAATAATCCAGGGGGCAAGCTCTCGGATTCTGATGTTGGAGATTCTACCTGACTTGTGATTACAATTGAGGTTTGTGTTCGGAGCTGTCTTTCTAATGCACGACGTTCTCTACGTCTTTTACGGCATTGTTTGCCACCCTTTTTATTGTACATCTGTCTAGTCCCATGATACTTTCCACTGACGTGCAGTCTTGGGGGCATGGCTCCTGCAGACACACCTAAGGCCCTGACATGGAAACGGGCAGTCCGGTATTTGGACGTCATTTGAGATAGACATGGGATCACCAGAAGCCCATGAGCTCATGGCTAGTCTCCAGTAGAATTTATTTACTGAACACAAGGTGTACTGCCACTCTGAAAATTAAAAATGGTAACGACACGGGAACTAATCTAGAAATAATGGTAAACGGACAAATTTAAATGTTCACGTAAATTTATTACAGGATAAATGAAAGGGTAAAGCCCCGGCTAATCAATTACAGATAAAATAATTATCTAGCTAACAAATGTAATTAAAATTATTTAATGCACTCAATAGGCAAAGGTAAGCCTAGTAAATAATTAAAAAAGAAAAGGCAGAGAATTGATCTGCATTAAATATGCGGTAAAGTACGCAGTTCACAGCGTAACCTGATTTTCTAGAGTTAGGTGAACTATGTAGCGACGACCTGCTACCGCAGAGTCGCAGAAGTTGACTGGGGTAAGGATGCAGGGTGCGAGAGTAAGATTACCTCTGGTGCGGATGCTGCCCTCATGGTCAGCGGGTGCAGTGGTGGACAAGCCTTATCCAAGCTGCAGGATGCCACAGTCTTTGCAGTCTGCGGCGGCGGGTTAAAGACTTGTTGCAGACTTCTGGAGATGCAGCTGTTTCTCAGGCTGAGGAAAGAGTAGTCTTCTTCAGACCAGGGAGAGCTCGCGTGTGTCTGCTGGAGCGTGGTTCCAGACTTTCTTATATACCAAAAATCTTCATATCTCCTATCTTGCGGGGGTTAGCATAGCCTTCCAACACAGGGGTGGGTTATTAGAGGTTGCGGGAGCGTTGCTCATTTCTTATCTCCCCACTTGGAGGCAACGACAAATTTAAACCCTCTTTCGGAGGCTGACGGGTTGTGACATCACAAGGTCACAGAGGTGCTGCCATCTCTTAGGTTTGCAGGAACTTCTTTCGCAGCTAATAGTGTAGTAGTGGATTGTCAAAAATGTTTAATTTATTCATGGAGGTGGCGCTTGCATGTGGGATTTCGGTCGGGCTGTAGATTTCATAATTAAGCACATTAATTACTTTTACGTAGTCAGCTGTCCAGCGCGTGGTGGAGTCTCCTTGCTCGATACGTGAAATTACATTTGCCACTGTTAATCATTTGTTCCGAGTTTGGGTCACTCGTAGATGGGGCGAACTCGCCCGTAGAGCGCGTATCTATGATGCGCAGCATGTTGGCATGCTTCAACACGAATAAAATTATATGCCTAGAAGCATATACTTGACCTACCCTTGTCGCCAAAAGCTGTTTGAACGTTGAGCGATTTGTATTGGCAAGTGTAAAATTCATTTTCTGTAACTTCGTGTGGGGAAATCTGAGGATATGTATATTTTTTTTTTCAATAGACACACATCTTTTGAATAAATTGATATCCTGTAAAGGCCTATTTGATGACCTTTTGCTGTCTAATAATGGATAAGCACAAAGCCTGAGTGCAGCATAACTCACGATAGGGAAAATCAGAGAACGTGGTTTTGAATGATTAATTATCAAAGACTGTGAAGATGTAAATTTTAATTGCCTTATTTATTCATTTCTGTCTCAAAATTACATTTTTTTGCAGTGAAATATAATTAATTACTTTAAAAGACAGACATTTCCCATGTGCGCAAAGTGTCACCAACATGAAGTTGAGGGGTGGGGTACATTCTTTACAACTACCACTTACCCTTCGTCATTACACCCACCGTGAACACACTGCCCGATTGATAATCTCTCTACAAGCTCTCAGCTGATAGAGTGCGTGCGGGACATTCAAAATTTGCCTTGCATTTTATGTCATATTATTTTCATTTTCAGAGGGTTTGAAAGTTTTAGGTCAGCTTGCATTTGGTGTCTATTGCAATCAATTATAAATGGTATTTTGACATGATATATTAATTTTTTAAACAAGTTGAGGTGAAATTTTTTTTAATGAATTATTTACAGTAATATAAATACGGTAATACTTTTTTTTAATATCCCATTTACTGTGTTGATTAACTAAACTTTATTCACAGATAATGTACAGATTTCACTATACTCAAAATGAAGCTCTCCAATGTTGAATGCTGAGTCAGCCAAGGTGGCTCTCGTCACTATAAGTAGTGATCAATGAGTTCACATGGCAGTAATCCATGGGATGCACAGTCAGCAGGAATATATCCGATCCCACATGGCCCCTGCAAGTCGTGGGCACCAGATCTTATTGTGCAGCACATAAGATTAAAGGTAGTTTCCATAATAGCTACACATACCATAGGTGTGGCCAGATTTGACTGGTGTTTTGGTCATGTGTGGTCCCATTCCAAGAACCCAGCAGCCATCATCTTAATTTAACTCACAGTGTGTGGGCAACTCATATCAGCAATATTTCTTTTGAGGATGTTGGAACCCTCATGCAGTACCTACTACAATACCATTAAAAAAAACACATATTGGTGCAAAATTTTGTGCTTTCACAGATTGTAAGCCACAGGGGGGGATTATTAATTAACACGTTCCTAATTGGTGATCTGGTGCATACTTGGACTACTCCAGTACTCATGCCTATGTCAATATCTAAGTTAGGTATGGTTTCATTGATTATAGTATGTAGTGTATGGTTAAAAATAGATTACATGTTTTATTCATGTCCTGATTTCAATTGTTTTGAGAGTAAATAATTTTATTTTTTAGTTGTAAGACATTATTTATAATTTTTGCTAAATTGTATCTTTATGTGCATCTGTTCTGTTTCTATCTGTTATCAATCACTTGCTTCTGTCGACATTCCACTGTTTTTATATCTAACAAATTATTTAAGTCAGCTTTATGTGTAGTTTATAACTACTGCCTTTGTTTATTGATTACTGATGTAGAACTCTAGAACTCAATGTGCATACTGTAAATAATTTAACTGGTAATAGATAGTTGCTAAGTCTATATGTATTTCGTGTAAGTTTACACTGCTGCTGCTTGCCCACAGTGATGCTGATGTAGCTGTGTTGGATGCCGGAGATGTGTACACAGCAGGTTTGCAGTATGACCTGGTACCCTTTATTTCTGAGGTATACAATCTGGACACACCAGAGTATTACGTTGTGGCTGTTGCCAAAGAGGAAGACCCATCAACAGAGATCACGTACTTGAAAGGTAACAGTTTATGTGAGGGATGCTAACATTCCTTCAGCATGACCAATAGCAAGAGAACCTACTTTTCCAATACAGTAGACACTCAAAATTTACAATTTCATATTTTACAAATGTAGCGATTTTACAAAGTCATTCGTAGGAGTAATAAAAAAAATCATGAGCATTAATTTAACATAAGAAAATCACAGAAAAGTTGCAAAATTACAATGAAAATCTTTTAAGAAAAATTTTTGCAAACCCACAGCAATAAAATACTGCATGGGGTTGTATTTTTGGTACTCTTGAATAATGCACAATACTGTATAATAAAAAAAATTTTTATGCTTGGCAAAACTCTGTAAAATATTGGAGACGGACAAGCTAGTAACACCACTCAATATCATTTCACCATTCCATTAAGGAAGTGAAGCAACCGGTGACCTGCAGTAGGTAGGACAACTTGTCACTGTTAGGACAGACATGCAACGTGTAGCAATTGAACACCTCATGAAAATAGAGAGAAAATTGTCCCTCCTTTAGTTAAATAGGTTTCGGTGGGGACAGAGCAACAGGTGTGAGATAGGCTATTAGTTCTGTTGGCAGCTGTTCCGGTTGATGGTAGTACTCCGCAATCCATGGGTGGACTTTGTTACTCAGACTTGTGGGCAGCTGGAACAGGGCTCGTGGAATCTCTGATGTGACTGGGATGAGAAGTCGTCGGTTGGCTTGAGCTTGGACTCTGGGCGTAAGTTGACCTACTGCAGCGACAAGGACGGGTGTCAACTCTGAGAAACAACCAGAAGAAAGAAATAACCACCTGCTTTAGTTTCTCCTGAAGACCACTCCTTTTGGAGTAAAGCATCAGGAGTCACACACCCGTCACGGTTGTGAGGCGAGACATGGAGACTTGATGTTCTCTACCGTGTAGAGCCACGTGATTGGCTGCCGTCGAGCAGAATTCCAACTCCAAATGCTCAGCGCTAACGTGTGGTGAGCAGAGAAAGTTAAACCTTGCTGACTGCAGCTTCAGCACGTGAGTGTGGGTTTCGTCCGCATCTTCTCAGCCTAGGGAATGCCCCTTTTCGGCACTAAGGTATGATGGAAAAGGCTGAGCACCAGACTGAAAAGTAAGTCCAGAAACCGTGTACCTGTGTGGGCTCTGCCTTTCTACCTACCTATATATGTAGAAAGGTTGGCCAGGCGAATCCTTGTGGGTGGCTCGATTGAGAAACAGTCCCTGGGATCGCCTGGGTTTCCCCTGACGTGTGAGGTCAACTGGGAAAAAGGTGCAAAGTCTACAAGAACATGGAACTAAGGATCAGTTTCAAACAACGTTTATCCATTTTACGGGAAATAAACTAGAGTTTTTCGATACCATGTTTTCCGATACCGATACCAATGCTGATACCAATGCCCTTCGCTCTGAATTTTAGAGAAAGTATTCTGTTACTGTAAATAACACATTAAAAAACATGTCTCCTTAACTCGTTTAAATAAAGAAAATGTCTCAAAATACATTATATAAATTATTGTAATCCTATACTAAATGTAAGCTGACCTAAAACTTCCAAACCCTCTGAAAATGAAAATAATATGACACAGAATGCAAGTCAAATTTTGAATGTCCCGCACGTACTCGTTCAGCTAAGAGGGTGTGGCGCGTACTTGTTTAACTAAGAGGGCGTGGAGAATATATCGATCAGGCAATGTGTTCACCGCAGCCTGTGGAGGAAGGGTGTTGGCGGTAGAATCACCCCTCCACGCTGCTACTTGTTCCCGAGTGCCGACATGCGACACTTTACACCCGTGGAAAATGTCTGTCTTTTAAAGTAATTAATTACAGTATATTTTACTACAAAGAAAAGTTGTAATTTAAGACAGAAATGAATAAATAAGGCAATTATGATTTGTTTCGTCACCGTCTTTAATATTATTCAAAACCATGTCCTCTGATATTCCATCGTGAGTTACAGTGCACTCGGCACAGTGCTTGCCTTCCCATTATTAGACTGCAAAAGGTAGTCCAATAGGCCCTTACATTTAACAGTTAATTCAAAAGATGCATGTCTATTGAAATTAATTAATATAAATCCTCCGATTTCCCCGCAAGAAGTTACTGAAAATGAACTTTACACTTATAACATAAATCGCTCAATGTTCAAACAATTTTTGGTGACAAGTGGTAGAGTATATACTTTTGGGCATGTAATTTGATTCGCGAAGAGACTGTCCTTTGAGTTAAGTAAATGTTATGTTTTAAAATCATCTTAATTTTACGCCATATACTATCAAACACCAAACTTATGGGAAAAAACAACCTTTAATCACAAAAGAAAACATCTTTGAAATTATAATTCCTCGTTGCAATGTTTTGCGTAACATTTTCAGGCAAAACCATTTGTTTTGAAACACAAGTGATGATAGGAGCAACTATTTTGAGCAATGCATAATCTTGATAAGATTTCTACTTTCTCCAGTCTCACATTTGCTCTGTGGCCGGCGTGGTAGACACCAACTTCCCCTTTCGGAGGCGTGTATGGCATGTAAGGGGAGGAAGGAAGGTGCACAGCAGAGAGAGACAGAAAGAAGGGCGAGATATAGGATGCTAGGTCGGCACACTTGTTGCTATAGGCAACCACTTCCCCTCTCATCAGGTGTGTAGGGGAAGTACCAAGCCAGTCTCGCACATTGCACCACACTACATTGTCGAGTCGACAAAAGTGTTGGAATGACAAGACACTAGACAAAGCACTGCAGAACAGTTATAAACGGTGGAGCACATGGCTTATCCAGTTACTAGACGTTTGCATAAACAACCAGCTTAAAAACAAATAGTTGCGAGAAATATTAAGTGAAGGGACTCAAAATATACTTTGACGCACCATGCGATTAACGATACAAGTGGTTTATGTTAACATTATTTACATAGGAATTTTGCCGGGACTACAAACAATTGTTGGTAAATGCTATTTATTTGTTTTGTTTTTTTTTTTTTTTGTTTTTTTTTTTATTATTATTATTATTATTATTATTATTTTTTATATATATATATATATGGCGTATACGCACCAAAATACAGTAATTTTTGTGACTAAAGGAAGGAATAACCTGATTTCATTATTAACTGATACTAATGTATCGGCCCGATACCATACCCGATACAAACACATTAAAAAAAGGTGGAGTATCGGCCGATACAGATACTTGGTATCAGTATCGAAACAACCCTAAAATAAACTTGTGGTGGCGTACTCCCGCTGGCGTTAATTGAGAGCTTGACGGAAGTTAACCTACATAGTACGGATAGAGGCGACCCGCTTCTGAACTAGCAAGGGTAGGGGCAGAATTGCACTGTTAAACAACTAAAACTGAGACTGTCTCCCTAATGTATTGTTGGCCACGGTGTCTAGTGTATAGATGATGAATAGGCACATTGCTAGTTAAACTAAGCAAGGTTTTGATGGCATAAGTCCAACAATGGAGCTTAGGATAGGTGGTCCTTGTGACACATAGGTGCGGTGAAGTGAAGGTAGTAATAGCGAAGATAGAAACTGGCGCGGTGAAGACAGGTTGGTAATTTCTGGCAGCAAGTGTGGTGGAAAACCGAAGACTGGGTCCTGTGTTGAATCTTGACTCTGTATTTATACTCTTCTGAGCGGCTGCTCGGCACTGGTTGGCTGGCATCTTGAGGGCGAGGGGTGGTCGCTGAGCGGGAGGTGGTGAAAAACATATCTGTCTAGCATGACATCACCAGTTGGCTGGAAGAACGAGACAGGTGAACAACGAAACATACTTGTTGTACCATTTAGCAGTGATAAGTAGTACTCTGTGCCTTGAGGTGCATAGCTTCGCCGGGCCGTGTGAATAATAAAATTTCCACTGGCTGGAACATCCATTCCTACAGGGTGGACAGTACAAACTTCTGGCGTCACATAAGATTAACGGTAATACTGACTTCGTAGAAATCAGATGCGCCGTAGGCTATGCTGATGAGCTAAAGTCGTCAAGATTACCATTATTGAGAATGTGCCATGCGTCAACTTTGTTTTCTCAAGAAAATAACTTGAACTTGGTCATGCTTGCTTCAGACTTGAGAGTTTAGCGAAAGTTACTTTGAATACATTTTACCATAACGGAAGAGGTAATTTCAGATTGACATATTGTATATTCAATAGAACAGAACTTCATTACATACTACAAGAAAGTGATATTTTCTCCTTTTAAAGTTACGGTGTTTTATACTGTCATATTGCATGCCAGCTTAGTGCTTTTTTTGTAAAGATGATGGGGTTTGTGATGTGTCAATTGACCTTAATGTTTCCCTGAATCTGTACTTCAAATGTGCAAAACAACTCAATGTGGGGGAGGTTATTCTCAGTTTTATTGTGTCTCTCGTCAGACGGGATTGTATACAAAGACACATTAGTAAATGCAGCTACCACTATGGATGGCGAAACTTTAATTTTTTCACAAAGAAGGGTGCACTTGAAAGAGACTTGTATAAGTGAAGCAACAGTGGTTTCACAAGAATACTCAGTCTTGTGAGTGGGTGTTTGCAGGTAAATACACGTGCCACACCGGTATTAACACTGCAGCGGGGTGGATCATCCCCATGGCCTACCTAATATCAAATGGCTGGATCAGGAGCTATGGGTGCAACTCGATCCGTGCCGCTGCAGAGTATTTCACCAAGTCGTGCGTGCCAGGTGCACTCAGTTCTGAGTACAACACGGACATTCCCTATGAGAACATGTGTCACCTCTGTCATGGACCCAGCTACCGCTACTGCCGCCGTGATGCCTCCGAGGACTTCTATGGCTACACAGGTAAGGACACAAGTTCACTTTCTTAGTAATCTTCATGGCTGGAAAACAAAAATGCTGGTATGGCTGGTACCTGTAATTTCTGCCCTGAAAATAGAGTGGGAAAGTCGTTGCAGATTTGCCAACCTTTCCAATTTTCTATATAAAATGCATAGAAAACAGCTGCATTAGAATCATGATTTTATGGATTTAAAAATTATGAGTGCAGTGATTTTACGAAGTAATTGTCTGGAACAATTTAAAAATCCAGAAAATCAATTAGAAGTTTTGATAAAAGTAAAAGAAATTACAACTAAAATCAGTTTTAAAAAATATTTGTAAGGGTATGCAAATATTGCTTACATAGTCACATGCATCCTGTGCTCACTGTAAAACCCACTGGAATGTTACCAAGTGTAATGACTTCAGAACAGAGAGACAGTGAACTTTGATTTCCCAGTTTTCTCCAGCATTCTTTTATAAAAATAATACATTTATAAGACTCAGTATATTCTTTTTTGTGTTCAAGGTCTGGCAAGGTTCATCCATACCTGCTGTATACCTTGTTACTGTGTTGAACACACACAGAGACACGCATATATATATATATATATATATATATATATATATATATATATATATATATATATATAATATGCGTGTGCATGTGAGCCAACACAAAATCTAACCTGCGAAGCCTCCACCACGTGCTGTAACTTTCTTTAAAATCAGCAGGGCCAGCACGAGACACTCTGTATTTAGGGTACAGAAAAAGGCTCATTAACTCAAAATCCAATAAGGGAAAAAGAAAGGGCCGGAAGGGGGGTGTGGGGGGGGGGGGGGGGTGTTAACAAGATTACTAGCAAGAGCTACCAGCTTTGCTTCATGGGTCTGACTGATGAAGTGCATTAATGTGTTTCCCTTATTCCAAAATTCTTTAAATTTCAAATTTCCTTGCACCAAGTACTGGTAGACCATGCTACCAATCCTACTAGTTGTGAGGATTGAGAGATGTGTTCATAAAGGAAAAAACATCAAATAAACCACTAAGTATTCATATAATTAACCATAGTGAAGGTTGTTACCTCAATAAGTAAAAGTAATATTTAAAATAATATAAACCTTATTTATTCACTCCAACAAATATATTGATATAGAGAAAACATTTAAAAATTATATCAAGAAAATATCAGAAACAAATAAATTGTGAAGTTTAAAGTGATGTTTCAATAAACAATGTAAATTTTGTGTGAAAATTACTGGTTTCTCAAGAAACCATCACAGATTATTAATGTTACAAGTGAAAAGATACTAATTTTATTTCAATTAATCCACAGCGGACTTTTAAAAAAAGAATTTCTGAAATACTGTACTGTTTTGCCTAGCAAGGCAGACATAAACTATAAAAAAAAAAAGAATTATTATAAAACTAGAAAATTCACTGGCCTAACCGGGTATAAATACTGTAGGGCGAACAGGATGCTCTTCTCATTAAAATAGTAAATAACAGCTAAAATTATTATTACACCAAATTGAGGTTACTAAACAAAGTTAACATGGATCAATGTGTCGGAATATTCATTTCTCAAACCAGTTTAAATTAGCTGTAGCAGGTCACAAACATACTAGCCACTCTGTCTTTCATAAAAAAAAAAAAGAGAAAACAACATTTCTATCATTTGTTTATCTCTCTCAACTTGTCTTACAACTGATTATGTTTTCTTAAATGATTTATTGATAGATTTATTGGCCGCCAGGTTACTGGAATAAGCTTTAGAGAACTTTAAAAATAATTAGCAAAGAAACTTAATTAAAGATTCAAACGACTTTAAAATAAATAAATTAAAAAAAAAAACACATATTTATCTTTAGGGAGGAACCTGTAAAAAATTAAACTATCTTATTTCATAACCTAGACCTCTGTTTACATCAGTGCAGTAGTACCAACCCAACTCTGCCTAGTGCGAATACAAAAGAATTACGGAGCCATTTAGAACACATGGTACTACTATTAAACTTACTTTTAAGTTTCCCCAAAAGGTCTGATCCGTACTCAAAAACAACTTCAAAAGTTAAGGTTCCATCATCCCGTACAAAAGTTAAATTTAAAGCCAAATAAACATAACCTCATTAGCTCCTCGTCCAGAGCTGATGAGCAGGACATTATTATCTCAGTCAAGCTGCCACCATGTATTTTGAACGAAGGAACATAACAGGTTCTTCGAACTGCTGATGGGGAACTTTAAACGAGCACCTGGGCCAAGAAAAATACGGCCAGCTGCAGTTGCCTCAGTGGAAGTCTGCTTACGCCAGTGGTGACAAAACTCTTTCTAATTAAAACTCTACATGACCCCAGTTCCTTAAGAGCCTCGACAATCAAATAAAAAGCCTTTATTCTTAACAAAAATAAATAAAAATTGGAAAAGTAACTGACTCTTATTCCAATTCCACCGTAATGTAATGACCTAACCATAAAACAAAAACACAACAAATAAAATCCTTGGTCAATTAAAAATCTCTGCTCAAACTATAAAAAAAAAAGATTTTAAAAAAAAGTTCTTCAGGAGACACTATCAGTTAACTTTTAACTAAAACCTCGATGTCTAGTTTAAGACCAAAAGGTCCAAAACGTAATCCAAAAAAAAGTTTAATTACTTTCAAACCTGTCTTCACAAAATCAATTTTGAAACTAAAAAAGTAGTCATTAAATTATTTCTCACCACATTACTTACTTACTTAATAGTACCCTAGCCCCGCCCTGCAAGGTTGATCTTGAAAGCTAAATCCTAAACAACACCCTCAAAAATCCTGATTATGCAAATAAAAATATGTATGTTCATATTTAGCAAATTAAAAATTACAAGTGCACCAAAAATCTACTTATTTTTATTGCAAAAAAGGTTAATATTGTTTGAAATGAAAATAAATTCTTGAAATATAAATTCACATAATGTTACCACTCACTCAATCAGATATAACAAGAAAAACTACACTCAAAACAAATAGGCCTAAGATACTTCTAACAGGAAACAGCATTTCCAAGTTAAATTCTAATTTTAAAAAAAAAATACTGTTCAAGCAAAAATTTCAGCAAGATTGTTGAGTAAAAATATTTAGTATGCAAGACTAGGTAATTGAAAATGAAATGGATTCTTACAAAGTTTGTTTCTATGTCATTGGGCAACATGCAAAGATGCTAATGTTTGTAAACAGTACAAACTCGTTTTGATTGTAACTGATAAAGTAGATGTGGCAGCCGTGGGATGTTCCGCATATCTGGCAACAGTGTCCGACATTCTTTACTTTATGTTAGTAGAGTACTAGTTGCTTGAGCCATGGCGCCAGTTGGTCAACCGCTCTGCATTACGTCCCGTTAACATTGCCGTGGAGTTAAGAATTAACGTGAATTTTGACCAAATCTGTGTTCGTTTTGTAAACAATTATCATGCATAAGTTTTTTTCTAAGTTGCAACTCACAATGTTGTGTGTAAGACAAAAGGTTATACATCTTGCTACATAGTTGAGATTATCATTGCGTGTGAAGAGAGCTGTGCTAATGAAAGTAAATCGGGAAACCGGTTCAACCTTAGCTCGTGAATACTTTTCACAATTTATTTTGAAATACAAGGTGTGTGCATGTTTTGTGTAGTGCAGTGTTTTTGTTCTTGCTTGCTACCAGTACTGCTACGTTTAGTTTAATAAACACTTTAGATAATTGCTGTTCCAAACGACTAGGGTGTTATTTAATTAAAATTGCTGTGGTAGGTAATTTTAATGCCAAAACCATATTAAAAGGAATTTGTTATTCACTTGTGCTACGGCGTGCGAGGTGGCAATGCTGTGGCGCTTACCTGCTCTGTCTGTAGGCGCCCATGTTGTGTTTACATTTTACTGTGATCGTCCGCCTATGGACTGTTTGGTAACGTTTGCCTATTTCTTAAATTGACTCATGTCTGTAATCACTTTTAATAAACAATAGGTCAATAGTCTTTTTAAGCAGCAATATGCTACAATTCTGTATATATAAGTAAATACATCGGTACTCCTTGACTTCCATGGTAGCAGGTCGTAATGACGTCCCTTCTGGACCTAAACCACTCCTCATACTCGCTGTAAATTGCCTCTTAGCTGCTTGGAATTTTATTGGGATCTTGACTTTATTTAATCAGGTTTGCCTTCACCTGACCTAAAGTAAAATAATTTAAATTAATTATTTTAGCTTGGGTTATACAGAACCGTTATCCCCGTTGTTTTCCAAAACGGTAATAGATAAGCCGTACAAAATTCAATCCATTTCCCACTCCATATTCATTAAAATTTTAATAATTTTAAATTTAACACTGATTGCTGGTAACAAGTGGCTCGAAACACTAACTAAGCAACCTCAGCAGAATTCACGCGAGTGGGCCGAACCCCTTAGGTTTCCTGAACCTTGCATAAAGCTACAGTTTGAATAAGCGGGACTCCTGAGGTGCGTCCGGTGCACCCACGCATATCTGCAGAAGCGCTCCGAACACTAGCAACTCACATCTTACATTCGCCTTGGAGTGACTGTACAAAACACTCCTCAGGAGGGCTGAACTCCGACTGCTAAGATACGAGCGAGCTATAATCCAAACAGTTAGTACATGGGAAGAGCCTTCTTTGACAAAAAATTAATTTATTTATTTACCTCTTTATTTTATCTGGTCAATAAAGAGTTCAGATGCCAAAGAAAGGAGGTGGTCAAAATAGCAGTATTCGTTGTTTAGCTCGAAGAGCCCTGCAGCAAGAGCTGTCCCAGTCAGAGGGAATACCTCCCATTGCACACGTTAGTGAGTCCTCACCACCTCCACCCCAGCCCAATGTAAACACCGTTGAACCACGAGGGGAAGTCTCCTCACTCAGCAAAAATCACGACACATACCTGGATCCACTATTAAGGATTTCCTGACCGTAGTCAAATTACGATTACGTAACTTATCTCAACCCTCCATCACCAGAACCAGTAGAGGAACCACAACTCAGTAGCACTACGCCCCCTACCACGTGTAGAATCCGTACCGCTGCCAGGAAAGTGCTCAATATTATCATTCATCCCAAACCAGTGTTTAAACCCAAGATAGCATCCCCTACCCTTGATTTCGTACCCACTCATAAGCCCACGAGGTCTGCCCCATATCGACATCCTGGAAGCGAGCGAGAGGCCTAGTAGGGTGCTATCCAGGACCATATCTCATTCATCCTCATTTTGTTATCATTTTTTGCCTACATTTTTACGTAATTAATTTAATTTCATTCGTCCCTTAGAGACGGCTGGCGTCCCGTATTTTGATGGCCTTTACAATGAGCAAGGTCAGGCTCCCTGGTAGGGAGACCCTTATGATTAAGCTCATCCTGGGGTTTGATTCCCCTCCAACCACATAACCCTTCTACCAGGTAGTATCCCATTAGGTCGCCCAGTGTGGTCAAATCATAGACCTGCCAAGCGAAAACCATGTCAGAAACTCTTCCACCACCGAAGGGCCCTATAATCATACCCCACAGGGAAATCAGCACTCGTATCAGTTGGCCAACCTTAAAACGATAGCCGCAGAAAGGGAAATGACCTATGTATTGTATATAGCCCCCTGTGATAGAGGAGAGTGCATCAGTGTTGAATGAATGTTCATTTAGTGCACCAGCAAAGGAAATTTTTATCGGTATTTCATCTTGTTTTTGATTATTTTATAACTAAAACAGAGAATTGAAATTGAATGTAAGCAATACCTTACGGTAAATACTCCATATTCTAAAATGTTTTGGTTTAGATTGGTTTGGCAACAAATTTTGTCGTAATTAATCACTTGCTAAAAATGTTATTGAATTTGTTAATACTGAGATCTTATAAAAATAAATTTTAATTATCGTTTTACTTCCTTAACATATTTTTCACTTCTGTTTTGTGAGAAAAATGTTGTTAGTGGTTCTCAATGAATTGCTACATTATATAGTGTGTTTTATAAGTGCCATCTTTTTAATGCCTTTTTTTTTTTGTGTAGTATTTTATAAGTAGCTTGTAATGCAAAGAAAAACATCCTTATAGAAAGACTATACATATTGCTTCTACCCATAAAATAAATATTAATAATTTTGAATAGAAATAACACAAATATTTTTTTTAATTTTTGCAGTGTATGTTGGTTAGGGAAAATTCACAGGATACTTGCAAAAATCAGAGAAACATCAGGGAATTTTTTTATAATGATACTGCTAGCCATCCTGCTTGTAAGAGGAATGCCTGGTACTGTGGTTGTAATGTGGTGGTTGTGTTTCCAGGAGCGTTCCGGTGCCTTGTGGAAGGGGGTGGTCAGGTGGCGTTTGTCAAGCACACGACCGTGATGGAGAACACAGATGGCAAGAGGCGGGAGTGGTGGGCCCGTAACACACTTACCGATGACTTTGAACTGCTCTGCCCTGATGGTAATGCCAGTTTCTTTACAGCTGGCCCAGATTATTACTGTACTCAATTCACAGTTACTTCCAACTTTTCTGTAGCCCTACTTCCAGGATAGTCATCCGCCTCAGGCAAACAAAGCTCAACTAAGTCTAGAAAATTACACCAAATTGGCAACACGCCACATTCATATGCACTCAGTGTAATAATATTTTGCATAAGAACTATTTCTTACTAAACAGTAGACATTTCCAGCACACCTGTTTTCTCTCTGTTTTTGTTCATATTAATTGTAAATTAAATATTATAATTTATAGAAGTTCAATTTAACCAGGAGTTGTGGGTGACCATAAAAACAAGAAAATCGACCCACTGCATACATATTTATTAAACTGCTCATCTTAATTCTGGGACTTAAATATCTTGGTGTGAGGTGGAGAGATTTGGGTGGCTTTTAACATTGAGTTCTTGAAAGCAGATAAAGGTGAAGTGAGGGGAGAGTGGAGCAACGTCGGAATATGAGGTCTGGGGTAACGTGTGATCTCCAAGAAATCCCACTGACCAGCGGCATTGTCTGGCTTGATTGCCACTTGTGAAAATCCAGGACTGACCCTGCAGGGAATTGAACCGGGTTTACCTAGTTGGGAGGTTATTTTGGTTTTATTGCTACTCGCTGATTGCTTTTCTGCTTTGGCCTAGAACTTCTCTTCAAATGAAGTAAACAATTTTTCAAAGTCAAAATATTTTTTAATAATAGTGCTCACTCATTTGGTTGCTAGTAGTCTATTGCTATTACAGTCGACTCTAGATCTATCGTTATTCAAAGGACTGCCAAAAAATGTCCATACATGCGGGATTTCAGTAGATGAGGATTCTGACATGTACATAAATAAAATACAACTTCTAACCTTGTAAAACTTTACGTTGAGTATAGTAAGAGCTGTACATTATCTGTGAATAAAGTTGAGATAATAAGCACAATAAAAATGGGAATTTTTGAAAAAGTATTATTGTAAATAATACATTAAAAAACATTTCCCCGAAAGTTATTTAAATAAATAAAATAACATGTGAAAATACTGCATGTAATTTATTGTAATCCGACAGACACAAAAAGCAAGCTGACCTAAAACTTTCAAACCTCTGAAAATGAAAATAATATGGCACAGAATGCAAGACAAATTTTTAATGTCCGGCGCGCACTCTGTCAGCTGAGAGATTGTGGAGAAGTTATCGATCTGTGATTCCTTTTGTTACCGACAATTGCTTTACAGAACTAAATCATGTATAGTAGGGTGTGAAATTTAATTATTAAAACAAGGCCTACATTAGCAGTAGGCCTATTACTAACACAAATAATATAAAACTTAAACAGTTTCATATGAAAAATCAAAACATTCAAAAGAGGAATATTATGAGGTAATATTGAAATATAAATATGTATACACACACACATACATCTATATATCATGTATATATTTTGTCCACATACTTTTTTTGGAAAATATTTCCAAACCTCACTTGCCTAGATGAATATTCACCAACATATGAAATTATTAAAAAGTTTGCAAGTCTGGCACTTACTGAAAAGCAATCATTATATATTTTAAAGCAGTAAATATTTAAAAGGCTCCAATTTTAAAATAAAGTATAATTTTGGTAAATTCAAAAAAAAATTTCTGGAAATTCAAAGAAAGGTAAAAAATGATTATTATTTACACTAGTAAATTTTAATGCAAATTAATTTTGACATACATAAATAAACTAGACAAGCATCATCCGCGTAATTTAATATCATTTAAATTGTTTTTAAAAAAGTAATATCAGACCTATTCAGGTATGTTTTTGTATTAATTTCTTGCACACTTTACACTCGCCTTTGCAGTTATCTTTTTACATAAAAGTCCAGATGATAGACATTTTACAGTCTTTTACATCGCCTGCAGATCTGCTATAATTTATGAGACTAGATATTTTATGCAAACAGTCCGTTTAATGTATCAATTTATCTCTTTCATTTCATGCACTCGTGTCCGTGTGTCAATGTAAACAAGCGATGTCTCGACCATAGATTACTGCACACATTCTAGTTGTATGTGTTCACTTCACACAATTGTTACTAGTGCTTGGAGCCATTTTATTGCCAAACTACTGTAGCTTATCTTGAATTTATTCATTTAGAGAATTTCTCTATCTTTCTGAGACTCGCGCGTGTCTGGAATTTTACAGTGTCAAAGTAATTTTGTGTGTATAACATGGGATAATAGTTCATTTCTTGTAAAGAAAACGCATTTCATTAGATATCACGCATTTGTCTTATTTCATGTTATTTCACGATTTAATTTGTGTTTCGGTGTTATTTCGTTGTATCGCTATTTACCCGAAAACGTGCCTCTAGTCTTTGGTTATGTATTTGTAGTAATCGGTTTTTCATGCTTCGATTCTTTACTTCCGATTCTCGATTATACGATTCTTCGAGAATCGCGGGTATTGAGGAATGGTGGAATAGATTTTGACATCCCTAAAATAAATTAATACAAATTCTGCGATTTCCCCACAAGAAGTTACTGAAAATGAACTTTAAACTTATAATACAAGTCGCTCAATGTTCAAACAATTTTTGGAGCGAAAGGAAGGTCAAGTATATGCTTCTGGGCATATAATTTCATTAGCGAAGATGCTGCCTCTTGAATTAAATAAATATTATGTTTTAAAATCATGTTAATGGGGAAAAATGACTTTTAACTACAAAAGCAAACATCTTTGCAAATAATAAATTCTTGTTGAAATGTTTTTCGTAACATTTTCAGGCAAATCCATTTGCTTTGAAATACAAGTGGTGATAGGTGCAATTATTTTGAGCTACGCATAATCTTGATAAAATTTCTACACTCTCCAGGCGCACATTTGCTCTAAGCCGGCATGTGAAGACAAGAGTGCACATCCGGAGAGACTTGTTTTTCCTTTTCCTAAACAACAAGCTTCCCCTCTCAAAAGCTTGTGAGGGGAGGAAGGAATGTACAAGGCTGAGAGAGACAGAAAGAGGGGAGAGAGAGGGAGTGTGCTAGATCACCATGCTCGTTGCTATAGGTAACCACAGAGGAATTTTGCCTGGACCACAAATAATTGTTGGTGGATGCGGTTTATCTATATATTCGATAATGATACATCGATAGTCAACTGTAGTTGGGTGCAAACTTAGACATATTGTAAACTTTCAGCATATAATTAAAAACTTTTGTGGACCATAGAATAAGACATTATTACATAGAGTAAATTAAAAGATTAAAATATGTGACAAGGTGCATAATTGACTGTTCCTTCTCTCACAAATTTAATTCAAAACGAATCAGTTTTATTAAGAACAAAACCAGTACAACAGTCAGTTAAAGTTTAGTAGGTAGTAAAGTGCTTATCAGAGTGTAAGTCAATGCAGAATATACAGTGTTTGATTTAATGATTTTTCAGGAACCCGTGCGTCTGTACATGACTTTAAGCGTTGCAGCCTAGGTAAAGTGAAAGCAAATGCTATAGTCACAAGAGGTGGTTATGGCTACAATGAGACAGAGCGTAATGCGTACATCAATCTGTTCACGTACACTCAGCAATTGTATGGCCGCAAGGATCCAGATGAGTTCAGGTAAGTTGTCTTCAAGTTTAACGTTTACTAGAGCTGTGCCGATTCGAATCATCTTCTCCGGATGTCCGATGTTCATTAAATCGGCGCTTCTGGGTGAACTGCAGATACGTAATTTCCAACAAATTTGACAAGCATAAAATGTTGTAGGTAGTTTTGTGTTATAGTACCATATTTTATCGCGTATAGTTTGCACATTTTATTTTAAAAGTTTTATTTAAAACTTGGGGTGCGACCTATATGTGAGAAGAATTATTTTAAGGTGTTGGAAAAAATTCAGTAACCTCCCGATTAACCGTGATAATCGAGAAGAGAAAACATGAATAAATGTTGAATTAAAAAACCTGGATAATAGAATTTACACATTTTTATTATTAATGGAACAATGATATTGGCTCAAATAATCATGACAAAACATAGTACCTATTATACATTTCAAAGCAAACACAAATCACGCACTGTATGGGCAGGATTTAAAGTACACAATACTTTAAGTGATATTTATGTTGCACCAAGTGTATTTAATTCATGGCATTTAATACATAGCCTTTCACCGGCGTCAGACAAGCACATTGGGTGGGCGACCCAGAGCAATATATAGCGGTCAGAAGTGTGTGTGGGCGTGCGCAACCCCCCCCCCTCCCCCTCCCCCCTCTCTCTCTCTCTCCTCCCTCCCCCCCCCCCCCCCCTCTCTCTCCCCCTCTCTCTCCCCCTCTCTCTCCCCCTCTCTCCCTCCCCCCCCCCCCTCCCCCCTCTCTCTCCCCCTCTCTCTCCCCCCTCTCTCTCCCCCTCTCTCTCCCCCCCCCCCTCCCCCTCCCCCTCCCCCCCCCCCCCCCCCCTCCACCAAACGAGGTGGGAAATATCTGCAGGAGGGAAAGGCCATAGCTGCCTACAAAACTACCTGGGGCTGCACCCCATCCAATGCGGCACTCTGCCACGTTACCCCCTGGGACTGAGCTCTCGCCATCCATCAGCTGGAGAGACCTCACCTCCTAGTTTCCTCCCCTTCTCTATTTTCAGCCCCTATGAAGACACCTGGGATGCCGTATCCAGTGGTGGCCGCCATCTGCCGAGGAGAAGTTCCACTGGACATTGCGTGCCCTTGGTTTAAGAGGAATTGAGGAACCAGTCCAACCAAGACCTATGCTTCCATTCAGCGCAGCACCTGGAGAACATCTGGCTCTACTGGCGTGCCTAGTAGCCGCTCCCCAGCACCGCAGTTCAACTGCACTAGCAACAGTAAAAGTAAAAACATGACCCCTAGTAACCACAATGCTCGCAGTATCGTTCAGCCGGTAAACGACTTCGTGCCGTCACCAGGCCAACCTTGTATTCTGGCTCCAATCTACCATTGAGTTAATGCAGACTTTAATCCTGTGTGACTGTCCTGCACACTGAAACTAGTTCAGACGGTGACGTTGCATAGACAATCCCCAAGCCCATCGCACTTCAATAGTTTCCGTGGCACACAACGTGGGGCCTAAACGACTTTCCGATAGTGATAGTAAAGCAGAACTAGGTCGGCACCACCCACAGGCACCAGAGGTTAACCGGGGAGTCAGAAATAACCCAGTGGCACCCAGCCACCCTAGTAAATATGTTGGACACTGAATTAAGCCAAAACGACCCCCAAGAGATCGCTATGGCAGAAGCCAACTCAAACATGTGCTATATAGCAACCTGCCCTGGTACCGGGGTAAACTAAGTCGTATGTGCCCACTGTCAAAACATGTTTCACTTTTAGTGTCTAGGCTGGGCAGACGAAGTGTGCTTCACTGACGGACTGGAGTATCGATGCAATGACTGCCAATACCCACCATACTGCCTTCTGCAGCTGAATCACATGTGCTAGGAGAGGAATGAATATGGTACACTGTATCATGTGCGCCCAGCCCAACCTTTCCACTATAGGTGCATAGGCTGGCCGAAGCAGCGAGTGACGCGACCAGGGTTAGTCTACAGTTCTGAAGTGTGTCGACATGCAGCAAAGTAACAACCAAGTAACCCAGAGCATAGAAATAGCCTAACAAATACCCGCAGCACCAACGAGCCACAGTTGCCAGAGTTCGCTGGGCGACTGCATGAAGAACCTATTGCTTTTACCTAAGAATGTGAAAAATAATTCAGGCACCATTAAGTACCGCCCAAACAGTGGGTGACACGTGCCCATAAACAACTTCGAGGTAGCGCTTTAGAATGGAGGAACAAATATGGGGAATTCATAACAGAATGGAGGCAGTTATACTCGTGCCTGTCTACGCAATTTTCTGGGGAGAAAGTTGTAGCCTGCCTCACCAGGGAGTTGTTGGTTCGAGCCCAGCATGCCGAAGAGGAAGCAGAGATTTTCATTAGATGAAAGGTGCAAATTAACTGAAGAAACTACCTGTCAGAACCCGAAGAAAGTTGCATATTGTTATTGCGTGGACAACTATGGCAAACCATGACTATATTGCTTGCATGAACGCACAATCCCACACATAAAAAGTACAAGGACATTGGGCAGCGGAAATATGAAAACTGTACTCACAATTGCCAAATCACGGCCGGACGAATAATGTGGCCGTGGCGGCATGATATAGGCGAGCCAAATGACTAGAAGATGGTCCTTTTCTCGCCTCGGCATTAACAAGGGAAGACATTCCAGAGAGTCGTAAGGATGACGACGTGCCGCTCGGCATAGTCCATCTACAAACCAGCCTCAGCATCATGCAAGGTGGGAAATATCAAACCAAAACCTAACCGCAATGGTGGCTTCATTAGACTTTATTAGAATAACTTGTATTGACGTGTTTCGCTTAGACTAGTCAATCTAACTTTGGCGTGCGTTAGGTCAGTCACGCTCTGATTATTGGTTCTGAGCGGGCTTTCTGGCAGAGACTAACACTGATCGGGTTGATGTACGACTCTACAAAATCTGCTGTGGGTGTTACCACAATATGTCTGATTACAACCTTAGCCCGTTGAGGTAGGGCTGACTTAACAGGGTACTCACACACTGGTTTCTGGGCTTTGGTGTAGAGGCAGGTCGACTGGAACCAGCAGTCGCCTGGGTGGTGCTGGCTGACGAGTTTCTGTACAGAGAGGTACATATGTCTTGCTCCACTCGCGGCTGTACTGCTTCCGAAATAAGTGTTGGAGATGTCCAACCAGGTGTCACTTCCAGTGACCAGGGCACCAACTGCTGGATGACACTTGATGCCTAGCCTAGTGTGCGTAGGGAAGTAAACAGGGATGCTGACTGAAGAGGGAGGCCTCGCCCGTTGACGGGCAGCTTGACCTCATTCCAGTGGGGTGTGTGTACCAAGTGCAGAGGGGCTAGTAGTGCACACGTGCTTAGCAGGAAGGGACTTCTCCTCTCTTCAAGCTCCGTGCCTCTCTCCAAATGGCATAGAGGTAGCAGTGACACTTAACTTACTCCTAATCGAGTGCAAGTATTTGCCTGTACCCTGACTAAGTGTAGAGCACAACAGCAGTTGACGGCGTGAACCCTGTGCTCCTACAGTTCTGCACCTTGCGCACAAACCTAGAGCGGTGAGTCGTGTGGGCCGTCTTCCTACTACTGTCAGGGTGTGGTCCAGAAATAGTGGGGCCTCCAGTCTCAGGCAAACTACCCCTGCCAGCACCGGTGGTGCTCTGGCAGCGATACAACCTGAAGTGGCTGTCCTGATCCTGTTGGATGAGTACCTAGAGGTTGGGGCTCTACCTTTCTGTACACTGTGGTTCACAGAATGGGTGGCCGTCGAAAATGGTGTGTGTTGCCGATGTACAAATTTCTGAAGGGGTCCTGCATCCCTACCCTATGGTTCGTACATTTATAAAAACCAATTCTCGTGCTTTCTCCATCTAAGAGTTGAGTACCTAGTAGTCGGAAAGTATTTATCTCTATAACAGATTAATTCTTGGGATAGGAATAAAATGTATTTATTATGAATAATAAATACTGGTGACACGTACTCTTACTACTAAGCAAACTGCAAATGAAAGTAAGCTGCACTTTACAGGTGGAGGTGACCTGCTCCTAGGCTATCCAGGATTTAGAATGACTTTGACTACTATAAAAATAACTTACACATTTACTCTTTCCTGCGATTGTCTAGAAGAGACTTTACAAAACGGGCCACTACTTTTAATGGCAGTGGGTGTAGTTGCTTCTACCAGAAAGTAGTGGCGGCTGTTGAACCAGGAGGATCTACAGCAGAAGTGTGGAGTGAAGTCTTGCAGGCTTCTGGTGTTGAGCTTCGGGAAGCTGTTGGTGGTTTGAAACCTTTGGAGCTTCTGGTTGTTGGTGGTAGCAGCCTCTGGAGCTTCTGGTTGTTGGTAGTGGCAGCCACTGGTGGCTGCTGAAGATCTCTGGAGTTCTTGGAGAGATCCGTGAGGGCCTAAGGTTCTGCCAAGAGCCCCAGCACAGAAGTGTTGAGGCGAGTTACTGGAGAACACAACTACTTCCTTTGGCAGTGCATGGCCTTATATTGTGCGCTCGATCGGCCTCTGCCGGGGCTGGAGTGGGAGGTGTGACGTTGCTCTGTGACGTCTGCCTGGAGCAAGCAGGGTGGGAGAATCTACCCTTGCACTCTTCTATATGGCCTCGGGGGCTCTGCTGTGCTCGGCCTTCTTCGGTAAGCTTCATGGGTGTGGCGACACACTGTCTGCCAGGTGCATCGGGGAGGCTGACGTGTTACTGCAGCCGCTTGGAAACAATGTTTATTGTATGCGCTAAAACTGCCCGCTAGGCTGGGAGCTATTCTGTTGCACTCGTGAATAACGTGTTAGGTTTGACCCTTCCTGAGTTATGTAGATACTACGTGAGTAGTGTGAGAAAGTTGGGTCTGGAACATCAGGAAATACCACATGTCTGTAACTGTCTCTCCACTGGAAACAACCCTGTAGCCATCTATGGTTGTGGTTCTTGGTATAATATTAGCACGTTAGGATGAGTCGCAGTCGTTTGGTATAACTCATATAAGCGGTATTACTGGCACCGTGGAGAGCGTCTATCACTGTTACAGTTCATAACTAAATGGGCTGTTGGCCACTTAATACTCGATGACGTGATGTGAGAATACCTATACTGTTGGCGTCAAACGTTGTGAGGACTAGACCCCCTAGTCCTAGTCCTAGTTCCCACCCCCCGCTCCCCTCGGCCGCCCTAAGGTTTGGCCTTTTGCGTCCCTCCCTTCAACCCCCGCAAAGTGTACAGTTGAATGATGTACTATGCATCCTGCAAACATTCCGCTGACCACTTCAAACAGAAGAGTTTGAAAGGTACATCAACGCATCTATAGCTGACATTATTGTTTTGTAGCATAGTTTGTTACGCGCCAGCGTACGGTACTAGATGTTCTGTGTTTAAATCCCGGGTGTTTAAGTCCCGGGCAAAACATGGATGAATTAATTTTGTCAGGTACACATCTTTGGAAATTGTATTGGCATGAATACAAAATTATTACTAAGGTGAGCGGGGATAACATTAATATCATGGTTAGTACTAGAAATGTGTAAGTCTAATTTTTGCTCAATTTGACTAAATATTTAGTATCAAGTGCTACCAACAAAATGCAATTTAACAGATATAAAGTAGTTTCACTGTAGTTGCATAATTTCATTTAAACTACACATTAAGATTTAAAACCAGTAAGCGAGACGATTGTGTGAAAATATAGTTTGCAGGGGTTGATGATACAATCGATAAGACATATCGTTACGAAGTTAGTTAACTTATTTGTTCGCAAGAGTTAGTAGAATATGCCCGAAAAGCGGAATTAAAAATAGTGTACATCCAATTTAAATCTTTAAGTTTCCAAAATCTAACTGTATGTAATTTGTTTATTTTGTCTTTATTTTTTACTGGCGCATTTAAGTAAATGTTTGCCTTTTATACCACTGAAGTACAGCAAATATGCATACATTTTAATACACAAATACAAAAACCACTGTAATTCTATCTGAAATATATGTACAAGCTAATTGATAATGTGAACTGACTGACTATAAAGTTTTATGACACACAATGATTAATTAATTGATCGATATGTTTGGACGAGGCTTAGCATAAGAGATCTTAAGAGCCAATGTGGTGTGGATGAATTGAGATGGACATGGAGCAGCACCTGAACGCAATGTTGGGGCAAACGGGAGACTCCCTAGATTACCCATCAACCACGGTTGCCACATGCAAAAATCCCAGTTTACACAACCAGGAAACGAACCCGGATTGCATTGGTGGCAGGCAAACGCTCTGGCACTGCCTCAACTGCAGCCCTCGACATGCTGTGATAACATTTGTGAAATAATACTTTTTTCAAGAAGCAGCTTCCAGAAGTAAAACCAATGAAAATAATTTAATAACATAAATAGTTAACAACACTAATTTACAAGTGTTATATTAGAAATCTTGAAAATTAGTCACCATAGATTGAATAGACAAAGGACAATGAATAAACATAAAGAAATTATTAGGCTCCAAAACACAAAATTTAAAAATTGCAGTGACATAATCATTTAACAACTACCAAAATAATTAACAATTGTACACAGTTTGATATTACATTTTTAGGATATGATAATAATACTTAGCAATAAAAGACCCTAGATTATGATGTGACAAATAAGCATAACCATGAAAAATACTGAGGTTCAATTATTCAGTTGTAACTAATTATAACTGAACAAGATGTGAGCTTATAATGTTACGGTACACAGTTACTATGAGAATAACCAGTGATACCAAAATCATGGTGTGGGGAACAAAAAGTCTAAATAAAGGAAAGTATACTGAAATGTTCAGCTTAAATTTACTTATTTACAAGTATTCAGAATTAAAACTATTAATTAGTCAAATAATACCATGTAACTTTCATGATTCCAGTTGCTTCGGCAAAAAAAATTTTATGTAATAGTATAAGTAAAAAGAAAAGAAAAATAATGTAAGTACAAATAAAAGTGGATAGCAATTTTACAAACTGATAACACATACTGCGGATATGTTAACAGTGTTTATTTATTAACTATTGTTGAAGAAGCTTAGGGAAAAGTGAAACCATTCCTAGCTCACTAATTAAAAAGTGATTGAGCAAAACAAATTTATGACACCGTAGAGTACATGTATCAGTAAGATATAATCTAATTTCAATATTTGTAATGGCTGAGCTAATTAAGAGATGTCTCTGTATCACAATCACATTCACTAAAAATTTCTTGCTCACTGCAGCTGTCATGGTGTGAATATCCCCCCCCCCCCCCTCCCATTATTCATCTGTGTCATCACTGTCACTGTCCAGTTTGATTAAGATTCTAACTAAATGAGACAGTTGTTCTTCCAGTACTCTTCTTCAATTCTTTCAACGTGTCTGATATTCCACCAAGAGTCTTCCTTTGTTACTGCTTCTACGGCTTCTGTTGTTAACATCTGTAAGACTTTAAGTGATATATCTCCAGTCGTGTTGTGAGCTCTGATATGACATTTAATTTTAGCCCAAGCTAGTTCTATGGCATTGAAATCACACATGTAAGTGGGCAATCTAAGTACAATATGGCCATGTTGCTGGAATACCCTGTCAAAAGCGAATATTTTCTCTTTTGGTCGATGTTTTTCAAGCAATTTAATGAGAGTAGTTTTTCTCATTGTTTCGTCGCAAGAGGCGACGTGTAGCCTTGTAGCCATTCTACTGCACTAAATTTACCATTTTTAAATAAAATCTTTTGAATGCTTTGTTTGACTGGCAATAATATTTGCATATTACTGAAAAGTTGCGGATGACTCTTTACTATTGGTGCAATATTTTAAAAGCATACCAGTTCAGTCAAGAAAATAAACCTTGCCTTTGATGCTGTTACGTGAGGCTGGCACATGAAGTGTATTACAAGGTTTTAGTACAAAATACATGATTCCAAAACAATTAGATATTTTGTAATGGCATCCAAACACCTTGTTTTCATTCAAACTCCAAGAATTATTCTTTGATGTAAGAATGGCTAAAACATGTGCTTTCAGAAACAGTTTCAGTAACTGATTTTTATACGAAAACTTAAGAGTTGTCTTGAGAAACATATCGTACTTCTTTCTTTTAAAAATAAATATTTTACTATATTAATATTTATATAATATTTATATTAATCTTTTAAAATAATTATGTTCACTGCTGAAAGTCATGTGTAGGTGAGTCGCCGGCAGAAAGACAGCATGCAAGTTGAGCACCTTGTGGGTACAGGTGACGAAGCTATTGAGGCGTGAGCATGAGTTTGGCTTAGAGTCCGCCTGTTTTGAGGACTCTATTGCACAAAATAATTGCAGTTAGTCAGAACCCTTAATAGGTGATACGGTGAACAGTGTAAGCATTGTGTTCTTACCTTCGCTTTCCTGGAGTTGTTTGAGGCTCGCCAGGCCTTTCTTTGCTTTGTTTGTGAATTCTCTCGATAAGATTCCTGACTTACTCCTGTGTACTTTACAGCTCTCTCTGTAGCTTTGTTGATAGGAGCCAACTAATATTTATTCATTGCCTCTTCATCACCAGCTTCTAAAATACTCCTGATGACTTCTCTTTCGTTGCTGCGTATAACTTCTTTATACCTCTTGGGCCGCGTGCTACTCACCATTGTTCACGGTCCGTCACTTTCTTCCTAAACTCCTAACCCCCCTTGACTTGGGTCTTCCTCACCCCCATGCTGCGAGCCATCACTAATCTTGGTGACAACAGTACATGTGTTTCGGGCATAGTGAGAATAGTTAAATCACTGCTAATGCCTAGTTTTAAGTCTATCTATATTACACGTATTTCTCACACATTGGGTTACCTGGCAACTTGTTGGCCATTGCCTATTAATTGTCTGTTCATTCCTAGAGCTGTCTATGAGCTCCTATACATGACAGGATACTAGTTAATCTTGATGAGAACTTAGTTACGGCTACTCGCTACAAGTCTATCTTCACCATTTACACACTTTACTGACCTAGTCTGATAACACTAATGTGAGTGTCTGGAAGCTGTAATGCCTAGCATTACTCTCACTGTCTATTAACTAGTGGTTATCACTAGGTTAAGGCTTTCTTATTTAAGGCTATAACGAGTCCTAAAAGTCACTTTGGAGAGGTAACTTAGTTACAGCTACCTACATATGCCTCATTTTACAGAGCACTGACTTACTTGTTCGTGATCTTGTTCTTCGCCGGTCTTCCTCTCTGCTGCAGCTCTGCATGGACAGGATACAGCCACATGAAGCATGACATAGGCCTCCACAGAGACTCCTTGTACTGGCCTGGCACTGTTACTGCTTTGGCAGCAAGAGGGGGCATCACTCTCCTGGGTTCAGCACGTGGTAGTGGAGCATCATCTTCAGTTGCAACCGTTGGGGAGGACTGATCACGTACTAAGGACAATGAGGCAGTGCGAGAAAGTGGCAAGGTAGAGCCCTCGACCTCAACTGCTTGGGTTCCTACCCAGAGTGTAGGGAGCTTCTGGACATTGAAGGTCTCATTGTCCGGATTGATGACCTGAGGACCTACAACCTCGGCGACTCTCGTGTTGTCCTTGGCTCGTTCAGAAGGCAGGTGTAGGACGTCTGTATCGCTGTTGCTAACCATTCCTATCATTTCGGTAATTTCCGGAGCAGGGGCGCTCACAGGCCCCTCGTCCTTAAGTGATACCGGTGGGTGCTTCTGCTCGTCCGGAGATGGGATTAGGGCGTATGCGTCGCTGCTGCTAGCCATACCTAATATACTGGTGCTCTCTTGAGCGGGGGTGCTGTCTGGCCCCTCTTCCTCAGGGATACCAGTGGGTTTTACTTCTGTACCGTCAGAAGGTGTGTGGTGGCCGTTGGTTTCGCTACTGCTTACCTGACCTACCACATCGGAGGATGTCTGAAGGGGGGACAAGGCAGGTCTTTTTCCCTCGCTGACATTTGGCATGTCCTCTGGTACAGATGACAGTAGTGGCTCGTGTGTGTCTCTGTTGCTCTGTGGCTCACTTCTCACTTACCATTGGTGATACTATCTCTGGGTCCAAGATCGACTTCGTCGTCGTCCTCTCAGGTTCAACTCTTGGCTCCGGAGTAGCGGCAGGCTAGGGAGAAGGTCCAGGTTGTTCTTCCGCCTCCTTCGCTTGTGGTGTTTCGGATTGTTCC
Organism: Dryococelus australis; assembly: GCA_029891345.1. Taxonomy (NCBI): domain Eukaryota; kingdom Metazoa; phylum Arthropoda; class Insecta; order Phasmatodea; family Phasmatidae; genus Dryococelus; species Dryococelus australis. Next base: position 57,739,985 of record CM056998.1, on the reverse strand, counting down.
GAGATCCTACTAGAGCGATGAAGTTTCTGGCTGGACTGTCGATCCAAGGGGCTGCACCATGAAACTTTGCTTAATCCAGGGGTAGCCCATTCACGTGTGGCTGTGACCTTGTGGGCATAGCTCGTCTGCATTGAGGGTAGGGATCTTATGGAGGCTGCTCCTCAACACTTCAGAAAGTCTACTCTCGTAGGCTGAGAGTAGCTTGGTTCCCTGTCGTTGTCTAGTGTTCATGCCTCCACCAGAGTGTAGCAGGAAACCGGGTTTTGACCACCTGATTTTACCATCTTAGTGTAGGATTATGGGCTCCCACTCAGGGACTCTTACGTCAGTACAACACACACTCTCAACGGCCACCTGTTCGGTGCACCGAGGTGTACTCAAAGGCAGAGCCGCAACCGCTAGTAAGACGACCCATAAGGAGGTTAAACATCAGGCCAGTTTGCATTCTATCCACCGCACCATTAGTTGCCGGAGGAGGTGTTTTACTGGTTCTGGAGGCCTAACTGCCTTTGGGCCTACACCTGCAGTTGTTGTCGGACGACGCAGAGAAAACCTGCTCTCCAACCACCGCACTACTTGTATTGTCGGTTGGGGTAAAGCTCTGTGTCAGCCTTACTGCAGTTGCGGCAGAACACTCATTTCTAGGGACCGATCGTCGCCTGCTCCCTTCTTGTGAGGCCTGTCGTTATACACCCCCGGACCCACAGGAGAGAGAGGCCGCGGCCACTTACAAAACTACCTAGGGCTGCACCCCATCCAATAATGAACTCTGCCACAATAACACCCAAGACCGATCTCACGCTGCCCGTTAGCTGGAGAGGCCTTGCCTCCTATTTCCCTCCCCTTCTCTATTTTCAGTCCCTACGAAGACACCTGGGATGTCGCATCCAGTGGTGGCCATGGGAAGAAGTTCCACTGGGCATTGCATGCCCTTGGTTTAAGGGGAACCAAAGACCCAGTCTATCGAAGGCCTACACTTCCAGTCAGCGCAGCACATGGGGGACGTCTGGCCCCACTGGTGTTTCCAGCACCGCAGTCCAGCCACACCAGCAATGGTAAAGGTAACAACATGACCCCTAGTCACCACAATGTCCGACGCATTGCTCGGGCAGTAAACGACTTTGTGCCTAGTCGCCAGGCCACCTGGCCAACCTTGTATTCTGGTCAGGCCCTAATCTGCCACTTAGTTAATGCAGACTTTAATCCTGTGTGACTGTCCTGCACACTAAAGCTAGTACCGATCATGATGTTGCTATAGACAGTTCCCGAGGCAGTCACGTGTCAATTTGTTTATCAGTTTTCTATATTACATATTTGAAGACAGTGTGTTCACATGAAGTTTCCCCTACATAGTGAACATACTATGTTCCCATAAGATTTGACGCATGCACGGCTGGGATGTGGTTCTACAAGTAGGGTTTGTGAGAGTTGGGTTTGAACCGACGACTCAGGAAGTTAAATACAATTCCTAACTTGGTAAAATATCTTTGAATGAAAGTGGTTTTCGTCGTAGTTACAGTAGAGGTTTTATTTGTGATGCTAGTATCGCAAGAAATATGGGTGAGGCAGGGACCTTAATGTTTCGTGGGTGCCCGACCGGTATACAAGACTGGTCTGGTGGACTGTCTTGTTGGAGCAAAGTCATCAGCCACTGTCACAGCCCTTCGCCTTAACTGACTCTTTACCGTGATTTTGTTGGGTAAAGTAATTTTTCTCTTTGCTGGCAGGTTCGGCGGCTGAGCAGGTTGTTGGTCATCTAGATGACTTGCAGGCTTAGATGATCTCTGGATTTGTTGTGTGCTGTTGGTGGTTTCAGGGGAACTGAAGATTGCACAACCATGGGTTAGCAAGGCCTCAAGGTGGTTCCTCTTCTCTCGGGAATGGCTCTAAAATAGGATGAGGGGGGGCCTTCAAGTTTTTCTAATGGGGCAAACAATGGAGTTGGTATCTCGCTCCTTTCCAAGAGTATGGTATAAGGGAAAGGATTTAGACCGCCTCTCAGAAAGTAAGCCGATGACGATGACTGCTGCCCTACTGTGTACAACTGAATATTTAGTCTTGCAAGGAGCGACGCCCAGTTGTTCCTTTCGTCACGACGAAGTCTCTTCTGGACCAACCCAGCCATACTGGACGGTGTTGGGAATTAACATCAATACCCTTCTGGTAGGCATCCACTGCTAAAGGCTGTTTACGATAAAGTGAGCACTTTAGAAATGAACCCTAGAAAAAAATTATTGTATTTATTAAGTTCATTCATATCATTTTCATGTTAAAAATTAATTTTATGACGGGCGTTAATTTTGAATCTTCTGATTCGTGAACAGATATTTTTATACCAATTCAATTGTGTAGGAAAACACCCAAACACAAATCATCAATTAGTCTGCATTTGTTTTTTGAAAGAATTATATCTAGTAGTCTATATTTTGCAAGTAACATCAATTCTGTTTATTGCAGAACCAATGCTTATATAAATGTTCCGCCATTTGTGTGTCAAGCCTGTCACTACTAGTTTGTCAACTGCAGCAAAACATGTAAAAAATCTTACACATGCTTACAGTTTTCTGTATTCTCAAATAAGTATATTTTTATGAATATAGGCCAAAGAATTTTTTTCTCCCGCCCCTGTTGAACTTGGTTTGTTGCATTACTCTATTTACTTTTTTGGCACTGTAAACTAAAATAAGTTTAAAATTGCTTTTAATTGTTTCTGCACTTTACCAATGTCATTGATTGAGTATAATAGTAACCTAACTTCAAATTAAATATAAGCAAAAACTTCATGCATCAGCAACACGTCAATGAATCTGCATTACAGAATCGACACTTTGGCGTAATTTTGTGAATTGGCACAGCTCTACTGTTAACTATGTATATTTCAGTTACAAGTTTAGTGCTTAGTTATTTTTCGATAAAATCAGTACAAATTATACAAAGTAAAATTTTGTGTGCGTAAAATAGATGTACATATTGACCCATTTTCCTGTTTTTGTTGCTTTTTAATTTTGTTTGATGCTGGAATTTTGTGTGTGTTGTGTTGTCATTAAAAATGTGAACTTCTTAAGTGTACAATTTTTTTAAATCTTAAAATTAAAGAGAAATGCATGAGGCAGTAAAAATTAATATCTGTTCACTCAGTCTAGAAGTTGAGATTGCATTTTTGACCATGGTAATTGAAGTTTATCCTTTAGATGTATAGACTTTGAAAATTCATTGCTTTTGCTATAAAACTTTTTTTTTAATTTAATATTACAGTGTGTGCTGGATATAAATTATTCCTAAACTTATTAAATAAAGTCTATGTATGGCTCACTGAAAGTCAATATTGCAATACTAAGAAATTGCAATCCTAGATAATATTTTTGCCAACTTTGTGAGCAAATGTTTTCACCGTTGTATCTTGTGCCGCAAGGAACTTTATAAGTGTACATTGTTGGAAATATTGTGACAAGTAGGTATTACTCTGGTGAAATATTTGATCACACAGTTGGCAAAAACTGCTGCTTTGGATTTCTTTCTCTTGTATTTTCTATATTAGCTACCAGGTACCTGTAATTTTCAATTATTTTGGTTTAGCTTGAATTTTTGGCCTGCTCCTCCTCAAGGTGGGTTGTGAAAGTTTTGGTTCTCTCTCTCCCTTTTTCATTTTCCACCCAATCACATTGGGCTTCTTGTACATGTTCTACAGAGCTAACTGGATGTTGGTTAACAGTCGTATTTCGTGCTCAGTTTCAGCATGTTCTACTCTCTTCCGCCGTACAGTGACCTTATTTTCCAAGACGCCACCCAGAAGCTGGAGATAATCAGCCCAGAGAACCGCTCGTACAGTGCGTATCTTGGCGCGGACTTCTTGCGTGCGCGCAGGATAGTAGACTGCCACGCGGGTGCCGGCTCCATACACTTATCTCTCATTGGCACTCTTCTTACTGCAGCAGTGGCGTTCCTGTTTGGCCGTGGAGTGCTGTGAGATTGAGTAGCAGAGACAGGGGTGACTGACGTACTAAACCCACAGGGGGTTGCATTCCAGGCAGAGCATACACAGTATTTTTCAATAGTAACTGATAAGTAGGAAAAGAAAAATATTTTCTATTTTGTTAACTTGTGTTGTCATGTAGTGCATATTAACTAGAGGTCAGTAATCTTTCTGCTATTTTTGGCAGTATACTAGAATTTACTCCTCTTTACTGGAGATTTATTGCCCAAACTTTGAGCCTTTACTATTGGCTCAAATTGTAGTTGGGGCATGCCATGCAACTTGTTGACCAATTGCAGAAATCAAATGAGTAGTATTTGCAGTTTAGCATGCACCTTAAAAATAACCTAAATTTTGCAGTTCCCCAATATTAACTTTCTTCTCCCCCACAAACATTTTCTTGATTCCTCTCACTCACGTTGTTACGCGTACAAATGCCAATTTAGTAAAACAGTAGTGGCTTAATATTATTTTTAAAATAATGTGATCTAGACAGTGTGCTCTTGCACCTTTAAAGTTGAGGTGTTCTGAAATAATGATTAACATTTGGATCAGTCTGTTGTTTTATGATCGTGTTTTTTTAGTGAATTGTACAATATACTCAGCCACAGTGTAGTGCTTGTGATGGTAGTCTGTGATTAAGTCAGTGAATCCAACTGTGTTCTGCACTGTTTTAAAAAGGGCAGCTATCTTGTTCATATAGTTTTTAATTAGATTGATTTTCATCTCGATTTACATGTGGAATTAGATACCTGGCATTTCTGGTGTTAAATATTGGAGCCTATTTTATCTGTCATTGTATGAGCTTTGTATTATAGTAAATATCATATGTTTAATCAAGTATATTTTTTTGATGAATCTGCGACAGTTGTCATTTTGAATATATGGCATTACAAAGTGCCCATGTAATTCAATCGGCATGATATTACTACACCTGTATTAGCTTTTTACATTACTGGCTGAATATATACCAGTAAATTAGTGCCTTAAGATTGTGAAAGTACATTGAAACTCTTTTCTTACACTTGTCGAAAACCAATAAAAGAGATATAAAATTCAAAAAAATGGTTAAAAATAGGGAAATAAAGACTGTGGAAACATTAAACAGAACTAAAAAGTTGGTGTAAAACACACAAAAGTTTAAAGTCAGTGGGTGTGACAAAGAAGTTCTATTGAAAAATAATTTTATAATTTGTAATGTTAACTACGTATACTATGCAGTTTTGTTGATATAGGCCATTCACGGTTACTTCACACTTTTCTGAAGCCCTGCTATAGTTCTACTTTTGGTTACTGATTACGTATCCTTCTGCTACATATAAACATAAACACTGCCATGTGACTAAGTTTTAACTGTCTAATGCTTGTTTACTGTTTTCAACTGTTCAAATAATTTAGTCATATTTCAAAAACCATTTTGTACGAATGTTCTCAATTTAAGCCTATAACCATATTTAGATCAGCTTTATGACTTTTTAACAATGTCTCAGTTGATGATATATCTTAGGGTTATTACTTTACATTGTTAACATATTTGTTATACATAACATAGCACATTACACATAATATACTTTAATATTCTTCTGCGACTGTGTTTAACCCTTTTATAACTGACGGAGAAAGAACTGTAGTATTTAAGCTCTTGTTATTGGTATGTTTTGGGTTATGTCGTTAAAAGGAGGGTCTCTGTTTGAATAAAAATTTAAAAGAAGGACCAACCAGTTCAACAAAAAGACAGTAAAATTGAAGCATGCAACTTGCGTAGCTTATTTTTTATACGTAGCAGTGACAAACTTATAAGATAGATGTGAACATGCACACAAATGGGCCTACTGTAAATTTTATTCCCCTCATATTTATATGCATTGGTACTGTTTTCTAGGTTTATTTAATTATTTATTTAAATTAATCTGGCTGGGCTTATAATTTGTTTGGTGTTGCGGCAAACATTCAAATCACATAAGCGTAAGCACGTTATACAATTGTGTTTAGAAGCACCTAGGGCAAGGTTACAACATTGTGATGAAGGATGTGATTTTTCAAACAATTCATTTCATCTTAAGAACAGTTCACGGTTAAAACACGTATAAATTTCACATGTCCGATATTTGCAACCACACACACACACTGGTCTAAAATGTAATGTCAACAATACTTTTTCTCACACACAGCAGTCACAACGCACTTTACAGTATATTTCTTCTTGCCATGGAAAAAAATATTTATCACAACATCGTAACTTCCCTAGGTAGCTTTAAAAAACACGAGTACAACTTGACGCCTAGTTCAGAAACATGCCATGTCATGTTAGCATCGCCAGTCACCACTTTTGCTAACTTCAGATTTGTAACCATCCTGCCATCACATCTAAATATATTATCAGTAATCAAACAATAAAGTATCATTTCAGTTGTAAATTAAAAATTCAAAATCATTATTTTTGCTGCAGTAAGTATTAAATGTGCTAAAATTTAAAACATATATAATTTATCTGCTATGCAGTTGGTGCAAAACTTCCTGAGAGAGAGAGAGAGAGAGAGAGACAGAGAGAGACAGACAGACAGACAGACAGACAGACAGACACCGTCTATTAAATTTTATTCCTCTGACAAGAAAAACACCATATCACTAGAACCTATGCACAGTAATTTCCGCTGATATTGTTAACTGTAACAGTTAAATTTGTTTCCTTCAGTGCTACCTAAAAATTCAAATATGTCAATAGGTAATGTTTAATTTACAAATAGCATACCAAAATACTAGGTCAGAACAATATTTTAAGTGTAAACTATTTCCTCCTAGCCATTGCCAACACATCGCTGCTCTCACTGTTTTTAATTTGTATGTAATGCAAAATAAATATTACAAGTTATAGATTATACTAAGTTAAAGTTTCATTTATTTAAGAATGCAATACTCTAAAGTTAATCACAGTGTTGTATATTTGTGGTATACAAGTTATTGATAAAACAGTTTGACATTTACACCTCGAGTGATTTTTCAATGGTTTGTTTCAAAACATCCAAAGAAACCGTGAATGGACTATAAATACAGCCTTGTGCAGTTAAGTACATCTTGCTATGTAATTGATCCCATTGAAATTGAACGTAATAGTTAACATTAGTGATGGGATGGTTACGCATTATTACAGACACTGATTGCAAATTCATTTGCAATATATTTGTTTTGATTCCCAGTTCAGGACTCAATTTGATTCTCATTATTTAACAACAAAAATTACTTTTGTACTAAAGAAAGATTCGAAATTTGCTTGGAGATCAGTGTTGGATCTTGGGGGGGTTTTTAAGGTAGCGAAGCCCCCCTCCCTTGAAGCTCAATTTTACATTTACACTGTAACTAATATTCAAGTACATATCATTCTTGAAACAGTGCTTTGTTAATATGCAATATTTATAATCAAAAATTACTTCGATATATTATCCACTTTATATAGAAATTCACTTGTAGCATTAAAATGCAATGCTTAATGTTAATCACATGGTTTGATTGTAACACAGGGTCCCAGCCATTCCTTAGTGGCATCGTTCTCTGACACAGCAACGTGGTCTCCCACACTTCTACACTCTAACCTTGTAAACATTCGATTACTTTAGGTAGACTTGGTTAACCTCTAGAACTACAATTCAATAGTTTTTCGCTCAATTCACAATGGAAAATGCAATAAAATAGCACAAGTAAAATTCCTGTGCTAACTTAGAATTGTAATACACATACATGCATGTGTAAAAATGTAGTTTTTTTCTTCTGATAACAGTAAAGGTAAAGTAATTGAACTGTACCATCACTGTGTAGTTAGTAGTAATTTTATCCGTCTCCTCTCACTGTTTGGTGCCAGTAAGATATGGTGGGAACAGGCTGCTGGGGTACTGATTACTTTTTGATAACGATACAGAAAACAAAAGTATGTATTCACAGGGCAATACTCCTGTATACACACACTCACAAAGTTGGACAAACACTTGATCCATGCAGATGCGTAACTGCGACTTTTTGCTGGCCGAGCCATTTTCTTCAGGTAGCAGTGCGTGCAGCATTTCACAATCAGAACTGCAATGCTGGGAACTTGCCCACCAGTACGTCATCAAATTCAGACAGCTGCCTGGCTTTTAACATAAGGTTACCCCTCTGCCACATATCAAATTACTTGCACCCTAGTTCGCCTTCTCTGGCCACGTGGTTCGCTGTTTGGCAACTACTGCTTATCATACTGCCGTGTGCCATCACTCGCCACCTAAAGAAGTTGGCCCAGCCAGGAAAATGCTACGACACACATCTGCGAGGAAAATATGTTCGTCCACCTTTTTGTGTGTGTGCGCGTGTGTCCATGAGTGCTGCCTGAGAGTACTTGTGTTTTCTAGAACCTTTTAAAAATATAATTAATATTTATTAGCGTAAAGGCCTATTCCCGCCATATCTAAATAGTGATTTTGACATTGTACCATGGAATATTATGCATATTTGTGTTATAATTATTTATAAATTTGTTACGTAACTCGCATACTATTTACACAGCTTTTTTTCCACATACATATAGCCAAAAGACTGTACATTTTTTTTGTTAATGTGATTGAAAGATAGTTTGGCATGCTAGTCTGTGATACACGAGTACTCTCCGTAATGTTCCATCCATTTTTAAAACTATTGCTGAACACCTATAAATATATTTTATTTGTTTTCAGTCCATGTGGTAAATTTTATGAACTAACTGTCATGTTTAAGGAAAATTATTGGTGTTTGCAGTTAAATTGTATGATAGGCTGTTGTAAAATGGTGATATAAGAAACCCCCATTTTGTAAAGTAACTCTGGCAATATACAGTGGACTCTCTTCCGAAAATGCATGTACCGATAAACCATATCCTCAGTTAATTTTTAGTGGTCCCTGCAAAACTCCTATATAAATAATGATAAAGCTATCCGCTTGGATATTGTATCAATCAAAATATATTTCGGTTTCATCACTTAAAATTTCCCACTACAATAGTTTTTAGGCTGGTTGTAATGCAAACATCTAGTAATTGGATGTGCTATCTCTGTCAGCCAAACGTCATTTTTTCCTCCCGTTACATGCCTTCGAGAGGGGAAGCTGTTTTATAGCAAAAAAAAGTCCATCCTCTTTCTCGGTCGCGACCCCCTTATAGCCTGGCCGCAGAACAAGTAAAGTGCGCCTGGCGATCGTAGAAATTTTATCAAGATTATCCGTTGTTCAAAATAGTTACACCTATCATCACTAGTATTTCAAAGCAAATGATTTCGCCTGAAAATGTTATACAACACATTTTAACGAGGAATTATTATTTGCAACATTTTCTTCTTTTGTGATTAAAAGTCTTTTGTTCCCGTAAAGTTGGTGTTTAATTGTATCTGATGTAAAATAAACATGATTTTAAAACAAAATATTAATTCAACTCAATGGACAGCATCTTCGCGAATAAAATAATAAGCCCAGAAGCATATACTTGACCATGCGTCACCAAAAATGGTTTGAACATAGAGTGATTTGTATTACCAAGTGTAAAGTTAATTTTCAGTAACTTCCTGCTCGGAAATCTAATTTGTTTAAACAGAAACGTCTCTTTTGAATTAATATTCTGTAGCGGCCTAGTCAACACTTTTTGTCATCTAATAATGGATAAGCACCGAACCCGAGTGCAGCGTCACTCACGACAGATGTGTGTACGGGAAAATCAAAGGACATGATTTTGAATAATTAATTAGACCATGGAGAAATTTATTTTAATCACTTTATTTATTCATTTCTGTCTCAAAAGTACAAATTTTTGCAGTAGACAGACATTTGCCACGTTTGCGAGATGTCACCAACATGTAGCAGTGTGGAGAGGTAATCCTCCGCCTCTTCCCCTTCTCATTCTGCCCGTGCCATGAATACACTGCTTGATGGATAATCTCTCCGCATGCTCTTAGCTGATTGAATGCATGCAGGACATTCAAAATTTGACTTGCATTCAGTAACGTTATTTTAATTTTTAGAGGGTTTGAAAATTGTAGTTCGGCTTGCATTCGGTGTTGGATATCAATCAATTATATTCAGTATTTTGAGATGTCATATTCTTTATTTAAATGAGTTGAGAATTTTTTTTAATGTATTATTTACAGTAATACTTTTTTTTTTTTAATTCCCATTTTGTATTTTTTTAGTTAAACTTTATGCACAGATAATGCACAGCTCTAATTATACTCAAAAGTCAAAATAAAGTCAGAAGTTCGATTTTATTGATGTTCATGTCAGAACCCTCATGTACTGAAATCCCGCATGTATGGACATTTTTTTGACAGTCCCCTGAAAAACGGTAGATAGGGATTCCACTGTATAGCATTGTGTAGTTCAATTCAATATTTTTTAATCTTCTATTAAATTGTTCGTGATATTTTGTATTTGTAAATTTCACCTATTGAAATTGCTCTATGATCTTCGTGACAGTAGGGCTTAAATATGAGAATTAATTGATTTATGAATTTACATATGCTTGTAACATATTGTATACCTATTGTATGTGCAACTGAATGAATTGTAGTTTGATTTTGATTCCAGAATTACATTGTATCGTACCTATTGACTACTTCCTGCAAGCAGTGTCTCGTAGTGTTTCCTTATTTTATTTATTATTTTACTGATGAATAACTGATCACATTTATATGAATCATACTATAAAATGTATTAAATTTTGCTTATACAGTAGTACATTAGTTGCAAAAAATAAGCTCCACAATGTTACAATTTTCATCAATATAGTTTAATATTGTACTGTCAGAGGCTGTTGTGATTATGTCTTATACCATGCATTACTTTGTAGTCTTTCATTCCGCAATCTTTAAAATTGGATACTACTTTCTTCAGTGCTATCTATCACTCTCTTTATCATAAATTTTATCTTTGGTATTATTATCTATTACAGTGAACCTTGTTAAAAAGTTCCCACTTAGGAAGTTTTCCTGCTTAATAAGTTGAATAATTTTGCACCTTGTCTATATGCACATGTGTAATTTGACCCTTTTAATAAGATTTTCCTGGTTAATAAGCATTATTTTTTCAGTTCCTTCACAAATGTCTTAACGGAGTTTTACGCATATCATATGAGCAGCATTGCACAGTGCCAACATTAAGTAGAGAGAGACTCACAAAACCTTTGTGTTGAAACTTAAGTTCACACATTTTATTTTGCACTAAACATGTCGGGGGGGGGGGGTGTAATCTGGATTATGTAATATGGAAAACAATATATTTCCTGCAAACACTACCAAGAAAACAAACTTAAATTGTTTTTTAGTTTTGTATTTAATTAATGAATACCATGCTGTGACATCTGTAACCTCTTACCCCTTCCCATCACCTTCACGTTTCTCAATACATACTTTGCTGTGTTAGACAACAATATTTTCAGCTCCCATCCAGTGTTAATGCATTGTAAATTTTGTTCATGCATATCCCTCTTGTTGCTTTAGAGACAGAGTTCTAATGTTTGTGTATTCCTGCTAAACATTGGTTTTCTTAAAAATAACATACCTATTTTATTGCATAATCATCACAAATTTTATAGCACACAATTTTTTTTGTGGGAAATTAGGAGGATGGCCATTATGCAAATATGTTATTAGATACCAGACAAAAAACATTCAATGTAATGTTAATATGTCCAGTCGGCATTTGACGCTGCTGTTTATGAAGAACAACATAAACTGTCAAATTGTTTATGCAAACGTCTAATAACTAGGAGTGAAACAAGTGCAGAAACCACTGTGCTCTTCACTCCTTCCTTTCAGCTTTCGTTTGGCAGTCAGGCGCATCCTTGCTTTCTCTACGCTATACTTGCTTCCTTCCCATCCGTGTGTGTTTGGAAGGGAAGCCGTTGCGTAGCAACTAGTGCAGCAATCCTCATATCCTTCCCTCTCAGCCAGTCAGTGGGAGGTGCATATCTTGTTATCTTCAGGCACAGTCTGCTGTAGTTCATCACTGCCAGCCTGTAGTGTGTGCATGTGAGCTGCACAATAGCCTCTCTCTATGTACCAACATTTTACTGCTTTTCTTTTACTATCAAAGCGTTTACTGCATTTACTATCAAAAGTAATGTAATGTAGGTAGGTTTTGAGATTAGTACACTGGTGTTTTGAGATGTTTGTAAACTTAGGTTAAAATAGTACTTTTAATCAAATTTGCTAGATTACGCACAAATTAGTCTGTGTTGTTTATTTGTGTAAAAGGGCAGGTCTGTTTAAAATTAAAATGGGAACAAACACAGTCCATGTGATCTTCACTTTTGCATTGGTGATGGTTGAGTCAGTCTTGAGGACATGTGCAGAAGATGAAAGTCGTTCTACTTTGCATTTTAGTTTGAGGGCTAAGCACAATGTTGCTTCCTTTCCTTACATGTCTTACCTACCATCTACCTTGGCATCTTCCCTCTGGCCTGTGTGAGGACAATAGCCTCCACTCAGGATCTTATTTGCACCTAAATAATGCATGAATTCCCACCTAAAACAAAGGGAAATTACTTCAGGAGGGAGAAACACTTCTGTCGTCCTTCGCAACCTTTGCCTTTACAGTCTCATCCAGTTTTGTGGACATAGTTTGGCATAGGGCATGTTCCTAAATGTTAAGACATGGTTGAGAGCATCTAAAAAAAGAACCACAACTTTTGGGTGATAACATTTGTTTTATTGTATTCAGTATTTGAACTTTATGGTGAAACTGTGCGACTGTGATGATTACGCAATAAAAACAGTATACACCTTCTCCAAAAAGTGTAACAGTTACATGCCCCCATTGTTACTAGTCTTAACATACCAATTATTTATCTGTACATTCACTATGTTACATTCTTTTTAGTTTTTATATGTGGTAATATCTATGTTTTACTTTTAAAGTTTGTGAACATGTGAAATAAATCCGTCCATCTTTTTGAATAAAAAAAATAGTAATATATTTTGATACTATAAAACTATAATGTGTGTGTGTTGATTTGAGAGATTGTTGTATTTTTTTGTGTGATATGTATTATGTAAAGTACATTCATGTTGAATTATAAACTGTAGACCTTTCTGTCCAATAAAAATTTTTTACTCTTATGATATACTCATTTAATTTGGTTTTAATTATTAAAATGGGGACTGCTTTTGCCAGTTGCAGTTTTCAGTTCATTCTTTTTATTTTTATTTAAATTTTGAGACATGCCTTAAATCATTCAACATATGAAACCACAATCTTTTGCTTGACTGGTTCCACACTATTCACCACAATTTTCAGAATGATACTTGCGAGTGTTTTAACTACTTGGTATTTTTGTCATTCCTGTATCAAATTTAATGTAATGATTTTGAAGTTTGACTGACTTCAGTTATGTGAAAGTACATATTTTATCTTTGTGTTGTGCTTCCATTAACACCCACTCAGTCTTAATTAAGAATACTGTTGATGCTGCGCACTAGTTAAAGGAAATGGAGTGCATCTCGCTAGTGATGGCTACCTCTATCCAATTGATGCATGACCTCTTTCTACGTATAATTTAAACAACTTCTATTCATCAGTGCAAACTGATAGCACCTTCAACTGAGTTTTGAGTTGTGGCCACCAGCAACGTGACTTCAGAAATTGTTCTACTTACCCAAGGCTCCACTCTATATATTTTATTCACCGGCCAAGCCACCAAAGCCGTGCAGCGAGAAGAACAGAGTATAGCAGCGTGCCGCTAGATGCCACTACCAGTACCTTTGCAGAGGCATGAGCCTGGATCCAGCGCTGGCCACTGATGTCACACACGCTGAGGATCTATGGCATGCACTTTGCAAATGCTTACCCCTCTCTAAGTCAACCCCCTATGCCAGATGAGCAAGAGGCATGCCACCGAGGAGTATAAATAGAGGGTCGCACCAGGGCTCGTTACCAGTCTTTAAGCAATTGACATCTGTCTTGTTCCTTCACCACACCTCTCGGTGCAAACCATCAGTGCCTACCTTGGTCTTCATCGTGCATTATTGGTGCCGAAGACATATCCACAACTCAACAGTTTGCCCCACCTTTGGGGGCTGAAGCGCCTTCTCTTCACCAGTCTTCCATCAAAGCGCTCACTGAGATATGTACCAGTCCCTTCTGGACAAAAGCCGTAGTGTAGCCTGTAGTTACTAGTTGTTTTGATAGCAACTTTACTGTCTACCCTGTTATTCTAGGAGCAGGTAGCCTTCACCTGTGTTCACGTAAGGTGTTCGACTTCCGTAAACTCATGTGGATAGGAGGTAGTACTTCACCATCACTGTTTATTTCCATCAAAAGAAGTAAACACAGTTTCACCAACTTGCAAATATTGCTCCCATAGTCATAGTACTTCTCGTAAATAACGGACTCGTACGAAGGACAGCAGGTGACCGGGACTTTTTTCTCATTGTTCAGACACTGAACACCAAACCGCAGTACAATCTTGGAAGGCCACCCATTCACTGCACTCTTGTGGTGAACAGTAGAGCCACGACACTAAAATACAGCTACCTTAGGGATTGGACTACCTGTCTAGGGTTTACTCTTCTCATCGCGCACTAGCGGTGCCGAGAGAAGTACTTTCTTGGACCTGGGAGGATCAGTTCCTCTGGGACACTCATCGTACCAAAGTTGGAAGGCCACTCATTCTCAGTACCTAGTGTAGTGAATGGTACAGTCACGACATTAGGTACACGCTCCTCTTACGGTCAGCTTGTCAACCTGGAGGTTGCCCTTATCGCACACTAGCAGTGCCAAGAGGGGTACTCCTCCAGGTTTGGGAAGACCAACTCTAGCAGGACCTCACCTCCGTATTGGGGACGGTCCCCAGTGCTGTGCTGCTCACCCAACCCATACCTTTTGTACTGGAGTTGGAGGGTGAGTTGTGGCATTGGCTGGCCGCCGCTATACGCACACGTATTTAACACCACCACTTCAACTTCTCCACTTCTACAAAGTCCGATTGTAGGATTCTCGTTTCGTAGTGGCAGTGTTCATAAGAGGGCAAAATATTGAAGGTTGCCTGTAATTATCCACGGGAGTTTTACCGCCTCGCAGCCGGATTCTCATATTTCAGTCCGTGAGAACAGGCAGCCAAAATCCGCAAGCTCGCTGTACCATTCCGACAGCCTACGAACCTGCTACATTTGTACCGCCAACCAGAATTGCTGAGGGTTACCATCCAGTGATACATGCCTATCTCAGTGGCCAGGACATAGCACTTGTACTCATCGCCTGCTAGATGCCAGGAGAACCAGGAACCTCGGTAGCTACCGAAACCCGTACCACCAGGCCTACCAGCAGACCTATATCAGCGGCAGCCCCTAGTGTATCACCAGTTACACCACAGCCGGCACAACTGCAATTGTTAATCATAAGTTGCTCAAGTATACTCGAAAGAGTGATCCAGCTGAGGCAGAAAGTAGTGCTCGCAGTGCCCGAATTGGTCCCTTGCAGACACCCGACCGGTCTAGTACTGTGCATTGGCCGAGTCCCTGTCCCAAGCAGGGATTAGGGATAACCACCACTCGGGTGCTTCTAGCCTAGCACCAATAAAAATCAATTCGACCTTGTGACGAGACAACTGCCAAGTCCGTCACATGTCGCCATCATGCACCAGCTAGGTAGGGCAAGGATTAATGGGCTGCACTTCCAGATGTGCTAACTTTGGGTCACCATATTCCCATGTACTATAGCTGTCTATGAAATAATTAGTCTTTGGTGTAGAAAGAAAAAAGAAAGAAAGATATGTAATGATGAGTTGGGTAGATAGATTTGTTCCATCAATTTGGGGAGTAAATAACTCTTGATAGTTACCAAGTTTTGATGCCACCTGTGGTTAGCAAAAGGAGTAATTTAATTGTAACGTACATAGCTCGGCCACTGCCTATGGCTTCTAGCATGGGCTATGTTTGTTCATATGTTGTGTATTTCATGAGTACGTGGTGGTCCATGGTTTTTACTAAGCAAAGCAGGCCTGGGGGTCTATTATGACAGTGACACTAGGAAACACAAAGCAGTTTTGCATTCAACCACAATGCAAAACCGTACTTTGCATTAGTTCTGATTATGATCGCTTTGTTTGCGAACGCAAAGTCTGCATCAACAATAAAAGACAGTTACAAATTTGAGAGACACACACTGCACAAACAACTTTGTTTCTCGTGCAGCAAGAGAAAATGACGGATATTTTCATAAGTGCTGTAACCTCTTAAACAAAAATTGTTGGAACTAACAAATGGATCTTGGATACAGTATCGTCCATATGTTAAAGTATTATTTTTCATTTCCAAAGTTACAGAAGAAACTGATATTTGTTTTCAAATGAGTATGGATTTTCAAGCTGCCTTGTTGCACTGTAGCATAGTGTTTAGGGTTGTTGCTTATGCAGTAGAGGTAGAATCTCTGTGGGTTCTAAACTGGTATGGTCTTTTTTTTCTTCTAATAGTTGTTTTCCAGCATTTTTACTGTTTCTTTTAAATTTTTATTTGCAGCGAGCACAAATGACGAACTTTTTAAAATATTTACTGTAAATCCACATTAGCCTATGCCTTTTTTTATGTACCGTTAAAAATACAATGAACGTAATTACAGTTTTTTTATCATGTATTACGAGTTATAAATACCAATGAACTCAAATATGGTTAATGGGGTGGAGTATTTATTATGAATTAACATTAAAGAGATAATGTTCTGTTAGGTTGCATTATTTGAGTGAGATTCACATTTGTTTCCAAAAGTTTTAACATCTCAAACACAGGATCTGTTTTATAACTCCTGATTTTTGTGAAATTTTATGAATACACTAGAAGTGTTAGCATATATAAGCTATGAGTATCAGTAGGTATACACAATATGAAATAATCACAGTTTACAACTTCATGCTAGACGACCACATTTCAAAATTTTGCTCAATGTTTGTATTTGTGAATTTTTATACTTATTTTTTTCTTTGTGTATGTGGTGTTCATTTATGTGATGTCAAAAATGGCTTTTGGGAAATGTTGAAAACAGGAATTTGCCTCGATTTTATTCAAAAGGGAGATATTTTTCAATGTAAGTACATATTTACAACTGTTGGCGCAACGTGTGTGTCAACGCAAAGTGTTTACTTTGAAGCAAAAGGTAGCTATCGTCGCGAGGAGGAGTCGTCATAATCGTTAAAACGCTATCAGAAACACAGTACAATGCAGAGTTGCGTTCAGAAGAAAACTAGCATTTGTGGGTCATAATAGGCCTGCTGGAAGGTATGTTTGTTTTGGTACATGGCAGCCATATGGGTTGCCGGTGTTGGGTACCAGTAATACATGTGTATGTGTCTGAAGAAATTGATGTGATTTGGCTGCTGGTGAGGGGCGGAGTACGCCGGATTTGAGAGAAACCCTGATCCATATATGGAAAATTATAAAATGAGTTCTTAATGCCCGTAGGGTGCCAGCTCTATGCACTGGTAAGCATGTGGACTCTTGGGTAAAAGCAGGTCGACAGCCATGTGATGGTCCCCTCACGAGCTCACGTTTAAGCAGAATAAAGTTCAAGTTATGTAAATTACACAGTCCATAAATTTAAGCACGTTTTTCGTGGACTGGGCCAGGACCCAAAAGTATTTATAGTACAAAGCAAGTAAATTAAGAGACTGCTACTCTGAAGACGTATATTGACGGAACGAGATTACATTCACATTACCATACACTCTGACCCTCGTCTGAAGCAGGCATTGTATTTGGGCTAGCCATAAGCCTGAGCGGTTCAAAATGTGGTTAAGTAGATGGTAGAAATTAAAAGCAATAAACTCTCCGGGGTGCCGCGAGTCTTGACAGAGAGGACTATACGTATGCGGGAGGAGCAAAAACAATTAAAAGGTTCCGACACACTAAAACTTACTATTGCAGCTAAGATGAGTAGAAAAGTGGTTGAAGGCTCCCGCGATGTGTGACACACGTGTATCCTCGATGGCCCACTGATCAAGACTGAAGATGGAGGCAGAGACATCCAGCTACCTCGTCGAGATCTCCCACCAACATCGTGAGGGAATTTTCTTTAGACATATATATGCATACATTTGGTCAAATGTACACAAGAAAACACTCGCAAACATACAAGTAACATTGGAGAATTAATAGAACAATTCCTTTGTGTAACGTTAATTGTATTTACTGTCCAGAGTTCTTACTTCCACTCGTGCCGGAAAAATAATATTTACGTGAACAGGCCATAATGAGCCGGCAAAGCATGTAGGAATTAATTGGAAAATATTACAAGACATAATTTACGTATCCACTGACATTTATAAAGCAGTTATAACATTATGACAATATTATTTACGTTAAACACTCGTTCATACAATTTCAGAAATGAAATATGCCCTTTTTAAATTAAATGAAACATCACACAAACACTAGAAAAATATATTATTAATTATGGGTGTCTCAGGTTCATGTTTAGTAACAAAATGTAACCCACGTGGCTTTGCACTGTTAGGCTTAATTACGCCTCACGTGGAACAAGAGGGACATAACACTTTCTCTTATATAAAGTAGACTCTGCTTTCAGAGGCACAGATTAAAACAGCACTATAAACTTACTGGGCTGAGTTTATACTCTTAGTGTCATGGGTGAAATGGGTCGTGACCTGGTTCAAGGACCCATACCTGCATGAACGCCAGTGGCGACCCCCTACACTGCACGCACGGAGTGCGTGACCGGTGCACGAACGGAGCATCAGCGGGCTGCATCCCGAGCGTGCCAGTGAGGATGACGTCAAAGCGTAGTCATTGGACATGTTGTGCATGGTCTGAATCCTCATATTAGCTGAAAGAGGGAGGGACATAGTAAGGGGAATTCTTATTATACAATATTAAATGCCTCAAGGTCACATATGGCCATAAGGAAACATTGCAAGGCTATGGAAAATAACAAAAACAAGAAGCATTGTTTCTATAGTTTGAAAAAACAACTTCACAGAGGAATAAATTTAGTAAACAGAGGGCTACTTACATTGATTTTTGCTAACTACGAGACTTAAATTACCACACTTGTGTTTCAGTAAGCAAATTTATGAATGGGTAACAAAAGATTGACTTTCATTTCAGTTCTAAAAAGTTTTGCATTTAAATATTCCATAGTTTTTTAAAGATTCAAATAGACACAACTGCTTACAATGAGACCTATAAAATACAGGGACCCCCTTAAGAACCAAGCACATGGGGCACCAGCAGCACCTTAATAGTTTTAACTTGCAAAACATAAATAATATTATTGCAGTCAAAACTGTATTTGTCTGAAATACATAGTTCTCACCATTAGATAAGCACTTTGGATGTTGATCAACCTATTGCTTTTATCTCTTGAAGAAGCCAAGATAAAATTCCTATACCATTACTTTATATTTTATCATTATTTGCATCTCTTAACTTTTAACGTATGCTTAACACTAAAGTTTGTTTGGACATACAATCTATTTGTACATATTGCATGAAGTAAATCAATCAAATTGTAGTGTAGTTTTTCCTCATAGTAATGCATAAGTTACCTAATTAAAATGCCTATATAACACTTTAAAAAAATATTTAAATAATGTATAATATGCTTTCAAAATTACTACCACAAAATAATTTCAAGAGTGGCAAATAGAATTAGAAAGAGTACAATATGCAAGGAAATATATTTTCGCACGTAGGAAATGTGTTGGATCTGTCCCTGGAAAGAGTGCTGGTTGGAATAAAAGAAGAGCATGTAGGTAGTCCTTCCAGGTTGTTGGAACTAACATGTGCTTCAATGTTGCTTCCAATGTTGCCCATGACCTAGTTGGGCTAGTATATTAGTCAACTTGATAGCTTCTGCCTCTTGGAATTATTGACAATAAATAAGCTTATGAACTTTCTCCTGCAAAACAGGTCAAAGTGTCCAGTTTAATCACAGTATTTTAGGATACATACAGACAATATATTGTTACAATTTATCATGTGTGGATATGCAGCACATAAGAGCAACTGTGGTAATGAGTTACTCCAAACTAGAAACAAATATATAAAGCTGGACTCACAATTATCCATTTCATCCGTCAATCGCCCGTCCATTGGTCACGTTATCTTCAATCAATCGCAGGGCAACTTTTTTTTTATCCATTAACCTGTCAAATATATCTCAAACTTTCGAGGGACAGACGGATGGGCCACCGCCTTGTAATATCATTCCTTGAACATGGCTGTCAGAAAAGTCACTTGTTTATTTGTCTTAATATTTTTCTTTTTAAATTCACAAGGCAGTGAAGTTGTTTACGTTTTTATGTTTCACCTATGAATTGTACTAAAGATGACTTGTGGATTTTCGGAGGAAATGCTGATCAATTACATTAGGGAAAGAGAATGTATTTATTACATTCATTTAAAATATTTGTCTGTGCACGAGAAAAGTTAGTGTTGTTGGGTGGTAACACCAAAAATTTTCATGTCTGACAGATTGACAGACGAAGGACTGTCGTGAGTCGTTTTCAATTGACAGACGAAAAAACCAACGAATGGCTGACTGATGGAAGCAATGGATGGCTGTGAGCCAAGCTTAAGTTAACGTTGCAAGTAGGCCGCTAGGCTACCAAAATTATATAAAAAGATAGGAATTTGAGTACTCACAGTGTAGTACTCGTCGACAGGCGCACACAAACAAAGTAGGACGACACTTTTTCCACGTGGTTGTGCGACTGCGACGTTTCGTTGGTTAGCCAGCTTCATTAGGCGGCGAGTCGTAGAACACTGCAGTATGGTGGAAGAGTGCTGTTAGTGGTAAACCTAGCAGCCGGGTGGCGAACTAGGTTAGGGCGGAAAAATTGAAAAATTCCTGGTATAGCTGATGAGTGTGGTAGGAGCTGTGATTATATTATGTTGAGGCCTGGCGGCTGCCTGGCTAAATATAGCATTTAAAGTCGTGGGAGAAAGTGGTAAAGGAAAGTGAAGATGTAACAGTTTTCAACGGAAAGTCGATGCTGTTAAAAAATAAATTACAAAGTCAGATGAGCATGTTTGTGGCCAGAGTTGGACAGGATTCTGTTAGTAGGTGGTCTTAATCCAAGGACCCAGACATCAGCTCTTTAATTTAACATGCAGTGTAGTCAAAGCTAACATAGGTGCATCTGTAATGATTCATTGAAGGAAGCTGCATGCCATCTTCCTCTAGTATCTATAATGAAACCAGGGGCAGTGGTAGAGTAATGGTCAGACTACTTGCCTATCATGCTGGATGATGCTGGTAATCGACAGGTTCTCTATGGGATCTCCCATCCCCCTTCCCTCTGTATTCCAACACTACTTCATACCTCACTTCATCCTCAACAACTTTCAAAACTTCTATGTCAAAATTTCGCCTCTCCCTTTCCCCTTTATTGTCAATCAAGCAGCTGAAATTACCCATCTGTTTCATTCATGACTGCTGAATGGCAATGGTGCTAAGTGCTTAAGGTCAGTGTTCCATTTACTATACTATACAATGAATAAAATGAAAAATTGTGTCTTCTGGGGTTATAGTCATGGGGGAGATTATTTCCTAATGGGTGGGCCAGGGCATACTAGGACCATCCCGTGGTCACGCCTATGTTGATGAGGCAACAGAGTAGTGTAGTGGTTGTAACTGACATTTACAACATTGAGCAATAGCAGCAGCCAGAAATATTGAACTTGTGACTTAAAAGTGCCCATAAATTTTATTGACAAGTTGAAGAGAGACTTTGGAATAATGTCTTTACTATACCACTATACTCCAAAGAATGATAATTGAGAAGAAGAGGAGATAAAAAGAGCAAAAATATTCATTATTGTTGTTAATGAGACAGTTGAAACTTGTAATATTCAGATGGAATGTGTGTCAAACCCTGATCACAACAATTTTAACTGTGAATATTGATGTGAAAGAACACTGTCTTAAAAAGAAAATAAAGACTCTTTGACAGTGCAACATACAGCTACACGATAGATGTTGGAATGTAAGCGAATGGTGGTTTAGCAAACTGATTTTGTATGTGTTTCGAAGAAAAAAAACAAGTTTGACCTTGGGTGGTAAGAGAAATTGAGCAAAGGTCACCATCAGAAATTTTTCTGGAAGCAGTGTGATCGGAAAGGGGATTAAAGAACTCCTTCAGAACTCATTTTTTAAATATACGTACTGTACAGCTTCTGAGTAGTCCCTCTTTTGCTATGTGATTAAGATACTATAAGATTTATGCAAACGATGTGAGTGAGTGAAAATATTTGGGCAGCTCTTAAAAGTGCAGTCTTGAGAGGCAATGAGAATTATTGAGGTGAGTATGGAGCAGCGTCGGAATGAAAGGGCGGGAGAAATGGGAGATCCCTAGAAAACCCGCCGACCAGCAGCATTGTCCAGCACGATTCCCGCATGCGAAAATCTGGTGACCCGGCCGGGGTTTGAACGTGGTTCGCCTTGGTGGGAGGTGAGCAAACTAACCGCTTTACCACAGAGGCCCCTTATGCAAAGAAGATAACATACTACATAAAACTGTATTCCAGTATGCTAAAGCCCAAAGTACATTACAGTGTATTCATTCTGAAAATGCATTACCTACTGGACTGAAGTTAGCTCTATTTACTGGCTGTATCTCACCTTCCACATGATTCGTATGGTGCACACCACAAAACAAAAACCCCACAAGTGCCATCTTACAGTTCATGTTTTTTTTTATGCAGGAAAAAATGCTTCACCAATATGGCTGCTATATAACACGTGTTCCCACAAGTGTCGCCTATCGTTTTATAAACATCGCACAGACGCCCTCCAAGTGCTACAACTGGCTACCATTGTAAATTTGTACAAATTCCGAAGGTGTTATTTACATTCTGTGGGCATCCCAACATTCCATTCATTACTTGTGCATTTTGTAGTAATATTTATTGTTTTGATAATATTTATAGGAAACATTCACATAGCCTACATAAACGACCTACCATATTTAGCTGAAGTGCTTATACAGGTATGCACCCATTTTACGTACAACTCAAAAGTTTATTTCAATTTTAGTACATAATTTTCATTTAATTTTACAAAATTTATATTTATTTGTATTTTTACTTATGGAAGGGGCTGCAGCCCTTTGAACTCCACCCTTGCATAAGCCCCTGGAGTAAGAGGGATTTGAGCAGCCCATAACAAGGTCTTGAAAGCCAATGAGGATAAAATGAGGTGAGAATGGAGCAGAGCCAGAATGCAACGATGGGGGGAAAGATCCCCGAGAAAAAACCGCTGACCAGCGGCATCGTCCTGCACTATTGCCAGTTGCGAAAATCCGGAGTGACCCGGCCGGGAATTGAACTCGGTTCGCCTTGGAATGTGATACGAAATGAAGTTGATCATATAATGAAATTTTTAAATATTTTTATGAACGCGTTCTGCAACTACTTCTGGCGGAGTGTCTTCCAAAATTCAACAAACAAAATAAGCACGAAACTAACGTGAAAAGAAATACGTGAAGGAAATCTGTCTCTTATGGAGTCAGCACCAACGTGAACAGAGTGTGGTAAGCAGGCCGCTGGCCCCGGAACAAGCGTAACGAGCTCCGTGTCCCTCAGGGAAGTTGCCAAATACTGCACAGATGGCAGCACTGCGTGCCAAACAATGAGGCGAGGCGACTTGGGGCAGTGGGTAGTGCAAGTGCCTCAGTTGCCGAGAACCTGCACGCGGATGGGTTTGTGTTGGAAGTGCTTGTGATTGGCCGCACGTGGAATGATTGTTTTTTAAATTACTGTCGTTCGTTTCCGAGAGAAAATTGTGCTATCTCGTGTACAACGAAACCGATATAGATCGCGCCGAAAATCAAAACTCACGACAGTCCACAGATGGAATAAGATCGGCTAAATTTAATTTCGAGGTGTAAGTACCAATTATTATAAAAGATTTTTTTTTTTCATGTATAGTGCATTATATTTTCTTCTGTTAGAGCAAACATGTATTTATATTTGTGTTAGTATAGTACGTAAGAAAGAGACGTGCATGCTATACAGTGTACAGCTGATAAGTTGTTTACAAACATTGTAACAGGTGTAGCTGAGGATTGAAATGTCAAAAAGTAATTTCTATGCCAAAATCTCATCTAGCGCTTCCAATACTGAAGCATCTAAGTTTCTTTGAAGCAATTAATTCAAATCGTGCATTGTTTTACTCCGAATTATAAGCTGGTGTTTACGCTTTCTTCACTCATGCGTGTATTGTTGTGTGAACAAAACTGATGGGAAATTTTTGGTGAGTTCATTGACTTTATTATTCTGACCTGCCTGGTGTGGATATGGAAGCAAAAATAATGCCGATTGTTAAAAGACTTTGAACAATATTGAAAATTTGTCATTAACGCAGTCTGTGGCTTTTATACAATAATAAAGAATTGTAAAGATCCCCCCCCCCCTTTTTTTTTTTTTCTCACGGCTGCACACTCAAGTAAATATTTTTGTTATATATAAAATTTCAACTATCAAAGTTCAGGGCTTTGGGGCGGGCATGTTTTAATAAGTAGGCCTATCGTGTTCTCGTAATAATCTTTTAAGGCATCCTTGAAATTTGTTTATTCTGGCATTTGTAATTTATTGATGTGTTCAACTGGGCGTTTGAACACAGGGCTGTTAGTTAATAAATTAATCGGAACTTGACAAGAGCCTCACATCAAAACCTGCACGCCGGTAAACCATCGATAGTTTCCGCGGCATTTACGTAGGAATATATTTCCTTAAATTTTAGTAACATGTAATTACTTAGCGAGTTCTTACAGTTGCATTGCCCTTTCTATTCACACACGTGCTCACACACAGAATTATGAATATTCGCACCAGCTAAACAGTTCTGCTGTGAATACCGGTAATATTATTTCTCATTGGTGCCTGCATATAAGCCGGGTTTTTTTTACATTCGTGCCTGTAAATAAACTTTTTGACTGTTCTTAAAAGTATTATTAATGATTTAAGCTTGTAGATATTGTGTTTAGAAACGCATCTCGATATATTCGTACTAAAATATTTTAACGTAATAGTTCCGCCTACGTAGCATAGCCGTTGCGACCATTGTCATTTAAAAAATCTGTGTCTATGGCATAAATATGGATTATATTTTCGCTGGAACCATACGTAACATAAGGAGATCTATATATAAAATAATGTGAATTGCTTCATTTTTATGTGCGAAGATAGTTTGGCTAAGATATGTTGTTCTGTTTATTGCAATTTTTTTTTGATTAAGTTATAGTTTATATAGAATTCCGCATAATTCTTGGAGGCGATTAAGGTGTTCGTCTTACATGCAGAGTGAGATCTAAAATATAACGAGGAAAAAAAAGGGGCGGGGCAGTTGAGTTCAAGAATGCGCAGTTTTACAGCAAGTTACAAAATTTTACTGGTTCGTTCGTGCAAATACATTAAAAAGTCGCAATGTTATCAAAAGTTAAAAGACGTAAGAAGTTAATGTAATACACGTTCAGTGTACCCACGACAATTGGCTACGTGAAATTACGAAAGTATAAACGTATCAATACATACCTGTGGTAATAAAAATACATTATATGTTTGGTAGAACGAAATGAACTCTTAATAATTACGTTAAGTACTCCTCTTTCCCTTAAAGATTCAAAGATTACGTGCATAATAGGAAATATAAAATTGAAAAAATGAGGGCACTTCTTTAGTTTCTCAAACCTAACTCCCCTTTTCTTTCCTCGTAGATCTGCTCTCGTATAAATGCTGTCTCGCCATAACAAAAAAAAGCCCATGGCATATTTTTGAGGCATACAGAAGCAAAGGAGCGCCATGGACGACATATTCTGACAGCATCTTACATTTTCACGGAATTTACATTGCGAAGCATATTATCTGCACCCGTTATATCTGGCATTCCTCTCAAATATTGCATCTCCTCTACGCACTGAACTTGTAGGCCTATGCAATTTCTTCTAACATGCAACCATGGGGTGACTGCTGAACAAGATCGATCGCACGTCTGAAGTTTCGTGTAGTCAGTCGGGTTTCCAGATGATGTAGCAGTGCGTAAATTCAGCCTCTCCCCACCCCTCTTCTATTTCCCCTTGCGTGCGTGCGAGAGAGAGAAGGAAGGGCTATGCAGAAGAGCGCCGACATAAATGTGTGTGTGTGTGTCTATATATGTATTTATTTATTGTAGTAGGCGTTTTGTTTTACACACTGAGAAAAGGGTTTTGTTGAATCAAATAAGATTTGTTTGGTGCAACCAAATATATTTTGTTGCTGAAACCAAATTATTTTGTTGTTCTGATTTGGTTGCCCCAAACTCTGAGATTTGGTTAGTGCAACTAAAGATTTGTTTGGCTACACGTACATTAAACAGTTCGGGCCTATATAAAAAAAATTACAAGTTCGACCGAGTTTCGAACCTAGATCACTTGCGTCCGAGCGCTACGCCATATAATCCATTCACGACTGGGACAAACTTATGAAAATCAATATTTGAAAAAACATCCTAGCCATTAGCTGCATGTATAGCTAGTGAAAAAGTAGCAGGTACAGTACCCGCACCCGCTACTTTTTACTAGATATACATGCAGCTAATGGCTAGGATTTTTTTCGAAAGTTGATTTTCATAAGTCTGTTCCAGTCGTGAATGGACTATAGTAATCGCAACTAATGTGACAACTGATGACGCTGGAAAGCTTTTAAATATATATATACTCTCCATATATTGGGCAACGTGTGCAAACAAATATTTCAATTTTTTCACAGCTTTACTTGTCAGTTTCTTGTGGCATAGTTTTATTAATGTGTTTATACGATTGTTACGCATCAATAGAACCACTAACAAACATGGTTACTATCCTAATTGTCACAAAAAAAATATAAACAAAGTTTCTAGCTGTATTTTCGAACGAAGGCAGTCAAATGAGTGGACAAACAAATATATAGGTCTACTGTTGATTCAACTAAATATTTAGTTGACAGTAATTTTTTTCTGGCGCAACACAGAGATTATGTTTATTCAAACACATATTTTGTTAGGGCAACTAAATATATATTTGGCCCTATACAAACAAATATTTTGTTCGATTTTCTCTCGGTCCATGTTACGTTTGCGGATCGCTTAATTATTTTAGTCTAAAACCCAATTTATATCCCAGACGGTTGGCAGATGCTTTGGAAGGGTGCTCCCAATTCCTAAAGGCCGTTCACGATAAAGCGAGCACTTTTGAAGTCCTAGTTACTTTTTTTCTTTGAACCAATTTATCTCCTTCCCCCACTTGTTAATGTAAACCCTGCCATGTGAGTAATAAACACAGTGTATACATTCAACATATCAACAACCGAAAGTCCGAGACCACAATGAAATATATTTATTGGTTATTAAGTCTGATGAAACAGCTTCAATAAGTGCTCACTTTACCTTGAATGGCCTATGACAAAGATGACTTGGTTGTTGTGCACTCCCGGAAGAGGCGAAACCATTCCCGTTACAGTCAGGGGTGATTCACAATGCGCGTACACTTGCAAACGGCTCTGTACAATTAAATAGCTTGTGCACCACTTCGTAGGTTCAGGTCGTTCCTTCTGTTAGCGGAATAACGAATATTGGAGACCCAGTCACGTGTATTCGATACATCGCCCACGTACTTCGAAATACATATTGTGGCAATGTTCACGGTAGGAATTGATAATCACGTAAATTTATAAACGAAGCAATGTGTGTGTTGTTTACACTTGACGGTTATCGCTTAGCTGAAAGTGCGATATAGACTATTCGCGGTAAAGTGAGCAATTTTGAAAACCCTCTCATTAAAAATAATAGTCGTTAAATTTATTTTATTTTAGCCTTAGACGTAAACTTCTGAGTGCGGTGGAATATATACACTGTTTATTACTTACATGTCAGTATTTACTTAGAAGGTCAAAGGATAAGAAATAGCTGGAATAAAAAAGTAACTGGGGCTTCAAAAGTGCTCACTTATGCAGGCAGAAGTGAGAGTTACGATGGCTGATTGAGAATTGTATTTTCATAAAACCAAATTAGACTAGTTCGTTTCTTGTGGTTTTACAGCAATGGTCAACCGTCTCCTTATCGATTCACTTAGCCCACGCTTACTACAGTCGCCCCACCATCTCTATTTCAATTCCGGTCGTTGCACCTTGCATTGACGTACGGGCGCCGTTCTAATTGTTTACGTTCGATGTCACTCTTGAACTATTGACAGTGGAGGTTATGAAATAACCATCGATATGGGGTTAACCGATGTGATTTGGATAAATGGGAGAATGTGTACTGCAATGCCCGATGCGCGTGTTTGCAAATGGCGTACTTTTTTTTTTTTGCAGGTTTCAACCGCAGACTAACAGGTATATTATTGTCAAGGAGGACAGAAGATGTTAACGGCTGTTAAGGGGACTATTAACCTGCATGTTCAAGGTCAAGGAGCGAGGGAGCTATACGAGCGACACTAACACGCACTTCTAGCGCCTCATCGCTCTTACGCGCAAGGCGTGCAGTGGTTCCGTCGTGACGCTGTGCTTTGAAAAGTAGATGTGTAACAAACAGTGGGGTTTTATTACACGCGATGAAAGACCACATTTTAAACAACGCCCGTATATTTGTACTTTTCTCTTGCAGCTTAAGGAAACTGCATAGGCAGGCTTTAAAAATGTGATATTTGACAATTTCCACGAATTTTTTTCTCCATTAATACTCTAAATTTGATACAAGTAAAAAATATGGGGATATACACAATAGTTTTTTATACTTTCTGGCTAAAATTCGTATTTCCAGAACTTCTATTTACCGAGATACTCGTTTGCGCGCAAACGACGATTTAGTACGTAGTCCTCTCAATATCCTGTAATTGGTAAAAGCCTCTCTTGTATAGGCTGTTCACGGTAAAATGAGCACTTTTGAAAGTCCTGCTTAAGATCTACTTGCATGCACGTTGTGTATTCTTCCGCGTTATGTAAAATTAACATTGCCATGGGCATCACTTTATTCATGCGTTGGTCAAGTGAAACTGCGAAACTATTAGAAAACGATTTATAAATCTGCTAATATTTTACACAATAATGCATTTAAAAAAACAGAAGGCGAAATAAACAATGTAAATTGTCACAAATTGTTACCTAACACTTCTTATTCGACGTTAAGATATGGAACTACTTTCCATCTATCGTAACCAACTTTACCGTGTGCATGTCTCTCAGTGCGCCAGTGTAAGCATATGCTGGTAGGGACAGTGACTTGTCTCTAAAGTTGATTCCGAAAGTGCTCACTTTATTGTGAACAGCCTTTAACACAAAAGTGTCTGTCTTTCAATTACCACTACCCCCCAATTTGCTTTGTCTTGTCTTGCTGCAGTAATTATTCTTCACGACTGATGGCTGAATGCTGTCCACTGATGTATGTACCACTCGCTAACAGAGAATTTAATTGCAGCTCCATTTATGGATACACTATGCCTACACGTCTCGTTTTACACACAGATTGGCGCCGTGAAATGAACCATTTTTACGTGAAACGCTCCGTCTGGCTGTTGCCGATTCGATGTGTCTGCCGACAAGTAATCGCTGTAGCATTGCAAGTTAATAATCGCCGCATTCTTATTTTTGGTCAATAGATTCACTTTTATTTTGCTGGCCTCCAGTATCTTGTCCGAAGGCTCTCGGGCAAGTATTGCGAATCAATCCCGGCGTTTCATCAACACCAACGATGCGAACTACACGATTGTGGCCTCAAAGCGCCTTGCGATATTCATCAGAAGCAGTTGGCGTCAGCGTCTGCCTTCTTTCGAGATATTTACATTAGGCTGTTTGCTGAATAAGACTTAGCTTTTAGAAAAAAATCTAGCATATTACTTCAAACCGTATGGTACATTAAAGTTGGCATAACATTTGTATGCATATAATTTTTTTGACGTGAATACGTCTTTAAATTTGCGACCATAGTGGGAGGCAAGCCAGAAAATCCGATGATAAAATCGGGGGATACAGTTTGGTATTGCAGCTCCGAATCTATTGTCTACATTCAAAATTCAATTGCACCTCTAGATTGCCAAAGGATCAAATAATATGTTACGTTGAGTTAGGACTGCGAAGCATCTTGCGCGAGGGTGGGGGGGGGGGGGGTGAGGGAGCGCCGGAATTTTGAGTTCGTTTCGCCGCGTCTCATAACTTCCGCGCAGTAGGTATAACTTTTGATTAGGAGAAGCTACGACTCTCGTTTAGGTTACAATCGACAGCTCTCGTCAAGTTCAATCGATTGCGTGCATAAAAACATTTATGTGGCTTCGTTATGGTGAAATTGTATATGTTTAATGTAAAAAACTAAGAAAACCTAACACAATTTCGGCTTATACTCGTCAAAAAGCCAAGTCGAAATACAGAAATCGTATATGGTTGGAAAAAGCATTTCAAAAGCAATCCAGTGCTACCCATAAAACCCCATATGATCGAGTGAAGCGGTACCGGGATCGTAAAAACATCAAGGCGTCCGAGTGCGTCAACGTAGCCGTATTCACACAAAACAAACGGCCGTGTCCCCGACACAGCCAAACCCAATGTTTGTTTCGATTTCTTGGCATTTTATAAATTATGTTATTTCCAGGAACGCCGGATCCTTTCGCTGGTTAGCCCCGTGGGAAAAAAAATGGGGGTGGGGGAGGCAATATCATATAGACAATTGACGACCCTGGTGCTAGATAAATAGTCCCTTACCAAAATTTTGTTTTCAAAAAAATTATGTTGGTGTTTGTATATACACGTGTTGCTTCCTATCTATGCACATTTTACACAAAAACTCATGCCAGTAAAATTTAGGGCTCGCTCAGATCACTACAATACAGTGACCTCCAACTTTATTAAATATACGTAAAGTATGTGGTGCCCCCCAGTGAGATTGGAGAAATGGGAAAATGTCCCCCTTGTCTCACCCTTTCCGATGCACCGCGTTGTTTTTATCTCAATAAAATGTTCCGACTCGGAAGTACCCGCTGTCGATGAGACGTTAAGTCCTGCCTGTTTAAAGTTATGTTTTTTATACTCGTACATATATTTCTGGTACTTTTCGCAGTTTTTATATATTTAGTCCCATCATTTTTGCGCTTGCGCCAATAGGAGGTCACTAGGTTTTGTCTCGTAAATGACCGAATCTGTGTAGGTACTTAACACATCACCACCGCTTATCGTTTTTGGCGGTTTGACCAGGAATCTCAAAGTGTACTGACGTCATCGCTAGTTTCACACACCCGGAAACCACACGCTCGTTTATTCCGGCAGCCTGGGCATGAAGGCGCATATAACTGTTTCTTTACCAAACAACAGCACTGGCAAGCGTTTTGTATTGGTTGAGATGACGTAGCTCCTTTCTGTTCATGCAGGCAAGGCCGTCAAATTGTAATAGTCTGTGCCAGCCTGCCATACAGTTCCCTAAGCTATTTAAACCAAACTAGCTGGGTATGCTAGACTCGCCGGAACATGTCGTAACCTTGCAACACAGCGACATCTAAAGTACAGGCTAACTTATAAAGTACCTCAAATTTATTAATCATCTACATGTTTTTTATTTATTTAAAGACTGGAAGAGAGAGGATCTAAGCATCTCGTATGGGCTGTTCACGGTAAAGTGAGCACTTTTGAAAGCCCTGCTTCTATGCACGTTGGGTATTCTTCCACCTTATGTAAGACTGACATTGTTGTCGACCTCATCACTTTATTCATGCGTCGGTCACGTGAAACTGAAATTATTAGAAAAGTAAATATTTAACAAATCTGCTTATTTTTACACTTCAATGCATAAAAAACAGTAAACGAAATTAATAATTTAAGCTATCGCAAACGGTTGTCTAACACTTTTTATTCGACGTTAAGTTATGGAACTACTTCCCATCCATCGTTACCAACTTTACTGGGCGTATGTCTCTCAGGATGTCCATTAAAATATATGCAGGCAAAGGCAGTGACTTCTTTCTAAGGTTGATTTCGAAAGTGCTCACTTTATCGTGAACAACCTTTAAACCCAGTTTTACCCCGGTGGTTGATTGAGGCGCAGCAGTTGGTTGCCTGCGAAGAGTGACGGGCGGAAGGCAGGAAGTCGGACGCCGACAGGAAAGTGAGGCGAGGCGGCTAAGGAGCGCGCAGCGGGGATCGTGACCTGGTTCAAGCCGCCTGCTTTTCGTTGGCGATCGTGCCGCCCCTGGATTCCTCGAGTGCCGTCCTGTCCATCTTCGTCCTGGCCACAACCAGGAGCTAGCTCACTGAGAAGTCGATCTCGGGCCAGGCGTCCGTGTGGCCATCATGCGTCGTTTCAACCACAGACTGAAGATGAGCTATACCGATTATTCGTCTTCTGCGCATGTACCCAACATTGACCTACCCCATTTCTACACATTTTCAACTGTCAAAGTCACGTGGTCAACAATGATGAAAGTGTTTGTTTGTATCTTAATATTTAAATGACAAGTACTATAATATGAATAATGTACTTTTACCAGTTTGACTTTAATCAAACTGCATTACAAATTGGTTAGAGGCAGTTTACATACATTTTAAAACATTTGATAACAAAATAAGTATCCTAAACTAAAATCCAAACCATGCTGTTTTCGCTAGACGTGTTGGCAGAAAAGCAGTTCAATGTTGGGACAAGGCGATTGGTTGTGCGCAGCCAGCGAAATCGGTCTACCTCATCTTTAGTCTATGGTTTCAACCTGCAATGTAGCCTACAAGAGAGTGAAGAGATTTGGGTGAAGCGAGGTGTGCGCCGGAATGTAAGGGCGGGGGAAATGGGAGATCCCCGAGAAAACCCGCCGACCAGTGGCATCGTCCGGTACGATTCCCACTTGAGAAGATCCGGGGGCGACCTCGCCGGGAATCGCCTAGTCGGGAGGCGAGTAGTCTAACCACTACACCACCGTGGCCCCTCTGTAGTCTACGTGTGAAAATGGCTAGTTGAACTACGGCAGTGGCTTAACAACTAGGGCGGCTTCCCAAAACGTTACTCCGACAGTAAAGTAACTGAGAGTAACCGTTGACAGCAAAAGTAAACGTGGTTTTGGAACGGGCATGATGTAAATAGCATTCTGTGCTTACAAACATGTACTGATTAAGCAACCAATGTAAATTCAAAACATATTTATTAATTTCCTCAAATTCTTTATTTTCAGAAAAAAAAATTGTTAAACAACGTTTCGTACTATAAGATAATCATAAACATTACTTCTAAAAATGCAACTTTTACACAAGTTAATTTTCAAATAAAAATACGTATTTTATCACTCCTGAATTGTAATTTCCCTGTGTGTGTCTTTAACCAAAATGTGCACGTTTCCTTTCAGGTTGTTTAAGTCTACTAAACGTCCCGCCATTTTCAGTTTACCTTTCGTTACTCGCTGAAATAGTACGTTTAAAAGTTTTACTCTGGCTCAGAGTAATTTCTCTGCAGTTTTGGTGGGACATTGCTACGAGCGAGCAAAACATTTACTCGAAGTGTTTTAGGACAGCCGAAGTGTAACGTTTTGGAACGCCGGTGTTGAGGAGGGTTGGGCAAGGTATACATTTCCCCTCAGAAAATTTACTAAAGGCGCCAGAATAAAAGTAAATAATGAGTACACGAACCCCCCCCCCCCCCCCCCCCCGATGATGCGTTAATGTATTGTATACAATGTCTTTATCGCTGTAATTCCTAATACTCATTTACACCATCGCTTCAGAGTAACTGACTTTTCTCTGTCTTTTATGAAGCATGTAGTTTAGGTTTTGATCCGTGCAAAATAACATAGCCTAATATAGCCTATTCGCGATATCTTCATATGTATGACGTGTTTGGTTGCTTTCAGAATATGTCATGCATCACAAGCGTTTTACACTCCTGTTAGCATAAAAGTACTTTTTTTTTTGGTTAAATTGAACTTTTACTTATATTATATTTATTATACTTTATTATATTTGTAATTAATATAAATAAAACTGGGAGAAAAATAGGCGTGTTCGAAATGCCTAGTAAATAAGTAGTTATCCTCATTCATATTTTGCGTTGTCCCTTTTGGTGTAATTTTCTAGGAGTAAGTTACGACGTGTTTGCATGAGGCGGAGGAACTGCCTGCAAGTAAGTAGAACTGTACCAGAAAAGTTGAAAGTAACCACGAAAGGACTAGACTACATAAGAGAAGCAATAATTTCTCAAGCGGGGTATTTTAACACTTTGAGTGCGGTACAGATTTACGGACAGTTAAGAGTGGGATGGACCTGCGTGGCCAAGGTCAAGAAGTGAAGGAGCGATACGGGCGACACTTACACGCACGCCTGGTGCCTCATGGCTCCTACGCGCACGGCGTGCAGTGTTTCCGTCCTAACACTGTACTGTAACAATTGGACTTTATTACACGCGATGAAATACCACAGATTAAACTACGCCTGTATCTTTGTACTTTTCTCGTGTCGTTTAAGGAAACTGCATAGGCAAGCTTTAAAAATGAGATGTTTGGCCATTTTCACAATATTTTTTTCTCTAAGAACACACTTAATATTACAAAAGTTAAACGAAATAGGGGCATAGATAATTGTTTATCTTTTCTGACGAAAAGTCGTATTTGCAGAACATTTATTTACCGAGATAAACGTATTCGCACAAACAACTATTTCACAGGAAATGTTTTGGTCCATCCTACTCTTAAGCAGATTCCCACCCGCCATCTTAGATTTATGGAATTTTTGCCATACTCTGGAAATACAGATTTGTATCATGGTTTTTAGAACGACAGAGCACTCAACATTGCCTAGTGCATTGTCTAAAGTCAGTAGTTCTCGATTACCGTTGATGTCTTCGCCTTTGTTATCGTCCGCAAGAAATAACCTGACGTTTCGGCTCGACAGTTACCAGCTAAAAATTAATTAATGTAGCGAAGCTGTGGCAGTTCGATAAAATTTGGGAAGCTATTATTTAGGATATTTCGTGCGGGAAATTTCAATACACCTTCTGAAATGGAAGCTTTGGCGAACTATCCTAGATGGCGGGTGGGAATCGCCTTAACACAAGCTAGAAGTGAGTCGCCTGTATATTCACAACTTCACGGTGATCATTTCTTTTCGTGTCTGTATCCCCATTCACAACTGTCATTGATTCACACTACACCGGACATGCCTAACAATACAGTACAGCAATCATTACCGGCCGGCTCTGTGGCAATATAATACCGACGTGAAAGTGTCCCAATCAGATGTTCTTTCCTATGTAGAATAATATACGAAACCATCCTGTTCATTTGAGCAGCTTCCATTTTCACAGTTACTGACGTATTGTCGAGTTGCAGGGAACATTATGAAAACTGCTGACGAAGTGATATTTCTTCGCCCGTGTTGTCAAAGACTACGAATGTTGTAATGTTGCGGCAAGCCGACGTAATATTACGTCGACAGCACAGGGCGTGTTGAAGGCGTGCGTCGCCCCAAGGGGGCGGTTGAAGGCAGCCCTCCCTAACTCGAAGACGTCTCGCCACTGTCTACAGGCGCCGGATAATCCTATTGCAGCATTCACTCTAGCTAACCGAACGTAACCGAGGAGAAGTAACCAGGATTTGTGTTATCGCAGTGAAACATGAACGCGGAGTTTTCGAGTGAGTGGCAGAGATGTGAGAGCCAGTCGGCCTTCACCCACCAGACATCGGGGAGAATTACTCTTATCATAGCAATAGCAGCCACCAAATAATTACACGGCAAACTCTCTGTCGAGTACGACTGGCGTATAAATTATCATTTACGCGCCAAGCTGCTTAATGGAATGAGAAGATGACGAAGCGTTCTTGTAAGATATTAGACTGACATTTGATAGCAGTGGAAAATCACGCGGGTGACCGGGGGGGGGGGGGAGGGGAGCTATATGACTAGCACTTCCCGACATGCCCAGCGGTAGTATCAGAAGTTCAGCTGTTGTTTTTTATTCCATGCAATTTTAACAAAACTGTTGATGATTTTCACGAAACTTGGTCCCTAAATTTTACCCGTGATGAACTTTTTTTCAACACTAAAACTTAAAATTCTTAGGTAGTCGGAACTAGATGTTACTGAGAACGGCGAGAAGAAACTATGCTACATTACTGACAGGGAAACTAACAACATCATCAATAGAGACTGGCCGAACTGTGCCACAAATTGGCATCAATACAAAAAAAATAGTCCTCACAATAGCCGTGCCTCGGAATGTATCTTCTGTATCACAAAAGTCGAAAATACATGTTTCCTGCATAGGTTTTTGTTATTGCAGAGACGATAGGGTAAACAAAAATTGTATGTTTAAAGGGAACATCTCGCCATAGAAATTGTATTGCGCTATTTTCTTTACAGTATGGCGGTCGATAAACATTCAACTCGAGAGATACTCGAATTTTCTTGAAACTTCGCTTCTGATTTTAACTATTCTACATTTAAATTGTACACAATTTATTTTGAAGAGCGAAATAAAAGTTACGCTTGGTTTATGGTGCAACTGACTAATCGAAGGGACTGTTTACAAATTGTAGTAATTGAACGTTAATAGTCATTCCCAATACAAGATTCGAACCAGCTATCCACTGTATTGTTCTGCATGCTAAATGCATTACCACTTGCGCTGTATTCAAAGGACGAAGCGGGGAAACTAAATCTAAAGTAGAAGATTTAGGATGGTGTAATACGTCATTGCAGTGGCATGTTTTAATTTAAAATCGGTTGATTATCCTTACTAATATATAAATGCGAAAGTGTGTTTGTTTGTTTGTCCTTCTTTAACGTCAAAATGGAGCAACGGATCGACGTGATTTTTGTACAGAGATATTTGGAGGTCCAAAGAGTGACATAGGCTACTTTTTACCCTGGGAAAATATCTCAAACTGTTCCAAAAAAAAATGATGATTAGGGATGTATATAGGTACTGGATTAAACTTTTCTTAGGATTACTGCATAAAAAAGCATTGTTAAAAAAATTATATCATTTCTCCTTTCTTTTTTATCTATGGACTGTCTTACATTCCTTCCCAAGAGCCGCAGTAGCTCAGTGGGTAGAGAACCAAATAGTGGCGCCGCAGTAGCTCAGTGGGTAGAGAACCCGATAGTGGGGTCGCAGTAGCTCAGTGGGTACAGAACCCTATAGTGGGGCCGCAGTAGCACAGTGGGTTGAGAACTAAATAGTGGGGCCGCAGAAACTCAGTGGATAGAGAACCAAATAAGGAGGTGCAGTAGCTCAGTGGGTAGAGAACCAAATAGTGGGGTCGCAGAAGCTCAGTGGATAGAGGACCAAATAAGGAGCCGCAGTAGCTCAGTGGCTAGAGAACCCAATAGTGGGGCCATAGTAGGTGAGGGGCTAGAAAACCCGATAGTGGGGCCGCAGTTGCCCAATGGCTAGAGCACACAATAATGGGACCGTGCGCAAAGCAGCGGGTAAAAGCTAGTATCTCATAACGACTCCTGGCTACGATAGGTGGCGTCAGTAGTATGTACATCAAACGTAAGAGAAGAACGATTAACGGTGTTGGCCACGTAAAATATTATTTTATATTTGTACCACATTATTTTCAAGTTTGAGACATTATCAGTGATTACTATTTCCTTGCAAAAAATTTTGATGTCGTAGTTTTTGCATAAATAAATGTCAAAATCTCAATTTTGTTGTGTTGGAAATGTACAAATAATGAAAACTAACGTACGTACAGAAATGAGATAATTCATGTTGAAAGAAGATGCCAAGAGTCACTTCGAGACGTTTGTAAAGTCGTTTTTGGAAATGTTTTATTTTTCTGTTTCAAAAAATTTCTGAAAATAAATGCGTGTATATTTTTTATTTGTAACTGCTCCTGATTTTCTTTGCAAAATAACTTTTGCTAAGCACACCATAAAATTTATAAAGTCGATACCTTTCAGTTTACCCCTTGTTAAATTTTCTTTGAATAATTTGGTTTATTTTATTTAACACCAGCGACTCGCCCCGGCCTCGCTTGGGTGCGATTTACAAATATGGCGTTGTTTAGGTTTACAGCAAGTAGGTATATACACTAATGGCTTAAGGTACCTAACATTGGAATAATACTGTGTTGTTCACAAAGTCTTCGTAAGTGAACACTTATTTTAAATCAAATTTTAAAAAACAAAAATGGTTACTGTAGGTCATCCTTAAAAGAAAAACATACGCTGTCGTGGACTTTTTTGTAGACCTTTTTGCGATATACAATTCTTTAGCATATTAATTTGGTGTCTCGTATGGTTTAGTCAGCGTAAGCCATGTAAGCGCTCGAAAAGCGGCTCTTTCCGACGTGATTAGAAAACGTCGATATTTCGATACTATCCTTACATTAAATATTAATATATTATATATATATCTAACCTTTCTTCAAGAAATTCTCTAAATGATGGTAAAAACCGCATCAAAATCCATCAAGTAGTTTAGAAGCCTTAGCCGAATACACAGACACACGCGGCCGACTTTGTTTTAAATCTATAGATGAAAAAAACAGTACAATTTTGACCTTACCATGTCATTTTGCAAAAACCACGCGATTAGGAAAATTCCTTGAGGGAAAATTAGTTACAGATAATGTCTACAAGTTGAACTGTGTGTGGTACTAATCTACAATAACAATTTTTCTTCGTGGCCATCAGGGGAAGCAATCAGCCACACTGTTAAAAAAAATTTCCTTCATTTTATTAAAAGTGCTGGTAAAAATTTATTCAAAAGTGTCCGTAAACTCTCCGTAAAATTACGGACACATTGATTTTCAGAAATTGACTTTTCGTAAATTTCATGGAACCTCTCCCTTAACTTCCAAGTTAGTTTTCTGTACTTTCCATTTAAAATAAAAAGAGATAATTAAAATGTCTTTAATTTTCGTTATGTGGGTTTTCTACCGTGTATAAAAAATGATATTTAAAAATTTGAAATATGTTGTACTTAAGCGAGGTTTGAACCCGAGTCAAACAATTACCAGTCCACGACTCTAACCATTCACCTACAAAAAGACAGAAGCAAAAGTTCAGTTTCTATTAAATTAAGGTTGTGTTTAGTGTTGCCAAATGTTATAGATGCCCGATGCTATTTTGTAATGTTTGAAAGAATAGGTCATAGTTGCGTGGATAACCTTAACTACCGCAGAAACGATAGTTTTCTTGTTACAGTGGCGAAGAAAGCTTCGTGTAGAATCGGCATTGTTTGTCCCGTAACTCGAAGCCAAATGGAATACGGAGACTTTCCGTATTTTGTATTTACGGACTTAACTCCGTTTTTCGTCATTACGGATTGCCTTTACGTATATACACTGTACATTTCCGTAAAACATCCCGTAAATATACGGAAATGTTTAACAGTGCATCTGTACTGGCGAATGCTAAAGTTATTCCAGATGTGAAACACGAACACGACACGAGGCCAAGAAGACCAAGGGCAGATCGAAGCTGAAGTAAATCGTCCTCGGTGTTTGCCGGGCAACTGGAACAACTTTCGAGGCTAGGCTGCGTGCGCAGAACCCGTACAAGAAAGTCGTGCCGAACCGTCAGCGCCTGCTCACCTTTTATGAACGGCCGCCGAGCAATGGTAGCAGCTGTTCCATTTTCGAAATCCCAGCTAAGGATCTACTTTCCTGTCAAATTTATATCCTCCCGCCTTACGTGAAATTAATGTTGCCATGGGCCGGGTCACTATTGATGCGCCATACAAGCGAAGCAGGAGAATTGTTCAGAAATTCGTATTCGAATGGGCCTAAAAGAAATATCACTGCATTGTCTAGTCCTAAGTTTAAATTTTACACTCCCAGTACTTCAAGTCTTACACAACTATGTTTTATTAATTCACAGCCTGCATGTTAGAATTTAATGTCGCATGTACTGTATGTGGGTTATGGGTAGAGCCACGAGTATTTCGCGAGTTCATTCAGAGGCGAGGTAGACACCAAACACTTGCTCTTTTCTCCTACTAATTGGACGACAGTTCTTTGGACACGCCCCATTTAACTGCGAGCGAGTAATAAGCAGGAAGCAGTAGTGTGAGTGAGTGTTAAACAGTTCTGTACAGAGGCCTCAATAGATCAAAGCCACCAATAAGCAAACGATACTGTCTCGAGTGTATACAGGACTGTCCAGCCTAGCTTGCTGCCACTTCAATCCGCGAAATACTCGGGGCTCTAGTTATGGGCATTGATTTTTTTTCAGTTGTTAATTTGAGAAGTGGTCACTTCACCATGAACTGGCCTTAGGGACACGAACTTCCTTACAAAAGTTGGTTCAAGCAGCGCTCGACCGTGACCGTTACAGTATTTGTAAAAAATCATCAACCGTCTCATTCTTGACGTTTGTCTTGCGGGCAGTTTTCCAATATGTTCCGTAACGACTAATATGTTTTGTTCTTTGCTGTTTGAATAAGCTTACACATACAATGTTAACTTATTTAGGTAGGGTTCATTTATATTTTTCAGTAGTACGTTGCCAGACAATATAAGAAATATTTAAATGTCAAAATCGTCCCGTTACACTCGATGTTTTATCGCGAAGAAATAACACCTATGAAGTCCCCAAAGAGTGTATTTGCCATCGATACTTGAAACATACCGTAGTCTTTAACACTCTGGAGTCGGTACATTTTACAAGCACTGAAGACGAAGTAAATGTGAATTGCCTGTATCCCCCACTGCAGTTAGAGATTATGTATTCCTACCTGCGCAGGCCTGCTGGTTCATATTGTACTGGATGCGCTTTCTGTACTGCATGGGTTAATGTTCTGTCAGTCCTTCATGTTCGGGTTATTTACTCTACGAAAATGTTGATTGATGTGATATAGTGCTCTCGCCGTCGTGATAAATGGAAACTATATGTGTAAGTTTTGTTTACTAAAGCAGATAATATTTCACATTCACAGCTGTCGGTAGGTGGAGGACGAAGGTTACATATCCCCTCCAATAGTCGAAGAGTGGTAGTCCATCCCCCACCCAGTAATTGGAGTTATGTCAGTTTTTATTACTTTTGGTAAACTGAACATTAATTTATGTTTTTAACGAATTTATGTATTCATCAGTTACAGCATTATTTTAATGTGTACTGAAACTATCTAAGACCCTCATCTAATTATTTTTTTAAATTAATTTATATATAGAATATAATGATTGGACGGTTTCATTTCCATTCTTCGAATTTGTAAATAGATATTAATACAATGCTGCGTCATTCTTACGCCAAATCTATCCAACTTCGAAGTGAAAAACGTTTAGGTAGGGAGGGTGATATTTTTACTCCCTCTTCCTCCTCCCAATAATTTGATACACAGAAATTTCGTGAATGTTAAAATGAAACCACTTGTATGAGACCGCGGTGATATAGTGGTTAATAACAGGGCCGTATCCCGGGCTACCTGGCCTTGGGTTAAATGGAGCGCATCAGCCAATGAACAACTGATCAAGTGCACAAATGATCGTGGAGTCTAGCTTGTTGCCGAAGGAATCCGTGTGTCTACCAATAAAATACACCTACCAACAAATGCTACCGACACACGTTATTCGGAAACCGGCCAATCACGAAAATGGATCGGAACTAAAGTGTTATGAAATACAACTGGTTTTGATATCGGATGTCCCTAGACCCTAACTGGCCCTCTGTTTATCGCGAAAATATTTACGCGGAAGCTAGACTTCAATATCCTATGTGCACACTTGCAATCTTCATTTATTACTGGCCGCTTGTCATTGTGTGAAAATTATGTTATATGGGAGAATCAGAATAATGTTTCTGCGGGTACTGACCGTCCGTAATTCGCGGGCGGACAGATAAGACGCGTAACAATTCGAATGATCCAATCATGAAAGTGGTACTGAACTAAAGTGCGCTGGAACACAACTTGCCCCCTATATTCTTCCTGTTATTATCCATACCAATTAGAAATGAAATGTTATAATTAGGGACCTGCCAGATTCGCGTTATCTTTCGGTGACATGATAGACTCCGCTGTCTTATAAACAAGTGAGCACGTTCCCTGGTTTCATTGGCCTCTGCACTTAATCAGCGTCACGTATCTGCTTGATCTCCTGAAAAGACATTGGCCAGTTCACCGCTGAACTTTCATTATTGACTGAAGAGTTCTCCGAGGCGTGCCATGCATATTTCCGTCCAATGACTGGAGTCGGTGTCATGCACAATAACTTGCAGTAATTCCTTGAGTAATAACGCGAATTTTACAGGTCTCTTGTTATCATTTATATACAAAATATAGTTAAAAGTGCAATTTAACCAAAAATAAGATATACTTATGTTAACAGAAGTAAACAGGCATGAGTTGCATAACATAGCTAGGAAAAAATCCAAACATCACATACACGGGGTGAGTTTTCAAAGGTTTGATTCAAAAATGGTGAAGAAACAGTAAACAAACTATGCGGATCTTCACAGTTTGGCTGGTGTGGGCGTACACTGGGCTGTCGCGTAGTGCCGGTGAGAGCCGACGGCAAACTGGCCTGCGTGGAGGGTCGGCCCGGCCCCGTTAGCTCGCATCGAGTCGTCACGCCTGCGGACCGCAGTACAGCTGCGTGCGTGGGAGTCGTGCAGAGCGTCGCCCTTCTTTCGGCACGCAAACACTTTATAGAAATTCGTCCCTCACTCGAGAACTACAGTGTATAGTTCATTCATTGTCACTTCCAAGTTCCTGAAGTTCTACTTTCAGGATATTCTTCCTCTTCATGCAAACAAAGCTTTACCGAATCTAGAAAATTACCCCAAAAGGACAACGCATCGCATTCGTGTATACGTAGTCTAATCATATTATGTCTAAGAACTACACTATCAACCAAAAAGTAATTGGGCACCTGTCCACAACGTTTGCTCGGTGGTTGTCACCCCGTTAGAATCTCGTAGGGCCACCTCTTGCTGCTATGACAGCAGCTACCCTGTCTGGCACGCTCTCTACGAGTGTTTGCAGGACATCTAGGGGATTCGTCGCCATTCCTCTTGTAAGTATTCCATGGGTTGAGCAGTGGATTTTGGCCGCGCCTGACGAATTCTCACCCAGCTATCCAATTCGTCCCAAAGATGTTCTATAGGGTTGAGGTCGGGTCTCTGGGCGGGCCAGTCCAATCGGCGAGCATTGTTGTCGGCGTTCCACTGCATAGTAGCCCTTGAAACATGGCACCTGGCATTGTCATCCTGGAAGTAACACGGGTCCATTCCGTAAAAACGCCACAATGTTGGGAGCATTTTATTATCCAGGATGTTACAGTAGGCCTCTTTGTTCATGCTACCACGGACAAACACCGGCGGTCCTATGGGGAAGGCCGTGAAACAGCCCCACACCATCACACTACCACCACCGAATTTCCTAGTTGGCACTATACACTCCGGCAGAAGCCGTTCCCCGGGTAGACGCCACACCCATGCACGTCCATCGGACCGGAATAATCTAAACCTCGACTCATCACTCTACAGAACCGATTTCCACTGTTCCAGTGTCCATTTGCGACGGTCCAAACACCACCTGCGTCGCCGAGCTTTAT
This sequence comes from Dryococelus australis, assembly GCA_029891345.1. Lineage (NCBI taxonomy): Eukaryota > Metazoa > Arthropoda > Insecta > Phasmatodea > Phasmatidae > Dryococelus > Dryococelus australis. Next base: position 57,696,543 of record CM056998.1, on the reverse strand, counting down.
TGCTTGTCGTGATCTGGGGACAATGTACAGCTACTCTTCCGAAATATCCAAGTCGGTGGGCCTCTGTACGCAATGTTCCAATGGAAACCGATACTCCTGCATGAAACTTCTGTCGGATGGTAGCCATGGGTTGTGCCCTATTTTTGACAATTTCACGTTTCAGGGTTCTGCGATTTCTGTCGGTCAAGATTAGAGGTCGCCGCCCAGAACGAGCAGCATTGGCGCAATGCCCATCGACCTTCCACTACGCAGGACGAATGCAACCGTTGATTTGGGCCTGTTTACCTTCCGTGCAATCATCCGACTAGACAGTCCACTGAGTTGGTAGCCCACAATCACGCCCTTATCGAAGTTCGATAGCTCTGTACCTCGTGCCATCTCCTTGTCAACTGGTTCTACGCTGGCCGCAGCGTATGGCGGCCACACAAATCAACTGACACACTGAATTACCTATCTTCAAGGGTGCCCAATTACTTTTTGGTCGATAGTGTATTTCTTACTAAGCAGTACAAACACACTATTTTCTCACTGTTTTATTACTATTAATTATAAACGAAATAATGTAATTTATAGATGAAATATAAATAAAAGTAAAATTTTACCAAATTTACAGCACTTTTATTTTAACACAATTATGAAACGCTTGTGATACATGTCATATTTAGGAAACAATCAAACATGTCTTACATGGGGTGAATTTTTTTAACGGTTTGATTCCAAACGTGGTTAGAAACCGTGAATACACTACATTTAACATTTTTACTGTGAAGTCTGGCAGCGAATAACATTGACGAAACTTTGTAAGTACTTGTGTGAGTTTCTGTTAGAATTTCATTTATTTATTTATTGCGCATAGTGGCTGAAATTCGGGTTTCCAAGGTTACCAGTCATCAAATGTTTGGTGTGAATTTTTATCAGCACTTATATAATCCATTGTGACTTATTATTTCACAAAATGATTACGTAGCCGATTACATTTTAATGGTTACACGCTACACAACTGTAAACACTGCACTCCAGTTCCATCCCTGGTGCATAAAGACCATGAGGCACTTGATTTCTATGCTAGTGTTGCCATTAGCGCAGCCTCGCATCGTTTTCTCAGATGCGGCAGGCCGGGTGGGGCTTATGATTCTTACATATCGACCAAGCGTGCTTGGCTAAGCCCAGCATGTCTGGCCAGCAATCTTTCCTTGAGGCTTCGGTTCCTTCTCGGACGGCTGCAGCGAAACGGTCAAAGGAGGAGCGTTCCCTGAATTATTGTTTAATTTCATGGTTTCTCCACGTCATCATACTGTGAATCAAGTTCCTGTTTCCCATTTGCGGAAATGCGGAACTATTTGCATAATGTATACGCATATGCTAAAGGCTGTTCACGATAAAGTGAGCACTTTTGAAATCAACCTTAGAAAAATGTTACTCCTCATACCTGCATATATTTTAACGAGCAAACTGAGTGACACGCGCCCAGTAAAGTTGGTAACGATGAATGGAAAGTAGTTCCATAGCTTAACTTCGAATAAAAAGTGTCACGTACCATTTGTGATGACTTAGATTATTCCTTTCATTATTTTTTTTTTTTTTTTTATGTATCGAAGTGTAAAAATGAGAATATTTGCTAAATATTTACTTTTGTTATAATTTCGAATTTTCACTTGACCTACGCGTGAATAATGTGACGAGGCCCATGGTAACGTCACTTTTCATAAGGAGGAAGAATACACAACTTGCATACAAGTAGTTCTTAAGCAGGACTTTCAAAAGTGCTCATTTTGCCGTGAACAGCCTATATAAACCGTTGTGTGCTGTAGTTCAAGTTTCTAGCGGTGTTTGTTTATAGTCCCCGGGTATTGCCGGAACACCAGGAATGAAATCTTCCTTCGCGAACAAGTGCTCGCTCGAAGCCAGCTGTGAGAACGGTATTGACCGAGACAGGCATGTTGTACAATAACACGCGGCTCTTCATAGATGAACTCATCAAATATGTTCACTTGAAATCGTTAGCACGACACAGGGTCGCTGGTTTCTACCGGGTTGTGTTGTTTAAAGTTTCGTGGGCAGATCTGAACGAAGAATTTCTCCTTGGCTGCAGAGTTTCCTACACTGATGTAATTGTCATTTTTGTTCCTAAATCAAGAAAACTCGACTTTATTTACAAGAATCACGTTAACAAATGGAAGAAAATTGATGGGTTAGGAATTCTTTTAAGAGCAATTTAGTTCAATTTATTTATGAAATACTTAATAGGCCTATGTTATTGTCTAGTTTTTGACAGCGTGGGCGTTTGTGATCTCATAATGACGAAAATTAATTTTAATAAGCAAGAAGGTACCTAGACGTTATATTTCCTGTAAAATTATTGTGATTTATTGTAACTAAAAATATTGAAATATTATTAAATTCGTACTTTGTAAACAGAAGCGAGAATTTCTGGGCGTATTGATTACATCTTTGAGGTGGGTAAAAGCAATTGTATTTCCGAACGAAGTTTTA